>JAHSPW020000012.1:6715000-7417500 GCA_019985065.2 Arctostaphylos glauca | reverse complement strand
CTGTTCAAAATTTTGGATCCTTAAATATTTAGAAAGTTCAGTAGAAGGTGACATGGGTTACGTATAAACTAGTTCTGTTTTTTAGAGTTGAATCTTTCTCAGATCAAAATCCCAAGTGTCTGCTTTTGAGTCACTTTGATTTCAAAAAATAAGAGAGACTTATTTAGAATTTTATTGATCGTAGACTTATTTAGAATTTTATTCGTCATTGTTTTTGGCCGTCTTATCCCGTCACTTCAGATCTAACTCAACACCGATAAAGATCTCTCGATGTATGTTTGGATAATTTAATTTACAGTCTAAATTTAATATGATTAGAACCCACCCTAATTGATATTTACACCAGATACTCTTGCTTTATGGCCAAAAAAAAAAAAAAAATCCGGGTCCAAATTGGAAATATCTAGACTTGTTCCTGTTTAAAAGGAACAATCCCTTTGGAGCATATAATTCCGTAGAACGAAGGGCAAAACCGTCTTAACGACCAAGCCATCTGTAGACCAATAAGGTCATGTTTGGATGACTTATTATCCTTCCCGCATTATGCGGTTGCTGATTGAGAGTGTTTGGTAACTGATGTCATAATGTATTTGACAAAAAATAATTATGTGAAATTAATAGGAGAATTGAGAACCCAATAATCACCACAAAATAAGTTTTTTGAATTCTGATTATATTTTCAAACACTATTCTTCTGTAAAATATTATTCTAGAGATTTAAGTTTTATTTCGAAGTGTAATTTATAATTTATAATGTACAATCCACAATGTAAAATTTTCAAAAAAAATTGAATAAAAAATATCTAAAATTTCATAAGAAAATTAAAGAGGAATGAAACCAGTAAACAGGAAAATAAATAAAAACTGGGTTTTCATGTTGATAGCATGGTTAATAATTGCTTGCCCAAGTAAATCTCGAAGACTATTATTAATTATTAACACGTTTTAGTTTCATTTTATTGGTTATTGGTGGGGGGAAGAATCTGATTCTCATGTTTGTTCTTTGACGTTTACCTAAAGAGTAACTTGGTAAAGCCTGAGGCTTTACTTTCTTTATAAGAAAGAAATCCACACGTGTGTTTTTTTGCTTGTTTTGGCATTTCTTTAGGCCCAAACCCACTGGATAATTTTTTATAGGGAACACACATGTTAATGAAGGTTAGTTAGAGGTTGGCGGAACTACCAGGCGCCTCCATGAAGACTTGACCTACTCAAGGGATTGGCGTAGAGGAAGCATATAGAATAACTAAATGAATTTTGTCTTTTTAACGTTACAAGGTCGAATCTCATTAGAATTTCACTGAAGGTTTATTTGGCGTTAACTTTAGAACCCCGAGTACTAGTCGGCGTTAGTTTGTGGATAATCCCAAAATCAGCTGGATACCTTGTCTATCAAAAAATAAAATAACAAATGAAGACTTGACCTCAAGACTTCTCCCTTAAAGAGTAACTAGAGGTTGGGCACATGTAATTCTTGTTTCTAGCAAGGAAGATTTTGTTTGCTTGTTAAAGAAATCTTTGTATGGCCTTAAACAATCATCCAGGTAGTGGTATAAGTAGTTTGATACATTCATAATGGGTCAAATTACTCTAAAAGTGAATATGACAGTTGTGTGTATTTCGAAAACTTTCTAACGATTCGTTTATCCATTTGCCATTATATGTTCATAACATGTTAATTGCTGCCAAAGATATGTCGAAAATTAACAGGTTGGAGAAATAACTTACTGGATATTTTGAGATGAAAGACTTAGATGTAGCAAAAAAGATTTTAGACTCAATTCCGGTTGTCAAGTTCAAGTTGATTGGTGTTCGCAGTTGCTGATTGCCCTTCAGGGCTTTGGAAGAGAGAAAGGTGTGAGATAGTGGCTCCTTGGTGATTGAATTCGTTGGAATTCAAGTCAAAGTGAAAATTTATTGAGTTAGTGTCTTGAATTCAAAGAAAGAAGATTTTTAGGTAGTGGCTAGTACTACCGGTAGTAGTGCTATTACTACTGGTAGTAAGTGTTGACCTTTTTTGAGCAATGATTGGAACTATCGGTAGTAGTGTTGTTACTATCGATAATAAGTGTATGCGCGAGAATCCTGTTTGCAAAATGTAAGAGATTTGTTTTCCTAATTTATTCTGGATAGCCTTTACTTATTTTTTAAGAGATTTGTTTCTTATTCTTTAGGAATTTTTATTTTCTTCTGTATTCTTTGTGGTTTTCTATAAATATGAAAGACATGATTCCATAAAAGATATCATAGAAAAAAGTTTGAAGAGATCTAATTGATTCGCACCTCACATTAGGGTTTTAGATCATAGCTGACCCTTGTAATATCTCTTAATCATAGTGAGATCTATCTCTCTTCTTCTGTGGATATACGTTTAAACTATTACTTATTTGGAACTACATAAATCTTTGTATCTTTTTATTTTCTTGTTGATTGTCTCTTTTTGTTTATCGTATTTGTCATAACAAATATGTCCGATGTCTTCCAATGCACATGAAACCGAGACATTACACGTGGGGTCCACAACCGTTAAACGGCTCCGAGCAAGGATGTCCATATTTATGTTCGAATATCTATGCTCAAAATATTTTCTTATTTTATTACTTCACATTATAATTTAAAAAAAAATAATATTTGATAACACATTCTAGAAAATTAAAGACAGAGTAAAATTCAGTATAAACTAACTACGTAAAAATTAATACACTTGAGAAAAATTTAGACGTTAAAAACTTAGAAAGGAACAGAACCCTAAATTTCATGTCTTGATCACTAGTCCAATTCTTTGGGATTAATAGCTAGACAGTTGGCCTAAGTACATTCTTAGTCTAAGTTATGAGGATTAGGATAGGAAATTTTTTCTCAATATGAAAACAAATTGTTTTTGTGAAAGTAGAGTACTTAAGGCCACAAAGAGTGTGAGTGGTTCTGGTATTAATGTTGTGGGTAATGGATAATTTATTTTGCCATTACGTTAATGTTGTTGTTAGGCGCAGCCTAGTAACACAATCCCACCTACATAAACACTACACAAAGTCATCCTCCCCAATTCACACACTGACTTTTCTTGGCGTCACCATAACAAATGGTGTGTGAATTTCATTAAGTGATGATCATTTTTATGTAATTATCATATTTCATCGCTATTAAATTGGTGAGCCGAATCATTTATTTTGTAGATTTCAATGTGTTTATATATCTTCTATGCAAAAATCAGAGATATCAATATTTACCTAGATGAAGCATAATTGTCACAAGAAAAATAAAGAATTAAACACTTTTATGACCAATACGGTTACACGGGGGATTGTTTGCCCTGCGTTTCCACAACGAATCTCATTTTGTTTCACTTGCTGATCACATTAATGAATTGAATAATAAGTAGGCCTTATGTTTCTCAAAATGCATACGTGGATAGACTTCTTCCCATTTCCTCAATATAAATTGGAAAAAATTTTGGTATCAGAAATTTTTTTAAAATAACTTTTCAGAATTCAAAATGAATAGACCAAATTTATTTGAATTTGTAAGCTTTCAAATCCTAATGAATTCTAACCCTTGATTTTGAATTCAAAAATACTTTCGGGGTAAGTTTTCTGGGATCATAGCACTCCTCATTTTCATTTTGACAGTTCATTTATCATGAGTTCTAAAACCTAATCTAACCAACTTGTATTTGCCTTCTACGTTAGGAGCCCTACCAAACCTTCCAACAGATTGCCCACCCTCACTCTTATTTCAATTGGCATGTGCTATGATGAGGTATGGGCCTATGTCAGCCGAAGGTTCCAAATGGCCTGGGCATTAAGAAAATCCCCTTAATAAGGATAATCTTGTGAGTAAGAAAAATGCATATTATTATATACCCAATAAATGAATTTCAAACTTTGAATAATCTTGGTCACAATAAAAACAATTAGGATTCTTAAGGCGGAGAAGAAGAAGATACTTGGTACCTCAATTCATCTGTATATATTTTTATATCCGCAGGTCATGTAAAATATGATGATGGGTATAGAATTGTCGACTGAGCAAAGTTGAATAGGCCCTCTGTGGTCTTCTCAGTCTCCTCTGTTGGATCTTCTCGGTCGCCCTTTAACTTTTCTCAATTTTGTAAGACAACCGTTACTGTGGGACCCTCCTAATTACGAAGAGTTCATATCCCATGAGAGTAGTTGCAGCAAGAGGCACACTTCTACTACAAGTGTGCCATAAAAATTGCAAGACCCCAAATCAGTCACGCAACATATGCCTTATCCCTATCCACATGAAAGAAATCCCAATGGGACTATAAGACTTGGAGGATAAAAAAAGTCTCTGTGATCTTGTAAAAAATACAATACTCTTGGTAACCTTAATCTTAAGTGTTTCTTTCTCACCTAAGTTTTTATAAACTACTGACTCAGACATCGGAGGATGTTTGTCGACACCACACTGGTGTCATAATTGTTTGATTGCAGATTGTGAAAATGCCGTCAATTACCGTCAATTCCGTTAATCGCATGGAAATCTAACAAATCTTAATACAGAGCACGTGCGTGACTATGGAGGATATTATGAATCCGGTTAAAATAAGGATTCATTGTATTTGTTCCGGATTTGGGTCCTATGGGTCTCACCTAACCTTTTTGAAATTCAGGTCAAGATTTCGACAACATTTTTGTAACCGATTTACTATGTAATCCTAAAATTATGAAAATAAAACAAGGGTTGTTTTTGTTGCAGCTGTCAATTTCCAGGAAGTTCTTGAAAACATGTAGATATAGACTGAAGTTCTTCAGTACCAGATGCATGAATGAAAACAGGTAGATATAGACAGGGGCGGCACCATGATTTTCTGTTTAAGAGGGTTGGGATTTTTTTTTTTTAAAAGGGAGGAGGCCAAATGCAGTTTGGGAGCTCGAAACATATTTTTTATAATATTTAAAATTTATACCTAAATTTTAATTTTTTTTGAAATTTTTGGAAGGGGCTGTCCCCAATCTCCTTGTAGTTTCGCCCATAAATATAGACAATAGATACAGACATTTGTATAGAATATGTATACGACCATCCGAATGGAAGAAAAGTCACTAAAGTTAGCGGACGGCTGCTGCCTCCTTCCTTGGTCCTGGCTGCTGAAAGTTTTAAGAACGCGTTTGTTTGGGTTATTTTACTTTAATATCTAATGGATTTCGACTTTGACTTTGAAATAGTCTTTGGCCATCAACAAGTCTCCACTGTATAACTCACTTCCTTCGCCAAACGGCTCCTCACGGAGGAGACCGCTGGCAGTCGTTATCCTAACAATTTATAGAAAATGTTTAAATTAATTAGAATCTTATTTTTTTAGTCATTCAATTATATAAACTCATCACCTCTCATTTTTTATAAAAGAAATTATATTTGTACTCTTTAATATATTAGATTTCGAACTATATAGTAAAGACACCCAAAAATTGGCATGAATGAAATCTCATTACAATTTTTTTTATAGCGTATTCAATTCGATCGGCTTTGAAATTATCATAACCTAATGTTAATTAGTCTTTGGGGACCAATTCCACCCTCCAATTGTGATGACCCATTTAAAAACAAGACTTTCGACCTATATGAATTCGTCTCATAAGAGTTGATAGCACTTGAGAGATTTCAAACATAAAATCTAGGAGAGAGTGTATCTCTGTTAGCGCAATCACTCAATCACACACATAATATTGAATACAAAACCACAAAGAAATCAACACAAGATTTATGTGGTTTCTCAAAATCGGATACGTCTACGAGAGCGAAGCGAGATTTGTTATTTGGTACGATTCTCTTAGATTATACAATAAATTGTATTTATAGATATACCCTATTCCAATCCTAGTCTGATTCTAATTAGATAAACAAACTCTAATTAGAATACAAATCTAATTAGGTCGTACAGTCCAACTCTAACAGAATTAGGTTGTACCATACTGCTTCGTTCCGTTTTGCTATATTTTATAGATATACTTGCTCCGTTCCGCTCTGCTTTAGTTGCTTTGCTTCTCTCGCTCTGCCCCACTATGTTTGGCTTTTGACCTGCCCATATGAGACATAAGTTCCAACACTCTAAGTCTCAAACCTTAATCACCAGGGCTTTCTTTTGCTTTACAAAAGGTACCAAAGTAAATGAGTCAGAACTTTTTTATACAACAATAATTTTTAGGTTCACAACAACTTTGATCACTATCCATGATTTTTGTGTGTGTACAAATTAAAAATTATTGTGATTTTATTTGATAATTTGAATCTTTAAGTATCGACGTATTTATTATTAATGTAAAAAATTAGATCAATCATACATTACTATTCCTTTAAATTTTTGTTTATGTCTGATTAATATAATTTTAATTTTTATTGATATCTGATTAATTTAATTTAATAAATAATAAACAATAAACAAATAAAGGCCGAACAAAATTGACAATTCAAGTAATCAAATTAAAGCGAAATAAATCTTACTTTATGAAGTCACATGGAAAAGATCAAAGCTATAATCTTCAAAAATATTTTAAATTCGGAAATACTTTCTGAAAAAAATTTCTTGACCAAAAGAATTTCCCCATGAAAAATCATCAAAGGAAAGATATGTATGGATTTATGCGCCACCGATGAGTTACAGTACAGTAATCTCTCTCTCTCTCTCTCTCTCTCTCTCTCTCTCTAGCCGGCTTCAGTTCAGTACAGTCCCACCCACTTGGCCATCAAGTAAACTCAAAGGAAACGTGCTCCACGTCTTCGCCACGCAATCCATACACAAAATTTTATAAAATTCTATTGCATAATATGTCACCGCTCTTAGTTTCCTCACACTTGTCCAGCACCTTCCTTTTGTAGCTTCTCTCCCCAACCCACCTCCTTATATAAATCCCTCGCACCCACTCTCTCCTCACTCAACACTCAAACTTTCACAATTCAACACCAACACCGCCGCTCTCTCTCTCTCTAGAGCTCTGCCCTACCCCTTTCTCTCTAGATCTCTCCTTGCCTCCATATTTTCTCACTGAGTATTGAATTGGGAGTCTCTGCTGTTTTAGCTCTGTTTTTGAGTATCGAATTTGGGGTTCTAAAATCGAATGGCTCTTGAAGCTCTAAACTCACCCACCACAGCAACGCCGTCCTTCCTCCACGAAAACGTGAGCCTCCGCTCTCTTGAGCCGTGGGCGAAGGGGAAGCGATCGAAGCGTTCGCGTAGTATGGAATCCCCACAACCGAGTGAAGAAGAGTACCTCGCTCTCTGCCTTATCATGCTTGCTCGCGGCGGCGCTAAGTCAACCGCCACAATTCCGCCGTCGATTTCATCCGAATCAAAGCTCGTCTACAAGTGTAGCGTATGCGACAAGGCCTTTGGCTCGTACCAAGCCCTAGGCGGCCACAAGGCAAGTCATCGGAAGCTGGCCGGAGCCGACGACCATTCAACAACTACCTCCACCTCCTCCTCGATCCCTGCCGTCAACGGAAGCGGTAGGACCCACGAGTGCTCCATCTGCCACAAGTGCTTCCCTACGGGCCAGGCCTTGGGAGGACACAAGAGACGCCACTATGAAGGCGGCAGTGCTAGCGGCGGCAGAGGAAACAGTGCCGTCACTTCGTCTGATGGTGTGGGATCCACCATCAGCCACCGTGGCTTCGACCTGAATGTTCCTGCCTTGCCTGAATTCTGGCCTGGATTTGGCGGCGGAGACGACGAGGTCGAGAGTCCTCACCCGGCGAAGAAACCACGGTGTCTGTTGCCGGAGAAACTCCAAATCGCTGTAGATTAGATTATCGATTTAGGGATACGATTGGAGGGTTTTTGGGAATTAATTTGAATCTTTTTTGCTTATAATTATTTAGTTTTTTCTTGGGTAATATTTTTTTTTCTTTGTCGTGTCCATAAGATCTGAAGGAGTTTCTCTCTTTCTTTTGTGTTGGTGAAATTCAATTTATTTTTTAGAATTTCGGTGCATAGTATGATGGTCGTTGGAATTGATTCAAACTGGATTACCATTTTTTATTTTTATCGATTAGAAATTTTAATTTTTAAAAATCAGTTACGAGTATATATAAACAATCTCGATCATTTATTAAATCTATAAATTTCTTGTACATATGTGTTACTATTTTAGTGTAAATTACATATTTTATATCATGTATATTTTCTATTATTGTCTCGAACATAAAAAAAGATAATTTAAAAATATAATAATTTATTGAGTCTCATAACTTATAGTACGTATTTCTTATTCTTAGCGTTTCATGCAAAGTACTATAGATGATGGAGTAACCTCAGGATATCGGGTTGACAACAATATCCTGGATTAGAGACTTCTTCGAGCCTTAGTTACATAGGATAGATGCTCGTATTTCACTTTTTGAAACAATATGTTAAAATATACTTGAGTTTTAACAGGTTTAATTATCTAACTTAGAAGATGTGTCGTACCGACTCGTACTTTTTCTGTAACGCCCTGCTTCTCGAGAATGTTAAAAGAAATTAAGTCTCTAAATATACACAAATAAATCTTAAAAATGAATAAATTGTGGCCCTAAAATCAAGAAAAAAAATATAATTGACAACAATTATCTCTCTCTAAAGACAATAAACTCTTCAAATACTTCAATTCGCTTGCTACTAAATTTGTTTCAATACCTGAAAAAATATTAAACCGTGGGAAGAATACTATACAACAGGAAAAATCAAGAGCTTGAATAAAGTAGGATCAGTAAACGAAGATGACAACTCAAAACGAAATAATTTCCAACAATGTCCATAACTAGTCAAAAATAGATCTCATATCCGACCCATCTCGGTGTCAAGCACCACTAAGGTAAAAAACAATACAATACGTATGCACTACTCGGGCCTGCATAATAATATACTTGATTTCACAATGGACAATCAATCATAACAATTAATTTATTATGACCTAGTGGGCCTGCACATGTACCAATCATGTCAATATTAATATATCCTAGTTAGTTTAGGATTAAGATTATGTATCCTAATCTCTATCTCTATCTCTATCTCTATCTCTAATCTCTATCTCTATCTCTATCTCTATCTCAATCTCAATCTCAATCTCTATCTCTATCTCTCTTATATATAGGAGTCTTTGTACATTGATTTAAAACATGATAATATACAGACTTTCTTTCTCTCTCAATAATTCTATCATGGAATCAGAGCTATAGGTTAAGATCTATTTGATTTTAGTTCACCGGCGGGTGGCCTTACCTTTCCTGCCATCCGCCGGACCATTTCTTGTTTTGTTAATGTTCATCACGCGCCATCACGCACACCTGTGTCAGCTTCTGTGCTACAATCACTTTCGCCTTCGTTACGCATGCGGCATCATGCGCGCTTGCGTCAACTTCTGTGTTCAACACCACCAACAACTTGCATCTACAGCTTCTGTGCTACAATCACTTCCGCCTTCGTTACGCATGCGGCATCATGCGCGCTTGCGTCAACTTCTGTGTTCAACACCACCAACAACTTGCATCTATGTCATCCCTTACACGCCTCCGTCAGCGACCACGTCATAGGCCACGTCAGCGCCTTACCAATACCTTCGTCATAAGCCACGTCAGCGCCTACGTCAATGGCCACGACAGTGCCTCGCTAGTACCTTCGTCATAGGCCACATCAGCGCCTATGTCCTCCGGGATTGTCAATAAGCAGCCTCGTCTGCTTAGCGTACGTCCTCCGGGATCGTTTATAAGCAGCATCATCTGCTCAGCGTACGTCCTCCGGGATCGTCAATAAGCAGTCTCGTCTGCTCAGCATAGGTCCTCCGGGATCATTTATAAGCAGCATCATCTGCTCAGCGTACGTCAGTGCCACATCAGCGCACTATTAGTACCACGTCAGCACCTCGCCATATCCGCCTAACTCATCCTACTAGCCGCTTCCTTGATCTCGTTTTCAAACTCAAGTTGGTTGATGTTTACCCTCCTTGAGTTTGAGGGGGGCTGTTAATATTAATATATCCTAGTTAGTTTAGGATTAAGATTATGTATCCTAATCTCTATCTCTATCTCTATCTCTATCTCTAATCTCTATCTCTATCTCTATCTCTATCTCAATCTCAATCTCAATCTCTATCTCTATCTCTATCTCTATCTCTATCTCTATCTCTATCTCTCCTATATATAGGAGTCTTTGTACATTGATTTAAAACATAATAATATACAGAGTTTCTTTCTCTCTCAATAATTCTATCATGGTATCAGAGCTCTCAATAATTCTATCAAATCAGATCTATGATAATCAATCATGCAATATACTATACCACTATTTGATAAACAGAATTCAACAATAATTTTTAAGATGATCAAAAGAGTACAAATATTTGATATCAATAAAATTATCTAGAAACGTATAGTATACTTCCGATCTACATCAAACAAAGATCGTGACCGTTGAATATGTGCATACTAATGCTAAAAATGACATCCTATAATTATACCTCAATCGAACACCGTTAGATACACCATCGAATAATCAGATAGTTAGAGATTTGTGATAGAAATAACTTGAAAATTTCTATGATTAGGCATAATGGCTAGGAAAAATATTATAGAGGTGGAAGAATCAAGAAAACACATTAATTGGGTGCGAAAAGAATGAGAAGGACGATGTCATATTTGTAAGGTTCGAATGACCAAAGTTGGGGTGTGAAAGTCTAAAGGTTTGGACGAACTTGATTAGAAAAAGAGGCCGGAAAAGAAAGAGTCATATCTGGATACAAATGAAAAATACTCAAGGGTTAAGGTTTTTTTAGGTAAGATGAATGTCATATTTCAACATTCTCCAAAAGATAGAATTGTAACAATAAGGTTATGAAACCAAGAGATTGGGGAGAAAATGAGGAATTGAATGCCAAGGGTTAGAGTAAAAATCCAAGGGTCTCAGCGAATCTCGTTAAGAAAAATGGCTAGTGTTAGGGAATGATAAACTTGACTTTTGGATTTTTACTGTTCATGGATGAGAACAAGAATTGAAGAGTTAATTAGGTAAAAACGAAGAACAAGAAAATGACCCGATTTTACTCGTCACATCATCATACTTGTACTCTAGAAATTTACGACATTTGATTGAATAACTAAACTAATTATTATCAAATTAACCGTGAAATGCAAAAAAAAAAAAAAAAGTAAATGATTCAAAATTATTTATTAAATATTAAAAAGAAAACAGAATCGTTATATTTTTCTTTATTTATGAAACAATAAATATTTTCTCATTCTTTTATTAACGCCTCCAAAAATTGGGTTGTGACATAGCCAATTTTGTTACTTTTTTGCCCTGACATTTTATATCTAGTTTCTAGGACAGGAGTAAAGAATTGGGACATCTGTCCGACAATAACGTTAGAGACGAAGACTTCATCGAGCTTTAATTTACTTAGCGCAGATGCAATCTGTATTTCTCTTTTTAAAGTCCTTAAGTTGTAAATTATTTTTTTACAAGACTCCATTTTTGTATTCAATATTTTGTAACTTAACTTGTATTTTTACTCATTTTGATAAAATAACAAATGGATGAATTTTTAAAAGAATTTTATTAATGTCTCTTATGAGGCTCCACCAATGAGAGGTTCATGGATATCACAAGTGCCTACATTAGATTAAAAGCATAGCAGAAATGATTCCACGGTTGAGGAGATTGGGGTTGGTGGGAGGTGGCCAAATTTCAAACACAACCACGTCAAAGATGTTTCTTTATTTTTATTCTAAAAAGGCTTAGTTATTCGTTTTGCGTTAATTTGTTTTATGAATATTAGTTCGACTCTACTAAAAAATTTTAAAAAGTAAAAAATATAGTGGGCTGAATTGCGGACTGACTCGTCATCGAGAAAATAGAGTGAATAGTTGGATTGTTTCAGCAACGTGGACCATCGCCACGATTATTTTATTGAACGAGCCGAGAGACCACCAATGTGAGATTGGGGGCTCAGTGCATGGGCTGTCTTCATGCCAAGTTGATCGATCCGCCACTCGGTTAAGCGGTTAGAACTCTCTGAATTGGAAAGCATTCGAATAGGAAAACTCAAGGTTTTGGGAATATTCTTATTTAGAAAACCTTTATGCTGCAAAAAAATAGTCAAATTTGACAATGTACAAATTGAAAAAGATCTCATGTTATTCACTTACTATGCCAAGACACTTGATGATTTATGAATATAAGAATGCAAAGTAAGATCAAGTACATTATCTATATAGATTATTGCGGGACGACTTTTCGTGAGAGTCGTCTTGAAAACGACAAGTTTCAACAATTTATTGGATTGTCATCAAACTTTTTACGTACTACGTGTTATCTTACACTAATAAAATATTGGATGAATCTTTTTTGAATTTAAATTTCAAAGTTTGTCATATTTCATATACAATATTTTTATTTCCATAACTTTCTCTACTTATCTATATTTACACACATACATATGCACATGTAATTTATATTATTATGTAATTAGGCATAATATTTAAAAAACAACGCTAAAAAATTGATAAACAACTTATTACAAATAAATAAATATATAACCATATCAATTTTCATTATTCATGACTTAGATTTTTTTTTTTAAAGTATCACCTCTTTTTTTTAAAACTTTTATTTCTTTTTTATAAATAAGTTTTATAATAAAGGAATTAATTGCTATTATTTATGAGGTTGCAAATCAATTGTACTATCATCACATGAATGTGCTAGTTAGATTAGATTGAGTGAATTGAGGTACATTTTGATTAACTCATCCTACACATATTAATATTTTTTTTACCCGCTGCAAAAATCATCCATCTTTAAAACTAACGAGTTGGCTAATCTTCTAGACGGTTTTAATTTAGTCAGTGAAGTAAGGTTGAGTTTTCAAAAATAAATCCAAATAACATAAAACAGAAAGACAAAAGACAATAAGAAATTTCTTCTTTAGATTTTTTTAACTTTAGATTTTAAAATAAAAGACATAAAGAGGTCAATTAATATTAAAGATAACAACAACAATGTGAGGGATTATACTAGGTATGTTCGAATTTTGTTAGATGAGTAGTATTTATCCTTATAGTATCTTCACGGCGGATTGAGGTGGACATAAATTGGTCATTTATGTTAAGGATAAGAGCAACAAAAGTTAGGGATAAGTATGTTTGAATTTTGTTAGATGGACAATATTTATCTTTATAATACTTTTACGGCCGATTGAGTTGGAAAATATGCAAATGAATAAATTTTATTTGCATTCATACTCACCTCTCGAAATTAAATTGGATAAAAATCTTAATTATCCAGTATCCAGTGGATTCATAATTTCATAAAGATTGAAGAGTATCTTAATTGAAATTTTTATATGCTTTTTAGTTGGCTTTTAAGTAAGTTATTGATAAACTAATATAAACTCAATTAATAAATATTATCTTTTTTATTTTGTTACAGATTTTTAGTATTAGGTTGAATTTTTTTTTAAACTATAGTATAAGTAGATAAATATTACAGTAACTAATTTTGTAAAAAAATTATTTATTTTGTTATTCTATTCTAAGAAAATATTGAGACTATTTTTATGGTAAAGTGATTTATAATTAAACAATTTCTTTTTCAAAAGTTATTCTTATTTACTTTAAAGTATCACAGTTCTTGAATTTTGATATAAAATTTTAATTTTTTTAGAGATGAGTTGAATGAATACTTGATCAAATTAATTTAATTAAGCTATTAGTTTTAATATTTCATTAAAATAGAGTTTAGAACAAAATATTGAAGATGTTCCAAGCTCCATATGTGATGAAAACTAAGTGTTTTACATTATATTATTGTGGTAAGAATTTGTTACTAAAATTTTAAGAAAAATATAAATTAACATGATAAAATATTACTCTCTTTTCTTTTACACGTCGCACGGGTTTTTGCTAGTTATTCATTGTGCAATTACTATCGTACTTTGATTCCTCGATGTTCTGATTTTAGTATCGGATTACTCTCAAGTTCAAATTAACCCGTTGGCACTAATTAGTTGTTTCTTGTATAGGATATTGGAGCGATTCAGGCGAAAAATTATTTGCAACGCCCACAAAAAGCATAAATAAAAGTTGAAAAAAATTAAGAAAAGATGAAAATATTCAAACAAAACTTTCTGTTTTGGATTACTTTTAACTTTAGTAAACTTTTGCTCACAATTCTTTACTTTACAGATTCTTCTCGTAAATACAAATTAATAATTCGTGAGCATTTGATAAAAAACTAATAAATGCACAAAAGTTTTTTGAATGAAAAAAAGTCAAAAAAAAAAAAAGAAGAAGTCAGCCGTTCATAACCAGTTTGGTCGGCACCGAGTTTAGTAAGAAGTCGGCACACCGAGTTTGGCTCCAACTTAATGATGCAAATTGGGAATTGCTATTCGCAAAGAAGTGCCGATGCAAAGTAATCCTGGCCTAAAATTAATTAATGCAAATGTCAACTCAATTAATAAATTTAAAAATGCGCATAAATTTAAAAACACGGCAAAGTCTCAGAAATCTTGAAGTGGGTCAAAATTTTAAAATATGTATAAATTTTTAAATGTCTAATATTTTGAAATAGTTTGAGGCAATCTAAGAGAATGATTGTGTGGTCAAAGTCATAGTTATAAATATCGTACCGTACCAGCCGGTACGTACGTTTTGGCACAAAAATGGTATCAAGTACCTCTAATATTATACCGTTCCCAATACTGGCCGTACCGACCAATACCAGCCATATCGGCCAGTACCGGATTTATTATTTTTATTTTTTAAAGAGTTGCGAAAAAAATAATATTTGTTGGGTTTGCTTTCTATGATATATATATATATATATATATATATATATATATATATATATATATATTAATAGTTACGGTAAATCCGATACGGTACCCGATATATGACCGGTACCGGTACGTGCTGTACCAATAAAAAAATCTGTACCAATCCGATCCGATATTCAGAACATTGGTCAAAATAGTAAAAAAAATTAGTTGCCAAGTGTGAAAAATCTTAATGAGAAATGAAATAAAATGAGCTCAACTAACCCCGTTCTATGTACTGGGGACACAGATACAGACAGGACATGGAATTTTTTGAAAAAGTAGAGATACGGACACGGCGGGAACACAATAATTTTTTACATATAATATATATGTACATACTTACTATATAATGATTAATGGATGAACATTAATACTATACAAACAAAACAATAATACAAATCAAAGAGATGTCCTGAATGAATGTGTTATGTTTGCGATGATTAAATATATTGAAGAAAAAAATATTTATTTGCAGTAAAAAATATATCATTGTACCAGATATCGCTGTGAAGATGGAGATAAAACGTATTTGTTTGGATATTTTAGGGTTTTAAACTTTTAAATGCAGTTTGACCTATATATTATGTAATGACACATTCGGTCGTCAAAAATTAAAAAAATAGCAAATCTACCCTGTCATGTCAAAATTTGTGTTCCCATCGTGTCTGCCTTCAAAAAATAAAATAAATTAATTTAACGTGCCATTCTACATGTCAATATTCTCGAAGTGTCTGATACGGATACGAAAACCTTGTAAGAGTATCCATGATACATCGACACTTGTATCATCATCTAGGAATCAAGCGGCTGTATTAAGTTTTCTTGATTTCAATGGTAAAGGTCATGCATCTTTTACAGTTTGCCGAAAACAGTTTTTATGTAAAAAAATAATATCGATATCATTCAAAAGAACATTTATCTGCAAATAGATAAATTCCGAGTCAGTGTGCCAATCAATTTTTCTCGACACATGTGTGCTCCGAATCTATATACACATAGGGAGAGAAATGTAAAAATTTTAACCAAAGTATAAATGGTGGCGATTTAATAGGAAGTAAAAATTCCGATCTGGGGAAGAAATTAACAGTAATATATATGGGGGGTCCCATCATCATAAAGAGAAAACGAGAACCATTTCTTTCGAAAGTTCCTTTGTCCCAACCAAGCAGGGTAAATAGCACACATATATATGTACAGTATGTACACTATTTTAGCCCCCCACCCACCCACATACGTACGCGCACATATATATATTTCCGTACATATAAATATTATTGTTTGAGGAGAGATACTTCTCGGAAGTTTCTATAATCCATTCATAAACGACTTTTCAAAAAGTCAGGGGAGACGGTGACCCCTATTGGATCGTGTGGCAAGATTTTATAGCCCGTCTGTATTCCTCTATTTTACTTACTATATATATGTGAATAAACAAAAACAAATGTCTTCTCTGCTGTTCACGGACGGCATGTAGCAGTCTTTGTAATCTCGGTCATTCAAAAATATTTGCAACAATTTAGGTTTACTAAAAAATTTCAACTAATATTGTTTAACAAAGCTGAGCTATTGATTGTCGAGATGAACAGTCAAGTCCCAATCTCGGTCGTTCATAAATATTTTCAAAAGTTTAAATTTATTATAAGATTTATACGATAAGATACTCTCATCGGTAAAAATATTTAACAAATTTGAGTTATTAATTATTGACATGGGCAGTTAAAATCGAACTGTTTCTTGTAGTCTGCGCGTAAAGTGCAAAGAAGCTGAATCTTATATAAAATGAGTAAAAGGTTTAGCTAACAGCCTCTTAGCTCATTTCTTATGGTTAACTACTACTAAATTCATTCAAACCTCACCTCATAGTAAATGATGAGTATAAAAGACTGATGGCCCGCAACAATTTAAAAATAATTTAAAATCTAAGTATACATTTTATTAATTATAAAAAAAAATTATATATTAGACCCTTTCCTTTTTCAAAAAAAAAAAAAAAACCTCAATCCCCAAATATAAAATCCTGATTCCACACCTGATTATTTCTGAGGGACCCTCAAGTGACCATATCTATAGGCTCACATACAAATTAGTCTTATCTGTCGTCGTAAACACTAGGAATCTAATCTTCAATTGGAGCTTCCCCGAATGTCATTAAAGTGACGTTCAATTGCTCTCTAAGTGTAAACTAGAACCATGGTTCCAGTGTTTCTAGTGTTCGTAACCATGGTGATCTAGTTCAAGTCTAGTTAACTAAAAATCAGTCTAATGCAGATCAAAGTGGATGAAAAGTGAATGGGTTGTTAATTCTGGTTCACAATTGGTAAAAGTTGTTGTTTCATTGTACTAGGGATATTAACAATAATATCAGAGTTTGTATAAATGCAGCAAATAAGGAAACAATATAATTAAAAGTGCGGAAACTAAATATCAATAACACAAGTTATGAATTGCAAGTCTTTAATTTTATCCAATTTACTTATGAGTTTCTGAATTTAATCTATACCTCCAAAATGTCCTCAAAATCATGAATATCCTCTTATGATTTCTAACCAGTTGATTCCATAGACAACTTTGAATGCAAAGTTTCGTCCGATGACAATCCTGACTATATATCATGCTAATCGTGCTCCCTAACTGGCATGCTCCCAATCGCCTTGTTTCCGTTCTTCATGTTCCCAATCATATACTCTCCCATGAAATTATATTTTTCAATATTGTGCCAAAACTCAAAGTACACCCTATACTGACATAATGACTGTTAGATAAATAAAAGACATGTTATTGCTAAATATAATACAGACCATGCATAATTTGACTAAAATGCATGACATGGCTAAATGGAGCGCTTGGCTAAATACGTTGCTTGGGTCAATACACCTCTGGTTCAGGCTATAGTTCGGCTCAAGTTGCATCACTACAACTCATTCTCACGGAGAACACATATTGTGGAGTCTGGAATCCACTCTTGACTTCTCGGGTTGTAGAATCGGGTTTCTTCGATTGATCTGCAAAACACTCAACACTAAGTTAGTGCACACCGGGGGGTTGGATCTCCGGTGGGCACTCCGACGATCAAGTTAGCTCTCTAGAAAGAACGAAAGCAACTTGAAAGTAGTTTAAGCGCGAGTATGCATGTACCTGTAGTAGGAGTGCCGCTGGGATATTTATAGAGTAGGAGTCCAACCGTCTCCCGGAGTGCTCGGCCCAGTATGTAGGACGTGATCCGAAGACTGCGGGGACGTTGCCACGTGTCCCACGCCCGAGCGGATCGGAAGGGTGTGCTTTGCACGTCCTCTGCCACGTGTCCCATGCCTGAGTGGGTTGGAAGGGTGTGCTTGCACGTCCCTTAGGAAGCGGAGAACGTGTGTTAGCGTTCTGGAACTGAGTCACAGCATTTTCGGACGTCCTGAACGAGAAACTGCCAAAGGGGATCCTGTGGCCGAGTGATGAATGCTGAGCAATGAGAGACCGAGTGATGAATGCCGAGCAATGAGAGACCGAGTGATGAATGCCGAGCAATGAGAGGCCGAATGATGAATGCCGAGCAATGAGAGACCGAGTGATGAATGCCGAGCAATGAGAGACCGAAGATCGGTGCGGAACCTAATACCATAGCTTGGGAAGACCGAGCTTTAAACTCGTTCGGTAGGGCCGAGCCCAAACTCCGGCCGACAAGTCGTCTGGCCCAACACTTGGGGATTCATAACAGGTTGGTTTGGGCTACGCCGAGCTCCAGAATACAATTCAGATGATCATGGGCCGGGGGCCCACTAATGACTATTCCGGCCTGCTACAATAGCCCCTCAATCCCTTCACACCAGTACTGGTCGTGAAAGGGGTTGACCTTCCGTAGGCCGGAGCCTACTGTTCGGCCATCAATATCGAGGCATGTCAGCCGTCAATTCCATGGATTGTGACACGCGTCGTGTCATTCGACGGTTAGAAGGCGAAACGTCCCGTCTTCCTGTGCATGACTCTTCGATTTCCGAGCTTGGCCTTTCATAGGCTTGAACCAACTGTCCGGCCACTCATACCAAAACGTACCAGCCGTCAGTCCCCCAGATGATGCTGGCTGACCGTCCACTGTCCGTTGAGGACTCGGTGGACACCACTCGTCATGCGGCCTTCGCTCTGGCCGAGGGCTCACTGTTGCCCAAGGATGCTGACAATCTGCCGAAGAACCTGGAGGCAGCATTCTCCGAGCTGGCTAAGCTCACCGTCAAGGTAAGTGTAGTCAATAGTTGTTACTTTATCTATTGTCATAATGATTATAATTTTCATGCTCTGATCATCATTTTGTGCTTGTAACGCAGTCCTGCCAGCATCTGGTTGCCTTGAAGGCCGGGCTTCTGAGGAACGCCAACCAGACTCGATCTCTCCGAGCTCTCCATCAGCAGGAGCAGACGGAGAAGATCTAGATAACAAAGAAGTTCAGTGCCGCTCAGACTGCAATTGCCGAGGCCGAGGAACACAACAAGTCATTGGCGAAGGCCCTGGAAGAGAAGGATGCTGAGATGTCCAAAAAAGTGGACGAGGCGGACTCCAAAGGGTACGATGACGGCTATGCCGAGGCCGAGGGAAAGTACCAGAAGGAGATGGAGAGGATCAACGCCGAGCTCGGCGATCTTCCTCAGAATACTTTCAGAGACGGCTGGCTGTCGGCTCTAAGGGAGGCCCGTGTGCCCGAGGGATCTTCGTTGTACCAGAAGATCCCTAAGTATAGCGACGATGCTGGTCCAGCCGAGTCTGCTGCCTAGAATTTAGTCGAGCCCCAGTCCTCAGCCGAGCAGTCAGCCCCAGCGGATGCTGCGAGACTAGCCGAAGACGGCGCTCCGGCGCCCGAAGTTAGAGTAGTTGATCCACCGGCTCCTGAGTGAGCTCGGGCTGTGTAACACTTGTAGTCCTTTGTTTTTTTTTTTTTTTTTCACAACGTTGTGACGCTGTACGTTTGTACTTCTAGTTTTCTGAGAATTTTTTGTGTTCACCAAATTCTTTGGTTGTTATGCATTTTGCGGTTTGTTTGTGGAATGTGGATGCACTGATCGCCGGCTCATGCCAGCTTATCTAACTTGTGTAGAAGCCCCAATACTAGGCATAGTACCGAACACCCTAGTTCGGATAGTATCCATCTTTAGCGAACCACACTTAGGTCGGTTGTAGATCGTATATCATACTTATTAAATCACAACAAGGCCGAAGGCCGCACCCGGAGGTTTTCGAGGACTAGAAGGCAGAAGCCATGAAAAATGAATACAACCATACATGGGCTAGTTGTAGTTGTCCGGTCTGTAGATCGTACTTCGTACTTATGAAATCAAACCACGATAAGGCCGAAGGCCGCAACTCGGAGGTTTCCGAGGATTAGAAGGCAAAAGCCATGAAGAATGAAGACAACCATACATAGGCTAGTTGTAGTTGTCCAGCCGGTACATCACACTTGTGAAATTAAACCGTGATGAGGCCGAAGGCCGCACTCGGAGGTGTCTGAGGATTAGAAGGCAAAAAGCCATTGAAAAATGAAGGCAACCGTACATAGGCCGGTTGAAGTCGTCCGGGCTGTGATAAGGCCGAAGGCCGCACTCGGAGTTGTCCGAGGATTAGAAGGCAAAAGCCATATAAAATGAAGGCAACCGTACATAGGCCGGTTGAAGTCGTCCGGACTGTGATAAGGCCGAAGGCCGCACTCGGAGTTGTCCGAGGATTAGAAGGCAAAAGCCATAAATAATGAAGGCAACCGTACATAGGCCGGTTGAAGTCGTCCGGACTGTGATAAGGGCCGCACTCGGAGTTGTCCGAGGATTAGAAGGCAAAAGCCATAAATAATGAAGGCAACCGTACATAGGCCGGTTGAAGTCGTCCGGACTGTTATAAGGCCGAAGGCCGCACTCGGAGTTGTCCGAGGATTAGAAGGCAAAAGCCATAAATAATGAAGGCAACCGTACATAGGCCGGTTGAGATGTCGAGCAGATAGAATTGTAAAAATATTAGGAGGCCATCGGCCGTACACTGAGTCTTCATCACAAATTGCCGTCTTGATGGGGATTGATCCCTTCGGCCGCCATACGTCCGATCCATTTGAGTCTCATGGGTCGGGGGGACGTCCGAAAGTGTTGTCGGTGGAGAGTGCGACTGAGTGCTACTCACTGGTTGAGCCCCCAGCCTTTTGTGAACTGAGACCCTCCGCGCTCCCCGTTCGGCATCCGAACAGTTTTCAGATGGTGCGGTCCGGGTTCGTCCCCGGCCCCGTGTCTCATTGATCGCGTCGACCTCGGTTTCGACTCCCAGTCGTTCGAGGGCCGGACGCTTATTCCTTTCTCTTCGCTCCGGAGAGCGTGTCCTGCGGCGCCTTCGTCGCCGAGCCTGCGATGTCTCGCCATTCTGGTCAGGTTTGATGGCAACTTTGAGTCGCGCAATTTCCTCCCTGACCAGTTGAAGTAGCTGATCTCGTTCTGCCAGTCGTGCCTCCAGGCGCTCGACATATGCTCTGTCCCTCAGATCAGCAGGAGGAGGGGGTGGAATAGCTGGTAGGACTGATGGGTCAGTTCCGGTGACCACCATTGTTGATTCTGGTGAAGCTTTTCTGTGAGGGTTTGAGGATGAGAAGTCAGAAGGATCTCCCACTGTGGTCGCCAAATTGTGGAGTCTGGAATCCACTCTTGACTTCTCGGGTTGTAGAATCGGGTTTCTTCGATTGATCTGCAAAACACTCAACACTAAGTTAGTGCACACCGGGGGGTTGGATCTCCGGTGGGCACTCCGACGATCAAGTTAGCTCTCTAGAAAGAACGAAAGCAACTTGAAAGTAGTTTAAGCGCGAGTATGCATGTACCTGTAGTAGGAGTGCCGCTGGGATATTTATAGAGTAGGAGTCCAACCGTCTCCCGGAGTGCTCGGCCCAGTATGTAGGACGTGATCCGAAGACTGCGGGGACGTTGCCACGTGTCCCACGCCCGAGCGGATCGGAAGGGTGTGCTTTGCACGTCCTCTGCCACGTGTCCCATGCCTGAGTGGGTTGGAAGGGTGTGCTTGCACGTCCCTTAGGAAGCGGAGAACGTGTGTTAGCGTTCTGGAACTGAGTCACAGCATTTTCGGACGTCCTGAACGAGAAACTGCCAAAGGGGATCCTGTGGCCGAGTGATGAATGCCGAGCAATGAGAGACCGAGTGATGAATGCCGAGCAATGAGAGACCGAGTGATGAATGCCGAGCAATGAGAGGCCGAATGATGAATGCTGAGCAATGAGAGACCGAGTGATGAATGCCGAGCAATGAGAGACCGAAGATCGGTGCGGAACCTAATACCATAGCTTGGGAAGACTGAGCTTTAAGCTCGTTCGGTAGGGCCGAGCCCAAACTCCGGCCGACAAGTCGTCTGGCCCAACACTTGGGGATTCATAACAGGTTGGTTTGGGCTACGCCGAGCTCCAGAATACAATTCAGATGATCATGGGCCGGGGGCCCACTAATGACTATTCCGGCCTACTACACATATCATAGTCCATAATTCAAGATACCAACAATTTCCACAGGCGGATATCCACGGGATATATCCCGAGTACTAAATATCCATTTCTAATTTAATTTTTAGTGATTCCTCTATATGTCATAAAACCTAATCTATCATCACGCTCAACATCATATACAGAATAACATAAAGTAGCAATAACATGATAAAGGAAATACGATAATTGAAATGGCAAGTAAATAAACACCATATTAACAACATATATTTTTATTGGTTCTAAGTTTTGCTGTGAGCTATTGTATTTAGGCCGGTCCCTTTTGGACTTAAGTAGAATAGGACTTGTGGACAAACCTCTGTTGCAGTTGTTAGCTAAAAACATAGAAGTAAAAGAAACACAATCCAAGTAATGGCAGATATAGGTATAAAGGTACAAAAGAAATAAAAATGAATACTAATAGGGTTTGCCAAAATATCTCGTGATACTAAGTTTATGGATCTCGGGTTCATCAGGTGCAAATTTCTAATTTCCTATGACAACCAAAATATCATCGTCGTTACCCCATTTTGAATCACTGAGGTGGGTTACGATTTTCTCTCAACCAGGAGGGGACTTAAGGTAATACAAGTCAGAGTGGGGCTTGACCATATTGTAATTGAACTAGATATTCCATAATCCAAGGTCGGCTCCTAGAATCTTATTTAGTTCTACAATAGACATTATGATTCTAAAAGTGTTGACTGAGATTTGCATAGGTGTAAGGTGATAATAATGTAAGACTCTACGGAACAGAGGGTGGAGGGGGAATCTAACCCCACCCTCGGTAATTGCCATGAATAGAATGTGGAGTTTGTCACTAGTGGCCCCATCTCGAATGGTTTGGGGGCCATCAAGTTCTACAACCACGTCATTAGGGATTTGGTGCCGATGATGAAGTTCTAAGATTTTTCTGGTGTTCCAAGTATCGTTTTGTAGATCCCCATCTCTAAGAAAGAGGGAGGAATAGTAATATAGATAGAGGTACAAAAGGGAAAAAGAAAGTTCAGGAAGCTGAAACTTACAGAAATGAAGTCCTAGAGGATAGACAGTCAAGAAAACAGAGAACTCCAGAAGAAGAATGAATAGTAACAAAGAGAGGAATAAGACCTCTGTCAAGGATTAAAAAAAAAACATTTGGGTTACACACGTGTGGGATGCATTGGTTATCATGAAACCACAATAAATGTCACATTGCATTGAATGCAATGGTACGAATTCTAAACGGCGATTTGGGATATGTATCCAAGAAGAAAAATCTATTCCATTGGATTCGGTTAGCTTTGCCAACTCTAATAGCTCGGCACACAACAGGCAGAGCTGGCGGATAATTGAAGGAGGTAAAACTCAAATAGAGATTATTTTAGTTTTTCCGAGATGAATTATTAAAGTAATGATTAGCTTGGTAGGAGGATGCTCTTACTTACATGAGTAATGTCGAGATCACGGTGAATCAACTGACATGAGAAAGGCGGTTGGTAGTTCAGCCGACATGAGAAGGAAAGTTAGTTGAGATAATATAGAACCCCGATTATCTTAGGAGTAGTTCTAATGAGATAAGAACAATGATGAGGAGTTTGAGGTTGAATGAAACTCTAATGGTAGAAGAAAAGTTCTTGGAGAGTCCAAGTCGTATTAATCTCATTAGTGGCCAATCACAAAATAATTCTAAACTGTTTTGGGTTGAACACAAATTGATTGAATGGTATACGTCTATAAATAAAAGTTCAACATCAAGGTAAAAGGTAAATGCTATTGCACAGTTCGTAGCTAATGAACATAATTTCTTATGATCTTCATATTCACTTAACCTTTAGAGTGTCTTCCCACCGCAGTTGTGGGGATCCTTTGATGCTTTATTATCTTGTAGGTCACCGAATGAAGATAGAAACAAAGGTAGCTCATACAATCAATTGCTTTCATAGTCGTGACAATAATATTTTCCCATAATTCCAAGTTTTATCCACTTACAAAATAGGTTAATGATTTCTTCAACAAAGAAGTCAAATAGTTTTGATCGAGGGCTTGAATGACTTAATCTCGAATGAACAGTACAGACTATATGCGATTTGATACAAAGTGTGCGGTTATAGAGGAATCGACACACTGTTTATGTGCTTGTTGATTCTCCATAGAAACTTAAGTTGTAGAATTGTTTGGGTGTTTGTTGATTCTCTACATGAGCTTAAGTTATAGATGAATCGGCACGTTGTTCACGTGCTTATTGATTCTCTTAGCCTGGTGTGTCTATTCTCCATCATATGAGTCTCCATGTATAGGCTTAATAAGAGGGTGTTGACTTTGAAATTTTTTTCAATGAGTATGAGCGATTGATTTTATTAAGCTAGTTTCTTAAAAATAAGATATTTGTCACTTATCTTATGAAAATATCTTTAAATAAAAAAGCATAATTTTGTTTCTTTATTTTGACTTTAATTAGTCAAGGATATTTTTATCTTGATTAATTAAATGACTATCAAATCATACAAAATTTTAGTGTCTACAATTATTTTCGTTGTGTAAATATGTTGACCACTCTTGAGGTTTCTAACATATACTACTTTTTCTGGAAATGGAACTCTTTAAAGAAATCCACAATCTCTCCTTTCATGAACTTCCACGCTGCCTTTATGAATTTAAAATTGAACCCGTCTGGTCCTGGAGCTTTGCTACCATTGCAATTATTTAGGGCCTTCTCTATTTCCTCTTCTGAGAAATCCATCTCCATAGCTTGAGCCTCCGCTTGTGAGAGCCTTGTCCGAGCCTCATCATGAAACTTAGGCCTGCATGGATTGCTCTCCTTGAATCTGGCCCTGAAAAAACTAATTGCTGCCTCTTTAAGGAGTAACGGATCCTCCAGTAGTCTACCTTTGAAATTAATTGATGTTAATTTGTTCTTCCTGAATCTGTTAGCTGCTGATAGCTGGAAGAATCTAGTGTTCCTATCACCCTCCTTGAGCCAATCAATTCTGGATTTTTGTCTCCAAAATGATTCTACCTTAGCTGAAACTCTGAGGAACTGCGCCCTGACCTTCAACACTACACCAGGGAGTATACGTAGTATCTGCTTTCAGCTACATGGTTTTCCAACTAATGAATCAATAAATTGCCCTAAAATATTTTGAGTTTAAGTGGTGGGCCTTTAGATCCTATTAGTTTCATTTGTTGGTATGTTAGTATATCTGAATATGTATCACGGGCTGGACTTTAAGCTTCCAAAAGGTGTTTCAACTGTGGCTCTTCGGCCCATATTATATTTAGCCTGTCTTCAGTTTTGATGCTTGGTGGGAAACAAAAGTCCGAATCCAGAAGACCAAGTGAGCTAAAAATAATTACCTGAAGTTAGAACATCTATCCTCTTTAAATGAGGAAAATAATTTAGGAACACAGATGTTCCGTGCACATTCAGATATAGATGTATCCGAAATCGTCGGATGCATGTGGAGTCCTCCATAATTATATGAGCCTCATATTAGACTTTTTTCCATACTTTGTGTGACTAGAGCTGTTCTTTGGATTCTTTCTCAAATTCAAATGTCCAATCATATCCATGCACTTTACATTTTCTTTTTCTGTTTTACTATTTTGCACGTAGCATTTCAGGTTCTCACACACACACACACACACACACACACAAACATATTATATATAGATACCTATGCCGTTCAGTAATTATTCTTTTCTAAAGAAGAAAAAAACTACTGGAATACTTGTTGTGCAGCCTGCACAACAAGTTGTATCATGCACCAAAACTATATAATTTTGATACAAGAAATGCTTCACACCTCTTTAATCTTAATTCCTTATTCGGCACCAAAAGAATTGTTCAAACTAGTTATTTTGACTGGAAAGAACAGAAATAACTTAACAACCCTATTGCCGTCCTATTTTGGAAAAAAAAAAGAAGAGTAACCAACACTACTTATTTAAACTCCATTCGGTTGTACTATCCAGATTTATTCTCGAAAAAATACTAAAAATTCACCTTTGACTTGAAAAATACCCTGAACTCAGAATTTTCAAATATAGGATTTCAAAAAACAAAAAAAAAACAAAAAACAAATGTTAATCCTATTTACAACAATTCGTTATTTTTAATAAAATAAGAAAATTCATTAACATAATTTTATTTTAAAAAATTTTGAGCTCACGGTCAATCCTAGAATAATAATTTCCAGTCAATGCTATATTTTTAGTATTTTTCTAAAAATAAAATTCAGACATTACGACCGAAAGAGATTTCAATGAGCGGTGTCAGCCACTTGTTCTTTTTTCAAAGTAGGGCGGCAATATGGTTTGTGAAGTCGTTTCTTCTTCTTTCTTTCTTTCTTTTTTTGTTCAAAACAGCTAGTTTAGAGAATTCTTTTCTTGGTGCAAAACAAGGAATTAAGACCAAAGAGGTGTGAAATATAATTACTGGACGTCAAATATAATTACTCTTTTACGAAATGACATTTTGGTGGACACAAGTTTTGTGGTATAAATTCAGACACATATGTGTTTGAAATCGCAAAATAATAAATTTTATGGGCATCAGATTGTTTCGAACACATCTATCTCAGAATTTATATAACAAAATCTCTGTACTTAGCATTCTTCTAATTGTTCGACATATACAAATAAACACATTATGTTTTTTAGGTTTAGTTCTTTGAATGTGGCTGATTGATCGAACATTTGTTTGTTTGAGGAAAGGGCATAAAGCGTGATAAAATAAACTAGCTAGTGAAGAATCGCAGGGATGATACAAGAATTGTTGGGGTGCTTCGATGCCAATTGAATTAAACACAACCGTCCTCTTGTACGCAAGAAGTATATCACGCTTCCATTTCAAAGAAGAATTTGTCTCTCAATCTATTGCTATCGTACCGGCTGATGATTTCGGGATACGTCTTAGGTCATCTCATCTCAATCAATTTAAATTGACGTTGGTGATAAAATATATATCCCTTCCATCATCAAGGGGAAGAGAATCGGTTGGAATATTTGAAGCAAGATCAGTAGAACTAATTGAGAAGGAAAAGACAACAAATGCTGCCCTTTGAGAAGCAAGAAAAATATTAAACTACTTTCAGGACCAAGCATTAAAAGAATCTTCCATTTTTATATGTATCCCTTGGATCATCATAAGATTTAATGGTCAATATAGCGACAACAGAAAGACTACAAATGCTGGCATCTGTGAAGCAGCAAAAATATTATACTACTTTCTGGATCAAGCATCAAGGAATATTCCTTCATTTTTCTATATATTTATATATATTGGTGACGAGTTTGTAATTTTCTTTCTCCCTATTTACAAGTACGTGAGTTTATACTTTGAATTAGGAGGTGATTAGGCCAAACTACAGGGGATGTAATTCATTATTCAGTTAAAATTTATTTGAGATTGACCCAATAGCTACAAAGTCTAACTAATTTGTCTTCAAAACTCACTTATTTTCATAAACAAACTCGGATAAACTATTGGACTTTCTAATTGTTTACAGCCTTGAAACTATATAACAATATATAACCCCAAGGGGTTGTTCGATCCTACCGGATACCTTGATTATAATAAATAAAAATAAAAGTATTTGGTAGCGTTAGAAATATCTAGAAGGGAGCCATATATTTGGTGGCACCTCTGTCAGTGAGATGGATTGCAAACATACGTTAAAAAGTCAAATGTATTTAAAAACTGTCTAGCATGTAAAGTGTAAACGATATTATTGAGGTAGATCTATTTATATAATGTTCAGGTAAATTGATATAGATAATATTAAAACTGGTGTTGTAGAAGAAATTTTAGTAAGTGATTTCAGTTGTATTGAACTGGCCCTGCCTAATGTGTTTTCGCAGCTAAGGCTTAAGTATAGCCAAAAAAAATCTTAAAGTGGATAAAATATTAATCAAATATTCTTCACTATGTGCACCCAATGCGCACGGTATTGTGAGGGTTAATATTTATGATTGGAGGTTGGATGGGAATGATAGTCTACAGGCGTATTATATATTTGCAGCGGATTGTAAGTGTGAGTTAGTTTATTACGGAAACAGATATTGTTCCATTAATGAAATATAGGTTCCTTAGGTAGTTAAGTAATGTATTGAAGATTCTAACATAAAAAGAGGCGTGACCTATTGTAAAATGAAGGGATATTTAAAATATTCAACTAATGATATGCCGGAGGATACAATGATGAGACCTACATCAATTTCAATTTTATCTAAGAAATACATACGAGAGAATATAAACGTATGGCACTGTGCACTTACCAGACTTGTCCCCATCCTCTCTCGTAGTCTTTCAATTAGATTGCTTGAGCACATGAGAGATTTGTTATTGGGAGATTTTGGAGAATGTGGGTCTACTGTTGATGATCGCATGGGTCATGTTAGTATTTCTAAGATTGAAATATTTAGAGGTGGTATTGGCATTATGGAGCTTGATCTTGGGCTCTCTGTTTTTTAAGTTGGTAAGAGGAAAGATCCAGTTGACAAAAGAAGATTTGTTGTAATGAACCCCATGAATTCTCCGATGTTTTGAGAAATGTAATAATGAGTGTAAAAATGAGTGAAGATTCAAAAGATGTAATAGTAGACGATAAAAGAAATGTAATAAGCAAATAAGAAATTTGGAGAAATGTAGTAATTCCAATAAAAAATTTCAGTAATGAACTCGAACATTACATTTTGGGCTACCCATTCTTTAAACGATGGGTCCCCCTTAATTGCATTAAAATATGACATGTTAGCATTACACAATACCATAGGAGGGATCCCTCCTTTTAAGTCTAGTTTTTTTTTTTCCCATACTTTTCATTGCATAAGAAATTGGTTTGTGATCCCAGTAGTTCCTTCTTTCATGGCAAGAATTTGAGTAGTATGTCGTCAATTACATTGTACGATGTGTGATTGTCATAATCACTGAAATTCACTCTGCTGCAATAGTAATTATGTTGGCCTAAACTTCTTGCCCACTAGGTTTTCCCGGTCCTACTTGGGCCTTCGATGATTATGTTGGTGGCTCTTGTTGGTCGCTGTTCTGGTTTTTGAAAGACAGATCAGTTTCAGTTAGTTGTCCTCTATTAATTAGATGTAATATTCTATTTTCTATGTGGTCTATTGATACAGCGAAGTGTATGTTTTGGATGAATGTAACATGAGAATAATCCGAAATCTTATTTGAACTAGAGGTACTCATTCATTGAACAAACGAATTGAGCAAAACACTCAAGTTTTATTAATAAATTAACAACTATTTAGCCCTTAGGCTTACAAATAATTTATAGGGACGGAGAAATCCTATACCAACTAAGAAATAAAATAATAAAAGATTTAGACTTCCTAATTTAGGCTAAATAAAAAAATTATGAAAATTACGGAAACAAAAAATTCCGATTTGATTAGAAAATCAAATACTAAAAAGAAATATGAGATTGCCAAAATAGACGGCAACTAAAACGGAAATTTCTACTAAGAGTTATAAGGAAAACAAATCTTTCGTAAAACGACAAATTTGCTAATTCAGAGATCGAAACGAAGGAATTAGGTCAAAAACTACTGGGACCTATAGGCCTTGATCAGAATGACGTTTTGATTCAATAATATGACCCACGGGTCAATTTGCTGTCGGCTCGTTTGGCTCGTGACCAATCCAAGCGTTTCAGAGATGTGGTCGCGACCCTCTCAGATCATCTATGGTTTCCTAGTGTAGTCAATGAAGTCCAATGCACAGCAGAACATACTACATGTCAAAATGACGATATTTTATCATGCAAAATACTGTTCGAAAATTATTTGGCCAATACCTAATGTTCAGTTAATATTGTGTACGCCAAAATGATGAAAACACACCTTCATGTTATGCACAATATGCCCCAACTCTGTAGAACAAGAACCGTTTCATCTTGTTTTACCTATATTCTCATGACCATTTTAAGAGTGAATGTTTATTCATTCACTCCTAAATAATTTTGATATTAATTAGATTATATAAGTGAAATAGATAAACATTCATTGCAACAATTCAATAGAAAATACATTGGAATGTTATTCCGTGATCACTCGAAATTGGTCTAATAAAAAAGACGGTTCTTGCTATGGATGTTTGTTTCATTTGACAAAAAAGTTCATTCTCTTCTGAAAGAAAAAAAAAAGGAAGAAGAAGAAGAAGAAATGACAAGATAAATTGTGAGATTTGGGGTCTTGCTGTGTATTGTGCACAACATGGTGTATCGTGTGACTAAAAGGTGTACGTTCTAGAACCCATGCTAAAGGTTTTAAAAAGAAATAATGTGGATTTACAAAGTCATTAGATATTTTTAGGGTCTTAATCACAATATGTACGAATGGAAACTCATAACTAGTTGATCCCAACTAAATCGGTGCGTGTACCTCATTTATTTAATCATCATTTATTTAGAACCTAACATTATTCCCAGTGGGATTTTGTCTCCTATTAAGTAATCAATCTCCATTAATTTGCCTCTGAACATTTTATTTTATGAGAAAAACTAAGAAAGATAAAAAAAAACTTAACGGTCTCTAAATCACACGGCCTACACTAAACTGTCATTACAAATGCTAATATATATGTGCATGCACATTAAAGTTTTATGGGTCGGCAGCATACACCAGTAATAGAAATTGTTCAAAGGAATCTATTAATGTTCCATCACTTTGTGTGTTAAATAATGTCAGCCTGACCAGTTTATTTTTGAGCTTAGCATGCTTCGTGATTTACGTAGTCCGGCTCATTTATTAAATGTGCAAGTCATAGAGTGCCATGTTGAAAAACTCTTGGAGCGGCCTGGCTAGTGATCAAGCACGCCATAAGCTAGTTGTGTCACGTAGCATACATGTCATGCCTTGCTCATGCTCGTGCCCGTGTTGTATCGTTTTTGTAAAGCTAAAAAAGAAAATCAACGATATTTTTTAATGTTGAACATTGTTTTTTTAAAAAGGAATTATTTTCATAGTAATAAGAAAAATTCAAAAAAAATTATTGACAAGTAAAACAATGCGACAAATAAGTAAGAATTTTATACCTAAAGTTTGAGTATATTTTAATTATCAATTGCTTGCATTGCTTAAAATTTATAAGTTAAGCAATTCAGTATATGTTTCTTCTTTGAAATTGTCTTTCTCGCTAATTATAGTTATTTGAGCTCCTTATTAGTTAAACTTACAGTTTATGTATAAATTAAAAAAAAAATATCGGTAATGAAAATTTACACGAAATTTGAAGTCCAAAATATGCATCTTTTCAATCCTTTGGGCAAATGAGGAAAATTTTTATCCAATCATATGCTTCCGCCCGGGACGTTTGGTGTAGGAACCAATTTTTAAAGATTGGAGTAGATCCTAAAGAAATAATATTTCCTCATGAATTTATCTTGAATCAGGATGTTTTAGCTCAATTTTATCCCAGCTGTTTTGCCGAGCATCAATGTATTCCCCCAGAAAATTTTCCTACATGTCCAACCTGGAGCTGAGTTAAAATCTCCTTCGCTCTATGTAGAAGGAATGGTACAAGGGTAGTCCTAAAGAAAGTCTTATTCATCTTGCCCCAAGCGTGCTGCCTTAACCTTGTGCTTTCAGCTCTCGAAGTCTGTTTTGTTTTGGTGCTTTGGGATGCAGAGGAGCTATTATCACCCAGCTTCCTAACCTAATGCAACACTGGAATTCATGTCGTGCTTGTGTCTTTCCCATACAATGCTTGCGTCGTGGTCGTTCCAAAAAAATGTGACTTTGCCCACCCTGTTTATTATTAAACACATCGTACCCATGTCGTGTTGTGTTTCCTTGCCGGCCGAACCCAACCTACACCTTTCCTCAGAAATTTGTTGACTCTTTTCAATTAAAAAAAGAAAACATTTTCACAGTTTTCACATGCATTTAAAAATGCATGTTATAAAAATGTGCTTCCGTAACCTATATCTTTCAAAGAAATATGGTTTCCTTATAAAATTCCAATGAAGCAAAACACTTGGATTGTGTTGACCAATGGAACTTACTACTTAGACTACTAACAACGGGACACAAACGTAATCTTTTTTTCTCTCAAACAATTTTGAAGGGTGTCTTTTGAGTGGGGAGCTGACCCTCTCCGTACAATCTGCTGCCGACAGGGAGACGTTGCTCATACTTAGTGTTTTTTTTTAACATGGTTTTTTGTTTTTTTTGTCTGTCCGATCCTGGGGGTCTGCCGTGAGTTGAGGACACAATAGGAGTGACATGTTCTTCCAAAAGGGCCTATCTCAGAGCTTCTTCATCTGATCAGATCAATCTCATTTTGTATGGACGATTAATTAGATAATCCGAACTAAAAACAAAACAAAAAATTCCAAGTTCCAAGTGACAATTAAATATATGGATTTTATGTATGTAGAGTACTGCACATTGGTAGCTTTTGGGTTTTCATTTAACGGATGTATGGAGCGCACTTCGGTCTCTTATTGGTTCCGCCCCTGCCTATTTGATGAGGGGATGGGTGGTGGTATTCAGTGGGCACTATAATATCATATTCGGTGTTAACAAGATGAATCAAACTAATAGTCTAATGGGATTACGAATCCCCTTACTAGGCCGGATTGGCCTAGAGGATATGGTATTCATAATCCCATCCTATGAGACTAAGATAAAAATATAGTATTGTCCGTGAATATTAACAATATGTGACAGTTATCTTATATGTATGAGAAACCATGACTTTTAATATGATTAACGATTATTTCTATGTTGCGAACAATATTTTTTTCTTTTTTGTTATAATAAAATATTATGTAATTTGATATTTATGTAGTTCCATTTGAATCTTGTTATCAAAAACTTATAATAAATTTGTATTTAGAGAAAAAAAAATGCAGTGCCAGGTAGAATTTTAAAGTATGATTCATAAGGCCATATCATTAATAGTTGGAAAAAATTGATGTATTTTTTATATGAGCACAGTCATATGTGAAAATTATTAAATGAATTATTTTAAAATTATGAAAATGGGTTACAGAACAAAATAATTTTCGGTAGGATGAGAAAATAATACATAGGTGTGTCTCTTTTTTGAGTGATATGTATCTCATTTGTATACATGTGAATTGTATATAATGAGAAATTTTTGGTAGGTTCAACTTACTCCCAAATGGAGATGGACGAATATAATTTTTCACAATAAAAATTAACATGTGAACTATATCTTTTGTTTCACATAATATTGAGTAAAATAAAAAATGGAACAATTAATTACCTTGTGTTTCATCTTTCTTTATTCTCATGGTTGAGGATAACAAAAAATCATATAATCCCTGTGCGCAGCGCACAGCAGGGCGTGTTGTGCGCCAAAACGGCGTCGTTTTGGCGCACAAAACACTGTCCGAAAATTATTCGGTCAGTTTTTTACTGTTCGGACAGTGTTTTGTGCGCCAAAACGACGTTATTTTGGCGCACAGCACGCCCTGTTGTGCACAGCGCACAGCAGGGCCCCCAATTCCTGTATTGGTTGTAGTAAAGGTGTCTCGAGATTTGTATATTGAAAACATACATATGGCCAGCCCTGGGCATAAACCCCCAAGTCGCCTCCTAGGCTTTGGTTCAATAATAAGTCCCCCAAATTTGTAAAAATAATAATTCACATCTGGTGCAACAGTAAAGAGGGTGGAAAATAAAGATGATAATTGCTTCCCTTATATTTTTTTTAACGAATTGTAATTTAAAAAAAAATTACTTAAATGAATAACCTAGTAGGCCTTTTTCTTTTCTTATTAGTTCCACGCAGTTTTTCATTTTGTCAAAAATCGTGAATTATGTTTTAATCTTAAGTTCACATAATTTGAAATAATTTTCATTATTTTACGTATTAACCTTACCTTTTTGCCCTTATATATAGTATAGATATATAAGAAATTCATAAATTGGTGAAATTTATAATATTACCTATTTATTAGGCATATATTTTAAGATTTTAATTTGGACTAAAATCTTTTAAATTAGCAAAGTATATCAATAAAATTGGGTTTTGTAATCTTATTGAACCCTTACAGAGTAAGCCAAAAGTTATACGTTGGCCATTTGGAAGGAAAATTTCGCTATTTGTATAGGGAATAGTTTTTGTTACTCGGTGAGTATTATAATAATTTTTGTTTTATATTTATTTTGTTGTTGTTTTACATTCGATTGATAAATGGTTGGGCACTTGAAGGATATATACTTAGAAAATAACATAGATGAGAAAAACACAATGATGGTAAATTTAGATAGTATGTGATTAATTTGAAAGAACCGTGGTATATTTATTTCAGGTATGCTAACCTAACCTTACATGAAAGTCATGTAAATTTACTATAATTTTTATATGAAACATGATATATTTTTTTGCATATGATACACGTAATATATTGTAGTTTGTTTAAGGTATGCTAAATTTAAATGAAAGTTATGTAAAGTTACCGTGATTCTATATAAAAAATAACATAATTTATGCATATGATGAATTAATAATTGTGAAAGATTTGTTTAATACATGATAAATTTAATAAAGAATTATATAGATTTACCATGCCTTCTATATGAAAATAGGATATATATTGTCCATAAAAATTGTCATAATTTTTAAGCCACGTGATTCAAAATTATTATGAATATTTTTAATTTTTCCGACATGCATCTTTACTTCATTAAGGCGTAATCACTTTTTTAATACAGGGTAACTACAATGGACAGTGGATTAATCATGTAGTGCCAGTATAATAGAAAAACAATTTGAACTTGAATATTGAAGGGCACTTGTTGCGTGGGAAGTGGAAAAGGGTAGTATGGGGTTTATTGGAAATTAAGGACTAAAGATAATTAATTTTAAATGGATGGGATGAAAACTTAAATCTTTCTAAAAATAAAAGTAAAAAATAAAAATCCCTAATTTATATAGTTGTAAAGGAATTTATATTTAAAAAAATTATTTTTTACATCAATTGTTCCTTTACTAACAATATATCGTATTTTTAATTTTTCATTAAAGACGAATCAAAATGTTGCTACTTTAAGCCGATAACAATTTTTCATCCCACTGTGAGAATTTTGTTAATCATGTGATCAACTATATACATGTTACAAAATATTGAAAAATATTTTTTATAAATTCTATTAATAAAGTAAGTAAAATTAGTGAGGTCAAACTTTTAGCGTCAAATTTTAAATTAAATTAGGTGAATTGTGAATTAAATAAAAAAGATTTCTGCTTTGTAATTCTATGATGATTTTATTTTGAATTATTTTTTTATGAATTTATGAAAAATATATAAGAGTCATATTTGTTAAAGTCGCCTAGGATCCAAATATCTCAAGGGCCGGACCTGAGAGGACATTATCCGCCAATGGTTTTCATGTTCAATTAGCCTACTAAAACCTGTGGTAGCTAAGCAAAAACGTATTTTCCCTTGTCAATAATTCTTTTTTTTGTTATATAAAAAGTCTACGAGCACAGATGTTCCGGACGCAAATATGTTTTGAATCGTTAAATATAAATGGAGCTCACAAATTATTAAGACCTCTACGTTCATTTAGCGGTTTCAAATACATCTGTGGTCGGATATGTCCGAAATATCTGTGTTTTTAGCATTAATTTTTTTAAAAAAAAGTTCCTTCTTTTTGTTTTAAAAAAGTTGGCGATGTTGATATATTTCCCTGTTTGTGGTCCATTAGAAGTGGAGTTCCACGTCACTGTAATATTCTGCAACGGAAGACGAGAGAGACCGGAGAAGGACAGAAATTAAAAAAAAACTAGAGTATGGAAATTCACGGAGCTTTTTGCCCAATGGATTTAGTTTGGGGCTGCGTTTCTTCGCATATCGAATTGGGCCCCACAGATTCGCTCCTTTTCTTTCTTATTTTTTAAGGAAACAGACTTTGCTCCTAGACTGGACTGTCCAATGGGAGTGCTGTTAGCTGCCGTCTGCCTGAGTTGGAATCCACTACCACTACCACCACCCCCTTCATCAACTTTATTCTTTTTGAGATAAATTACACTCACTCTCCTCTCCTCTCCTCTCCTCTCCTCTCCTTCGGTTTCTAACAGATACAATAAATCCCATGAGCTTTCAAATATTACTTTGACCTCTCTTGGCTTTTAAACTATTATGTTGTTATCTTTTTTACTATTAAAATCAATCGAACATTGCTAATCAATCGGAATTTTTTTGACCAGAAAAATGCAATTTAATCATTCAGTGGTGGATTCAGAATTTGGACTTGAGAGTATCACCACTACAATAAATGAACAACTAAGAATAAATTTTTAACAGATTGACGGATTAGAGATAGTTTGACAGAGCAAAAGGAGTATCAAGGTGTTAGTGCTATATGATAAGCCTTAACTTACTGTTTTATCTAAAAGAATTTTTTTTTAAAATTTTTTTTATTGGCCATGGGAGTGTCACGTGACACTACGTCCACCTTCATGGGTTTGTCTCTGATCACATTTGAAATAATCTGTGTTACATTTTTGAGATTTTTCTTACATCAAATTCCGGACAAATCTCAAAAGTTTTGTCTAAATTTTTGTTATAGGAAATCTAAAAAATTTGATATAGACTATTTTAAACGTGATATAAATTATGTTGTAATTCATTTTAACAAGAAAAAAAAAATTGAACTTAAAGTTTCAATAGGTTAACTAATAATAGTGTGATTGATTTTAACAATAGAAGAGGTAACTACACAATAGTTTAAAAAATAATAAAAACTTAAGTAGTTTCCAAAACCTTATGGTGTCAATGTATTTCTCAAAAATCTTAGGGGGTCAATGTATTTATCGGAAACCTCAGGGGAGGTCATTATAAGTCACCCTTATTTTGTTGTACTTATATATACCAATAATTTATTAAGCATAATTACATTACCGTTAGGCCAACAGTTTCGGTTATCAAAATCATTTATTTGCACTATTAAGTTGACTAGGCAAGTCACATAAAAATTCTTGAAATAAATATGTCATAAAAAAATCAAAACGAATTAACATTACTTAGTTACATCAGCAAGATAATCCTTAACATAAAATTGATTCTCTAAAATAATAATGCTCGGTTCATTTTTTCTTCAAGATAACAATAATTCGATCATGCAATTGTTGATGTCAGATTAATTTTTATTTTTCTTCGTGAATAATTAATTTGACGAGTACAAAAAAAAAAGAGGATATGATTACCAAATCAAGATCGGAGTGGATCCACCCTCCGTCATAGTATTCTTGTTTTGAAAAAAGATAATATTATTCAATAACCTTAAAGTATTGCTTTAGAAATCTTTTGACGGTGATCAAAATTTGAGATTTAGAGACATGTTTTCTCTTAAGTCTCAAGTTCAAAATTTCTCAACTACTGTCAATTTTATGCGGCAAAGCCTTAACTTTAAATGGGGTCTTTGCAAATGAACGACATGATTAGTCTTCCGATGACTAATTGGCAATAAATCAAGACTAATTTTAAAGTTCATCGGATATTTCGCATATAAAAAAAAAAAGGTAGTAGTGTGAGAATCCGATATCAATGAGTGGTGGAGGGGACTCAACAAGATTACTGAATAATCTCTCTGTTTTTGCCTTCCCCAAATCCATCCACTTGTACAGTTCATCCTAGGAATATCAAAATCCAACGGTGGATATGTAAGAGCACAAATAGGGCGAGGAAAACAGAAGCCGCTCATGCCCAGAGTTTGGAAAAGATTCCTTCAAAAAGCTAACCCCACTTCCCTACGCAACAACCACCATTAGTAACCAAAACAAACCTAACTAACCGCAGTTAACTTTTTAACTCAACACACATACCCTCTTCGTCCATATTAAGACCTTCCAAACCTCAAATTTGTCCCACGCTTACTCTCTTTTGCTATCTCCCTCTCCTTTTGAGCTCTAGAATTTGCAGAGAAGAGAGAGATTGAAGAGAGAGAGAGATTACGAAAAGGTTAGAGAGAGAAGATGAGCTGCAACGGTTGTCGAGCTCTGAGGAAGGGATGCAGTCAATCTTGCACGCTAAGGCCGTGTTTGGAGTGGATTGAAAGCCCACAGGCCCAAAGCAACGCCACACTCTTCGTGTCAAAGTTCTTCGGTCGGAGCGATCTCATGTCCTTCATTTCCGCCGTCCCCGAGAAAAATCGACCCGGTAATTTCCCTTTTCAACTCGTAGATCTCACTAATATTCAATCATCATCAAAAGATTGGTTTTTTCATATGCGTACCCAAAAAAAAAAATTAATCACACAGTTTTCAAGAAAGTATTAAGAATCAGCCACTGCTGGCGTTTAGTGGAGTTTGTTTCATGTGTTTTATGTTTTGATACTTTCCTCAATTTGTATTTTTTTTTCTTCTGATTTTGTGCTTTTTGTACCATACAGCTTTGTTTCAATCCCTGCTGTTTGAAGCTTGTGGGCGAACGGTGAATCCGGTGAACGGAGCGCTGGGTCTGCTCTCCACCGGCAACTGGCACATATGCCAGCTCGCCGTGAAGACGGTTCTAGCAGGTGGAATTTTGCGGCCAATCAGTACCGGAATTTTAACCCCGGAGACTGACGAAGCATCCGAGGCTTTTCGTTCGGTTCAGAAATGGTACAATAATAGTAATAATAATTGTACAAAACAATCCGATCTAGAGAAGGAGGTGACGATATCATTCAATTCAGAAGAATCGGGGGTGTTGATAAGCTTTGACGGCGGCGATTATGATGTGAAGAATCAGCGACGAGATGAACCCAAGCTATTGAACCTTTTTGTATGATAGAAATATTTCCGGCAACCGGAATACTTGGCTAAAAAAAACTGTAATACAGAGTGCTTTTTGATTGAATAAAAGTCCAACTTATCTCGATAGCTTGTAAGTACTTCCGTCGTCTATTCTCCGGCTTTGGTCTTAAAGTCCCATTTTTTACTTTTGGCTATTGTATACCGCACCAAGTACTCTCCACTGAGTCGGTGAAATTGATCTTTGGAGGAGTAATATTAAGTTAGGAATAATTTCAAAATCGGTCAAATACTATTATTAAAAAAAAGTTACGGTACACTTTTGTTTTTGGCACCTATGTTCATGTGTATTTTTAGTCGGCAATCGGCCATCGTATCTAGAAATTTCCTTGTGTTACGATTGCCGTAGATGATGTTAGTGACAAATTTTCGAACACTCAGGGTCGTGAAATACGGTCTCATGTGTATTCATGGTTAGAATTATAGATGAAAATTACGAATAAAGCATACGATCATTATTTTTTCATTACAATTTTTAAACCGTGGTTGATATGATCGTATTTAGATCTAGTCACAAGATTTAATTACAGTTTTTTGCGGTGATAAAAAATTTATTTAGACTGATATTAAAACTAAATTAGCATGATTAAATCACAAATAAGACTACGGTTTTCATCAAAAATCGTTATTAAAACCACTTTAAGATCACAGTTTGGGTAATAATTTAAAAGATCACGCTTTCATCTAAAATTTTTTTCTTTTATTATTGAGATATCGGCCGGCTTTGAAATTACTCCCAGCCTAATGCCAATTGGTCTTCAGGACCCTGAAATTAACTACGGAACAAACTTTCAGTGGGCCCTAGTGATTGGTTCTAGTGAGATTCGACCTCATGACATTGGGGGGATAGACTTCTTAGTCACTCTCTTCTTCCATTCAATCAACCCTTTGGGTTCGTTTCAATTCAAAAACTGTGATTAAATGTTATAAAGATCACATTTTTATCTAAAAAATAGGGTTATAAATGCTTAAAAGATCACGCCATTAATTTGGATTCGTGATTGAATCTCTTATACAACAATACCTAAGATCATACTTTTAACTAAAAATCATAGTTGAATCTCTAATACAACATCTCAGACATTCATCAATATTTAATTGTATCATGCATTTAGAGCATAAAATCATTAAAAAAAATAACCAAATCGCAAAAATAATATGTATAAAAGTTAACTCATCAAAAAATTCATTCAAAATGAGAAATACTTTCATTAATTAACTCATCAAAATTCAATCAAATAATATGTCTAAAAGTTACCAACATACCATGTACATCTAATAACAACACCATGGACCTATATATTTACATAAAATATGTCATAGATAGTCGAGGTATCCGGCCAACTTTGAAATTACTTCCAATCTAATGCTGATTAGTCCTTAGGAAATCAATTACACCGTCCAATTGCGGGCCCCAATTAAAGCCATGACATTTTTGCCTTGTGTGCATGAACTACCCCCATAGGAGGTGATAGTACGTACCTAGGAAGTTTCAAACCTAAAACTTAAAAGGAGCACACTTCTAAGTCTCAAGACTTGACCGCTAGGCCAACCCCTTGGAATGTATGTCATACATTCTTGCAGCGTCAAATTATACAGTAGCATTGAGAACCACTGGAGACCCAAAAACTTTAAAAAACATCCAATGTATCCAACATAAACTATTGATACAATTGGATTTTAGGCAACATTAGCAGCAACATCATGGAGAATCAATAGAAACCAACAATAAGAAGAACACATTGAAGCAAAAAGCCATTGGCAATCTGAACTAACAACATCAACATCAAGCCTATGTAATGTCACATGTAGACTACTGACCCAATAACTTATTAGAGTCCAATCACATTATTCAAAATCCTTAAACTTAAGTTACTAGTAGTAGCATCCATAATTCATTATATATCTAAGATCACCCATGTAGACTTTTAATACGGAACGGGATGTCACAATCTCACCATCTTTAAGATCTCGCGCCCTTGCGAGGGGTTGAACATTAGACCGATCACCACGGCCTAACCCCGGGCCTATTTTCTAGTGACCAGAGTCACTCTGATATTTCACGGAACTTTTCTCTAGTGGCCAAATAAATTTCCGACCCTACTCAATAGTGTATATGGATCACTCTGATACCATTTGTAATACCCCATATAAACCACTAACCTAATAACTTGCTAGAGCCTAATTACATAACCTAAAATGTTTAAGCCCAAGTTACAAGTAATATAGTATGCACGACTCATTCTATATACCCAAGAATATTATCACTCGTGTAGATTTTCGATGTGGGATGAGATGTCACAATATAAACTCTAGATAACTCTTATCATGGCAAAATTTATCAATTGGCTGATCCATTAGGTTCATGTCCCCTAGTAAGCAGAAATCTCCATGGTACAAGACGAAAATTAATTTTAGAGTGGTCAGAGTAACAAAGACAAAAATAAGTTTATTATAGAATCACTTCTAGTTACACTTCTTTCATGAAACCATTTTAATTTATCCTCATAGTCAGTTTATTGCAATACTGGCCTTTCACAAACAATACAAAGTACAAAACTAATCAAGTGCAACAAGTTGTTACACTCCAGTTATGTATGTCTTAATACAAAACACAATAAGATCACTACTTTAAAAGCCAATTTCCTAAGGAAATGGAGTAAAAAATTTACCATTAGAAGCAAAAATGTCAACACCCTTGTAGCTTCTAGCCAAGAGGAAAACGAAATTCATTGGGTAAATATTTCATCTATCAGGTGAACTTTTGCTAAACCCCAAAGAGTTGGTTTGGTGATCAAGGCTTGGGACTTAGATGTATGCTCCGTCGTAGGTTTCAGATTCGAAATTTTTCGGGTAATATCAACCCTTACGGGGCCAGTTCAGGACAAAGTCTTGGCTTTAAATGGGCCCCCACAAGTGGACGATGAAATTGGTCCATCAAGGACTGATCGGCAATAAATTGAGATAATCTCAAAATTGACTGGATACCTCGGCTATAAAAAAAAAAAGTTGAACTTTTGCTACCTTCATGGTTTGTCCCTGTCTAGGATTTGCCTCTTCTGTCGGAGAAAAAATGAATAAGTATTAAAAAATGGAGAAACGTTAGGGCATCATCATGCATATTTCAAGCATTAAACAATGACTTTCCAATAATAATAATCGACAAAAGAGTGACAGTGGGCAATACTTGATTGCACATATGATATTGTCTAGCCTAGTTTCATCATCTGCATACTGGTACCAAAAACGACGTCTAACCTGAATCACTCCAACCTTTTTAGGGTTCAAGCACAAGCTGCAAAAATATACTAGAAGAACTTTCCAGTCACCTATTACATAAAGTTTCTCTGTACGCATCATACAAAAAACTGATCATGACTTTGTAACCATATTGTTTATCCATTTTACTCGTGTTCCATCAATCTCGACTTCTGTACAAGTCTTTTTGTCGCCAAACTGCAATATATCATATGATTAGGAAAGAGTAATTGAACAAAAATATATAACTAGTAAAGTAAAAGAAAAAAAGAAGACCTCACGTTTCGTTTGCTTAGAAAGCATGAGTCGACTTTCATCACATCTTTCATATACCTCATAACATAAAATTCACATTTCACGCTTGAAGGTTAGTTTCGACACTACGTACAAGTATGAAGAGATCACATGATATAAGAGTCACATACAGACATATATCACCGAGAAAATGTTACTAACAAATTATAATGATACCTTAACTACTTTCCAAACTAGACTTCTTCTCCAGCTATTTTCCTTGCTAGTATCATAAATTTTGAATTCATTTCAGAAAGGAATATTTTTCAGTTCAAATCAGTCGCAGAAACAAATATTACTTTCTAAATATATTTTGCATTAATACAACATCGGAAAAATAAACTTAAGTGTTAATTATGATTTAAAGAGATACATCGATTCTACTATGAATAGAATCAATTGTTGAATAAGACAAGTCAATGACAACCAATACCCTATGGCACCTACAATTAATAAGGAAAATTTTGATTACAAGTACGACACCCGCATAATAAGAAACATATGGAAAAAATTAATAAAATTAAGACATACCCGATACTATAAGAAATTAATAGGAATTATTTGGTCAACCTTGGCATCTTCTAGTCTACTTCCAAACAATGTTGATTTTGAGATTTTACCAGGCTTATTTTTTTCACTCATGCACGATACAAAGGTTAACGAATAAGAATCTACACTCCATATGTTAAAGACTTCATAGCCTCGTATAGATAACTTACAAAGAAAAAAAAAATTTAATAGGTAAAATCTTGTTGTTCATTAAGCTAGTAAAGCTAAAAGATGTAAACTTCGCTTGCTTGCACGAACGCCACTCCGCTCTTCTTTGTGCAATTACTCTTACTAGATGTACAACATATGCATGTGGCAAATATTTCTTTCATTTTATTCATGTACTCCATAAGTTAAACTCGCTAATACGCAGTGATTTAGTTTTACTTAATTAGAAACATATTTAATTACAAATTGGATGGCTAATGACATCTAATAAAATTCTTAAATTGAAAAAGCATGAGCCCTTTTACAGTTCGACAAAGCAAAAGTCGAACTGTAAGAGAGTTCTTTTTTGGGGCACCAAGCAAAACAATGGCTCTCAACAAAATTATGGAATACTGAATAGTTTTCAACACTAATTACAAATTTTCACTATGAGATATGCTCTCCCCCGGCCCTCTAACCCCTAAACAAAATTACCAAAAACCAAAACACAACACGACACGAAAATTGAGATCTGGAGGTTAGAATAAACACTATTTTATTTCTTCAAATTCAAAATAATAAGCAGTATCAAACTTTTAAATCTCTCCTTCTTTGAAACCAAGTAGATGTTTCAGTAGCACAAAACCTTATCAATTAGATGCTTATTTTAGATACGAGTATGAAAAAAAAAAAAAATTAAGTAGACTAACTAACAAACTACACCAGTGATTCCAACATTTTCACTTCGTGCAAAATATCGAGAAAAGATGATGGAGATGTTAGAAAAACGATATGAAACAAAAAAATTCTAGCAACAGTAACTAAAGCTACAGCGGTCAAATGAATCGACACTAACCAAATCTTAAGATAATTCAAAAATAAAAAGTACGATACCTTAATTTGGAAGAGTGAATATTTCGGCGCTTGAAAAAATATTGAAAACCAACCCTTGAAGTGGACTATTTCTCAATTTTTAGACAAAACACATGTGCTCTAATTTATCGTTCATGATTTTTCACCCCGCCAGCTACTCAGTTCACCGACTGTCAAAATCACAGAATAATGTAAATGTCACTTCGATCACAATAATTTGTCGTGAAAAAAGTAACGTGCAGTGCCCGTCACATTTTCATTCCAAAACATCGGCCACTCAAATCACATGCGTTTTGAAAATTCTGAGATTATTGAGATTTTGACCAGGTGATATGGACAACGTGAATATATAGTGGCCATATTACTTAACTATGAAGTAATGCATTTTGTTATTGATTTTATGAAAAATGAAATGGTAAAGTGTGAGGAATTGCAGTAACATTTACAAAAAGTGGAAAAGGAAAAAGGGAAAGTTAGGTGATAGAAATAAGACCAAGTAGATGCCGGCACAGCTGAGTGGTACGTCGTCAATGTAGATATCAGTTTTGAGAAAATTCAAATCTCATCCTAGAGTGCTCGGCATACAAATCTCACTTCGGTCAAAATTATGAGTGATGAATAAAATTGTATACAGAGACCAATCAAACTCTACATATATATAGATCGGCACCTTGAGGTCTAGCATAAAACTAACTGACAGGAACTCTCAGGAAGCTCTCAGATCAGCCGGTCCAACCCTTATAGTACCTTCTCTTCCCTCAATCTTGAGCTGATTTGGCACACCATATGATAGATCAATGTGTCTTTTTGTATCAGTTGACAGACGGGTACCTGGTCCAAGGTGACGGCATCTGACGTCCAATATTAGAAAGATGGTCCACCGAGATTAGGGGTGAAAATAAAAATTGGGAAATCGGACCGGACCGGACCGACGGTTTGAGGATTGAAAAATTCGATTCGGTCCGGTTTCGGTTTGGGAGTTTGACGAAATCGATTTTTCGGTCCGGTTTCGGTTTGGAGAAATACAAAACCGGTTCAAATCGGACCGGACCAGATGAGGGTTATAAATAAAAATATGTTATATTTTTAAGCTTATGTGTTTTAACTTATAACTCATTACTCCATTAGTCATTTAATCTATTAGGATTTAAAACCATTATCATGTTTTAGAAATGAAAAATCACTATTTATAGAGAGTGAATAAAAATAGAAACTACCAGTTTAGGTATAAAAAATAAGAGTAATTTAAAATTGTTAAATCTTTCAGAGTAATGTTTAATACATTTCTATTATTGAAAATTTCATTTCAAATTATTCATTTTTTCCCTTTTTTTGTGCTTGGTCCGAAATATTGTCTAAAAAAATTAAAAAGTAACAACAAGAACAAGATGTTATTTGTAACAAGCAAACCGGACCAAAACCGGCTCAAACCGATTGAAACTGGACCGGTAAAATCGGTCCGATTTCGGTTTACAAAATTTTCAAACCGGACAACCGGTCCGGTCCCATGAATTCTACCAAACCGGACCAAACCGGACCGGTTACACCCCTAGCCGAGATAGTTGGCACCCAATACAGTTATCATTCGAGAAGGTATTCAATCTGAGACGACATGATGAGACATAATCCTCGGGTCACTAGTTCCCTAGTCCTCAAATATCGCCGGGTTGTCTATGAGAATTATTCACCTCCCGCATATATAAACACATAGACATATAGGCCCTATTTGGGTTCTGGTTTTTATGTGTTTATTTATTGAAATTTTTTTCGTCCTTATTTGAAATTTTTTTGCAATTTTTTGTTTTTCATCAATTTTTTTTGATTTATTGGTTCATTTCGACAAGAGCTTTCAGAAAAGTTATCAATCATCGGCTACATTTGAAAAAAGTTCAGAAAAGACAAAAATAAATCAAAAAACAGAGTTTTTTGTACTTATTCGTCGTCTTTAGTGACTTTTTTTTAACTTTTGGACACAATTTTATACTCATTAGATTCCTTTCATCAAGACGGACCAATAAACTACAAAACATTGAGATTTAAACAACAAATGCAAAAAAAAAATGAATAAAGACAAAATTTTTGAATAAATATAAACTACAGGCCAAATAGGGCCATACATACACACACATATATAAGTATACTTATCTAAATTCTTGTTTTTTCATTATTTGACCATGGATTTGATTTGCATGCATTTGTTTTCTTGTTTCTCCCTTACTATTTAAATTTTTGTCTCTTTATTTTAAGTGGATTCACTATTTTCACCATTGTTCAAGTTGTCTTATTCGATTATTTATCACACAATTTAGTTGTAACTCAATTGAATTGTAATTTCTTTTGTAATTAACCAATATTTTTTAATTATTCTTTTATTTTTACTTTGTAAAACCAAATAGCAAGTAAATAAATTGAAAAACAATCTTGTCATGTAATGATTAAAGCAGGGTACAGTGGACAATTAAACTTCAAGTGTTGTCATATCAAAGTTCAATCGTATGATATCCATTGAAAACAAACATAGGATATTTTTTAACTTATATCCAATCATATATTTACTGAATATCATATTTACACATAGAGTGAGTGAGCTTTTAATAAGGGATCCCTTATTTTGCTACAGTGTGGACCTCCTATTTTCTGATCAAATTTTGATGATCCGAACCGTTCAACGTGTTTAAAACATGTTTTTAGGGGTACCCGCAAGAAATCAGCTCAAAATAATATCCAGAAAGGCTTAATCCATTTAATTTTTTATAAAACTGTTCCTGTCAGCATTTATCAAAAATTATTTAGATCAAGCCCTTCTCGATATTATTTTAAGCCGATTTCTTGCAAGTACTCTTAAAAATATGTTTTAAACACATTGAACGGTTTGGATCATCAAAATTTGGTCAAAAAATAGGAGGTCCACACCGTAGCAAAATAAGGGATCCCTTATTAGAAAGGGACTCTTTACACATAATCTTTATAATTTTACATTTCACCGTTTATATCTAGACAAACAAACAGGCCGTAAGAGTTAACTCTGTTTTATTTTGTGCAACGCTAATGATGATGCATCTCGTCTAATTCATTGGGAATAGTAAAAGAAATTAATTGACTTCTAAGCCGTTAAGATTTAGACCGCCGAGATTAATTTTTATAATCTTGACCGTCCACAAGTGTTTACTAAGTCAAATTTGTAAAAAAAAAATTCTCTAGAAAAGCTACCAATCTACTCAAGATTCTTTAACAAATTTAGACAATTAAGTCTAATTTCAGCTAACTTAATTTCGTAATTATTCGTTTTTTGTCTCTACTCAAAATCTTTCACCTTCAATAATTTTGGTTTAATTTTTTATGAATTATTAGTTCATCTTAACGAGAAAATTTAAAAAAAAAAAGTAAAAAACCGTGAAGTTCAAAACAAACAAAATTTGTGGATTATTTTTTTCTTTTTAAAATTTTGTCACATTTTGTTGTTGACTTTGTTAATTCATCTTATTGAGACAAACTAATACTCTCCAAAAAATTAAATAAAAGACAAAAAAAATATAACAATTAGGCAAAACCGTCGAGAAGGAGATCGGACTGCAAAGAAGGTGAATTCTAAAAATAAATAAATATTAAGTTGTATAAAATGGACAATAAGACATGACACCGTGTTGTTTGCAACAATAATGTTCAAAAAAGTAATTTAAATAGAGCAATGTTACGGTCTCTAAACTTGGACCAAGAAAGTTTTTCTGAATTTAAAATCAATACTCATGATTTATTTAGATTAGTGGGACCATAAATACAAGTAAATTATGATAATTAATTTTGAATTCAGAAAAAATTTATTGGTCAAATTTCGAGGACAGTAGACTTTTCCATTTAAATTTTGAATTTTGTGGAAGCCAGCTCAAGTTCATTTGGATCAATAGTGTCTCCGGGTAATAGGTATAGAATTTCTATAAAATATCTTTAGACACAGACATTTACCGCTATAAAAATAATGAATAACTATAATTTAGTTGCAACTTTGGAGAAAAACAATTTTTATAAAATATCTTTAGACACAGACATTTACCGGTAACTATAATTTAGTCGCAACTTCCTTTTTTGATAATCGAGATATTCAGCCGGCTTTGAGTATGATCAAGCTATTGCCGACTAGTGTTTGGGGCCCTAAAGGTAAATACCCGGCATAATTCCGAAGCAATTTTAGTCGGAACTTAGTATACTTTTTGAATATCCTAAGCAATTTTATAGAGTTTAATTTTGTTCACCTTTAGCTACGTGAGATCACTTTGAGATCACATGTCGATAATCCGAATCATCTACTTTGTTTAGATAAATTCTTTTACGATCCCACGAAAACTTCCAGTTCTTTCGAATGTTGGTATGTGCTTGATCAAAAAATTTAATTCTTTACTTCAAAACATTTAATTTTTGGGTAATTTAAATCAAGGTCCTATTTACCCCTGCGGCTTAGGTTTTCATCCCATCCACTTTTTGAACTTAGGGCCCGATTGGATGAGGGTATATTTTCAGGGGGATAATTTTTGGAGGGGGTATAAGATAAGAGGGGGTATTAGTTTTAGAGGGAGGGCCCACTTTGATGTGATGTTTATAGAGGGAGGATAAAAAAATAGATGGTTTGGATGGGGGTTTAAATAGGGGATAAAGGGGGATAAGAGGGGTGAATAAGGAAAAAAACTGTTGCTCGTTTGGATGGGAAAAAAAAGAAGGGGGATAATTGTTGGAGGGGGTAAAAGGATCGACGTGACATGTTTAGCATGGTTTGGGAGCAAAAAATGCAGGGGGATAATTTTTGGGTAGGCCAAAAATAATCTCCCGGAGAGGGATAAAGGGGGATAATTTTTGGGTAGGGTGGGAGGTGCCCAAAAATTATCCTGGAGGGGAGGGAAAAAGAGGGGATGGGGTATTATTCTTGGATAATACCCCTTATTCCTCATTACAAATACAAAATAACCTTATCCCCTATTTTATGCTCCATTCAAATTAAGTACTATTTTATCCCCTTTTTTTAATACTTCATCCAAACTATCTACTTTTTATTACCCCCTCTATAAATATCACATCAATGTGGGTCAACCCTTTAAAAATAATACCCCTCTTATCTTATCCCCTCAATAACTTATCCCCCTTTTTTCGTCCTTATTTGAAATTTTTTTGTAATTTTTTGTTTTTCATCAATTTTTGTTGATTTGTTGATTCATCTCGACATGAGCTTTCAGAAAAGTTATCAATCATCGGCTAAATTTGAAAAAACTTCAGAAAAGAAAAAAATAAATCAAAAAATAGAATTTTTTGTACTTATTCGTCGTCTTTAGTGACTTTTTTAACTTTTGAATATAATTTTTGCTCCATTTGGCTTCTTGTTTTCATTTGACTTATTTTTTGTCTTTATTCAAAATTTTTTTGTATTTGTTATTTTTATGTCATTTTTTCGTGGATTATTGGTTCGTATCGACGAAAGGAATCTAAAAAGTATAAAATTATGTCCAAAAGTTAAAAAAAGTCACTAAAGACGAAAATAAGTCAAAATAAGCACTTTTTTTTGCTTATTTTTTGTTTTTTCTGAACTTTTTTCAAATGTAGCCGATGATTGAGAACTTTTCTGAAAGCTCTTGTCGAGACGAACCAATAATCATAAAAAAATTGATGAAAAATAAAAAATTAAAAAAAAAATTCAAATAAGGACAAAAAACTAAACAGTGAATAATCCAATAATAACCACAGCCCAAATGGACCCTTTATACTCATTAGATTCCTTTCATCAAGACGGACTAATAAACTATAGCCAAAAATAATCCAAATAGGGCCTATAATCCAAATGGGGACTAATAAACTATAGCAAAAAATAAATAAATAAATAAAGACAAAAATAACAAATAAATAAAAACTATAGCCCAAATGGGACCTATAATCCCTTATCCAATCAGCCTCTCAAATGACTATTTTTGAATAATTTAAGGGTTTTTTAACTTTGTTTTACCAATTAACAAAAGAAAGAAAAAAATAACAACAAAATATAAATCAACAATAAAAAATTTAGTTAAAAAGAAAAAATATATAATTTAGCTCGCGTAAATTTAGTTCACAATAAAAAAGATATAAAGAGAAAAATTTAGTTAACAAAAAAAAAGAGAAAAATATAATTTTGGGAGGGGGTGAAATATAAGAGGGGGTAATAGGGGAGAAGAGGGGGTAATAGGGGAGAAGAGGGGGGGATAATTTTTGGAGGGGGACATTTTTTGTTTCCAAACCATGGCAAATGGTGGGACCCACCCCTAATAAGGGGTGATAATTTTTGGAGGGGGGCTTTCCCCCCATCCAATCGGGCCCTTATGTTTTAATCCTATTTTTATATGGTTTGACAAATTTGCCATTACTTTTAAGGGGTACTTTACTCTCTTATCCTTTAGTTAGTTAATTCTTGATTTGTTAAGTTTAAATTTGTAGCACTAATTTAGGCTTAAAACATGTAATCATAATTATCTTTAGTAATTATCTTTGCCAAAATGGCAGTTTCAGATTTATAATTATCTTTAGTAATTATTTTCACCATTTTATGAAAATGTACCATGAACTGCATGTGTTGTTTCTTACCTACAAATTTACCATGATATCTGTAAATTTACCATAACCTGTAGATTTAGTATTTTGCCCCGTAAATTTACCGTGAAATCTGTCAATTGACCAGATATCGTGCCGTACCTTCAAATTTACCATGATATATACAAAATTTTCATGGACGACAAGTGCTGTTCTTTACCTGCAAATTTATTATGACCTTCAAATTTACCATAATATCGGAAAACGTATCATGACTTGTAGGTGTTGTTTCTTTCCAGCAAATTTACCATGTTTTCTACTAATTTACCATAATCTTCAAATTTACCATGATATTTTAAAATGTATCATAACCTTCAAATATGCTATGTCTGAGTCAGTATCATCCAAAACAAACATGTATTCCAACGATTCGTACATTACCCTAGCCCGTAGTCCGACAAAAATCATTCGACTTCCATCATCCTTTTTCGGTAGCAATTAAATCAAACTCGTATTTCGTATTCTGACACTGGCGATCGATGTTCCGTAGATGTAGTGCGGTATTTATGTGCGATTCCGATGAGTTGATGGATTTCGAAGCACTAGATCTCTGGTGTCATCCTAAAATGGAGGATTGTTTGTCCTTTTTTTTAGTCCCGCTATTTTGGGATAGACGAGTTTGATATTTAGGAGATAATTGTTAATGGCGTATTTTTAGGGATTGACTGCTAACCTTGGTTAATGTCAAGATAAGGGTAAATTTGGTATTTTTTTAAAAAAAGGATCAAAACTTAATGTTTATAAGTGCATAAGATGAAAAAATAACAAACACTTAGAGATAGGACTAAAAAATAAGTTCCCCTTAATTTTTCAAGCTATAGAAAAATAGATTTTTAGGTTAACCACTTAACGTTATTCGATTCGGAAAATTTTCTACATATTCTGGTCTCTTGATAAATATCTACGTAAATTCATGGTCCAGATGAAACCTATAAAAATGTTTCAGGAAGTTATGTAAAAAAAAGTATTTTTATATATGAATTGGACATGAAAATTTGATTCTTATTGACAGGTCAAGGGTGCTCTTAACTTATGCGGAAAATACCAGCAGATGGTATTCGGCAAAGTTAACTACTGATAAATGCTAACCAATTTAAGAATTACTGATTACATAATATCTATCGATACTATTCGGCAATGTTAATTAATGAAATTTATTTTTAAAGAATTTTGAATGGAGTTTTTTGAAAGATCAGAAGGAAAAAAAAAATTATGTTTGTCCTTACTGTTTTACCCCTAGATATATCATACGAAGCTCTACCATTCACATCAATGTCTTTCCAGGAGATTTTGTTCTTTGGAAGAGTCTGACTTGCACTTGCTCGCACAATAACTTTCTCCTCCATGGTCAATGACTTGCATCTCAATAACTCCAATGGGCATCATTGATTGGTCATGTCTTACACATCAGTGACCCTTATGAGTTGTGACTTGCTCCTTGGAGTAGCCTAAATTGTACTTTCTCACATAATGACTTGCTCCTGAGGGCCATTGAATTTCACTTCGATAACTCCAAGGGGTACCATTGTGTGGTCATCTCATTTGCATCACCTGACTCATGTTGTTCCACACAATAAGTTGCTCTCCCATTGTTATTGACTTCCATCTCAATAATTTCAAGGCGTAAAATAGTCCGGTTATAACATGGTCTCTATGTTTTGTCATTATTTTTGTTTCTACCATTTTGTTTTAAATTTTAACACTTGAGATTAGTATTTATTAGGTAATTAATTTTGGTCAATACTTTTGGTGAGTCTTCCTAACTTAAATGGCGCTGTCAGGCATGACACGGTTAATTTATATAATCTGCAGGCTTCATAATGCCCCGTATTTGCCAGTTCGGTTGGTAAGCATGGGACGGTTAACCAAGTCAACGGCAGTTATTTTGCCAAAAAAAAAGAGAGGAGAGAAGTCAATAAAATGACGTACGTTACTCGTTTGTGTAGGAGTTGGAGGACATGTCCCTTTACTAAAATTGGGAGCCCAAGATGTATTGCGCATTACAAAACGTATTGTGTGTCAAACCGACGTTATTTTGAGAGAAAATATTATTCGAAAATTATTCGGTCAACGTCCAATTACTCAGACAGTATTTTGCGTTTCAAAATGACGTCGTTTTGGCGCGCTGCACGTCCTATTATGCACAATGCACTGCAGGACTCCGTGGTCCCTCTTGACTTCACTTTTGTTCATTTGTGGCCGGTATTACTTCAAGATCTCACTTTAATTATTAAGATAAAAAAAAATTTCAGAATATTTTTTTAAGTCACTATGAAAAAATTCAGTTCAAACGCATATCTATAAGTGGTTGACTAAAAAATTTAATTTTTTAGCTTGAACAATTAAGTGTTTTGAAGAAGAAAATTTAAATTTTTAGGTAAAATATGTAGCCATATTTGATTCGACGGAAATTTTTCGTGGGATCCTAACAAATTAATTAAAAAGAATAGTTGATTTCGATCATCAATATGAGATCTCGAAGTGGTCTCATATAGTAGAGGATGAATAAAGTTTGTTCACCCCATAGGTGAACAAAATTGTTCTTAATTAGCAGGCTTTGATATTCCGAAATACGAGATTTTTTCAGATTCAAAAACTAATAGCCAATATTTTGTCCATCTTTGGTTATGTAGGATCACTTTGAGATCTCACTTTAATTATTAACATATATTCAGACTATTTTTTTAAGTCACTACGCTAAAATTCAGTTCAATTGCATATTGGTAAGTGGTTAACCGAAAAAAATTATTTTTTTAGCTTGAAAAATTACAAGTTTTGAAAGAAAAATAATAATTTTTTAGGTCAAGTACATAGCAATATTCAATTGAACTGAAAATTTTCGTGGGATCCTAACATATTAATCAAAATAAAATAGACAATTTCGATCGGCGATGTGAAATCTCAAAGTAGTCTCATACAGTCGAGAATGAATAAAATTTGTTCTCCTATAGGTGAACAAAACTGGTCCCAACAAACTTTGGTATTCCTAATTACGGGCTTTATTCGGATTTAGAAACTAATTTGAACCGTCTATTTTGTTTAACTCATTAGATTTATTATGTCTGTCTGTCAAAAATTATACACACCAAATATCGATAGAAACATGAAAAAATATTTGTCTTGATGAACACGTCAAAACTTGAGGACATGAACAAATTGAATGATTCAAATCTATAAACCTGAGATGTGGCTAAAAAAATATGAATTGATAAATTAATTCGGCAAGGGAAAACCATTTGGTTGGCTAACTCATCCCACAATCGTGCCTATAGCCTAAGATCACTCTTCAATCCCAAAATTAAATTAATCATCAGCAGAATCTCATAAATAAATACCCAATTCCGAAAAATCATTTAATGTGTTCTGTAGAATCGGTCAAATCGCTTATATAAAGTACCTCGAAGAATAAAAAGTACACAATATTACTTGCACACTTACTTTATCAAATGTGATTTCAAATTAATACATTAGAGGTTCTTGACCGACACAATTCCTATGTCAAGGACTTGTTTTGCATATCATGAAGGAGATCGAACGCAAAGTGGCCGTCCATTTTCCGACATTATTTGTTGGCAAATCATATAACATTATTTATCGATAAGTATGTTTTTGGTGACAATTTATATATGCGCAAGTGGTGCTCACAAGAATCAAATATCAACTTTTAAAAAATTTAAATTCCAACTACAAATTAATCTAAAGATTTCTTAATTTATAGGTCTAACACTAGCAACAAATGTGGGGACCAAGGAATCAAATTTTTTGTCGAAGAATCCACACCAAATAAAATAATTCAAATTCTAGAATTGAGATCTGTTATGAATAGATGGAGAAATGCTTCAGTTTCTTTTTAGAAAACGGGGAAAATTGCAACATTATTTATTTCCAAGTCCTCATATTTTAAACTGTCCGACTTCGGGGTGAAAATAATATTTCTCCTTTCACAGCTAAATAGAAACTTCCCATATAGATTAAATGTGAAACTTCTATGTGACATATAAAACTTGGATTTTGTTAAGGGGTTTGGGCTCCCAAGGGATATCCAATTTTGTGGATGGGGAAGGATCTAGATAAATTGAAAATTTATTTAATTAAATTAATTTCCTTCTAGAATATATTTTGGACCCATTTCTAATTCGTTCGAAAGTTTCTAACCTGTTTCGAAAGCCCGTTTGACCCAACAGGTTCTTGACCATTGATCTTGGGCGATTTATGATTGTTTGGAGGCCAAATGGGTGCATCTCATGGAATCAATGCCATCCAAACCGAACCAGTTTTTCTTAGCCAAACTGGTGTAGCCCTTACCTTTACAGTTGAACGGGTGAAATCTCTAGGCTAAACTCCACCACTTCATTGCCTATAAATTAAAGCCTTCCCACTCTATTTTTTCACACCAGTAATTCGAGCTCCTCTTACTCTTGCATTTCATAGCATCATAGCATACTACTGCATAATTTTGTTCTTCGAGAGAGAGTATAGTACACCTATTTCGGTTCGACAGACTTGCAGATTCAGTATTGTTTCTACAAAGCGTGATTGTTGCATCCTAAAAAGCAAATGTCATTCAACCCGTAGCACCGTAGTGAGGGCGGTTTTTGTCTTACGGAGATTTTGCCCAACACAAGCCCTGGTCGTTCTTCAAATTCTTCAATTTTGGAATTCGCTTACTGATCACAATGAGTTTCAGTTTCTTAGTAGAAGACGGGAGAGATCAAAGTTATCAATCCTGTGTCAGTGAGTGTACCATTTTTGTTACTAGTACAATACATATTAGTATCGATGTGTACGGGCATACCGTTTTGGATTTATCACTAACACCCCCATAGTGTGAACAAAACAAAGTGGAAGCAAAAAATACAACTATTTGACAACAATATCATAACTAAAGTGCTAACACATAAAAAAGCGAGAATAGTTAGCTATAGAGCTTAAGCACTGCCTGCTTCACCATCAAAACAAGTATTCAGAAGAGGATGGCTTGCGCCTTTGAGACGGGCAAGCCTGATCTTCAGAAAGTCAAGTTTGCGCTCAACATAATCCACAGTAATAAAGGGATCATCGAGGACACGACAAATCTCTAGATCCAAGACCAATTGCGACTCTTCCTTTATGCTTGTTCTAAGCCTAGCGCAAGCTTAGTGAATTCATCTTGCAGATAGTCCAATTGTGCATGGGTGAACATGCAGATGCCATTACTTGCCATTTTAACTCAAGGGTTAGAGTGTAACTAAAACAGTTGTGAGAAAGTCGGCCTTTCATATGCTATTTAAAGTTACCACATAAGATGGCAAGTGGTTAAAGCACAATGAGTGCACTTTTAACAAGTGCAACACGGATGCCACTGGTTGGAGATAGAAATTGACAGGAGAAGCCATTGTCAAAAGATTCGGGTTTAATTTTTCCATGATTAGATCCAGTTGTGTCAAGTGTGATACATGACTGCTTCATTTTACATGCCAAAAGCAAGTAAAGAACTGGTACGGCTAGTTGGTTTAACTTGAAACATACATGGTGGATTAAAGTACTAGTTGGAGTTGCAAACCTGTTTACAAGAAAAAAAAAAGAGCTACAGAGTAAGGAAAAGAGAATACAAGTCAAAAAGGAAAATGATACCTACAAGTCAAGCTTAGACTACCTCCCTAATTCAGCAAAGGTTCCCATCGACAATGGGAGATCACTTTCAAGCAATGAAAAAACATCCAACTAACTAGGAGATGAAACTTTTTTCAAACAAATTTCAAAAATTTCTTTTTCTTTTTCTTTTTCTTTTTCTTTTCTCCTCTCTGGCATGATATTCAAATATTTTATTGGCCAAAGATTGAAAAGCCAAGACCATCAGTTTGGCTTTGCGTTTGAACTTTGCTTCTTTCTTTGGGAACTTCAATAATCGTTTATGTCTACATCAAAGAGTTGTTGAAGCATTTGCAGGCACGTCGAACATCATATCTTCAAGGTTTGTGACCTTGTAGTGAAAGTGTTCCAGCTTATCTTTCATATTGTGATAATCTTCCCAGACTTGATCTAAAGGATCATACTGCTGGTTTATTTCAACCAATTTAAGAGATAGGTAAATGGGTAGCGAAGGCTTGAATCTCATACCAAACAGTTTGCTCAACATTTCAACAAGAGACAACTTGACAGATCTAGAGAAAATTTGATGTGGAATGTGTGCTAGCAGAACTTTAAAAGAAATGAATGCGAAGGTAGTCAGAAGTTTTTAGCCTATTTTACTTGTGGATCATGGTTAGTGGGGAAGATTGAATAGCGAGTTTGAAACTTCGAACAACCTAGTACAAGTTGGCTAGTTCTTTGAACAGATTGACTTCATCGTCAAATGGAGCCAATTGAGGAAATTCTGTGAATCGTGGAGGATAGTGGATTTGATGAACTTTTTTGGACTACTCAGTCTTCTAAGTTTTGGCCCCCTGGTTAAGCTCATCATGACCAAGAAGGACCAATATTTCTTCTATTTTTATAGCACGAGGAAAGTTGGGATGAATGGAAGAAGACTATAGATATCATAAGGCTAAAGTGGACATTAGTATAGGCAAAAAAAGGACGGTAGAGGTTTATCACCCTCGAACGAGAATGATGAAAACCCATAGAAGATTTGGTGTCACCCATGATGACTTGGATCGTGGTCGAAGGAGGGGTAATGTAAAATATCCCAGCTTGGCCTTGGAAGGGGATCAGTGACAACAAGTTTGTCATCCCATGTCTCTAGAGATCTGGTTCAAGAAGTTAATAATCTCAATAGTCATAGAGGGAATAGTATTAATATTGGAAAGAGTTTTAAAAGTCTAGCTAATGACTTCAAGGGTGCCCATGATGATAAATGTTGGAAGATGTACGAACAGGTCAGCATTAAATGTGCAATTTAAAAAAGAATACAAGAGATCTAAATGTAGACTTCCAGAGATGAGGATGAAGAGCAATTGCACTGCACACGATCTTAGGATGGCAAGAAGAGAGCAGTTTCAATAGCCACCGACATTATTTAGGCTTTAAAATATGTTGGTACAAAGAGTATGTTTGCTCCCTAGTTTGTATGCCAATAAGAAAACATGTGGCAATAATTGGTGGGTGTCCACACATAGGAATAGGAGGCATGGTTAGTAATAGAGCGTTGTCGTTTTGACAATCAAGAGTAGTTATTAAATCTTTTGAGCATTTTCAAGCATGAAGGAGACGATCAATGTCGTTTGATCTTGAAGGGAAGTTATTAAACTCCTAAGCATTCCCATGCACAAATGAGCAGAACATGAAGGAACCTTACAACAAGCAGTTGCATAAAGAAAGGCAAATCAAGAAGAAGCGATTACGCATGCACACCCATGATCTAGCCCTACTTCGAAGGTGAGACAGTTGTTCAGGTTTAGGAGGGAAACTCAATAGTAGGGAAGCAACTATGTGTTGTATGTTGCTTATAAATATGAGAAGTCATCGAAGAAGAGAAGACCCATGAACACAGTTAAAGCTGCATAATTTCATAGCTTGATTTTCATTTCTTAATCTGTTCTTAGTGTAGGCATAGCTATAGGCATAGTTGTACTTGACTTATCTATAGTTTGCAGCATTTGTAGTATTGTAATAGTCTTGTTCGAAGTAGTTGGGTATTTTTGTGACTCTTCAAATGTAAAATTTGACATCAAGTTTACTATTCGAAGTAATATTTCATTTCATTCTATTTAAACTATTTATCTTCTGGTTTTGATTTTGATCTCCACGTGTTAATACTTAAGAAAAATTATCTTTGTTGATGTTAGAGAATAAATAACACAATACCTAATAATTTTTGGTTATCAATTGTCACATTCAAATTTTCTGAAAAAGATAGTTACAAATTTTTTTTGGCACACTCGCACACAAGGTTAATCCTACAATAGTATTTGAGCTAACAGGACTAGTGAAGACCAAACATCGAGTTTGCTTAGATGGCTCACTAATAGCCTTAAGAAGCCAAAAAGTGGCTAAGTCCCAAGGGACCAATGAAGACCGAGCAACAGATTTGCTCAGATGATTAACTTATAGCCTCAAGTAACCACAAAATGGCTACGTATGAGGGGACCAATGTAGGTTGAGCAACAAATCTGCTCCGACAACTTGCAAATAGCCCTAAAAACACCACAAAATGGCCAAGTCAAACGCAACTAACAAAAGGGAATGGCTAAGTATGTTGGGAACAAGGTCAAAGATCCAAGCACCAACTCGAGTAGGAATGGTTGCTAGAAGGAATAGCGTGGTCCCATAGGGACAACCCAATAAAGTAGCAAATAGACACACCGACCTAGTTCAAAATAACAAAGGAAGAAAACAATCATTAGCAATAAACGTGTAAGTACAAATAGCTAGCACCAAAAGCAATGACTAAAGTAGCACACCATCACCCGACCGTACGAGAGAAAACTTATCAACCAATAAAAACAAAAAGAAGAAAATATTATTTCCTATCTCCAAATGCTATAGTTTCAGGGAAATTTCAAATATCCTCAAGCATAATAAAATGAAGCTTTCAAAGGATCTTAAGTGTATGGTATGTCAACTACATCAGGAATCACCTCAGCACCCCTCTTCCTCCTTGATGCACCCTATGAACTCTCTTCCTCTCCAACAACAGCCTTCTCCTCGACAGTTTTCTCTTTCGCAGCTTTCTCCTCAACAATCTCTTCTTTAGCAATCTCATCTTCTGCCAAATTCTCCCTTTCTACAGAGGTATCCTTCAAGATAGCGTCATCTATTATGTCATCATGAACGACCTCATCACCCACAGTAAAGGTCGGTTCATCACTATTAGCTGCAAAGGATTGGAAATTGAGATCAAGGAACATGAACTTAGCTTGTTTTCTGAAATTCTCAAAGCCGGCAAAATAGTATTCTGTCATGAAGTCCACGAACCCCTTTGACTTTTGAAACTCATCTACAACATTCTGTCGAGTAGTTTCAATACCAGCTCACGGGTCGACAATCTCTTGAGCTCTCTCATATAGCTCCTTCTCCTTGTAAACAATAACTTTCTCATGAGCAGCCAACAAGCTTGTCAAACTTGAAATGTGCCTATCCTTCAGGGCAAACTCACCCTTCAGCAGTAGCTTTTCGGCTCTATCTGCCTCTAATTGCGCAGCTCCTTTCTTCATCTCCTCATCCAATTCATGATGAGTCACATCTTTCTCCCCTTGAATAGTGACAATAGCTCTCTCAGAGGCCTTCAGTTCATTGCGGGTCCAAAATAGAAAAGAATGTAGTTAATACTCACACAACAAAACCTAAAAAGAGGAAAGAGTTATTACAAGGCATGATAAAAAATAAAAGGGTAAAAACTAAGGATAAAGACTTACTTGGCTAACGGCCGAGGTGGCAAGGTTGGTCAGATCATCATCATCTAACCCAAAAGTCACTACTTTGTTTGTAGGGATCACAAATTCAAATATAGCATTCAAAACAGTACCACCGACATTAAAAATCATTTTGTTCTTTTTTGTTTCTCTACGTTCTCCTACTATTTTTCCTTTTCTTTCGGCCTTTTGGAAGTAACCTTCTCAACAAAAGCAACAGCCTTCTTGTTATACTCGACAATCTATGCCTTCCTTAGGGCAGGCTCACCCATTGCGAACGTAGGTTCAATTTAGGGCTCATTAATAACTACGCCCAACCACGAGATATGGTATTGACTTCAAATCTTTGTGCTACGAGCTGCACATTCCAGGGGACAGGTGCTTGAGAAGTAGAAGATGAAGACCCTCAACCCCAGACATTATTCTTGGCGCCTAATGGCTCCTGGTCTCGTCAAACCTTGCGGGTTTCATGGCCTTAAAATGGGAGAGGGCAGGCCTTATCAAAGTGAATAAACTCCCATAATAGTTGAAGTTTACTAGAGGACAGACAACAATATCGCCAAGAGAAGGGGCACATGAGTAGTGTGTGGCATAGTAGCAGAAACAAAAGAAGAAGAAGTCTATTCATCCCATAGATCGGTGGGGCCTAGGTTTAAAGTGAACCTGGGTCTCATGAAAAGAAAGTCGCAACGAATGAAACACACCAATTAGAAGAGGGAAAGAGACGTACCTAGGTTGGAGAATTGAGAATTGTCCAAATTGCCTTTGAAGGTAGGAGAATAGATGCACCAAGAGAGAGAGAGCAAGAGAGAGAGGGAGAAACAAACTCCTATGTAGAATTCAAAGAGCTAAGCAAGTATAAAAGTACATCATGATATGAAAAAGAGGTATCCCTTATTATTCTCATCTAAACTACGGTACGTTCAATTTCTCCATATAAAATCGATTTTTCACTTAGACATCAGAGGGGTGTTGGTCGTCACTGCGCTAGTATCCTAATTTTCTTCTGCAAGTCCTTGATCCGAAGAGGGGCTGTCAGACGTGTTATCATGAATATATTTGAAAAAATCAGAGGACGTCGTGTAGACTATGTGTTAGTATAACAATCATCGTGCTCGCATTATGCACCAAAATTCTTTATCAAATTTTGCTTTTATTAAAATTTGATGAAAATAACCAAATCATATAAATCTTGAGATGCGTGGAACGGTGGAAGAAGAATTTAAACAGTAATAAAGAAAAATAAATGAGCGCAATCAACGAGAGAGAAAGAGAGAGAGAGAGAAAGTCGAAAAAGAAATTAAAAATATATGAATGTATATATGTCTGATTTTCTTTTACAAAAAATAAGAGGGTGACATATGGTATGCATTTACTTGGTGTATAGAAAGACATAGATATAGATATTTCCATAGTACATATCTGTCCATATAATAGAAACACGAGTGTCTTCCCCTGTTTTTATATTTGATTTTGCCCTTATGTAGTTTGTTAATTCCATTTATATCCTTATCTTGCGTTAACTAACAACTATGTTAATTGAATGCCGTCTCGTGGGACACCATGACTGAGCTCGGCCGGTGCATGAGAAACATGGCCATTGATGGAGGCAAGGGCAGAATCAGGATTGTAATTTATCCTGGGTTAATTTAAAATTTAATAAATTATAATACATATTCATCCATTAAAAAAAGAATATATATATATACACCACTCTATTGCAATTATTTGTATAATCTTTTAGCTCCAATACATCATAAACACAAAATTTCCTCCAAATCTATTAACACTAAACAAGAGAGACCCACAAGAAGAACTATCAAAAGCATCTACCATGTGTGATTGTTTTTATAAGTTCATTTGAAGCTACCTAGAGGTCAACCAAGTCTTCCATTGTTTCCAGAAATACAAAATTCAATACATTAAAAATTATTATAGATTTCGTCCAATTGCAATCCCTAGACAACTTTCAAGCTTCAACACAAAAAAACACAAAATTTTACCAAAATCTTCATTATTTATTATCAGCCGACCAAAATCCAGAACAGAAATCATTGAAATCCCAAAGAGAAAATCAAATTCAATAAAATTTCTATCTCCTAGGAACATGAATGAAACAGTATTATTCATAAAACATACCTCAATTAGTGCTTGATACAGACGGATACAAAGCTGTAGGAATGATTAGTTTTAAGCTAGAGCTTCTACACAATCTTTCATTCGATGGTCGATCTTTGTATGATTTAAAATTAGAGTTTTTATTTTATTAAAACAAATTAGGATAGAGTTGGGTAGAGTTGTGTTTTGAATCGGACTAAAATTAAAATGGACGGCAAATAATGAAGGGGGCTAAAATCATTTAAACTAAAATTTTACATATAAAAAAAAATGACTTATCACATTTATAAGCGGTAACCCAACTTTTTTTGGTAGGACGAGCAACTTTTTTATAAGGGTGGCTGGCCAACTGTTATGGGCAATCGGCCAATTTATTTTTTGCTAGGTCAGCCAATTTTTGTCAGGGCGATCGGTCGGCAAATTTTCTGGGCGATCAAACCACTCTTTTCTGGGTCGGAAAGAACCAAGTTTCTAAATTGAGATGATGCTTGAAGAAATCCAATGCTTTGGCAAGGAAAGTCCATACTAGTGGTAATGTTGACTAGACAATAAAGAATGTGAAGAAAACACAGAGGGGACACATCCCTGGTTCCTTCTCGACCCAATTGACAAAACAAGATGGTAATCGTGAATTTTCGTAGAAATTTTTGTGCCATTATCGACCATAGAATGTCTAGAATGGAAGACAATGGCAGTTTCTTGAACTAGGGTACTTAAGGTGTTTTAACTGCAAAGTATACTTGAACAATCACCCTTCGCACTTACACGTTACAATCGCAAAACAAAGGTACCGCATAGTTGAAAGGTCCACCTAAATTTAGCTAACATTTTCTGCACCTAGAAAGAGATGGAGGGAGGAAGAGAAGATCTTATTTGAGTGATAAATTTTCAAGTGCTCTCATCTTTTTGTGGCAAACCAGTGGATATTTTTTTTAGATGGAAAACAAATCGTTTTGCATAGACAATGTCAAACTAATGAGGCCAAAATCTTAATGGTTGATCCGAAAGCTCCCGAGGGTGATGCAAAAATCTGGACGTCTACTTTGAGCGCTCGAGATTGAATTAGTCGTGGTGTATGGACACTTTATATTCTACGTCCCTTTACGATTCTTGATGATTTTTTGTTGAGATTTTACAATCACCATTTGATCAGAAATCTCTGATCATATATATATATATATATATATATATATATATATATATATATAGGGAAAGGTTAAAAAGACCAACACTTTTTTAGACCAATATTAGACCAATGTCTAATCTCTTGATTCCTGATTAAATTTTAATGATCTGAACCGTTCAATGTGTTTAAAACATGTTTTTAAGGGTACCCGCGAGAAATCAGCTCAAAATATTACCGGAAATGGCTTGATCCAAATAGTGATTTATAAAACAGTTCATGTCAGTATTTTGAACCAATGTTTGGATCAAGCCCTTTCTGATAATATTTTGAGCTGATTTCTCACGGGTACCCTTCAAAACATGTTTTAAACATATTGAACGGTTCGGATCATTAAGATTTAATCAAAAATCAAGAGTTTAGCCATTGGTCTAATATTGGAAAAAAGTGTTGGTCTATGGAGTCATCCCCATATATATATATATATTCTTGTGTTTCTAGAACCGGCTCCATATATGTGTGTGTATGTGCATTTATATATACACACACATAGAGAAAGAGAAAGATGCGTTATTATTTACCAATTTGGCTAATGAGATCAGATCATATAAAATATGCAGGATTATGCATCAAGAAGATAGATATTAGAGGACATAAAATGTAGATAAAACTAGAATACAGAAAAATGCACGGAACTTTTGCCAATAGATTTGCCTGGAGTAGTGTTTCTCCGCATTTTCAATTGGGTCCCCATTGATTTGTTCCTTCGATACAATTTTATTTTTAAGGCAACCGGCTTTCCTCCGAAACTCGATTGTCCAATAGGAATGTGTTTAGTTGCCGTATGCTTCGAGGATCCACCCCAATTCACTGAGTTTATCAAAATAGTTTATCTTTTTTTCACATGTTTTAAAATATTATAATACTCCAATATCTACCAAATTTATAAAAAAAAATATCATCAACTTGCTCTCTAACATCAATGTACGTAAGTGTAGTTATAATAATTATAACGCCCATATAAATCACTGATCCAGCAACTTGTTAAAATCCAATCACGTGGCCAAAATACTTAAACTCAAGTTGTTAGTAGTAGTTTACATGGTTTATTATATACCCATGATCACCCATATAGACTTTCGATGTGAAACGGGACACCACAATCTCCCCACCTTTAAGACTTGTGCCCTCACAAGGGGTTGAACATTAAAGTCACCACGGCCTAACCCCGGGTTTGTTCTCTAATGACCAAACAAATTAGACGGTGGGCAACGCCCTATTGGATTAAAGAACGCAGTGGTCAGCTTTGACAACTAACACAGACAAACTGACCAGTACTATAATACATCAAATCAACCTATGATCAAGGATGACAAATACAAAAAAATAAAAAATAAACACTTGAGTGCATTTACGAAGACACTCAGTTGATCCCTATAATTAAGGGTAAAGATGCATCAATAAAAAGACGAATCACTTACAGAATTTAGGCCAAATTGATCAGAAAAATACTCTTAGCAACTTTTATCTACGAAACCACTATAAGTGATATCTCACGTACTTGCTTTCTGCATTCATACTTGCTCGAAAGGACACTTATTTGCAAGCGCACCCTCTTATAGTTACTAACTTAGCCATTGGGGAGCGTTCTAATCGCTCATCAGGTTGTCTCTAACAAATTATTTCGTCTTACAATTAGAACTTCCAATCAGTAAACTAGGTGGAGCACATCCAAACCAACCGTCTTTCAACTCTAGCATGACTTGGGTGGAGTCCCAAAATCAACACCGAGCTTGTACCTATTGATGTCCTAGTTAGTTCAACTTTTTTACATGAGGGATCACTCAACAAGTTTGGAACATATAGATTTGTTTTCTTTTAAGGTGACAAGTCCGATATCTCGTGAGTATTATTAACTCTTATATATGATGTCAGTTTATACAAAATTTTGCTCTAATTTTAGTTGAATTTTTCCCTAATAAACATTAACATTGTTCTCTCAAAAACCATTCTGAGTTATAGAAAAAATATTCAATAAGCACAAAAACATAAGCGGTCATGGTTACCATGTAGATTTCGGGGTGGATCCAATTTCCATCAAAACATAACTCTTGGAGGAATTTGGGGGAGCTGTAGTGTACTCTCCTGTAGTGCGCGTGTAGTGCAGGTAAAGCGATATGGTTTTACTCGCTTTGTCCTCAAAATTACATCGTTTTAATTTTCATGTATTTTCATAACAATTCATGTAATAAGACAAAACAATGTAGTTTTGAGGACAAAATGAACAAAACGATATAGTTTTATCCGCACTACACACGCACTATAAGAAAGTGCACTACAGCCTATGTTGGAAAACTATTCAGTGCTTTGAGAACAAATGCTATAGACTATCCCACCAAACAATACCGTGGTTCCCACCATAAATTATGCGACGGCAGGAGAACGCGTAAAACATTATTGAATAATCTCTCTATTTTTTAGTCCCCCGAACATTATTGAATAAACATTTTTCTTGCATAGTTCATCCAAGGAACATCTAAATCCAACGGTGGAGATTCAGGCTCTATTTGCCTTAACTAGATTATTTGGATTGTCTGGATTATTCGGGAAATAATCTAGCCCCATTTGGCCTAAATTATTTACCCAAATAATCTGGATTAATCTAGCTCCAAACACAACATAACTTCTATATCCACAAATAATTTAGTCCAAACACTTTGAGCTAGATTATTCCGTCCGGCACCCAACATAATCCAACAATCCAATAATCCCATAATCTAGTTACGCCAAATGGACCCTCAATATCACAAAATGGTGACGAAACCAGAAGCCGCTCGTGCCCAGAGCTTGGAAAAGAATCCTCCTAACCACAGTTAACTTTTAACCCCCTCTTTGGACATTTTAAAACCTTCCAAACCTCAAATTTGTCCAACACTCTGGTTTGCTATCTTCTCCTCCTTTTGAGCTTTAGAATATTGAAGAGAGAGAGAGAGAGAGAGAGAAGATGAGCTGCAACGGTTGTCGAGCTCTGAGGAAGGGATGCAGCCAATCTTGCATGCTAAGGCCGTGTTTGGATTGGATTGAAAGTCCTCAGGCCCAAAGCAACGCCACACTCTTCGTGTCAAAGTTCTTCGGCCGGAGCGATCTCATGTCCTTCATTGCCGCCGTGCCCGAGAAAAATCGACCCGGTAATCTCCTTTTTCATATTCTAGCTCTCACCTTATTACCAATCATCGTCAAATGATTGGTTTTTCATATGCGATGTTTGTCCGGAGAAAATACTCAAAAAAAAAAAAACGTTTCGGAAAAATTTGGAAAAAAATGTGTAGATTCAAGAACTTTTCAGGAAAACTTTTCATATGTGATGTTTTATCGTACCATTTTGGATAAAAAAATTTGTGTACTAAGTTGTAAATTAGGCCTGTAAACTCCATGCACTGTTTGTTTTGTGTTTGGTTTTTCCTGATTCTGTTTTTGTCCGTACTACAGCTCTGTTTCAATCCTTGCTGTTTGAAGCCTGCGGTCGAACGGTGAATCCGGTGAACGGAGCCTTGGGTCTGTTCTCCACCGGCAACTGGAACTTATGCCAGCTCGCCGTCAAGACAGTTCTTGCTGGCGGAAATTTGCGGCCAATCGGCGCTGGAATTTTAACCCCGGAGACGGACGAATCATCAGAGGCTTTTCGTTCGATTCAGAAATGGTACAGTAATAATAGTAGCAGACAATTTGATCTAGAGAACAAGGAGGTGACGATATCATTCAATTCGGAAGAATCCGGGGTGTTGATCAGCTTCGATGGCGGTGATTCTGAGTTGAAGAATCAGCCAAGAGAAGATCCAAAGCTTTTGAACCTCTTTGTATGATCAAATTACGGAATTGGTGATTGAAATTCCGGCGACTAGAATACTCAGTTAACCTTGTAGTACAGAGTGCTTTTTGTTTGAATAAAATTCGAACTTCTTTTGCTAGCTTCTGGAGTCTCCCTCCCTCCCTCCCTCTCTCTATCTGTGCACATGTTGCTTTTGCTCTCTCTCTCTCTCTCTCTCTCTCTCTAACACATTAACACTGGTGTTCCAACCTTGCAGTAAGATAAATTCTTACCAGTGATTTGATTTATTTGTAAATGAAGATGTTAAATCGAATTAACCTAATTAAGATTTTTCCCAATAAATAAGCAAGAAATTAATTCGGTAGCCCAATGTTTTTGTGCACATTATCTCATGGCTAGAAACCATATGGTCATTGGCGTAATCACTCTTCTTGTTGGGGTAGGGAGGTCAACGATCGATACAGAGTTCTTGATGGTGGACATGCCCTTTATGTACAACAACATAGTTGGCCAAACTTAGATGCACCATATGGGTGCAATCCTGTCCACATATTAGTACTAGATGATCAATTCTCAATACTCAAAGGTATTGAATGTAATCGGAGATACTAAAAAAATATCAAGAAGTTGTTTTGCGGCTTCCATCAAACATAAACCGAACTGAGCCCCATAACCAGATCGGTCGGTGATGGGAGCCGTGGGGAGCGACCTGGCATCCAGAGTTGTAGAGAACTTGAAGAAGGTCTCAGCTCATGAAATAAAAAGAAAAGGTATTTTCTCAATGGAGGAAAACTCTCTGAAATGAGAGCGATATGATTCAGGCAATCATAGAATACTTCGATGAGTTTGCTTGGACCGCTCAGGTCCTGAGATTTTTTATCACAACTTAAATATAATCCTCAATAAAAACTATTGACTTTTCAATCAGCCATTGCCGGCTTTTTATTTTTAAATACTTATTGGCTCTCTGATATATTCATAGAACAGGTAGAGCTGTTTTTTTTTTCTATTTCCTTCCTCTCAATTTCTTTGAGTTTTAAGTATTTGGAATATTTGTATATTTTATCTAGTCATTCACCCTTTTTATTGTTGTAGAAATAAAATAAGTTAAAATTGTTTTTATTAAATTATATGAGGATTTTTTGTCAACATCAATTGCATGTTTCTTTTGAAAATGATGAAAGTATTTCTCAATCCGTACTCTCTTTTTTTTTCTCTCGTTTGACCAATGCTCTGGTTTCCCTCACTCTTAAATTAATAGTATGTTCTAATTTTATTGTGTAAATTTTTAATTACATTGATAACTTCACAGCCGAACACAATTAGACCGAGTATACGGTTTGCTCACGTGAATTGAAACTCAAAAAAAATAGGCCGATGAGAGAAAATTATGAGCCTTTCAATAATTCAATAATAAAAAAAATCACAATCTAAATTCGCCCTAACAATTGTATTCTAACCTTGCGGTAAGATAGATCTCATCGGTGATCTCACTTATTGTAAATTTATTTATTATAAACTTATCATAACTCTTAAATTAATTATTCACAAAAATAGGAAAAAGGTATGGAAATAGTAAATAAGAAGAGCGAACATTAAGGCTATGTTTGGTAACCATTTCATTTTCTGTTTTCTGTTTTTATTTCCTGAATTTTCTGTTTTTTGAAAACAAAATATGTTTGGTTGATGTTTTACTTCCAAAAAATTGAAAACAGTTTTCATTATTTTCAAAAAAAGTGAAAGTATGAAAAGTGAGCTTTCATTTATTTCAAAAACAGTTTTCATTATTTTCAAAAACCAACGGTGTATATGTATATGTATGCATGTATATATATACACTAGACGTATATATAATTATATATTCGCATATTATAGATTTATTTATGTATACATATATATCTATTATACATATAATATATATATATATTTATATAATATGTATAATATATATACTTATAAGTACACACTTATATACATATATATTATGGGTATATATGTATAATTATATACATATATGTATATACATATACATATGTATGTATATTTATACATATTTGTGTATATGTACTTATATACATGTATATATACACACACTTATATACATATATCACACACACACATATATATATGTATGTATATGTATATGTGTGTGTATATACTTATATAATATATATATACATATGTATACATACTTATATATATATATATATATATATATATATATATATATATATATATATATATTATATTAGTATATTACAAGTATGTATATATATGTATATATGTATAATATATAATAAATATGTTTATGTATATACATTATAATACATTATACATATACATTATAATGTATATGTATATTATAATACATATGCATATGTATATGTATATGTATAATTATATAGTATTATATAAGTATTATATATAATAAATATATATGTATATATGTATATATGTATAATATATAATAAATATGTTTATGTATATACATTATAATACATTATACTAATGTATATTACATGTATATTATAATACATATGTATATGTACATTATAATACATATGCATATGTATAATGTATATGTATAATTATATAATTATATGTATATATAATCATATAGTATTATATATGTATTATATATATAAATATGTATAAATATATATGTATGATATATATATCTAAGTGTATACATATATATACATACATATATATATATTATATTAGTATATTACAAGTATGTATATATATGTATAATATATATTAAATATGTAGATGTATATATATATATATATATTACATTATACATATACATTATACATGTATATACATATATATGTATGTTATAATACATATGTATATATATATATATATATATGACATATATATGTACATATATATGTACTTATATACATGTATATATATACCTATATATATAAACTTTGATATATACTTATATACATGTATATATGTATATAAGTCTTTATACACACACACTATAGAGTTTATATTTATAACAAACTAAAAACAGGTTAACACAAACAAGTTTTTTATTTTTGTTTTTTTAAAAATAAAAACAAAAATTAGGAAACAAAAATAGAAAACACAAAACAGAAAATAAGAAGTGTTACCAAACAAGCCCTAATTATATTAATTGTTTTCGTCGGATATTTTTGTTTGATTGTCTGTTTGTGCATGCTGTGTCAGACTTATTAGTACTTGTCAGTACGAGAAGTGGCAACTTGATCTCAACTACCTGTTCCAAAACAAAAGAGCATGCGGTAAAAGACACGCACACACGTGAGACCGCAAGTGTTCCAGTTTCCACGACGGAGCTGTTTTAAGGCTGTGTTCGATTGTCTTTTTTAAAAAAAAAAAATTTTAAATTTTGTGAACTTGTTTGAAATTTTTTTTTTCAAACATTATTATTTTTTCTCAAATAATATTCATTTTCCTATAAAAAAACAGAGAGAAAGAGAGCACCTCAAAAATATCGAAAAAATTTAACTTCTAATTTTTTTGTGAAACATTTATACCAAACAACATCTCAGAATTTTTTTTCCAAAAATTATTTCGGAAACACTAAACCAAACACCCTTAATTTCTTAATGACTACATAAGCGTGTTGGGGAAAACTTGACAAATGCCTGTTTAAAGAACAAACACATTTTCTAATACTTCACAATTATCTACACAACCTTGGGTCTAAAAGAAACTCTACAGAAAGTATATTACTCTTTCCGTTTTAATTTGTTTGTCTAATTTCGGCATTCTTACCCCACAAAGAAAATATCAATTTTTGTTACAATTTATAATGTCTTTAGGGACATTTAATTTTTATTCCTATTTATTAGTGTTTAAAAAATACCAAAACTACCCTCGATTTTAAATTCTCACTTATTAAGCTTGATTCTCAAAATTCGCAAGATTCAGGTTTGAAAAATTTCAAGATTTAATTTCTATAGAAGATTTCGGCACCAAAAATTAGAATCTCTTGTTGAATTTGCAGCAAATATAATGAGATTTTACCATCATAAGGTTTAATGAGGACCGTTGAAAACATATTTAGTGAGTGGTATCACTAAAAATCAGATTAAATATAAAAAAATTTACCATAAGCTATGCAATTTTACTATAAGTTATGCAAATTTATCATCATAAGTACAAAAAAAAATTACAACAAATTTACCATCACAAGTACAAAAGATTTGCAACAAAATTTATTTAGAAGCTATACAATTTTACCATATGGTATGCAAGTTTACCATCATAAGTAAAAAAGAATTTATAAGTACAGAGGATTACCATCATAATGAAATTTTACCATAAGCTATGCAAATTTACCATTATAAGTACAAAAAGATATGCAGTAAATTTACCATAAGCTATAGGAACAAAAAATAAGAAATATCACCCATTAGATATGTTTTCAGTAATTCTCTCTAATTCACTACATATATTTTTATCATATTTGTTTTCATTTTCATGCCTCATTCACTGCCACCAGATTGAAAATTATATGATATCGCTTAAATAAGATAAAAAGGTAAAATAACCACTCAAAATAATGACAAATATGTCAAGTTATGTAAAACTGGAATTAAAACAGAACTCGAAAATCTTAATGAGATGAAAACCTACGATCCTTACACTCGAAGGACTATGATTTAAAGTTTTCATGTCTTTATGATTTTAAAACTGTCCTATAAAAGTTGATGATGCAAAAATTTACAAGGCTGGTCCGAGTGCTCCACAAAAATAGTTGCAAAATAAGTCCAAGGACCGGGGTTATTCCAGACCAAACACTCTCTGGCGATCAAGTTAGTTGAAATGCATGAACACTTTGTATTTAAAGAATGACAGAGAGTGCGTACCTTTTAGATAATAGTAGATGACCTATTTATAGGATATGAGATGGAGAAATTAGGAGAATTGATTTCCTAATAGAGGAGAGATATCTTCTCCTAAATTATCTCTATTAATCTACTATCTCCCTGATTAGTCTCAATAATTATACTCATTAGATCATCTCATTGATTAATGCCAATAATTATACGCATTCAAAGTACCTTATTTTCGAGGTCGACATCTACAAATTCGTCCCGAAAACTGTTAAGTACTCTGATCCAATTGGCGTGACAATTGTAAAGACTATGTTTAGTCCACCCGACCTATAGTAACGATTTGTAGAGACGGCTCGAAAACTATGTATAATCTATCTGACTTGTAAAAATGACTTAGAGATTGTGTATAGTCTATCCGGCTTGTAGAGACAATTCGGAGACTGTGTATAGTCTATCAACTTGTAGACATGGTTCAGAGATTGTGTACAGTTTACCTGGATTGTAGAGACGGCTCGGAGACTATGTATGTCTATTTGACCTGTAGACTATCGGGCAATCTTTCCATCTTCCACTATGATTTGGAGACCGTTAAGCAATCCATCTAATCTTCTTTAAGATATTTTTAACTGCTCCTACATTGTTAGCAAATACAATGTGTATATTCATTTATCTCTCTCTCTCTCTCTCTCTCTCTCTCTCTCTCTCTCTCTCTCTCATCTCTCTTCGAGAGGGAGAGAGAGATTATGTCTCTTTAACTTTTTTGCGTGTTCAGCCAACTGCTCTTTTAAGTCTCCCAATTTTTTTATGAGTTTGGCCAATTTCTTTTGGGTTTGTCCAATTATGTTGCAGGATCGGCCAATAGTTCAAAGGGGTCAACCAATAGATTTTGGGGGGGTCGACCAACTCTTCTACTGGGTTGGTCAACTCTTCTGCATTCTTCTTTGGGGTCGTTTAACTTTTTTGCTGGGTTGTTCAATTTTTGTAGGGGGGTCAGCCAACAATTTTACTGGGTTGGATAATTCTTCTGCACTCCTTGGAGACATCTTCTCCTACATTATCTCCATCAACTCATCATTTCCTTGATTAATGTCATAATTATACTCATGAGATCATATTCTTGATTAATCCCTATTCCGGATGCACTAGATAGAGATCCATCTGCAAATCTTTTGCCACTAGAGATACGACTATAAGAGAGGAAGCCATCACGCGCTAAAAATACGTGGTGATTACTTAGAGAATGTTCTCACAAACTTTGACTCGGGATTAGACCTCAACTTCATACGCACAAACCTAGTACTTACCAGGTAATGGAAGAAGTGAAAGGAAATTGCAAGCAGCATTGATGGAGCTAGAATGCGCTTCGAGTTAGCGAACGTTGTAGTAGCGTTGAAGCCCTATGTGCTATAACTCTGAGCAACTATATAGTCGCATGATTGACGTCCACCTTGACGCAATTCGTACTATTTCTTGACCGTAATTCATGTTAGGATAATCTTAAAGGTCATGGGAGGTGACTTACTAACCCAGAATAAACTCACGCCAAAACAGGGACGATGGCAAGCAAGACAAACTTGCCAAGTTCTATTGATATGGCGCTAGAGTATAAGCTTGGATGGACCCCGAGGAGAGCCCATAGTAGAGGCATTGTTGGGAAATTGAACGAATAACGTTCAAGCCACAACACTCCTTACGGATCTTGAGAACAATAGATCACCGAACAAAAATAAAACAATCACACGTGCGTAATAGAAAAATAGAAAGAAAAGAACGAAACACAAGATATACGTGGAAAACCTCAACGCGAGGAAAAACCACGGGAGCTATATCAGTCCACTATGAATCGAATCAATGAGTACAAGTCTTCTCATAATCTCTCTGAGATTTGTGTTTTCTCTTGACTCTCTCTTTCTAATTCAAAGCTTCTCTATACTCTCAATAGATCTTTTTAATTCTTAATATCTCAGGGAACCTCCCTAAAGATATATATAACAAATCATAACTCAAACCATATCTCTTAAGAAACCTCCTAAAAGAGATATATATTAAATCTCTAAATAATAGGAAAAAATTGAATCCTAATTAGATTAGGAAAAACCAAATCTTGAAGATCTTACAATGATTTCCACGCATACCCTTATTACTGGTAGTACCACCTACCTACCCAAAAAGTCAGTAACATTTATTACCGGTAATTCCAAATACTGCTGACACTTATTACCGGTAATTCGAGGCACTGTCCCAAAAATTTATTTTTGACTTCAAGGCACTAAATCAACCCGAACGGGCATTCCGGTGGGGAGTCTTTCACCTTCTAATAGGCATTTCACAGCCCTGGTGCCAATAATTATACTCATCAGAAGACCCACAGAAAAGTTGGTCGGCCCCTAGAAGGGTGCAAAAGAGTTGACCGACCCAACAAAAGTGCTGGTTGTCCTCCCAAAATAGTTGGCCCATCCAGCAAAAAAGTTGGCCAAGCCCAAAGAAGCATGCAGAAGAGTTGGCCGACCTCACAAAAAATTTTAAGACTTAACAGACAATTGGTCGACCACCCAAAAAAGTTAAAGAGACGTCATCTCTTCACCCCCCCCCCCCCCAAGTGGGTATAATCATTATCTATTGCTAACATTATACGAGTAACTAAAAAATCTTAAGAAAGATCAGATGAACTATTTTATGGTCTTTGAACAGAGTGCGTGACAATCTGCCAAGCGAACCTATAGATCGGATGGACTATATACAGTCTCCAAGTTGTCTCTACTTGTCGAAACGACTATACACAGCCTTGGAGTCATCTCTACCAACTAGGTAGCTAGGTTATACACAATCTCAGAGCCATCTCTACAAGCCGAACAGACTCTACATAGTTTCTGAGTTGTCTCTATAAGACGAATAAACTATACATAGTATTCAAGCCATCTCTACGAGTCGAATAGACTATACATAGCCTTTGAGTCATTTTTACACGTCAAATGGACTAAACATAGTATTTGGAACAATCAAGCTGATCAAATTAGAGTACTTAAGAGTCTTTGATCCCGTTCAGCCAACCTCCAAGCCATTTCTACTGAGCGGCTTGAATAATTACACTAGCGAGCAACAAATTTACTTGATTTTCTTTGCCTAGCCAATTTGCAAATGTCAACCTCGAAAAAGAGGTGGCTTCTGATGAGTATAATTATTGGCATCAATCAATGAGATAATTTGATGAGTCTAATTATTGGCACTAATCAAGGAGATAATGAGTTGATGGAGATAATCTAGGAGAAGATATCTCCACCATTAGGAAACCAATTTTCCTATTTTTTCCTTTTCATAACTTATAAATAGGTCATCTATTGTTACCTAAAAGGTACGGACTCTCTCTCTCTCACACACACACATTCTCTAAATACATAATGTTCCATATACCCCGACTAACTTGATCGTCCGAAGGTCCATATCCGAAAACACCCCATGTCATTGGACTTGTTTTGCAGTTACTCTCACAGAGTTCTTGGATCAGCCATCTAGATTTTGGTATCATCAAAAGTAATTGAGACTTATCAAACAAGATTTATATTTTCTATAAGAAATAGCGTTATAAACAAAAAAAACTTAATATTTTTCTTAAAAGGTCTGAAATAATAAAATGAACAAATAAATTAGAACAAAGAAAGTATGAAGGTAATTTTAAATTAAGCATTTCTATGAGTTGACATAAAAATGTGATGTTTATACCTGTTCATGGTCGTTGCAAGCATGCGGACAGTTCATTAAGTCAATAATAATAATTCTGCATAAAATCAACAAAGTCAATACTGACTTTATATGTACACACCAAAAATTATAACTATCAATAGGGACATAAACAAAATATGTTTATCATGAAAAATATAATTGTTACATATTTTAATCTATGTTGGACAACGCACAAAACAAAACTTGATGATACATACAACGACGGAGTCAAGAATTTTACTACACAATGACAAATATGTATTTAAGACAAAAAAAAATACATATCAAATTTTAGCAGGAGCTAAACTATATAGGTCATAGGAAATATTTTTTTATACTATAATAATAGAAGTTTTTTTTCCTTGCAGGGGTGACCATTCCTACTGGCCTCCCCCGTTCACAGCAAGTCCTCAAAATCCTGCTTGGGTAGGTTTTACTCATTGACACATGCAACAACTAAAATAATGACGAAAATTCAAATTATTAAATTAATTTGGCACCAAAAAATATTTAAATGGCTAATTAGTACAACGATCATGCCTAAAATCACTATCCATGTCAAGATTCAGATTAATTATTAGCAGAATCTTAAAAAAATTGATACAAATCCCGAAAGATTATTTCATGTTTTGGATACAATAGGTGAAACTCCTTATAAATATACAACCATCGAGGAATGAAAGCTCTACAATATTATTTGCACAATTAGTCTATTAATATATTAGTTTCTAACTTGGACATCGGAGGTTCTTGACCGTCACCATTCTAGTGTTGAAGCTTATTTTGGAAACTATTGAGAAGATTTAACGCAAAGCGGCCATCTATTTTTCGGCATCACATGTCGGCAGTTCAAATAACTATTGGAAAACAAATAAATTTCAAACTCAAACGTTTCAAGTGACTTTGTCCAAAAAAATTAAGCCGAACCCTAATATCATTTGAGGTAGGTTCGAGTGAGTTTGTGCACTACCAAGTAATGAGTTTAAGCATGAAAAAAACAAACAAAATTCAGTAAGGATTAAATATAAAATTGACTCTCAAAGTGTAAAGACCCAAATATTTTAATACAATTAATAATATCCCTATGCTCATGTTCTCAAACTTACTTATTTAATTGGCTATTTTTATATGTTTCGTATTGTGTACGTGTGCGCGCACGCACATACAAAAAACTTGTAACTAGGGATTTTTCATTTTGCTAAAATGTGGATCTTCTATTTTTTTTTATCAAAGTTTAGTGATCCGAATCATTAAATGTGTTTAAACTATATTTTTAAAGGTACCCGCAAAAATTTGGCTTAAAACAATTGAAAAGTGTTTGATCCAATCAGTTTTTTCATAAAACTATTTCGGTTTGTATTTATGAAAAACTGTTTAGATCATATCATTCTCAATATTGTTTTGAGCTCATTTCTCGTGGTTACCCTTGAAAATAATATTTTAAACACATTAAACGGTTCAAATTATTAAAATTTGATCAGAAAATAAGAATTCTGTATTTTAACAAGATTGGGAGATCCTCATAAGTCAATACACACACACCTGTCACCTCCTTTCCCCCACGCCAGCCCTTCTCCCTTGCCATCTCCCATCACCCCCTCTCTTCCCCCTGACCTCTGCTGCAACCAGACTTCTCCCCATCTCTCTCTCTTCCGCACATTTTGTCATTTCACTCTACTTCACCATTCTTACCCCCCATCCCTCTTTTTAAAATACCCCCTCAATTCCTCTCTTCCAGTCCAATGCATATCTTAACTCTCTCTCTCTCTCTCTCTCTCTCTCTATCTATATATATATATATATATATATATATATATATATATATGTAGAGAGAGAGAGAAAGAGAGGCAAAGATAAAACTGATAAGTGAGAAACCCACTTTGATCGATTCAAACCCAATTCAAGCCACACTTGCGAAATTGAGGTAACCAATCCCCCCAACCTTTATGCAATGTATTGGACCTCCCTTGAAGCTCCACAGAGCTTTATTGGCTGAAAACCATTGTCAAGGTTGAACTATTAGTATTTTTGGGTAGAACTTTTGCTTCTACTAGTACACGATCACACTGTCTTAGTGTAAATTTACCTTCTATTGGTTGAGACTTTCTTTTCTACCGGTATAACTTGATTTTGTTTTAATATAATTGCTGCTTCTATCAATAGAGCACATGGCTTCTACCAGTATAACATGAGAATATTCGATTGATAAATTATTGACTCTACCAGTACAGCACTTGGCTTCTACCCGTACAAATACCTTATGTTTAGTTTGTATAACTTAGCTTGTGCCGGTAGAACTTATATTCTACCGCTACAAGTCAGTTCTGTTTCATATTTTGTTTACTCTAAAACTTGAACTTTGACTTAACTTCATGTTCATCCCTATAGTATTCTAAACATCAAATTGAGCCCATATATTGCTGAACTTAGATTTATCGTAGTTGGATCCATTCCGTCCAAAGATTTTTAAATCCAAAATTGTCACACCCCAAATCCGGGAGCATGACCGGCCATGAACCATGTACCAAACATGGAACACGAAGCCTAAAAATAATAGTCAAATAACTTTAAGAAAATAAAATATAGCAGTATTAAATAAAATCTGAGAAATTTTAGAAACACTTTTCTTTAGAAACGAGGCATAAATATCCCATGGCCTCCAACTCCAAACAAAATAACTAAAACGCTAATGAACGAAAGTAATAACGTCGTGGAACATGAATAAATAAAATGCAAATGCCCTAGAGGTCCAAACGGTAAGTCCCGATAAAACCGCATAGTCCTTGACTACTCTCCATGCACTAACCTGAAAAAAAAAATGTGGATTAAATCCGTCAGCTGAAAGCTCAGTGAGTAGTATAGCATGCTAAGGGTAAATGATTTAAAAGTGGCATACATATAACAAAGTGACAACCGAAGGTTCAAGCAATGGTTTCAAACTGTCGAAGTCAAGAGTTCAAGAATAATAGGATCAATGAACTAAACAACTGATTAACGAACTTCTGAATAGACTACTAAATTCCAATAAGTCGGATTTGTACCAAATCAACAATAATCCAAGAATCACAACCAAGTGGGAACCATAATCACCAAGTACCAAATGCCAAATGTTTTCTCAGGGCTTGGCCCGTTGGATCCAACACCGTACTTAGAGTCACATGGGATGGCGCCCAAGTCTTTTCCCTAAGTCAATCCGGATAGAGTCACCACGGTATTTCACGGGTCTTTTTCCTAATCCGTTGAGCACTAGAGTCACCACGATATTTCACGGGTCTTTTTCCTAGAGGCCAAAGTCACCACGATATTTCACGAGTCTTTCCCTTGGACTTTTTAACAAATATAAACATGGTCCCAACAAATAAAGAACAACGGTCAATCGGAGTCACCTGCACCAAGTATATTCCCCGTGCCGTTGTACAGTTCTCAACAAAGGGTCGGTCAACGAATAGATAACATGACAATTAACAACGATACATAATGAGAATAAATCCATAGAACCTTGTATGCCAAAGGGTACGTCAATTCCAATAAATCACGAAGTCAACGAATTAAATTACTAAATGAAAAGGATAGATAGGCACAAGAGGAGTTCAAAGAATTGGATCACATGCTAAACCACTCACCTGAATCTCAACGAACGCAATATGAAGTAACCCGCTATTCATCTTAAGGAATTCATAAAGCTTGGATATCTACAGAACTGATGCACCTCCTCTCGGGTGAATCTCTCTCTCTCTCTCTCTCTCTCTCTCTCTCTCTCAAGCCACCATTCTCTCTGTCTCTAGAAGCCGCAGCCACAATGAATCTAGGGTTTAGTTATTTCCTCTCTGGCAGTATACATAAAAATAAGAACGTACTCTTGTTTCTATATATATTGAGATGTGTCGATGAATATATTTTCTGTGTATTCTTCTCCTAAGATGAGGCACAATATATATAGAACAATGTACAAAGTGAATCCCTAATTTATCTCTAACTGAAAGAGTGAATCCTTAATTTATCTCTAACTGAATCTCTAAATAGGCTCTATTATCCCTAATTTATCTCTAACTGAATCCCTAAATAGGCTCCTAATTATATGCCTACTATTTACATAGTCAACAGGATGAAACGGCCCACTCTCTTGAAAAAGAAATAATAAGCCCAACCCACACCAAAAATTGGCAGCCCAAAAATATATAGCTTATAATATAAAAATATATATATTATATAGCCGATGTGGATGAAAAATGTCTCAAAACTTATGATACAAAATAAATAAAAGTATACTGAATAATTTTTTTTTAATAGAAAATAACATAACACGTTCAATCAATTTAAAGAAAATATTTGGGGTGTTACAAAAATTGCACTTAGAACCCAAGATTTGACTATTCATGTATTGACCCCCATGTGAACATCATCTTACCATGCTATGATTTATAAGTACCATGCTATTATACTTTTAAATTATACAGATTATTGTTACCAATTACATGGTCACATATCGAAGCATGATTATTACGATAGATTACTATTTTGATATCTATATGATCAATTGGGAATTGAGAAATAGTATTTACAATGTTGGCACCTTCATTTGGTTACGATGCTTTCTGACATGCTTGATGGACTATTGACGTGACATGCTTGCGTTGTCGGCTTCCCCGTCGTTGTTACGGTAAGTTCTTACATGTTTGATGATTAGTGATGAATATTTGAAAAAGTTATCGGTGCCTCGATTATTGTGACAATAGGCTCTGATATGCTTGATGGTTATGACATGATAATTATCACGATGAAAATAGTTGATTTTGAATGTCGATAACTTGTGTTAACATCTAAGAATTTGATAGTTGAATAATGTTTGAGATTATGAATTCGATGGATAACACTTGAAGATTTCATAGTTACACTTGACATTTTTTTTTTTTTTTTTTAAAAGCAAAGAGAATACATATAGAAAGAAGGAGAATACAAGGTGTTGGTTGGTAAGTAATCAACCAAGGCCTAAAACCCATAACTGACCAGCCAACAAAGATGGAACAAAACAAAACAAAACAAAAGCTACAACATATTTTAACTACTAAGCAGGCCTCCAACAGCAGCAAACAATCAGCCAAACCCACGGTTACTCTTAACATTGATTAATGCTTACTTTACTTTTACTCTCTCACTCATGTGTTACAGCTTTCGTATAAACTGTGCATGGTTGTCGTGTCTTGTTATATCATATCTTTCCATATGTATATATTATGACATAAAAGTAGGATATCATGGTGTAATTTTTCTACTATTGCCATTTCACATCAGGTATTGAAGACAACATTGAAGAGTCGGAGCATCTAGCCAATAACGAGACAAACGAGGAAGACTTCATCGAGCCATCATTCACATAGATAGATTTCTGTACTTATTTTGAAAGTCCTTTTATATTAAAAACCATTTGTGTACAATGCCGTATTTTTCATATTTAGTACCTTGTAGTAACAAAACTTGTACTTTGAATCATTTTGAAATACAATACAATGAGTTAGGGTTTGGTTATACTTTTGTAAACGTGTCCGAAAATTGAGACGTTACATTTTTTTTTACTCAAGCGGTACAATATCGAAAATGTCCTTGAAGCTAATTCTACTTGGATTTCCTTTGTTTGACTTGAAAGGACAATTTTATCTTTTTGACAAGCCAAAAACCCTTCCTTAATCTTAAACAAATTAGCTCAAATGGACAAATCGTTTTTGGTCCAAACAATCCAAAAGGCCAATTTTGGTCAAAATTTGAACATAGTAGTATAGTTCTGATACATGGAAGTACACAAATTTTGACCAAATTTTGATCTTAATCCCTCCTAAACAGGGTAACGTACCAAAAGTTGAAAAAGTATACAAAGTCGATTTTCTGATACATATTGAATTTTTTTTATATACTTTTTTTGGAAAACGATTACAACCAAGTTGCCACATTGGGGGCCGCTCCCGCCATCTTATGCAGCATTATGAGCTTAGTTGGGTTGGGTGGATTGTGCAATAAGTCCCTTTTGATCCTTCGTTTTTCATGTCTTTACGAAAGTCTTCTTTCGAGATCTGAGCTATATATATATATATAAGTAATTTTAATTTGTGGAAAAAAGTTTAAATATTTTGCACAAGTTTTTTGGTGAGTTCTCATTTTGCATAATACCTATAATAATGTTTTGATGCTCCCTAGAAAGCAACCGACTTAATAAATTAGAAAAGGTAATGGCAAATCTCAAGCACTGGTTGGACATCAACGATTGTGTTAATTTCAAAATATAATAGATGTGACTTACAATGTTAATTGAGAATCTTAACGATTTAATATACGTACATAGTGAATATCAATGATGGTGCTTATCAATAAATTACAAAATCATATTGATGCTGAATCTTTTCTTCTTCTTTTTTTTCTTTCTAAAAGTTATTTTCTGTTGCCCCTTTTGTTTATTGTCGGAAGACTGGAAGGAAATAATAAACAACTATTTCTTAATAACGACATGTCTTTTTAATTATATCAAATATTAACTCTATAATATATATTTCTAAAAAGTATATTATAACTAAATTTAATAGCATAAGATAGCCTGTATTTGGAATGAACTGTAAACCTAGATATTTTGATGTGGAAGCTTAATTACCGCAACTTTGAGATCACTGGAGGTTTGCCTGGTTGTTAACTTCAACGCCCTAAGAACTAGTCAGCAATAAATGGGGCATATCCCAACTTAACCGGATATCTCGTTTAATAAAAAAAAAAAAAAGATGGCATGTATTTGCACATGCTCGACACTAATATGCTAAAATACGCACGCGTATGCGTATTGGATACCTTTTGTGGGATACAATTCAAACCAATATACTTGATTTAATTTTCTTCATTAATTAAAATGATTGAGCTCTTGGGAACCACAACCGTTGTATTACTAAGATGACCTTTTGATTATTTAATGACTAAGAAAATGGACATATCATCTAATTATTTCGTGTTGAATTAGCCTACTCGTTTACTATCATTGGTTCCTCCAAGATTTATTTGATATTTCTCTTGCAACATTTTAATTTGTCCGATTTTGATGATGTTGATTTGTATCTTGTTTTTGGCCAATAGAAATTGAGTTATGCGTCACCAAATAGTATTTAATATTACAAAAGTTCGTAAAAAAGAATTGAAAAGGGAGTAGAATATTAAGAGAACTAATTATATACTACATATACGATGGAGTACAAAAATGGGAAATGGATTCCCTTGGGACTGAGTTTCTCCGCATTTTGAATCGGCCCCACGGTATCTGCTTGTTTTTTGAATTTTATGTAACATTTACCGAATAGAGACTCGTTCAATGTTACTATTTGCGAATGAAATCTCACACAGTATTAGAGTTAGGTATTAAGTGGTGGCACCTCACATGATAACCTCCTTGAATTCATACCGTGTTGCACGTGGAGGGAAGTGATAGGCTTTATTCTACATCACTCGCCGAAATTACTCAAGCTTGGCTGACACAATCAAGAGATTACTTCACTTAATTATAACCAATTGATTTTAAGATTGGACTCCTCTAAAGAATCTCACAAGGTTGATTGTTATCGTGTTGTTTCGAACCTGGTTTCGATTTAAACCATTCATCAAGAGATATGCTTTCTCGAGCGTATCACTATGCGAAAAAAAAACAAATTGATGGGATTTTGCTTTGACTTGTAATTATGTAGTGTAATGACTATATTTTCATAATTAACCAATATGATTGATGATGTGTCTATTAACATACGTTTAACAGACCATACAAAATGAACCATTTTAGAAAATTTCGAAGTTGATAACCCTGAATCTCATCTTATCTATTGTGGGTCCCTGAGAATCATATAAATTCTGATTGAATTTTGATCGTTTTTCAAGTCTGTACATGCCTTTAAAACACAGATGTAGACACAAATATATTCAGGACTGTTTGATGCACGTGTGGCCCTCTAAAATAATGTGGGTTCCACATGCATCAAATGGTTCCAAACATATTGTGTCCGAATATTTGTTGTAAAGGTGTATGGGTAATCTTTCTGCTCAACATAAGCATGACGATTTCAGGAATTTTTATTAACAATGTAACGCTCTAGTATATTACTGGCCTAATAACTTGTTGGAGACTAATCACGTACTCCAAAATACTTAAGCTCAAGTTACTAATAATAGTATACATGATTCATTATATAACCAATATCACCTATGTAAACTTTCGATGTGAAACGAGATGTCACAAACAAAGCCATTCATGTGTTTAAATTGAATGAGTGTTATAAAGAAAATAACTCTTAAAGCATGTTAGATTCATTTGCTTATTTAATTTATTTTGTTGTTTAGAAAGATAAGCACGTCAATTTTTTATCTGACAGTTGCAACTAAATGGTAAGTCCAACTATTTTGGCTTATTCTTTGTCACATTTGATTTTTTCTGATTTTTTCTTGAGATTCTGACAATCGTTGTTTCATTAAAAATAACTATAATGAAATCGAGACAAAAAGAAAAGACCCATCAGCGTCAACAGGTTTCAAGAATTTATTCAATTTTTTGGCTCGTGAATTAGGGGTCATATAAGATATTTAATTTTGTTAAATATAGGCCAACCAAAATAAATTAGTTGGGCAAATAGTAAATTTTTGTATTTTAATGGGGTACTGTCACCATTGGCTAAAAAAAATAAAAATTTAAAAATAAAAGCAATTGATTTTGCTGGAGGAAACATTATGAATGGTCACTTTCACAATTTCATATTAACGATCAGACAGAATCCAATGCTTTAAAGTCAAATTTGGTTCGGCATTTTTATTTTTTATTATCTTTGTCATAGATATCGTTAAAGGACGTCAACATATACCAAATTAATTTAATTTTTTATATTAATTTATTGTGCATTACGTATACAATATACCCATCGCAAATCTCTCGGTAAGTATAATTGTTCACTGCTCTCGGAATATTTTTACATAATATTTCTAATCAATCGTGTAGTAGTAAAATACGGCTCAAAATATCACGTAGGTAATATTTCATAATACTCCGAGAGTACTTAATAATTAGTCTCGTGTAAACCAACTAGTCATCGGGTGTATGTCATAATATATGCAAATTCAAGAGAAATACACTCATACAAAAAATGTGGATGGAATTCTCGTTGTCCCCACGGGCCGGGAGAGGAGAAAGGAAAAGAGATTAGGAATTATAATTTGCCTCGTTCCAATGGATATTTTAACTAAGTTGTTCTTTTTCTCAAGCCGTGACTTTTTTTTTTCACGTGAATACGAATATGGTAGAGGCCAGGGAATATCCGTTCGAATTCATTTTGGTTATGATATAGATTATTACCTGAATAGAACTGTTCAGTAATTAAAAAATTACATAAACACTTTATATATACAAGAGAGTGAATTGCCACAAGGCTACGATGTTTTAAATCTTTATATACACAAAATGAGGTCACGCGGATATCTGTATCGCTTCGGTGATCAATAACAGAAGTTTGTTGGGTACAGTTATAGTATATATAACAATTTGCATCCCCTGTGGATATCTGAGCAGATTCGAATATCGGATAATATTTAGATAACGTATATGGATATCTAGGTACCCGCTATGATTCGTCACGTTGCCATCCCTAAAAGAGATGTGCAATAAATTTTATTTTTTATCAACTTAGTTTTTCCGAACTAATTATTCTCACACATATCGACTAATTCTTGTCAAATCAATCTTGTCGGCGTTGTCGCTTACTTGCGTTGAGCCATTTAAAGCCGGAGTGAAAAAAAAAAGCTACTTAATTAACATACCAATGGAAAACAAGAATTAGAAATACAAATTTTTTGGATCGTCTTTTCGATGGTTGATGGTCAATGATATTTTGGGATTGCTCCCTCTTAATTTTCACATTTAAAATATCTCAATTACCATCAATTCTTTTTAGGATTAGTTCATACAAAATTTTTGCCTAGCTTTAAATGGCCCCTCACCCTAGTTTTGAGCTGGTTTAGTCTGCAAAGAATTAATCGAGGTACGAATAAGCAGAATTTTGAATTATTAAAAAAAAGGCGAATTACATTAGCCTCCCCTAATATTTTTGACAAATACACTTACCTCCCTTAGGTTTTTAAAGTACTTTGACCTTCTTTCTTTTTTAAAATATTATGCAATTATCTTCCCTATCATTAAAATCAGTTAAACGTTATTAGTTACGCTATTAAAATTTCAAGTTTGAGATTTTGTTTTGACAAAATGAACTACAACATAATTTCTATCACGTCCGAAATAGTCTATATATGTTGAGTTTTTTAAATTGTTTTAAAATTAAAATTCGGACAATGTTTTGGAGATTTGTCCGAGTTTGATAATCTCGTCAAGAACCAAAATTCCTCACCTAATATTTCCTCCTTGTTTCTCTTCAACCCAATTTGTGAAGTTTAGCAGTGGATCCATGCTTTTGAAGTATATTGCATACGTGATGCTCTTGTATCACTTTAAGCAAATTCTTATTTATTATCGGTCAAAATTTTAGAAGAAATATGAGAGATATAATAGAAGGGATACTGTACGAAGGTGATTCTTATAGAGAGATGATTAATTATATTGGATTTGTTTAGATGTTTTTAAAAAAGGAGGATAGATGGTATTCTCATCATTAATAATTATATTTTTTCTAATTAATAATAAGATTTTCGTAAATAAAAATGGAATATAAGAGGGGGATGAAGTTTAGATTGGGTAGTGGGTGGCCCAATTTATTCTCCTAAAGACAAAAATTATCCTTCAAATATTATATCCTGAGAAAAAAAAGTTACCAACCACAGAAAATAGATGAACTGAAATAATTATATTCAGAATTCAATTATATCGGAATATCTATAACTCCTAACAAATAGCTAGCCGTGTTTTTTAGCGGTTAACGTAGTGTCAATTGCGTATTATTTCGGATACGACTATTTAGTTTGTCATATTCAGAATTTATTTACTTTTTTAGATCATGAATATAATATTCGGGTATTATTTTATTTTTCTAAAGGAGTATAAAATTATCCCACCCCTCTCCATGTTCATATCTTATCCTTTTTCTATACTCCTTCTATTTACTCAAATATTATTTACTTACTTATATCTACCATATCATTTTTACTTAAAAAATACCCAAACAAAAACTATTTATAACTATTTATTATTTTATAATAAATCTCTCATTCTATATCTCTATCTTACTATATTCATTTTATCCCCTCCACCGTTAATAAACGGACCTAAGCGTCATCATGGAGCCCGTGAAACCAACTACTGTAGCTCAACATGCTTTTTATTTTTTCATGGACTGGTCTTTTTCTAAAATGTCTAAGTCCAAGTTCTACTACACGGATTTATGGGCCGGCTTCTTAACGCTTAACAGGTTTTTTATTGTAAATTTTTTATTTTTTTTTAATTTTGGCATGGGTACATCACAAAACGTAAGTTTCATCTTAAGTTAAACGCGTGACAAGAACTTAATCTTCTATTCAAAATAAAATAATTATTCACACAACCACATTCTCCTCTCACACTTTGAATTTTTCATTTTTAATCTTTTTATATTAATTGCGTCAACAAATGATGTACTTACGCGAAAATAAAGTTTCATGTTCTCATAACTATTGTTTAAATATTAACAAAATGCAGAAAATATGATAATTTTGAAAAGTCTTAAATTATTAAAAATGGATTGTTAGAACGTAAGGATATAACTTTGAACTTTTGTCTCAAATATAAATTAGTCATATGATCAAAATTACACAATCATTTCATACTTTTTTTTTTTTTTTTTGGGTCTTTGTACCTTCTGAATGATTGTGAGAATAAAAATAAAATACTCCTTCAGAACAAGAATAGTCTATAATCTATAAACAAAGTCTGAACGTTTATCTCCTACAAGCTAGAAGACGACTTGAGGGGCTGGGCTTCAACATCTATGTCCAAATTCAGCCCATATGCTGTTTAAAATTTGTACCCCGAATATAATAATTCGGATTGTCTACTATGGGTCTATTTGGACTGTTGTATTTATTGTGGTATTTATTGAAATTTTTTTCGTCCTTATTTGAAATTTTTTTGCAATTTTTTGTTTTTCATCAACTTTTTTTGATTTATTGGGTCATCTCAACAAAAGCTTTCAGAAAAGTTATCAATCATCGGCTAAATTTGAACAAAGTTCAGAAAAGACAAAAATAAATTAAAAAATAGAGTTTTTTGTACTTAATACTTATTCGTCGTCTTTAGTGACTTTTTTTTAACTTTTGGACATAATTTTATACTCTTTAAATTCCTTTCATCAAGACGAACCAATAAACTACAAAACATTAAGGTTTAAACAACAAATGCAAAAAAAAAAATGAATAAAGACAAAAATAAAAAATAAATACAAAACATAGGCCAAAGGGGGCCATAATCCTCTCTTATTATATTTGTATTATCGTTTTCACAATTTTGACCGCTAACAAAGAGTTGTTACGGCTTGTTTGTTTGAGGTATTAGGAGAGGTGTGTAAATAAGAGGAGTGTTATTTAACATTTTTTTTTTAAGCAATAGTTTGGTTGGCAAAATAGAGGCGTGTTAAATATCCCCTGAACTATTTAATACATCCACAGCCTGTTTACACAATACCCCCTGGGGGTGTTATTTAACATGCTGTTGTAATTTAATACTCTACTCTTAAGAGCGGTTTTGGGAGACAGAAGACAGACGGCAATTAATGCTCTCTCTCTCTTTTTCTTTTTGGTTCAGAAAGCTCAATTTGTTCTCTAGTTCTTCCTGTCCTTGCCGATTTGTATCACCTCCTGTCCTTGCCGATTTGTATCACCTTCCCTCCGTGAGTTGACAGTTAATTGAAGTTAAGGGTTTTAGGAGTTCTACATTCGGTTCTTGCGCAAGCCCTATTTTGATTTGAGAATGAGATACGGCTTTTCAGTTCGATTCGAGTTCTTATTTTTTGGTTCATTGCGGTACAATTCTTAGTTATACAGAGTCTACGTTTTCAGTCTTGTTCTTCGTTTCTGATATGTGGTACTGTTCTTTGATCGTTGATTGTGTTCTGATTTATTGATAAAGAGTTCTTAGGCATTGTTCTGATTTTCGCAGTCATGTTATGAATTTTTATTGTGTTCGATTTGCAATGTGCTCTGCTATTTTCTGATTGTGAGTCCGACAAACACAATTGACAAAAAAATATTAATTGAAGTTCTTAAACGTGTGGAAGGCTGAAAAAACTCATTTACGCCACTAGCCAAGAAATCAGATCACAGCACTCGCGTTCAGATTTGGAGGCATGTTGTGCATAACAATATTGTCGTAGCAAATAAAATATTGACCGAACAATTAAATACTAAGCGAAATGATATTATTTTAGTGCAGAAAATATTAACCGAACAATTTGATATTGATCCAATAATTTTCAAACAGTATTTTACACGTTAAAAAGACGTCATTTTAACACACAACGCGTCATATTGTGAACAATGTACAATAGACTATATTCACGTCATAATTGGATCGCATTTTGATGTTGCACACCCGCACACTACTCGAGACTAAGTGCTCGCCCCCTTCTTCCCCACGCGAAGAGAAGGGAAGAGACTGTTGGGATTAACCCCAATCCCACGAACACCAACAAACACACACACAAGAGCGAGAGAGATTGAACAGAGAAAAAATCCACTAAAACAGCTTACAAAAACTCTGGCCGCGAAGAGGAACAACCAAATCCGGTGTTCGACACTCAACTCGCACAGATCTTCTCTCAATCTCACCGGTGTATTGTTCGCAGCACAATTCCGCTTACGAAACAATGACACACTCACTCGTTAAATAAAACCCTACACATAAGCACCTATATATAGGGGAGGAAAGAAGAAGACCTAGTAGACCTAGAAAACCTAGACCTAGCCCACTAATGGGCTAACCGGCCCACTTTTGGTGGACCACAAACCCAACAATTCACCCCCTCCACCACAAGTGGGTAATTGTCGGTTAAACTACTCTTTAAGTCAAAGAGTCCGCACCCCCACAATGGAGTGCCCGCACCCCCTCGACGGATGCCCGCACCCCCTCAATGGATGCCACGCAAGGACTTGCTTCTTCAGCCCGTGACTCCACTTCTCCAACGCGTGCACGCAATCTTTCAGAAGTGTAACCGTCACTAATCAAACCAGGTGCAAATGAGACACGCTTCCTGGTCGTTTCCGTGGTCGCCATTCCAGTGCACTTTTTCAAACACGACCTCGTCTCAATGCCCTCTTGAGCTTTCCAGTAAACATCCCGGAGCCCACGCTCACATTCCAGCACAGGAGAATCATTTTGGGCCCATAGATTCTTCCTACGCCAATTCCGTGAACGTCGATGCGACCTCCTTGCTTCTCGTTTACTCCGTTGCCTTCCCTTTCCGTTGGAACCATGTTTGTCAGTTGCTCCCTTTCCGTTGGAACCATGTTTGTCAGTTGCTCCATCTGTCCAAACACTCCCATCCAACCTGTACAGATGCCCAATCTTCTTACCGTGTAGTGAGGGCCCATTTTCCTTGCGAACATTTAGAACGCCCCCACTAGCAGAAAAACTGCTACCCTTCGACTCCAGCACCCCCAGAGAAATAACATTCTTCCTCAACCCAGGAACATGTCGCACATCCGTGAGTTTCACCCGTCTTCCATCTGACATACGAAACTGGACTGCCCCTTTGCCAACAATCTTGCTAGCTGTTTCGTTGGCCATCCTAGCACTCCCCTCATCGCATGCTTGATATTCCGTGAAACTCTTCCTGTCCGCGCACATATGGGCTGAGCATCCTGAGTCCAACACCCAGTCCTTAAATCTCCCAATTTCCGTGCCTGCAGTAGTGACCAGAAGTGCATCTGAATCATACACAATACCTGTTGTGTAATCGTCACCCCCTGCTTTGTCTCCTTTCCCCTTCGGACAATTCCGCCGAATATGCCCTTCTTGGCCGCACCGGTAGTAGGTGACCACAAACTTGCGACCCGGAGACCCAGACCTGCCGTGATTAGAACCTCCAGCCCTTTCCTGAGTTCTTCCACGCCCTTCAGTGATGAAGGCTTGCCCTCCATTATGACTGTGAATGCCCATCTCCTTCCTCCTTGCCTCCTCACTGAACATAGCATCCGTGACCATGCTCATGGTCAACTTTCCTTCAGGAGCTGAGTTACTGAGAGAAACCACCACTGTCTCCCAGTCATCTGGCAAAGAACTGATTAGCAACAGGGCCTGCAACTCGTCGTCAAACTTCAACTTGACACTGGCTAGATCATTCACCATACTTTGAAACCCACTAACGTGTACGGCAACAGAAATCCCACTCCGGAGTTTCAAACCAACAAGTCGCCTCATTAACAGCGCCTTGTTCCGCGATAAATTAGACTGATAATTCTCCTGCAATGTAGTCCAAAGAGTGTACGCATCAGTCTCCTCGCAAATATGATGAAATACCTCCAATCCGACGTACTGTCTAATAAGTCCGACAGCCTTTCGATTGAGCTTCCTCTAATTTTCAGCCGACGTTGCCTCCGGTTTAACCCCCTTAAAATCAATGGGATCCATCAAATCCTTCGTGTATAACAGATCCTCCATTCTCGGCTTCCAAATTGTAAAATTCTGTGCCAATAACATAATCATTGAACTCAAGCTACTAACGACAACCTCCGTCATCTTGCTAAACGCTCAAACAGCAAAATAACACAGCAGCAATAATCCCAGGACTGACCCTCAACTCAAAAACTCCAAAACAGTGCCCAAAACGGTAAAAAACTTACCAAACCAGAACTGTAGGAGTTGAACCAGCAGAAACGGATCACGGAAATGGATCCGGCTCGTCGAAACGAGTCAGGAACCGGTCCAAACCGGCCAAGAACCGGCCTGGAAGGGCCTGAACCGGCCACCGGAAAATCGGGTCAAAGAACCGGTCTGAACCCCTTTGACCTGCTGACGTCAGCCCTAATCTTACTGCGCGTGAAAACCAACCGCGGCGGCGTCACAGCGACGCGCCACCTTCAAGCCGCGCGTGAGGGCGCGTCCGGCGTCCTTTCGCGACCTTTCGACTTCCGTTGAACTCGTCTCATCGAGATCAACCCACTCGTGTCCTCAAAATCCCAAACTGATGTGTTTTGACCCGAGCCCAGTCGTTCGATCCGTGCGCCTCCGTCCGTTTCGCGTTCAAACGGACCGTGTGTTTCTCCAGCGTGTTCGGCCACCGAACCAAAGCTCTGATACCAGTTGTTGGGATTAACCCCAATCCCACGAACACCAACAAACACACACACAAGAGCGAGAGAGATTGAACAGAGAAAAAATCCACTAAAACAGCTTACAAAAACTCTGGCCGCGAAGAGGAACAACCAAATCCGGTGTTCGACACTCAACTCGCACAGATCTTCTCTCAATCTCACCGGTGTATTGTTCGCAGCACAATTCCGCTTACGAAACAATGACACACTCACTCGTTAAATAAAACCCTACACATAAGCACCTATATATAGGGGAGGAAAGAAGAAGACCTAGTAGACCTAGAAAACCTAGACCTAGCCCACTAATGGGCTAACCGGCCCACTTTTGGTGGACCACAAACCCAACAGAGACTCACCTCTTCTTTTTCTCGTTTTCCTACAAGAAGCAATTTGTAACAAGAACCATTATATTTAGAGAACTGCAGACATCATTTATATACATTTACATATTTCCTCTTGACCTAGTCAAAATACCTCCTATACACTTATTCTTTTTCGAAAACACAGCCAAATCTCCTACCATCTGATATCACACAAATACATCATACAGCCGCTATTCAGAAAGCAAAAATGCTACAGACACATCAAAAATACACACCACTTTTGCACATCACCCCAAAACGACGTCGTTTTGGGGTGAGGCCAAAAAACAACCCTAAATTGGTTTCCCCCCGGCCAAGATCCAAGAACAGTCGACTCCCTCCACCCCCACTCCAAATAAGTCGAACCCTCCCTCCCACCTCAACCCCGACCACCACCACCTCCGTGCGCCCAAATCAGTCTTCCCCATTCCCCCCAAATCAAGTCGACCACCACCTCCATACGCCGACGCGCTTCGAAGACCCCCCACCACTGCCGGCGACCCCTCCACCAAGGTCTCTCCTTTTGCCTTTGATCTAATCCGTCTATTTCGGAAATGGAAAATGACGCAGGTGTTGTATCAGAAACTGGGTGAACTTGAGTTACCTGCCATTCCCATGTATTTTGGAACTAACTTAAGGTTTTGTACTGACTAGCGGATTCTGTTGGATTTTTTTTTTCCCAGATTTTCTTTTACTCCTCGAACGTTTGAAATTCATGCTACGACACGGCAAAAACATGTTGTTCTAGAAAATTCGATGTAAATTTCGTGCAAGTCTTTCTTGTTCTAAAAAACTGAATATCCATCATCCCCTAGAAATTGATTTTTTTTTTTTTGGTCTTGAATAATAATAAGTTGGGAAATTTCTATACTCTGATTATGTTTGTTATAGCCTTTCGTTATTGGGAGGGCATATGACTATGGAGTTAATCTCTCTTTAGTTTAGTTTTTTCTTTCTTTTTATTAAGCAAGCAAAGATACAGATATGCTTATTTCTCTTCTATCTGCATTCTTTTCCAAAATTTTATACGATAGCAGTTCATTGTTCAAGTTTGATTTGAAAAATTGTCGAGTTTTCAGATTGGAGCTGCTCACCCCCTTTGTTAAAGGGAAAGCAAGAGAAGGGGGCTTGCTGGAAACTCTGTTTGATTTGAAAAATACAGAGTAGAGTTTTACATGGCAGAAACTATGTTGCTTGGGCTTCTTGGATTCCAATTACATATTATCTTGAGTGCATTTTGTTCGAATCAGAGTTTTACATGGCAGAATGTGTTGAGCAGAATGATTTTGAATTTTCTCCGTTTGTAGGAGGTCAATGCTATGTTTTCAACCTAAAAGAGGTTATGTCCACTGGAATGGAAATAGATGCTGCTGCTCTTGTATCAATAGACAGCAAGGGAGTTGATATTCGAGTTCAGCAAGGCACACAAGCACTACTTCTTTCATGATTATTTTTTCAATTATGTTCAATTTCTTGGCTACTGTTTCATAACTTGGTCTGCAATTGTTTTTGTAGTTCAACATATAGAGGTTATCATTCGAAAAGGGGCATGTAGTTGAACCTCAAGAGGAAGCTAAGGTGGCACAATGGATGATCTTGGTCTGCAATTGTTTACAATGATGACCACGTTTTTGGATAGGGAACTATAAAATTTACAGTGGATGATCTTGGCAGCCTGCAGAAGTGCTAGGAGAGGAAGCAGAAATCAATTACTTATTTATTTTTTTGGTGTTCTTGTGGTTAAGGGTATGCCCTTGGCTGCTGTTTTTTCCTTCTTTGTTTCTTTTGAGTTGTGAATGGCGTTGTTGAAGTTAAAGGTGTTACCACTGAATGACAGAAACCATGCCAATTGTGAACGTATGTATTGGAAGAAAGAATGGATGTATGTATATTTAAAGAATTTTATAAATGAAAGAAGAAAATTTGGCATGTTTCTTGAATATGATTGTTTTCTTGTATTGTCGCTGCTTTTGTTAGTTTGAGACACAAGGCGTCTGGTTAGGCCATAAAAGTAACAGATTCATGTCAAATTTTTTTAAAATTTCCAAAGTTAGATACGGACACAAACAATGACACATTGATCGGTAATGATACATATACTAAATCATTTAGATTCATAATCCAATAAAACGCATGTAATGCAACATCTACAAGTTTGAAAGGCTGGTACTAATACATTTCCATTGAAGTTGAAGTGTACAATATAACATTCCCCAAAAACAAAAAATCAAAACACAACCAATTCCTATTTTCTGTCCTACAAACAATATGAAGCTAAAGTCACTTGGTGCTCCTGATCATCCATTTTCCCGAGTCCACTATTGATGCTGCCATGGACTTCTTGCTAGTGTCATTGATCCCAATAGGATCAAAGAAGTCAAAACATCGCCCACGAATGAGATCAAAGAAGTGTAGAGATGTTTAAGTCATTGGTTGATCCAGAATAGGAGGACCCTTTTGGGCAAATGCAAACAATTGACATGTCAAAGCTTGGCCCCAACTGCTTGAAGATGTAGTCTACAGATATCCCATTTATTCACCTACACAAACGAAAGGAATAACGAGCTCAATACAAAAAGTAGAAACTTTGTGGCAACAGTAAAACACTTATACAAGAAACCCAGTTGAGCAAGCATTTGCTCACAAACCCAGTTGAGCCTGCTGTCCAATACCAGTGCTATAAAAAAAATTAGATGAAACTTTAGTTGTAAATATGCCAAACTGTCAAGTGTCCTATAGGGGGGATGATGGAGGATAGAGGTGATTCTCCGAGAAACGGGATAAGAACAGAGACTTATGTCAAGTTCGCAGATCAGAGACAGGACTATTGATCAAACTTTGATCGAAAATATTTCATTAAAATAATCAAGAGAATACAACAATGAAATCCCCAAGCACCAATACTGTTAATTAGCATGCAAGCTGCCAACAAAGGAAAGCTTGGCAACAGAGAAAGAACAATGAAAAAAGACAGTAAAGAAACCAAACAGATCTGCATCATCTCCTGCTTGAATCTCCATCTTGGCTCCTGCTGATTCATGACTCAGAATTGACCACAAAGTAGCAAAAAGAGTTGATTCGCATAGGTGTTTTTCCAGATTAGAATAATTGGTGCTGAACCAACAGATTCCTAGTTCTTGAAACTTAGAAAGTGCAACCCCAATTTGACAAAGAATGTCCAGTCATTACTCAGTTTCCACACCAAATGGTCCTCTCTTGCAATGTCCAAAGTCACATTATTTAATCTCCTCATCAAAAAACACAGATTGCAAAAATACACACACCAGAAAGGCATTTGATCCACATAAACCAAATTGGTATCAGAATTGGCAACAGAAATCAAATTCACTATCAAAAAGCTACATCCAGATTAATTTCAACAACACCTTAACCTTCTTCCTAGCAATTCTTGGAGCTGATACAATATTGTCTAAATCAAATTCACTATCAAAAAGCTACAGAAATTGCACTATTATGACCCAGAAATGGTGTAATAGATTTTACCTAAAATTTTCGAATTACGGTTCCTCAAATTGGAACCCCATTTTTTCAATTTGGGGTCGGCTCGGCGTGGTCAGCTGTTTCCATGGTGGAGGCATCTTCTACAACGGCGTCGGTAGTGGTGGTGGAGGGGTCACCAGGCGGGTTAATGGTGGTATTCGTCTTCGTGGCCTGATTGGGGGGGAAAGGTGAACACACAAGATCTGGGGGAGTTTTCGACAGCGTGTTCGGCAGTGGTTGTGGCCGGTGGTGTAGGCGTATTTTCCGTTGGCTTCTTCATCTTCGGTGGTTGTCGCCGGTGGTGGAGGCGTCTTCTCCGTTGGTTTCTTCGTCGGAGGTGGAGGTTGTGCTCATGGAAGTTGGGAGGAAAGAGGGTCGACTGATCTGAATAGAGGAGAAACTGATTTCAGCATTTTTTTTTCTCACCCCAAAACGACGTCGTTTTGGGGTGATGTGCAAAAGTGGTGTGTTTTTTTGATGTGTTTGTAGCATTTTTGTTCAGAAAAACCCTGCTTTTGCAAAGCCACAAACAACCACTCGCCACTCGACTTCCTCATCTCCGGGAGTTTCACAGTGCCATGACTAATGCGGGTAATGATCTGTTATCAGGCTTCAAGGCTTGCGACTTAGTTGTAGTATTTGTGTTCTCATGCTACAATCCTTCACCTGCGTTCACAATTTTTTCTCAATTCTTAAACACCGAAAAACACGTCTCACGAACAAAATATAATGGTTACTGTGACAAAAAACAAGGGCGAGTCGGGTTAAAAACAGTTCGTACAATAAATGACCAACATTCAAGAAAAGAGAAAACAGTAATGTTAAGGAATGCTGGGGGGAGGAGTAGACGTAAATTTCCATGAGATGCAGTTGAGAGAAACAATATGAATCTGGTAAAATAATGGATTATATGGCCCTTGCCAGAGTAGAATGGCGAAAACATTATTTATCTAGTCGACCCCATTTGATTAGCGCATAAGGCTTAGTTTGGTTTGGTTAGCATCCTTCCTGTAAAAGTAAGTAGTTGGTAGAATTCAAGGAAATTCTATTGCATCCATACCTGCATGGCTGTTAGCGTGGACAAGAGATCTTTGCACTGATCAAGTAAAGCACGTTCCTTTGAGGTTACGTTTGCGAGTTCAGAAACAAGCGAGTTCACTTCATCTACCTGTTAAACAAACACATTCACAAATGTATTCAACAGATGACCTAGTATAGGGCAAAAGAGAAACAATGCTTCGTCAAATTTGTGATAGAAGTATCGAACCAAGTTATCGCTTGTAGTCTTCTAAGTTGGTAAGCACTAAGTAAGGACGGTTTTACCCACCACATCTTTCAGTGTGATTGTAATGTGATAAAACAAAGAATGAGAGGAACAACTAAAAAGGAATGAGATAAAACATGGTATCAGAAGATAGTCGACAGAAAACCCGAGACTGCAAGGTCCACAGGCCCTTCAAAATACTCCCTCCTCTCCATTATGTTTGTCCATCTTTCCTAAATGTGATGTCCAAAAATCATGTTCATTTTGAAAAGTGAGCATAAGATTCTTTGGTTTCCAACACTATCCCAAACAAATGGTTAGAGTGGAGACAGAGCAATCAAGGAAATCAGTACCTATTAATTTAAATTTTAAATGCATTTTATGCATTTCCCTTTAAATGTTAGAATCCCCCACAATGCACTAACTTTACGGGACAAAGGTACTAAATACAATGAGAAGAAAGTCTTTCACAAAACAAACACCTAATAACTAGCTCGTAATGTATGTTGGAACCAATTTCAGTACAAAATCAATGGAGGAAACAAAAAGAGACAATGAGTAGGATCATCTGATGTAGACTGTTAGAGGCTCCCAAAACTAATACAAATGGTGGACCTTGGACCTGAATACAACTTCAATGATGACCAAAATATCTTAAACTTCCAGCATGCAAGGCTTGAATCCCATGAGCTATGGGCCTCAAAAGAATCCCCAAAATTATTGAAATCAGAAAGTGGAAATACACCAATATGAAGTTTTTGTCGCCGGATATCTTATTTCATGGTGTCGTAGTCTTTAGGAATAGCTGGCCCTGTATATGTAGTTGACAAGCTGCTTGCCAGCAGCCACCAACACAGATGTTTATCTCAAACTGACAGAAGCTACAATAGAAGTTTTAATGCACAGGGATGTCTTTAGGAATAGCCGCCCACATATATGTAGGTGACAAGCTGCTTGCCAGCAGCCACCAACAAAGGATTTTACATCAAACTCCGACCGAGTTACGATAATATACAACTACAACATAGATATATGCTAGTCTAGGCGCGTGAAATACTGAATAGATGTAACCAAATTATAGGAAATCCAGCCCCCTTAGTCCCACCCTTCTCGCAAAGGATAATAATCCACCCTGCTCCTCCAAAAATGATTCCCGAGGAATCCAAGCAAAAAACAGCTTCGGCCTTAATTTTTGTGTATTATTGTCACGGTCATTTTATTATTTTCTCTGATATTTTGTTAAATTTGCGTCAATTTTTTTGAATTAATAATTCGTCTTGATGTAAGAATAGAAAGTAAAAATTGTGACCAAAATTTCTAAGAAGTTCACTAAAGAAGAAAAAAGTTCGAAAAAATAACCTTTAGCGTCGTCTTATCTAGACTTTTTAAACTTCGGTCCATATTTTTATGCTTTTCCGATTCTTCTCGTCGAGACGAATAAGGAAACATTAAAAAATTGATGAAAAACTATATAAAAAATCACGAAACATCAAATGATATGCACTGTCTTTAACAAAAAAATAATTTTTTCTAAACGGAGCTTAAGTTCCTTGTGATGTGAACCCCAAAAAACTTGATTACCAAGCAATACTTCGAAGAGCTGTACTACAAAAGGCCATTTAAGGCGCGCTTTATCTAGTCATAAGGCCGGTGAAAACACCATCCTCACTTCTTGTTATCTTCCGGCTAAAGATATAAGCAAATAGCCAATTAGGAAAAATGTACACAAAATATGAAATTTACCCAACTGCAACAAACAACGAAGAGAATTCCAATATTGGCAATATTACCTTTGTCAACAAAGAGCATATCGATGATGCCATCGCCTGCATCACATCTACTGCTGAACAGATAGCATCTTTTACATTTTGAATATCAGCCTGCAAAGATAAAGAAACCCCAGCCCCAAGATCACAAAAAATTAAGGTTTCTCAACACCCCATAAACGCGGCAATTTCTGTGTGATAAAGATGTGGGATGTCAATGCGCATTCATACACAGGGGAAAGGCACATACCCTTGCACCACCAACAATTGGAAGCCGAAGAGTGTTGGATTCCAAAGCTTCAATAGCCTCTGACAAGGAACCGGAATTATCCTCATCAATAAGTTCCCAATTATTCAAGTATAGCATCTGCATTCATCAAACACATTTACATCAATATAATTGGATTGCAGATGGGAAGAACAAACAGCCCCACTGATGAACAAACGAATCTCAGTTTCCATATTATTGGTCCTACAATGGAAGGATCATTAAGTGATGAACCACTCCTATCCTATAACGCAAGTCAAAGGTGGACCTCTCAAGATTACTGGAAATGTTGGTAATGGTTCACATTTGTACGTGTACAAGCACATGTGTGGTTTGGTATGTTTGTGCATGTGTGTCAAGCAAACCAACATAAAGAGACAGAAATCCAAACAATATCTTCAAGTACATCTGAGAAGGTGACGAGAACAAAAACCTAGTATAATACAAAGAAGATGACAAGAAAAAACTAGCATCAAAAAACCTTTCAGGACTATTAAAGACACAACTCAATGAAACAGAAGCGCATAAGATCAAGTTCAACAAATTGCTAAACAGCTAGTGATATGGCATTCATAGAACTTGATGTTTACTGTGGAAAATGATTTCACGAAAAATATATGTATCAATAAACCCTTAAATGTATAACTCAATGAATCAAAATCATACTTGTCCCTTGAGAATGGTGTACAGTCTCAAACTTTGCCGCAACAGTTGTAACTCTACTCCTTTTGATTTGATAGAACGCCGCAATTTTGAGGTGGTCACCCAAGCAATGTATAGACTTTTCTGATACAGAGAAGCATGTTTAGAAAATAATAGCCCCTCTTAGACTAGGTGGGGAAAAAAATACTAGCAGTACAGTTATCAAAATTCTATCAATAACTTTTTAATTTTTGTACTATCAATATTTAGAACCCACATACTTTCTTATATTCAAATATTTAGAATGAATGTTTAACTGTGTGAAAAAGAAAAACGGTGTACTCAATCTTAAATATCAGGTCAAAAGAAGTCAAACAACTGCTTTCTGAGTATGTGGAACTTACCACCAAGACATTTGCTATAAAAAGTAACTCAAATGATTTCTTTATCAGGCAATCAAAATTAGTAAAAAAAATGCTTCCTGAGCGTGTGGAACTTACCACCAATAACATTGCCATAAAAAGTTACTCAAACCATTTCCATTGCACTCACTTCCATCTCATGAGTATTCTCTTTATTCAGGCATCAGTACCAAGCGATGTTCCACTTTCCCAAGCCTATGAGCTACTTCATACTAGACACTTTTGTGGCTCTACTGCATAAACACTGTTTGTCATTCCCAGACAAATCAGAGCATTTGTGTTTCATCTACCATCTAGTTAAATGGATTCAGCACATGCGCCTTCTCTAAGGTCTTAGTGAAGGGTGGCAAGAAGAATTATAAACTTGGAGAGAAAAAAAAAAAAAGACATTTTTCTCACGTTAATTGCATAAAAGATGACCATTGTAGGGTATTAGTGAGGAAAGATGAGATTAAGGAAAGATGGAAGGACTACATTGATAAACTATTGAATGAGAAGCATGAGAAGAGTCTAAGAAAAGAGGGTTTGCGTGTTCTAGTCGGAGTTAAATATGTATGTTTTATTGCAGGGTACAAGAGTCTGTCATGGTGAATGAGCTGAAAAGGATAAAACGAGATGGTTTTCTTATTGAAGCATGGAAGAGCCCTTGCGATATCAGAGTGTCATGGTCAACAAGGTTGTTCAACAAGATTACTCTGACGAGAAAGATGCTTGATGAGTGGAGAAAGAATATCTTAGTACCTCTACATATAAGAATAAACGGGATATTCAAAGTTGCAATCATTATACAGGTATTAAATTGATGAGGCTATTGGAAAGAGTTATTGAGTATCATCTAAGAATGTTGACAATAATATTGGAGAATCAGTTTGGATTTATGGTAGATTAACTATGGAAGAAATATATGTTTAAAGGAGATTAGTCAATAAAGTATAGAGAGAAAAAGGACCATTACATGATTTTAGTAGACGTATAAAAAGCATATGATAAGGTACCTATAGACATTATATGGTGGGTCCTAGAAATAGATGGGATGACAAAAGGATATATTTATGTGGTTAAGGACATATATAGAAGTTCTGTCACTACATCTTTGCCTTAGTTATGGATGAATTAAATAGACATATCAGGATGATAGCCCATGGTGTATGTTGTCTGCGGATGATATTGTTTTAGTAGATGAAACTGAAAGAGGTGTAAGTTTAGGATTAGTACAAGTAAAACAGAGTACATGGAGCGTGTGTTCAGCGAAAGCCAAAGTGCTAGTGTTAACAAACTGACTCTCCATCATGAATTACCAAGAAGTGAGCGTTTTAGGGTGTTGGCTCGATTATAAGTAATGATGGAGAGATTGCGGATGATGTATTGCATAGAGTATAAGTTGGATGGATTACGTGGTGGAGTGTTTCGGGATTGTTGAGCGACTGCACTAGACGCACAAAGTTGAAGGAAAAATTCTAGCGTACTACCATACGGCCAGGAGGCATGTTCTATGCCCGAAATGTTGGGCTACTAAGAAATAACATGCATGTAAGATGGGTGTAGCTGAAATGAGAATGTTAAGATGTGTACTTAGACTTCGCGAGATAGAATTAGGAATGGAAATCTTCACGGAATGGTGATGTAGCACCAATAGTAGATAAGATGAGAGAAAATAACTTAAATTAGTTTTCACATGTTTATCGTAGATCATTTAATTTGTTAATGAGAAAGAGTGATACAATTTCAGTAGATGGTAGAAATAAAGGGAGTGATAGACCACGAAAGGATCTACATATTTTGGATATCACGTAACACAATGCACCAGACAGAGCTTAATAGAGAAAAACGTATTCATGTAACCAACTGCAATTGGTTGGAAATTAAGACTTAGACAATTCAACTACATAGACATCAATCACATCATAACACAAGTCATAAATGTTTTTGTCAGAAGAAAGAACCCTCTAACAGCCAAGCTCCTTATTGTAGCTGATAAGTGATGCATTACATAAAAGTGGAAGACTAAGAAGTGAACCAAAAATACTTTAAAATACACACCCCCAAACATTCATTCTCATAAATATCACTGACTGAAAAAAAAAAAAAAGACAAGGAAACTAAGACATAAAATCGTGTATTATTTTTGTTTTCTTTAATAAAAAACTTAATTAGAAAGCTTCAGGCGGAGGTTATGATGATATTCAATTCATCTTTCGAGGGTAAAAATTCAAATGGATAAAGAAGGAGCAGCACAAAGGGTATATCATCACAGAGGTTGTCTAATTTAACCTTCCAAATTTCTAAAAGAACACAAAAGTCATATGCAATTCCAGTGTGCACTAAGCATAGTCACAGTAGATACCCAATAAACAAATTGCAATTCTTGGCAACCTCAGTCTAGCCTGATAACTAATAAACCTACTGTACTGAGTAGGAAGAAGAGGAATTCAGGAGAAAAGGTAAACAACTTCTTATTCCATAATTCTTGCTTAAGAACTGAATTACAAAGAAAGAAAGCTATTTATATCTACACATAGACCGACTATGTATTAACCGACTTAGGAAGAACAAATCCCAGCCACTCACTTTGTAATCAGAAGAGATCCTAGTGAACAAGACTAAACCAATTACATTCTGACAGCTAGACTAACAACTAACAGCTGGACTAACAGTTAACAACCGCTAACTACTAACAAACTCTAACAGACATTCTAACAGCCACGTGATGAGAGCAAACTAACAACTAACTGACTTGACTTTGTGGCTTGTGTTGCTGCTGCTACTCTGGAGAAGAGAGGCAACTCACCTGGGTAGGTGAGTTGAGGAGAGATCCATCTAACATCCCCCCACAAACTGATGCTGGTGGAGAACCAAGCATAAGTTTGGAAGAGAGATCAGTAAACCGTTGCACAGTGAGAGGTTTAGTAAAAATGTCAGCCAACGGAGACTGAGTTGGAACATAATGGATCACCAACTGTTTATTCAACACTTTTTCACGAACAAAGTGATAGTCAACTTCAACATGCTTAGTGCGAGCATGAAAAACAGGATTCGAGGTTAGAGAAATAGCCGAAATGTTATCACACCATAAGGTAGGAGTAGAGAGAATAATAGGTATATGTAGATCAGTAAGCAACTGACTAAGCCAAAGTAACTCTGCAGCAGTATTGGCTAACGACTTGTACTCAGCTTCAGTAGAGGACCGGGCAACAGTAGGTTGCTTTTTGGATGACCAAGAAACCAGATTAGGACCCATGAAAATGCAATAACCACCAGTAGACTTGCGATCACCACTATCACCTGCCCAATCAGCATCCGAATAGGCAATTAGAGACAGAGAACCTTTGGAGAAATGTAAGCCACAATTTAGGATCCCTTGAAGATAACGCAGAATGCGCTTAACAGCCAGAAAATGAGCATTAGTAGGACTATGCATATGCTGACAAACTGTATTTACAGCAAAGGCCAACTCTGGTCTGGTGAGGGTAAGATATTGTAAAGAACCAACCAAATTTCTATAGAGTTCTGGATTAGAGAACAAAGAATCATCAGTAGGAGTGCAATGCTTAAAGGTAGATGGAGTACCACACGGACTACAATCTTGCATACCAGCTTTAAGAAGAATATCCTTAGTATATTTGGTTTGACACAAAAACAAACCAGAGGCAGACAATTGAACCTCAATTCCCAAAAAATAATGCAACTGGCCCAAGTCCTTCAAGGCAAATTCAGTACCCAGATCAGAAATGATAGCTTGAATTAAAGTGGTGTTATTACCAGTAACTAGGATGTCATCAACATAAACCAGAAAATAAACCAGATCAGTCCCTTGGTGGAAGACAAATAGAGATGAATTAGCCCTACTGTTAACAAATCCTCTCTGAATTAAGCAAGTAGACAGCATAGCATACCAAGCACGTGGGGCCTGTTTGAGTCCATACAAGGCTTTATGTAATTTGCAAACATAGGAAGGACAACTAGGATCAACATAACCTTGAGGCTGATTAAGGTAAACATTTTCAGATAATGTACCATGAAGAAAAGCATTAGAGACATCCAGTTGCTTGATGGACCAACCATGATACAAAGCTAAGGAAATAACCACTCGAATGGTAGGCTGTTTGATAACAGGACTAAAAGTCTCATTATAGTCTAACCCTTCAGTTTGCTGAAAACCTTGAGCCACCAATCTGGCCTTATACCTGGCAATAGACTCATCTGCATGTTTCTTAATCTTGAAAATCCATTTACAGCCAATAGATAAACAGCCACTTGGAAGAGGAACAAGAGACCAGGTATTTTGAGATTTGAGAGCAGTGTATTCTTCACTCATAGCATGTCTCCACTCAGGATATTTCATGGCATCTTTAAATGTAGTTGGTTCAGAAGTAGGACCAGTAGTTCCAACAGTAAGAGACAATGGAATCCTAGGTGTAGATATGCCATTTTTTGATCGAGTGACCATAGGATGAGTGGACACAGGTAGTAAAGGAGGAGAGTCTACATGAGGAGAAATAACAGGAGAAGAAGAAACAGGAGATATAACAGAAGAAGAAGAAGAAATAGGTTGTGTAGGAGATGAGACTACAGGATGATGACACATGGGACTTTAGTGAGGAGTGATATTAAAGTGTGGAGTAGATAAAGGAGAAACAGAAGTGGAGGTAGGTGAAGATGAAATAGATGGAATGGAAAGAGAGGGATAAGGAAAATCTGTTTCAATGAACCGAACATGACGAGATACATACACACGATGTGTGCTAGGATCAAAACAGCGGTACCCTTTAGTACTTGAGCAATAGCCAAGAAACACACAAGGTTTAGATCTAGGAACCAACTTATTTGAAGCATATGGACATAACCAAGGAAAGCAGCAGCACCCAAATGGTTTGAGACTAGAGTAGTCAGGAGGTGATTTATAAAGAAGTTCATAAGGAACTTGAAACTTAACAGAAGAAAGGGGAAGTCTGTTAATCAAGTATAAGGCAGTGGTAATGGCTTCCAACCAAAATTCAATGGGTAGGTGAGATTGATGGAGAAGAGTAATAGCTGTTTCAATGATATGGCCATGTTTCCGTTCAGCTAATCCATTTTGTTCTGGTGTATAAGGACAAGTAGTCTCATGAATAATACCAAAGAAACGAAAAAATGTATTCATGAGGGAATTAAGGAACTCACCACCATTATTAGATCTCATAGTTTTAATAGGAAAGCCAAATTGATTGGATACAAATGTTTTGAAGGCTGTGATATAGGAGGGAACATCAGACTTAACACGCAAAGGAAAAATCCAAGCATAACGTGTAAAGTCATCTACCAACAGAAGGTAATATCTGAAACCACTTACAGAGGGGACAGGAGATGGTCCCCAAACATCCATATGTATAAGTTCAAAAGGACTAGTAGTAAAAGATTGTGAATGAGAAAAGGGCAATTTATGACTTTTAGCAACTTTGCAAGAATAACATTCAAAATCAAGCGGTTTGGTAACAGGTAAATGAAATCTATTACACAGCACCTGAAACAGTTTTGAGTGAGGATGGCCAAGACGTTTGTGCCATAATTCAGCAGTAGAGCTTGTAACAGTGAGGACTTTAGAGGTCTTAGAAGAAGGAAGAAGAGGGTATAACCCCTGTTGACATGGTCCTTGATGAAGGATCTTGAGAGAAAATCTGTCCTGAATAGCATAGCCAGTGGAATTGAAGGTAATATTGCAATTTGCAATTATTATCAACAGCAAACTTATGCAGAGATAAGAGATTGTGAGATATTTGAGGAACATGTAAAAGGTTGTGAAGATCAAATGAATGAAGAGGAATGGTTAATAATCCCTTACCAGATTGAACTACTGGAACACTTTGACCATTACCTACTGTCACTGCCTCGGTGGAAGGAGAAGCATGAGGAGCTATGATATTCTGTGGACTGTGACTAACATGAGATGTTGCTCCTGAATCAAAGAACCAAGGCCCCTGAGATCCCTGACCTGACATAGGTTGAGTAGACTCACTGTTCTGCATCCCAACACCAGAAAATAGAGCTGTAGGTGAGTCTGAAACAAACATAGTAGGTGAGGGCTGAAATCCTCCTCCTGATCCTGTCTGATTAGGATAGCTATGGAACTGAGATGGAGGTCTGTAACTAAGATTCTGTCGACAATGACAATACAAGGCATTGTGATTAGTCTTTCCACAAATCTGACATCCAACATTAGTATTCTGCATAGGAAAAGAATTAAAACCAGAGTTGTTCATTCCTTGATTGCCATGACCAAAACCTCCTCTTTGATAGTAATTTCCTCTGTACCTATTGTTATTTCTCCTATGATTGTAGTTGGAGTTCCCAAATTGAGGATAATTCTGATTTGGAACACTGGAGAATGATTGTGAGTAAGGCATATTCATGCCTTGTCCATTACTTGTTTGTGCTGAATTGGATAGATTCTGAACACCAGTAGGTTGATTAACAGTGTTGAGACCATTCACTGATGCAGAGGTTTGTGTTCCTTGAGTTATCAAAACTGAAGTTGCATCAGTAGATAAGTTTTGTTCCTGGTCTATGTGAAGATCTTCGGCCAGTAAGACTGAAGTTAAATGACTAAATGTAATATCCTCAAACCTAGTTCTTATGTCTTGTTTCAAAGAACTATATTCTTTTGGTAAACCATGCAAGGTATGAAAAACCAAATCTTCATCTTCAACTTTTGTTCCAGACGCAGCCAGTTTCTGGACTATATCTTTGATCGAATCTATGTAAGTTTCCATAGAGCTGGTTTTCTTAAGATTGAATAGTCTCCTCTTTAGATCATGCACATGTGACCTTGAAAAATTACTGAATTTTTCTTCCAATTTCCTCCAGACCTGATGAGAATGAATAGATCCAACTACATGTGGTAGTATTGGAGGTGTTAATGTTGCAATGATACAGGACATCAGCATCCTGTCTATGGTTATCCAATTTACATGTTCAAGATTAGGTACTTTACTGCCTGAATCATCTATAACATGTTCAAGATTAGGTACTTTACTGCCTGAATCATCTATAACATGACTCACTGGAATTGTAGCCGTGCTATCCAGAAATTCAAATAACTTGTTTGCAAGTAGAGCATTCTCGATTTGAGTTTTCCATGCGAAGTAGTTAGATGAATCAAGTTTCACAGTCACAAATGACTGAAAATTCGCAATTAGAAAAGTAAGAGAAGAGGGAAGATACTCATGTTGATTTGCGTAAGCCATTGATGATCTTCCTGGACACAATCTGAGACTGATGGGTTTGTTAATTGATGAGGATCATTGGCTCTGATACCATAATAAACCTACTGTACTGAGTAGGAAGAAGAGGAATTCAGGAGAAAAGGTAAACAACTTCTTATTCCATAAGTCTTGCTTAAGAACTGAATTACAAAGAAAGAAAGCTATTTATATCTACACATAGACCGACTATGTATTAACCGACTTAGGAAGAACAAATCCCAGCCACTCACTTTGTAATCAGAAGAGATCCTAGTGAACAAGACTAAACCAATTACATTCTGACAGCTAGACTAACAACTAACAGCTGGACTAACAGTTAACAACCGGTAACTACTAACAAACTCTAACAGAAATTCTAACAGCCACGTGATGAGAGCAAACTAACAACTAACTGACTTGACTTTGTGGCTTGTGTTGCTGCTGCTGCTCTGGAGAAGAGAGGCAACTCACCTGGGTAGGTGAGTTGAGGAGAGATCCGTCTAACAATAACAAAAGCTGCACGACGATCACCACCAGTGGTCCACCTATCCAATATTCTTTCTCCTCTTCATCCACCTCTTCAATTCCTTTTCACGAGAACACTAGTAACTTATACTTTCGAACAAACAATTGAAACTAAAGGCATCCATGATCTAAGTGATTGGCAGGTATATTTAACAGCCACGAGAAAATTGAGAGATAAAAAACAAAGTTAAGCAATAACCATAGATTGAAGTAATTAAAAATGAATGCAACAAGTAATCATACCCACTCAAAACAGGATTAAAAAAAAGTCACGTGATAAAATAGAAGATCCATATTTGAAATCAAGGAGCTGTACCTCCCCAGTTATTTTCTGGACCAACATTGCAGCATCAGCTCTTGAATTTATGAATCGCCATTGCAAGTATCGGTTATACAGCAGCCTCAAATTATGTGCATCAACAATCTGGTTCTCCCCAACCTTACCCCTTCCCCTTACTTCAGCAGCAAAGCTGAGAATTGAGGGAGTGTTGCTCAAATAATTATTCAACATGCTTGCTACGCCATTCCTCACTCGAGATGGACTTGACATCCCTCTCGATGGAGAAAAATCCGATGATGTCACAAGCTTGCTTGGCGATGAAGGACGAAAAGCCCCACGAACGAGAGAAGATAAACCCCTGCTACTCGAGACTCCTCGTGGAGATGAAATCGAATTCTCAATGAAGGATTTATTCCTTACATTGAGTTTTGCTGGACCTACTGTGTTGAGATTATTATCCTTTGATATAGTATTCTCTTGCCAAAACCTAAGTGGCGCCGCGATACCACCCTCCTGAGCAACACTCCCACATTCCTGTACACGTCCATTGTTTCCAGAAGAAACACTTTTGGTATCTGAAGCTGCTGGATCAGAGGCTGCAGTAGATCTTGCAGTTGAATTTGCATCATTAACAGGATGAGCTTTCAATCTGCAATTTGATGAAGCTTTATTACTGTCTTCAATCATGGATTGTTGCAATGCGCTAACTAAACTCCCAGAACCACCCAATTTTTCTTTCTCAGCGGTAAAATCCAAGCTCCTTGTTAGGGAATTCACTTCCCGCAATCTCCCAGGCCACCGACGCTGATCAATTAACTTCGAATTTTCCGCCACTCTCCGCCTCTCCGGCGTCCCTTTCCTGGCACTACTCAAATGATTCGGCGCCGGTGTCGGCGCTGGCTTCGTCCTGCTAATCGGAAGCGAAAACGACTCTCCTTGAAACGAAACAGACAAACTCCTCCTCGACGTGACCAGTAACTTGGCAGTCGCCGACATCTCCCCGACATTTCCCGGCGTACTCGGCCGCCTCCGCTCCGCCAGCGGAGACCGCTTAACCGCCATAGACGACACCGGCAAGGGCGTCAGCGGTGCCGTTCTCGAAACAAGCGGCGACGGATGCCGCCTCGAGGGAGTTGAATTCGAGAAGGATGAGTAGGAAGAAGAGGTAACCGAAGTCGAAGTCGTCGTGGAACTTGAAGACGGAGAGGACAAGTACCGAGAAGTGACTTCTCTGGATTTCGGCCTCCGAGGGACCACCACGCCATTGCCGGACTCGGAAGGTAATCTTGGAGGCCCTTTAGGGTTAGGCATGGTAGACACGGCAGCCACCATTAAAGTTCACACATAATTCAATCTCGGTCCCTAATTTCTGCCCAAAATATTAATCCCAGTGGGATTTTCAAGCTTGTTCACAGAGAGAGAGAGAGAGAGAGAGAGAGAGGGCGCGCTTAAAGAACTGAATGCGTGTGGAGAGAGGGGAGTGGCGGAGATATAACTGCCAAGCGTGTACGCGGGGAGGAGAGAAAGAGAGAGATTTGGGAGGATAACCGCCGTACCAGTTCGTGTGACACTTTATTTCTTACTCGCTCGAATGAGGGAAAAACTATACTCGCTCTGTGATAGCGGTGACGTGGGTTAAGTGAGGGTAGTTGTTGGAAAGAGAGGTGTAGGGTCGGGGTTGGGAGGGGTTGAGAGATTAACACGTGGCATTGAGTTTGTGGGGGTGGGGAGGTGTTGTTTGCCTTAAGTAAACGGCGGGCATATGGATGGAAGATGTGACGTTACGTTAACGACGTTTCATAAATTTTGCTTTGTGGGGTTGATTTTTATTTTCCTCTTCTATTATATAAAAAGTCTAAAAACATTATTTTTTTATGTACAGATTTAAACACCAATGTATTATAAATTGTTAGATATATATGAAGCCACATTAATTCAAAGAACTCTAAGTATATTTATAATTTTGAACACATTTGTATTTAAATTTGTACAAAAATAACGTATTCTTGAACTTCCTATTACTATAAGATATGAGGTACGGGCCATGGGCCATGGGGTTAGGTGCTATAAAGCACTAGTAGTTCCTACTAGATACTTGGGACCATGTGATAACATTTAATTTATATTACTTTAAAGTGTGTTATATAACTAATAAACAGGGAAAGGATATTATCTATAATTATTAAATCAAAAAGTAGTCTCCTCATTTTTCCCTGACCCATTTCCAACCGAGAGAGAACGGTTTTGATGCTCTCACTTTTTTGGTACTATTTTGTTGTCTATTTTATTATTCACATTCTTTTTCTTTTTCTTTTTTTGAGAACATTATATATGTCGAAAAATTAAGTCTACCTGACGGATTTCAAGACTAGCATATTTATGTTGACACAAATCAGTTCTAAGTACGTGTACCAATCTGCTTATTAAATATAATATATATTAAAAAAATTCGATAGACGCAAACATTAGTAGAGTTGATGTGAAAAATAACTTGTCAATTTGAAAAATTAAAGCAATCAGAATGACTGCAATATATATAAGTACGTGTTCTTTGATAAAATTGAAAACTGAATATTAAAAAAAACATAAAAGTTGTTTGTTATGTGCTAAAATTTAATAATTGAATTACTTAAATTGTTTGGTCTACACAAGGAGTTGAAGTTTGAAATTTACTAATTTTCTAAGTTAGTGCTCCATAGGGCTTACGACACACCAAGTCCCTCTTGATTAGGGGTGAAAGTTTAAACAGGAAAACCGAACCAAACCGGTAAACCAAACCGAATCGGCGGTTTGGTTCGGTTTTTCAATCTAATCGGTTCGGTTCGGTTCGGTCCGGTTTGAGATTTCTAAAAGAATTCGGTTCGATTTTCGGTTTTAGTCACCTAGGAACCAAACCAAACCGGACCGAACCGGTTCCTATACTAAATCCTAAAAAATAAAAAATCTAGTTTCATACATGATTTTTTTAAGTCTCAAACTAGTTTTTTTTTACTTTGATTTTTATGAGGTATTAATTTTACTATGATTTAGAATTTTGTATATTAATTTTATTGGACTTTAATTTTTTAGAAGTTTTTTTAGTGTGAACTTAGGCCTAATCAAATTAAAAATCTATTTTAAAATAAAAACTAATCCGAACTTTATTCATTTGATACGGCCCTCTTAGTTTTTTAGAAATTTTTTAATTTTGGATTTAAGTCTAACCAAACCGAAACCGGACCGAAACCGGAGAAACCAAACCGAACCAAACCAAAATAGTTCGGTTCGGTTTCGGTTTACAAAAACTCAAACTGAAATTATCGGTTTGGTCCGAGTTTTTGGGGCAAACCGGACTAGTTTCACCCCTACTCTTGATGTTGTAGGCGTGATGGTAGTGGTCGAAGGCAGTGGAGCAATGATTGTTACAGTGGTGGCGGGTGGCGAGCGCGGTAGTGGATAGTGCTAGAGGTCGGCAGTGTGGTAGAGGTTTAGTGGTAGTAGTGGTTAGTAGTGATAGTCGCCAGTGTGGTGGTTAGTAGAGGTGGTCGGCAATGTGATAACGGCGGCAGTCGATAGTATGGCGGGTGGCGGTAGACGACAAACGTGGTAAACATACTTTCTTTTATAAAACTCTTTTGCGAGTGTTCAGCATTTTTATTTAAGTAGGGATAGCTACTTTATTATTTTATTTTTATTTTTACTGAAGATTTAAAATATTAATTTTTTTAAAATTTCATTATCAAACCGAATTTTACTTAATATTCTATTGTAAGTACTGGAAATAGATTATCAAACAACCTTAAAGAAAACCTCTTAAATCAAAAAGCTTTTCACTTACCTTCTTGAGATTCAACGCAGGATTTGGAAATCCTCCATAGCACGTCTCTTTAACTTATTGTTCAAAACAAATATTTTATGAAGATCATCAGTTGAATGATTCATAAATCTATCTTCAAGCACAATAAAAAAGAACAATCTCCAACATCTACGTAAATGTTTCTAGGTTTGTTTCGCAAAAGGAAGAAAGGGTTACAACACTCTAGTAGATCACAACATAAACATTACGCATATTTATAATATTTTCGTATCCAACCAAAGTCACTCATGCAAGTTAAAGAAGTACATATTTATAACGTCTCAATTTTGAAAAACGTTAAAAAAATAATTTTTCAAAATTTATTTGAATTACTTTTATATTAAAGTTTTACAACCATATCAAATAACAAAAGTAAAATTTGACTTCTAAAACAATATATTTCAAAAATTATCTTAAAAAGTTATACAAAGCATCTAATTAAGTGAATCATGGTTCGCTAACGTCAGTGTCGACATTATCATCGGCGGATAATCAAATTCTTCGATCTCATCTTCAAAGCCTAATGTGAAATGCCAAGAATAAAAATTTATACCATGAGTCTCAATTGTCATTTTCTTTTATGCTATGCTTAATTTAAGAGATTATTGAAGTACTTTTGAAGATCTCTATCTTTTTTACAACAAGCTTAATTTAAGATTTTTATGATAATTTTTTAATATAATCATTCAAAGTATTTGTAACAAAAAACTCAATTTAATCGGTTCTGGAAGGCACATGAGTCCGAACGCTATGTTGAATGTGCGACCGACACTACGTAGGTACCTGTGCAGGTGAGGCGAACTAGTACGTTTAATCGTAGAGAACAGAGGCAAGCAGGGCGGACGATCAATCCCTCTTCTAGTAATGGCACCCACGTCAACCTTTTTAATTTTTGATAACTGCATTTTATAAATTAAAAGAAGAGGAGTAAAAGTGAAAAAAATAACTGAAGAAAATTTTAGGGTACGGAAAAAGGTCTATCTAGAAAAAGGTGGGAGATAAAGATGGGAATGTGATGGGATTGGAGTAAAGGGTGAGATGATTTTTTTTACGTTTTCTTTTAAAACTGAGAGAGCATCGTAGAAAATACATATATTTAGTATATAAGAAAGAACCACTTCCAGGAAAATCTTTTAATAAATTTGGAGTAGAATCACAATTTGTTTTCGCTATAATCCCTAACGAGAATATTCCGTACGTAAGAATTTTTATAAAAGTGAAATTTAGGATAAAATTCATGAGCAAAAACTCCACTTAAATTCAGGGAAAATTCTGTATATATTGAGTCAGTCCAAAAATTAATAGCGAGAAGTGAAAGTCGAACCTTAGACTAAAAACTTCCCAAGCCAACTAAATATATGTATTAACATTACTTAAATGTTGGGCAATCATTTCTCTCTAAGAGAAAACATAATCACAAGTACAAATGAATTAGAAAAACTAAGCTAATCCCAAATCTCCTTCCATATTTTTCGATAAAAGTAGGAACCTAGTACTGTTTTATCGCCAACAAAAGAGAAAAAGATAGCCAACACACCACATTAGCTATGATTCGTAAGCTAAGCTAAAAGCATCTATTTCTGAGGTGTTGTGTCCACTACAGACTTTCTCTATCACTATCCCTTCCTCTTTACCCTTCTCCCTCTCTGTCTTTTTCTGTATCTGGCCTTCCTCAAAGGGACCTACCTCGTCTCCATTCCACAGGCACTGCACCCAAACATTCACCTAGTCTGCAATTTTTTTTATGTAGCAAGTTCAAAGATGCTAGGCCTTTCCAATACGATCAAAAGCAAATTGTACTAATAGTAAGAAAATTATTGAGTTCGTCCCACATAACCAGTCTAGGTACAGCTACATTAGTAGTGAAAATATTAATCGTTCTAACTATTGTATTTTTGAGCCGCTATGAGTACGAAGTAAGCACATAATGTTCATACTTTGGAAAGAATACGAGGAACTGTTTTTGATCCAGGTATGCATTATTACTTGTCTGAATATGCTTAGATACTTGAAATGAATTCCGAAACACTTAAAGCGGATAAACATTAGAATATATAGGACTTGTACTCTACTTAAGTAGACAAAGCAGAGCCAATAAATTCATACCACGGGATTGCATCCTAAGAGCACTGAATAATTGTTCGAAAGTAACAAAGCACAGCCAATAAATTTCCCCAAGCTTGAGTAAAGTAGCCCAAGTTTGAATGGCCCCATTACTTTTATCATTATGATTCAACTTTCCAACGGAAACCCAGAAAAAGAGGGGTTTGACAGAAGGATTAAAGAAAGGGTTCAGTTTCTCTTTACATTTTTTTTATCATGAACTTCCCTGTTTTATTACTAGAGATAAGGAAAGATGATTGATTAGGTTCTCTGACTATCATAACTCTTCAATGAGTTGAGGGATAAAGAACAAAGTAAGCAATGAAGAGGATGGATAGGCATATCTGATATCTACTTGGGGGAAGGGACCCATATAGTGCTCCTAAACTGATAGGGCATACTTACTCTTCTCCTTTCTAAGAAACTAGAAAGTAAATGCCCACTACACAGCATTCAAATTGAAGTATGGCTAACATACCAGTACTCTGATGATGAGAATATATAAATACCAATAGATCTTATAGCATGGGTATTAGATTGTTAACTACTCCGTACTAACTTATTTAGAAGTTTGAACCGTTAAGAAGCAAGATTATTTTTATTAGTTATATTCTTAGCACGCTCTCTAACGTATAGAGATTTCTTTCTAATATGGTAAATGTGTGCAAATATTTCACTCATCAAATATGTGGTGAAGTTCGAAGAAAGTAACTATTGCTATTTTGATACTTCATTAGATTGCTAGCCACAAACTCATTTAAAAACTTAGGCTATTAGAGAGTGACTTTATTACCTATATTCTCTCACATGGGCTTATGTAAATACTTATGTAAATAAGTGGGAAGAGCTTGAGAGGAAATGGGAAGATAATCTGAATTTTACTCCTTTTAGTTCTTTCTTTCAAGAAAAGGATGGACAGGGGCGACCAGCATAGCCATCTCTCTGGGCGTGACCATAAGAACTCAAGATCTGAGGCTCTTCCGATCAACCATCCCTAGGTTTCTAACGCCCTACCAAGGCACGAGTACAAGAAACTCGCTTCACATGACATTTGATCCACGAGGCTACTAACGCAACAGATTCAATCTTACGGCCGCACGAAAAAAGAGCAGTAGTAGCCTTGAAGTCTTCAGTCTTTTGAATGTCCTAAATCCTCGTAAGCTCAGATGTCACTAATGGCAAAATTCAAAGTAGGTAATCAGATTTCAGTTTTTTGTCAAGTGATTGCACATACTCATCAGTGGTGCATCACAACGTTCATCTAAGAAACATAGCTATGCTAAATAATGAGGAAGCAGCAGCAGCAGAAGAGATCATGAAATGATAAGCTCGTATAATCACAAGCAAGTACCATATTCGAGTAGCTGAAGTTCAATGATAGATACTGTTCCTACACAATAAGACAAGAAAGAAATAGACACAACAACAAGAAGTGCTAACGAACCAAAGGCGCACAAACCTCAAGTAGGTATATCAGTTGGCATTGCAGCCAATAGGGCACTCAGCATCGTTCGAACATAGAATTTGAGGACGACTAATATTTTATTACATCTTTCAGTTTTCAAGCACAGCAGATCAGAGAGAGAAATGTTCTAAAGCAGGTTAAGGAAGCCCACCATGCCTGGGGCGAGCAGGAGGTGACGGCTTTGGGATGTAAGGCATAAGTGGAGTGCCGTGTTGGATAGGTCCAGGCCTTATAGAAGCCTTTGAACTTGGAACCGGATCGATAGGGTGGTAGTCCTCCAGATTCACACCGTCCGCATCACTTTTTGTGCTCGAAGCATAACCATTCCCCTGTAAGTTGGGGTGGGGCGGATACAGAAGAGAAACAATCAGACCAAATTATACCCGATAGGAACCTTGCCTATTTTCAAGAGAAGGCAAGAAACACTCTGAAATATAACATGGGCTTCCTAACCCCAAAAGTTCTTCAGTTAAGTGCATGTACCTTCAGCTTCCTGTTTCTTGCCACTCCATCCCCGTAGCGAGCTACAACCGTATCTAGGATGGATTTAAAGGAATTGCATCAGCAAAAAGGATCGGTTGAGTAATTCTCGAAATGTTAATCTGGCAACATTTACAGATTCATCCCTATACCACAAATGACTCTGAATTGACCATGAAATGGTACATTTACATAATTTCCTCGTGTTATTTTCTTAAATCATTTACTAATAAAGGAAAGCAGATAACTGCATTTTGGCTAGCCAATCCAACTAGTGAACATATTATTCATGTACATTTCAGCCTGACCATCAAGATCAAAACATCTCTGCATAATCAACAGTATACAGAACAAGCCGTCAACTAATCTAAGCAGATTAGGAAAATGGATTAGACCTGAATATGTATTTTGAAGCATCTTAGTCTTACAGAGCAATCAAGATCAAAGATAACCACGAGCATTTCTTCTTTTCAGCACATACTTCTCAGTTCTCACAAACAAAACAATGGCTCCGACGCATTATTTCTAGGAACAAAGTTAGACCACGGTGATGTGAAGCGTAGGGGAGAAATGTAGACTATGAATCCCGTGGTCCCTCTAATCTGCCATTTAGTTGCGTTTTTTTAGGGGAACTATCAGATCGCCCAGACTCTAAATTCCCAAAATGGGAAGATTGAAACATGTAGTTATAAAAATCCCTACACACAAGAATGGAGCCAGGTGGCCAGGATCGCCTCTACAAGGAGAAAAAAAACCTCTATAAATAATAGAAAAAAAAATTCCTATGCCTGCTAAATATTTTGGTACGCATTTTTTTTATCTCGAATACGTATTTGCCCCTGCGTAGTGCAATTTCTGGCTCTGTCCCTGCCTACACAGCCCCTAACTCCTCTATATCTAACCAAACAACCAACTTCACTATTTATCTCCTAATTACTAAACCCAATCCCCCTCACCTACTCCCTACCAATCACCTTCTATGAAGCATGAATACAGAATACAGATACGATATGATACGTAATATGGATACGATACAATAAGAATACGGCAATATGAGAAAATCTAGAAAAATAGGATACATCAAATTGAAATGCATTTTTATGATTTTTCAATATCGTACAACGCATAATCACAAGAATGGAGGTAAACCGTGATTTTTTATTTTTTATTTTTGTTGCTATTTTTATGTTTACTTAGTTCCCCGTTTGATTGTTAAAACCTCGTCAGATTCTTAAAACCTAAAATTTATAGAATAATAAGGATATTATTTCACTAAAATAATTAAGGTACTATTTCATCTCACTATATATTAATCTCAAATGTTTGAACATCTATACTTCTTGTTTTGGTTTCTAACAATTCTCTCTAATACTATACAAGCAGTACCACGATGTTTATTTCATAAAAGTTTGGATATGTGATGTAGAATATCTTTTAGAGTATCCATTATCCAACACTTCAAAAATACTATAAGAAAAATTAATATTCATGTTGTGAATACTTTTAGGGTAAGTATCCTCAAGTGTCAGGCAGTATCGGTATCAGATACTGTTAAGCCCTCAATTATACATGTTTATCAGAGAAGGAGGAGGGGACAGGTGGCAGAAAAAGAGAGGGGTGATGAGGAAAACAAGGGAGTTGGAAATGATTCTGAGGCATAACAGAATGGGACAGGTGGCAGGGTATGTGTGGGGGGAAAGTATCGAGGCATGTGAGAGGTGAGGTATTTGGAGGGGAGGAATGAGGGGAGGGAGGTATTCGGTTAGAAAGTTATTTGGTGGGTTGGTACTGGGAGTGAGTGTGTACTCCTCTGGACAGAGACTATTCCATTTCTATATTTCTATTACTGTTATCATCTTGTAAGGAGAATTATCTCCATTCCATTACTGTTTCATCAATCAGTATTATTAATAGTCAGTTTCTTGCATAATTGAGTGTATTCTCTGTTTTGTTTCACCATTTTTGGGAGTGATTGTTGCGATTTCTAACAAATTGGTATCAGAGCGTTTCCTTGGGGGTGTATGGTATCTACCAGAATGGAGGCCAGAGTAGAAGCATTGGAGCAGAGAATTGAAACATTGGGGACAACACTGTTGGCGGAGATGCGAGCCATGTTGGCTCAACGTCAGAATTACGACGAGGCAATTCCGGGAGGTCAGCGTGATGGGAGGGAGAGAGATAGAGCTTACGATCGGATGAGACGATTGGAAGTACCTTATTTTTCTGGTGAAGATCCGTATGGATGGGTATACAGAGCTGAACGCTATTTCGAGATTAACCAAATTCCGGAAGGAGAGAAGGTGATAGCGGCTTCGATTTGTTTGGAGGGAAGGGCTTTGAACTGGTTTCAATGGTGGGAGGCAAGGACGGAGAGGATTACGTGGGTGATGTTTAGGAGGGCCTTGTTGGGTCGATTTCAGAGTGCATCGTCGGAAAATCCATATGAAGTGTTGATGAGCCTCCGGCAACGAGGAACGGTGATGGAATATATTGAGGAGTTCGAGCTGGTGTCAGCCCCGTTGAGGCACGCGGAGGATGAGGTCCTGGCTGGAGCTTTCATGAATGGACTTAAGGAGGAGGTGAGGGCAGAGGTGCGGTTGCACCATACCGGCGATTTGGAAGCGATGATGAAGAGGGCAAAAATGGTCGAAGAGAGGAATAGTTTGATCGCGCATAAGGTGGAGAATCCAACGAAGAGGGTTGGGTCGAATTTCAACCGGCCCGCTTTGGGAAGTAGATGGACTGGGCCTATTGATCCGGTGGTCCGAAATGATGGAGGGGCTGAAACTCACAGAAACGGGCCTAACAATGGGCTGCGTGGGTTACCAAATGTATCAAACGTGACGGGAGGAACTGGTTCAGGACAAAGAGAAGGTCAAGGTAGTGTGGCGAGTGTGAATCGACCGGAAGCATCGGGAAACACGGGGAATCGGCACAACGTTCCCTTTAGAAAGCTCACCGAGGAAGAAATGGAAGATCGATTTCGCCGCCGTCTCTGTTTTCGATGTGATGAGCCATTTACGCCAGGCCATGTGTGTCGCAACCGACAACTACGTGTGCTAATGATGGCTGAAGGAGAAAATGCTGGGGACGATGATAAGGAACCAGTAGAGGAAGAAGAGAAACAGGAGGAACCCGTGTTGCGGTTGAATGTTGGAAGTGTGGCAGGAATGACACCAAAAAAATCCCTAAAAGTGTGGGGAACTATTTCGGGCAGGAAGGTTGTGGTACTAGTGGATACTGGTGCATCTCACAACTTCATCTCTAATGAGGTAGTGGATGCCCTGGCACTCCCAATTGAAGAAACAGAACATTTTGTGGTTGTGGTTGGGGATGGCCATAAGGTGAGAAACAGGGGCGTATGTAGGAATGTGGAGCTGCAGTTGCCCAATTTACAGGTGGTGCAAGACTTCTATGCTTTCCAAATGGGGGGTATTGATGTGGTATTGGGATATGAGTGGTTAGCGGGTTTGGGAAAGATTAAGGCCGATCTTGGAGAGCATGTGATGTGGATTAAGGAGCAGGGGAAGAAAATTGAAGTGAGAGGGGATCCTAGTTTATCTCGAACCTCTGTGTCTGCAAAAACGATGGTGAAAGAATTGTTGAGTGGGGCGGAAGCATACTTGGTAGCATTGGAACTGTGGAATGCAGACGTACAAGGACAAACAGGAGAAGTACAGGGAATGAAAGGGTTATTGGATGAATTTGCTGATTTGTTTAGAGAAACAAATGAATTGCCACCCAAGAGGTGGTGTGACCATAGTATTGTGACCAAGGAAGGAGCTCCAATTCCGAACATCCGACCCTATCGTTATCCCCACCACCAAAAGGATGCTATTGAGAAGTTTGTAAGAGATATGTTGGCAGTGGGCATGATTCGACCAAGTGTAAGTCCCTACTCTAGCCCTCTTATTTTAGTTAAAAAGAAAGATGGTAGTTGGCGCTTTTGTACTGACTATAGGGCTTTGAATAGTATTACTGTCCCCAATAAATTTCCTATTCCGGCTATAGATGAATTGTTAGATGAGTTAGGGGGAGCAACATTTTTTTCTAAACTGGATTTGAAATCGGGGTACAATCAAATAAGGATGAACGAGGAGGACATTCATAAAACAGCTTTTCGTACACATGAGGGCCATTACGAGTACTTGGTGATGCCATTTGGGCTGACCAACGCACCTTCGACGTTTCAAGCATTGATGAATGAAATTTTTCGGCCATTTCTAAGGAAATTTGTGCTTGTATTTTTCGATGACATTCTTATATACAGTGCGGATCAGCAGGCACACATTGAACATTTGAGAGCAGTTTTGAGGGTATTGGAGGAGCATTCTCTATGGGTCAATAGGAAAAAATGCAGTTTTGGTATGGAAGAGTTGGATTATTTAGGCCATATAATTTCAGCGAAAGGCATAGCTGCTGATCCGAGTAAGATCAAGGCTATGGAAGAATGGCCCCTACCTAAAGACCTTAAAGGTTTGAGAGGTTTTCTTGGCCTAACAGGATATTACCGGAGGTTTGTCAAGAATTATGGATTGATAGCAAGACCTCTTACACATTTATTGAAGAAGGATAACTTCAAGTGGGGGGAAGAAGCTCTGGAAGCATTTCAGCAACTAAAAAAAGCTATGGTAGATATACCTTTGTTGACAATGCCAAATTTTAAGTTGCCTTTTGAAATAGAGACAGATGCATCGGGAAGGGGATTGGGGGCTGTTTTGATGCAACAAAAAAAACCCTTAGCTTTTTTCAGCCAAGCCTTGTCAGAAAGAGCTAGGAGGAAATCAGTGTATGAACGGGAATTAATGGCAATTGTGTTTGCCGTGCAAAAATGGAGACAATACTTGATGGGACATCATTTCATTATTAAAACCGATCAAAGGAGCCTTAAGTATTTGTTAGAACAAAGGGTGTTAGTGGGGGAGCAGCAAAGATGGGTTTCCAAATTGTTGGGTTATGATTTTGAGGTACAATACAAGCCAGGCAAGGATAACAAGGCTGCTGATGCATTATCCCGGGTGGATTTTCAAGCTCTTTCATGCATTTATAATGAAGATTTTGACTTAATATTAGAAGAGATTGGGGCTGACCCAATGTGGAGTATTGTGATCCGAGATTTGCAGGTAGATCCTAATTCTCATCCGAAATATTCTTTTAACCGTGGCTGTTTATGGCATAAGGGTCGGCTAGTGGTATCGTCTAAATCAGCCAATATACCTATGATTTTGGAGGAATTTCATTCTTCTCCGTGGGGGGGACACTCAGGAATCGTCAGGACTTATAAAAAAGTGGCGGTGGTATTTTTCTGGAAGGGAATGAGAAGGGATATAGAGAAGTTTGTTCAAGGATGTGTCACTTGCCAACAAAGTAAGTATCAAGCTCTTAAACCAGGGGGATTACTACAACCGTTGCCTATTCCTTTACAGATTTGGGAAGATTTATCTATGGACTTCATCGGAGGTTTGCCTAAGTCCAAAGGGACAGACACTATTATGGTGGTTGTGGACAGACTTACAAAATCAGCTCACTTTGTACCATTGAGTCACCCCTATGCTGCCACAGATGTAGCTGAAGCCTTTGTTAAAGAAATTGTCCGTTTACATGGTTTCCCTAAATCCATTGTATCGGATAGAGACCGGGTCTTTATGAGCAACTTTTGGAAGGAGTTGTTTAGGTTGGCTGATACCAAACTCAAGTTTAGTTCCGCTTATCATCCTCAAACGGATGGTCAAACGGAAGTGATTAACCGGACTCTAGAAACGTATTTAAGGTGTTTTGTGCATGGTCATCCCAAACAATGGGTGCAGTGGTTGCACTGGGCTGAGTTCTGGTTCAATTCTTCCTATAATGAGTCAATTCAAATGACCCCTTTTAAGGCTTTATTTGGGAGGGATGCCCCTATGGTGGTCAAGTATCAGAAGGAGTCCACCATGGTGCAGCAGGTAGACCAATTACTGATGGAGAGGGATGCTGTTTTAGAGGAATTAAAGGCAAATTTAACCAAGGCACAGCAGAGAATGAAGTTGTTTGCTGATAAAAAGAGACGTGAAGTGGAATTTAAGGTGGGAGACATGGTTTATTTGAAGGCACAACCCTACCGGTTTAAATCGCTGGCTAAAAGGGTGAATGAGAAATTAAGCCCAAGGTTTTATGGTCCTTTCATGGTGATAGAAAGAGTGGGACAGACTGCTTACAAATTAGAGCTGCCATTGGATGCTAAAATACATCCCGTTTTTCATGTGTCCCAACTGAAACCAGCTGTTGCGGTTACTGGGTTGTGTCAGAAATTACCTACAGCTTTAACTGCAGGATGGGAATTGAAGGTAGAGCCTCAAGAAGTATTGGCAGTGCGCAAACTTTTAGATGGCACGGTTCAGGTCTTAATTAAGTGGGTGAATTTGCCGGAACATGAAAATACTTGGGAAGATAGTAAGGTGATTGAGGTGGTCTTTCCCGATTTTCACCTTGAGGACAAGGTGCAGCTTGTTGGGGGGGGGGTATTGTTAAGCCCTCAATTATACATGTTTATCAGAGAAGGAGGAGGGGACAGGTGGCAGAAAAAGAGAGGGGTGATGAGGAAAACAAGGGAGTTGGAAATGATTCTGAGGCATAACAGAATGGGACAGGTGGCAGGGTATGTGTGGGGGGAAAGTATCGAGGCATGTGAGAGGTGAGGTATTTGGAGGGGAGGAATGAGGGGAGGGAGGTATTCGGTTAGAAAGTTATTTGGTGGGTTGGTACTGGGAGTGAGTGTGTACTCCTCTGGGCAGAGACTATTCCATTTCTATATTTCTATTACTGTTATCATCTTGTAAGGAGAATTATCTCCATTCCATTACTGTTTCATCAATCAGTATTATTAATAGTCAGTTTCTTGCATAATTGAGTGTATTCTCTGTTTTGTTTCACCATTTTTGGGAGTGATTGTTGCGATTTCTAACAGATACAGATACAAATCTCATCTAAAAACATCAGTGCTTCATAGATCTCCTTCAAGCTATAACACGTATCAAACAAGGGGTTCGGGGATGCTGCGGTGCAATAATGTTGTAGTGCAACAAAACGACGTAATTTTGCTTCTAGTTAAAGCTATTTAGAGCTTAATTAGGTTTACATTAGCTTGAAAAGTTCCTAAACAGTTCTACATGCGTACAAAACTTCGTCATTTTGCTGCACTACAGTGCCCGCTGCACTGCACAATCCATCAAACAAGGGCTTAGTGTAATGTTATGCACCCTCAAGTTCCTTACTACTCTTCTACCACCTCTGTAGGTATGAGTATTTTCAACAATGCATATAGACTTACCCCTATCTCTATTCTCTCGTAGATTTCTACATTAAGACTGTGTTCTATTGATTTGATACGTAGCGTCATTAGTAATTTTTCTCGATTGTTTTTCATTTCTGAAGTTCTATGTTGCCATATCTACCAGAAAAATGTACTAAAACAACAATCTAATAAATTATTCACCAGAAAAAGACACATAACAAGAAGCTTACCTGGAACTGAGGAAGTGCTTCCCTCGGCGGAGAAACTAAGAAACACCATGGCTGTCCCAAGTATGGACAACAAAACCCATAACACAAAACCTTTCATAATGACAACACAAGATCCGACTTTTAAATTTGAGGATATTCAGATTCACACCCTTCAAAAATCTTCTCACATGGCACAACCCATTAGAAATTCTCTTCGAGAAAAAAAGGAAACACCACCGGCTTTTCGTCAGATTTAAAAACCCAAAGTGGACCATAAATCCGCGGCGATAAGGGGAAGAATGCCTCGGATCCCATATCGATATAAATGTATACATGCGTACACTAAACGGAATAGTGTATGCGAGATCGTATTGAATTGAATCACCAAGGGGAGCATGTGGGTTTGCAGCACTGCTCTTTTCGTTATCCCGCATTGAAGAATTTGCAGTACAGTAAAGGATGGATTTATTGCGTTCGTTTGCTTTTGTTGCAGACGCAGTGGGATTTCAGCAAATTGAATGGGGCGTGGTTGAAAGCGAGCCTTCCGAGTGTGGGCAGACGCAGCCTCTGAGGAGAGGCCTTTGGGCACAACGCCACCTTTCGCGGTTTCAAAATTGAGCTCGAAGTTTACCTTTGTCGTGTAAGCCTAAACAGGCGAAACCAACCCAAAAAAAAAAAAATCAAATCCAACTAATGATTTGGTTTAATATTTGAGTTCGATCAACTTGGTTCGGTTCGATTCAATTTAATTTTTGTAAAAAAATTTAATTTAATTTTTATTTTCTATATTTAAACACGGACCAAAATAAAAAACATCAATTTTTTGTTATAATTTGTATTTTTTTAAGTTATATTTGTGTCGTCATATGTAATTTTTTAATTTTAATTTTTTTAATTTATATTCTTTTAAGTTTTTAATATACATTTTTTACATTAGATTTAACTTTTTAATAACTCAAATGATTATTTTTTAATTAAATTTAGCTTGATACAACCAAATCGAAAATCAAACCCAACCGGATCAAAATCGAAAAAATCAAACCGAAATAATTTGGTTCGATTTTGATATGAAAAATCCTAACCCAATTTTGTTATAAAAAAAAAAGCCCTTTTGTAATGCTTTGGAATGAACATCATTAGATCCGATTTACATTATCTCTATTACTAGGGAATAGTTGCGCTCAAGGCACGCTGATAAGATTATGGCAATAAAGACGTCCATTATAAATCGTTTACCGTATAGATTTTTTTCAAAATTAGAATAATGTAGACAATAAAATAATAAAAATCAATAAATAGTTTCATGCTAGTTGTAGGTATTATTATTTTAGATTTTTTGCAAAAGACTACTATAAAATAAAATTCAAAAAAGTTAATACAAAATAAAATTTAGATTAAATCACTATTTTGAAAAGAAAAATTTTAGAATTATAAAATTTCTTTTATTAAAAAGTTTGTTCATAGTTTTTCATTAAAACAAATGAGGATTATCAATAATGCTTCCAACTTTTATTTCTCACTAATAGCCACGTCCTCTGTGACAAGATTTCAGCGTATAAATTCTACAAATTTTTATTTACAATGCAACAGATTGCTAGATTTATTGAACTTGATCGTTATTCAAAAAGAAGTAGAACAAAATCAAAAGCTTATGGAGCTTCGACGAAGAGTGATGTTCGGCCGCCGTTGACCCGGTTCCACCTTGACTTATCTGGCTAACTCCAACAACACACGTGATCGCTGCAGGCGGAGAACTAGAATATATTTTGGTCAAAGTCAGATAACCTTTGCAAGGTGTACGTCATATATGGAATTTTTGGTTTGTGTAATATCAAAATGCCAAATTCTTGCAAGTATACGAAAAAAATTCAACCCATCGACTATGGTAGCTGGGATGCTGGCAGCTTCTCCCACGGTTGCCGTCATGAAAATGTTGCTGCATGTGGCGATCATGATGAGTTTGAGGAAGTTGGGCCGTTGAGTTTTGATGGGTTAGTCATAAAGCCGATTTTGGACATAGGTCGAGGGAAGTCACCGCTTTGGACCCACTAAAAAATACCGAAAGTAGGGACCCCAAATATTTAGTTCACTTTAGTATATTAAATTATTTTTTTAGTTTTAAGCTTGTTTTTACATAAAAATAGGCCCAAACAAGTTTGAAAAAAAGAAGTTTTTCAAATTTTAAATTGATCAAAATTTATCACCTGCTAACTATGTCCCAACAAATATTAAATGGGGTAGCCAAATTATTCATTGAAAAAGCTATAGAGAAAAAGTTTGATTATTAGAACTTAATCAATACGTTTACAGCTAAACATGCGAGAAGAACAATATTCATATGATACATTTTAATTTATTGAAATTATTATTTATTTTGGGATAATTAAATTTTTACATATTTTTTGAATGATAACGTCTGTGTAATGAATGAAGATTTTTTATTATATATATTTTTTGCACAAAATATACAAAGGGCCTCAATTGAAGAGTTCGGTTCAGGCCTCCAAAATATTAGAAAAATGTAATTTGCCTATCAAAAAAGAGAAAGATAATACTTAAAACAAACAATGACAAAAGAAAATGACAACTTAAAAACAAAGTGTACATGACCACACGAGTTTTACATTTATTATCGTGTCACATGGCCACAGAAAATAAAAATAATTTAAAGATATAAAAATAATTTCAAAAGACGAAAGCAATAAATAGTAAATATACCACTTATCTAGATAAATATTGTTGTTATTATTATTATTATTATCATAATCATCATCATCTTTATTATTTGTAAAGAAAGATAAAAAGGAGAACTAATCTTTATGATTAAGGAAAGGCTATACTTAATGTTAGGTGTCAAGATATTAGAGCATTCATATTAGTCAATCTATTTTTTGGACCAAATTAGGGAGGAATTTTTTCTTTTCTACTTTAGAGAGATATGTTTTTAATGTCTCCTACATCAAACTCTCTATTTTATCTTTATTTTATTAAGATACTCTTTTTTTCTTTCATATTCAATTCTAGAAGAAATAAATGAAAAAAAAGAACAAAACAAAAAATAAGGAGGAGATTAGAGGAGATTAATCTAATTTCTTGTTTTGTCTCCTGACTAAAATAAAATAAAATAAAACTAAACTAAAAGAGATATCACTTTCAACGACTAAACTTCACTTTTATATTTAGATTGAATGTTTTTGGATCCTGCTTGGATCGGTTTTCACTCCACTTTCACTTTCATGTCAGGAACATCGACGTGCACGTTCAATTTCTAATTTCACTTTTTAGAATCCTTGTTCAGTTGCTCTTGGCTCATATTCACATAGGCAACTCACAAAAATAAGTCGTTCAACTCTCCAAAACATGTATGGTTTGGAGACTTGTAATATCAGTGCCTTGGGTAAATGATGCCTACCCTCGGGGTTTCTGTCGTTGATGTCTATCAGTTCTAGCTTTATTGTTTGTGAATTTGGCTTATAGTATTTATTTGTCTTTATTTAAAAAAATTATATTTGCTATGTTTTCATCGATTTTTTTATGTTTATTGGTTCGTCTCGATAAAATGAATCTAAAAAATACAAAACTATCTCCAAAAGCTAAAAACTTTCACTAAAGACAAAAAATAAGTAAAAAAAGACCCTATTTTGGTTTATTTTTCGTCTTTTCCGAATTTTTTTTAGTTTTTTGACATAATTTTATACTTTTTAGATTTCTTTTGTCGAGACAAACAAACAAACAATCAAAACTTGATGCAAAATAAAAAACTATAATTTTTTAAAATAAAAACAAAAGAAAAAAATGAGATAATAATTCAATAATAACCATAATCCTAATGGATTTGATATCCTGATTTTGTTTAGTTTCATGTACTGGAAACACATAAAAATCATTAGTCTGCTTCAATTTTTTCCTTATGTGCTGATGGTCTATAAGGATTGTGAGGTTGGACGAAATAACAAATAGTGGGTTGAACGAAATCATGAACAGTAAATATACCATGCCTCTTCATTATACATTAAAGATTAAAGATATGATCCGACAAACTCCACTTCAGCTAATGAAACACCATATCAAAGTCATTAGTAAACCATGTGACCTGGTGGGTGGCCCCACTTGGGTGTGTTTTTTAGTGTGTTTTGAGGTGCGTTAGTAGCATTATTCGAATAATATAAGTGGACAGATCAGAAAATAGGCCACGCCCACGAAAACAAAAACAAATGCGTTCCCTCCCATAAAGCCAAAAGAAAAAGGCTTTCTTTCACAGAGAACTATTAAGGCCCTGCTTGTTAGGGGTCGAATGAGGTGTATAAAATTTTGACCTCAGATAGGCAATTCGGAGTTTGTTAGCAGTTTTGGACCCCAGATATCAGAGGGAGATAAAATTTGAATACCCCACCCTCTTTCTAGATCTTATCCCCCTTCCATATCCCTTCTACTATATCCCTCTTATTATATCCACCTTATCCCTTCCATAATTTACCGCTAACAAATGGGCCGTTATTGGATTGTTCATGTGATCTATATTGATGATAGCATATCATGCCCTTACAAATCAATCATCTCCCTAAATTGTTTTTCATTAGGTACTCAAAAGTGTCCAACCAAGACAGAAAGGAAGGCTCAAAATGGAAAACAAATGCCAAACGTCTCAGCATAAGCTTGGATGTTTCCAAAGTGCAGACTACTCACAATAACCACATGAAGGACTTATATGCTGAATAGCATTTCATATTATAAGGAATCACAGAGAGCATCCATTGGATAGATATTAAGCGTTTACAGATAGCATCAATATGAGAAGCTATTGACTCAAACAGGAGCCCCTCTTTTCCTATCTTAGCAACCAAATTCCATACCAACACCTTTGCCACACAGACGGGGAATTTTTAAGCTCATGGGGGCATGGAGATCAAAACATGGTCAAAAGCTGCGGCAATAATATGGAGCACGCCTAGCGCAATTGCAGATATCCCAGAAGTGTCTTTTTCTGGTCCTTGAACTAGTGAGCTGAGTTTCATTTCTGTTCAGCATATCCCACAGCACATGGACATCCTCATACTCGCAAGTTCTCACATCTTGGCGTAGCTTCACAAGGCCTACATGTTTTCAAAAGGCCACCATCAATAAGTCTGCACAATTGCTCGATGGAATTCACTCGCACACACATACAACAGATGTCCACAAAAGAAGGATGTTCCAGTTTATCCTAACAATTCTCTTTCTCAATTAAGCATGCAAACGGAGAATGAAATCAAGTTGCAATAGGTTGATTAACATGGGATCTGATCAAAATGAACAACTTGTGATTTTGAAAGAAGCTCTAACTAGATTCAAATCCTATCTATCAAGAAATATAAATATGTTGCCCTGTTTGAATACCTTGGAGTAGGAATTAGATGATTCATGTTCTCACCCCTGACACTAGTATCTATGTCCAGTGTACACCTTGCCTATTGCTGACAAGATAGCAGCTGATCTTGCGCTCTGGTTTTTGTTTCCTTTCTTTTACCTTTTGTTAGTTTTTTCCATTAGTTTTTCAATATATCTACAAGCATCAAACAAGACACTTTACACTTGTAAATAGTCTTAAAAAGCATTGGTCCTGTAAAATGCATGGGTAAGCAATTAGTAGAATCTTTCATCCAAATAAAAAAAATACAATTATGCATTCATAAAGTTAATCAAAAAAAATCTGACTAAAAAGGATGGCTGAAGGAAGAAGAGGAAAGTGAGATGTAAGTACTTGTCATATAAAAGGAAGTTCTCTAATTACAAACGGACGTTGGATGAAGAAGAGAGGAGTGACATGTGTGAAGCATAGAGAGTGATGTGGAACTTTTATGATTTCTGTCACTTTCCTAAGAAAAGATGATGCCACGTGCTAAGTATATATAATATAGATCCATAGATATCGTTGATATTTAAATGTAGGCAACCAACTCACTTTGTTGTATTGTACTAGTCCGTAATGCATGATTCAGATGCAATTAGTGGTGATCAAAGGGATTAAAATGCATCTCAGTTGACCACGTAAGTTGATTGTAATTAACTAGGAAAATTTTGTTAACCTAATAATAAAAGTGTTGCAAAGCCATAATTTGCAAAAATATACAGTCCCATCAGATGTTGACAAGTACCACATCCTGAATACCAATTCTACGTAACGGATAAGATCTACGGTGACCAACAAAGTGTGAACCAACAACTTCAGAAATTGATGTTGGTTATTCATGCTGCTAGGGGATTTCACAGCAAAATTGACTATAACTGATCACTTAAGAAATTTTAAAATATCTTTGCCCAAATACCTTGGTAAGCCACATTCACCCGGACACACAACACCATATTCGTGTAGACAGACACAATATGTAGTCAATGCATAGGCTGAAATGGATCTCCTCTGAATTTAATTGACTCCATGTCATTTCATGCTGATTCTCAAACTACAAATTTGGTTCTGAAGATAAAGACCTGAAGGAGTCACTTGACAAGCTAAAGCCTACGATTAAGCCATTTGAGAATAGTTTCTCAATCAAATAAGCACAATTAAGAAATAATCGATTACCAATAAAAAAAGAATCAGCACAATATGTGGGTGTTTGAAAGCGATGTTAAAAGTTGATTTTGGGTTTGGAACCTTATATCTGTTTTAAGATTTTCATTTTCAATTCTCGATCTTCAACGATTACCATACACATACATAGCAATAAAAAACAATAATGCCATGACTTTACAGAGACAATCTAGTTATTAGATTATCATCTCAAACACTATTCAGATGCATAATTTATTTCATACATATCTCCTAACCACTTTCCCTCGTCATAATCTCAAATCCAAAATTTATCATCCATGAAGATATCTCTCCCAAACACCCCTGAGAAGAAGGAAATTCAGAGCTCGACAATGTCATGGACAGAGATCAAGATTCAACGCTGTTAATAAAAATATCAATAGTCAAGGCTAAGAAGCTATGGATTCGGCCGATGGAAGAAATGTACCCTAGCAATCTAATTAGAGGAAGAAATTGTAGAAGAAATTCAAGATCCTAACCGGTTTTGCGAATCACAAGACGCTTGGGTACGACGATCCAAATTCTTTGCATAGAAGTTATCATTTTGTGCCACCACTTCATCGTAAAATCACCACCAGCCGCCCTCGCCCTCGGAATCTATCTGCTGCCTTCGGATCAAGACCCCGCCTCTGATCCGGAGAGAAAGAAATGAAAAACAGAAGAATGTGAGATCACCTGAAATACAAACAATAACTCTCCCATATTCTCTGCTGAAACTATCATACTGATTATATGTAATGCAACTGAACAAAAGAAAACCAAAGGGGACACGGAGATTGTATATTGTTTCGTTCACTATCTTAACAATTAGAAAGGAGCAATTATTCTGGAGAGAGACAGACAGACAGACCTGAAGGGGGCAGAGGAACTTGATCGCAGGTCTCTGATTCTCACTGGCTCTCTGAAACGAACGACTCCTCCGCCTGGAGGGGAGGAGAGTAGTGGCCCTAGACACTGAATGTATCGTTGGGTTCGATAACTAAGAATATATCCTATTCGCCAACGTCGCCATCAGATCGCTATGGTCGATTCATACGCTGCCACTTGTCAGTTTACAGCCAGGAGCCGTTTGGTTCACAAGAAAAGGAAATATCTACCACAATTCAAACCAAGAAATTCTTTGAAATTTATAATAAAGTCATGATTTTATTTGTATTTGTGCTTTCTTAAATTTAAATAAATCATGAATTTTAATTTTGTACTCAAAAGAAGTTTCTTGATTTTAATTCTGAAATCCTTAAAAAAAAAAAAAGCCAAACAAAACAGTAGGCTAGACTTTTTACTCAAGCGATTCATAGGATTTTTCGTTATTTTGAAAAGCGTATGCGCATCGAACACTTGACATTTAGATTTTTCAAAACCAAAATTGTAGATGAATATAAATTCGAGCACTTTGTGGAAAAACAACTGATTTTCTTATAGTTTTCGAACACATTTTTTGATGAGAAAATAAAATTAAAAATACTAAATCAGTGCACATATTTTCAACATAACTTGTTTTGGAAATATATTAATCAATATTTATTTAATATTATTTTTTAATGTAATTAATTGTTTAAATAAATTACGAAAAAAACTATTTCAGTTTGTGGAGTCTGGAATTCAATTTAGACTTCTCGGATTGATGTATTGAATCTTCTCGATTGTCTTGCAAAACACTCAACACTAAATTAGTGCCGATCGGAGTTGGATCTCCGGTGGGTACTCCGACGATCAAGTTAGCCTTTTAGGAAGAGTAAAAGTAACTTGAAAATATAATTTTAATGCGAGCGTGCATGTACCTGTAGTAGGAATGCCCTTGGAGTATTTATAGAGTAGAAATCCAACTGTCTACCAGTATCTTCGGCCCAGTATATAGGTTGTGATCTGGAGATCACGGAGGTGCTGCCACGCGTCCCATGCCCTTACGGATCGGGCGGGCGTACTTGCACATTTCCTTAGAAAGCGGAGAACACGTCTTCGAGTTCAGGGACCAAGCATAGAGCGTACTTAGATGCCCTGGTTGAGAAATAGAGAAAGGGGACTCTTTGGCCGAGCGACGAATGCCGAGCATAGATCAGCCGAAAATTGGTGCGAAATGTGAAGGTCACCGGTCGAAAAGGCCGAGGTCAAACTTGGGCCGACAGGTCGTCCGGCCCAAAAGCCGAAGATTCGTAGCGGCGGTTTTGAGTCGTGCCAACCTCTAGGATATGACGCGGATGTTTATGGGCCGGGGGCCCACTGTCTAGTATTTCGGCCTACTACACAGTTATTGAAATGTGTCCGAAAAAGACTAGTAAATCATTTAAATAATGGTTTCCAGTAAATGGGGAAAAAAATATATTCCATGAATTTATTTGCTTACTATTCCATAAATGGTGCCACTACCTAATTCATCCTTACATGTGTTTTGGGCAAATAAAAAGAAGGCTTGAGTTTTTCAACACCCCTCAACTATTACTTTGTTTTTTTACGCAAATTCAACATTATTCAAAAAATAAGTGTAGGGGTGAAATAGTAATTCACTAAACTAAGCACATAACTGCAAGAGCAATTACTACCACTGCATCTTTCATCAGAAAGAAACGCAAATGGCTTCTTCTGAAATACTACAAAACTGCCCATATTTCCATGTATTCCTCCCTTCTGTTTCAGATGAAGCAACAGTGGATCTCGTATATATCAGATTTCTCTTCCTCTCCAACTACACTGTTGACACTATTTTTCGCTTTCGGTTTCAATTTCGACTTCTAACGGTGGGTTTTCTTCCGCCATGAATTATGTTTCACACACTTAATCCTCCCTTCTCACAGTGAGATTCATGGGTAATTTCTTCATTATGTTTTTCTTTCATTGTTCTCTTTTTTCCGACAATTCAATGTTTTCCTTTGGAAAATCATGAATACTTTTTCGTAGGGATGGCAATTTCATCTTATTCGCCCCATCAACGGAAATTTGGAGATTTTTTCGAGAATCAAGTAGGATTCGAGGATGACTTTTGAAAAAAATTTAGAGAACGGGTATGATTCGGGGATATGTATCTCCATCCCCGATCCCCGTCCCTGTCCCCCTCCTGTATTCCTTAACCCATTTGTACATTTTAGGTTTTAACGTCGTTTATTTTTATATTTTAGACTTTTAAAGTTTAAAGTTTAGGATTTCTGAGAGATTTTGAACTTCTCTCTCTAGAATCTAGACAGATAATCCACTCCTCCTTAGTAACATCTCATATTTTTGTAAACCAAATCTCTTATGAGAATTTTCCTATCACTATTATCCATTCTTCTATCATTCCATTATGTTGTTAACATCATCTCACTGTTGAGTCTATTTTCAAAACAAAAAAAAAGATCTTCATTCAATTCTTTAAAACGCATATTTGGCCCAATAGTTTATCTACGAGAGCATCTATGAAGGAAATTCAGGTTCTTGTGGTTGTTCCTCTGGCAGTTTAGTGGTTTTCTCAGTAATCTCCTGTAACTTTATTATATTTATTGAAAAAATAAGTTTTTTTTTAAATTTTTCGGATCTCTATTTCCTGTTCGGAGCGGGGTTGGAGATTAGATAAGGGTTCAGAGATTGGGGATGGGGACAGTGATATCCACCCCCGATCCGTCTCGTTGTCATCTCTACTTTTTCATTCTCGCAGTGTCGTAAGTCTATTTCCACCGAAACCAAATTCTAATTGAGCTGGTGTTATAAATTACAGCATAAATCAATTTCGCTGTCAAGTGGAAGAACAAGAGTCCGGAAGAGTTGACGAAGTCCATTACATTTTCTAGGGATATATATCGCTTATTGAAGGTGAATTTTCACTTCCCTCTATGTTTTTTAAATTTTCGATTGATTTTGTCTGTTTTAATTTTTTTTTGTTCTTGCACATGTTACTTTATTGTTACAAAATTTCATAATTAAATCAGAACTCATTAGGTGATCCCTCAAAACTAACGTCACCTAATTTTATTTTATTTTTGGCTACGATATATAGATCCGTGTGACAAAGCTTCCACAATCAACTTTCTTGAAATTATTTATGTTATTTTTTAAAAAAAAAATCAAAAGGAAAAATGTTGCGTGAGTATGAAATTGTTATATATTGAAATATTATATTAAAATGACGTTATCATGCGCATGGGCCATATGATTCATATGTTTTTGGTGTTCCTTCTATGTTTTTTTAATGTTATTACATATAAAAGCGAAGTTATGTTTGTTATGAATTTCCAATGGGTAACTTACGTATTCAATGCAAAATATGTCCATCAGTAATTTGACATGTCTACATCATTTGATGTAAGAAACTATTTCCGTGAAAAAATATGTCTACAAATTTCGTTCGCATATCAGAGACGGGAGCATTGTAGTGAGGGGACTCACTATATGAATATAGTGAGCTTATTCGGCCGTCTATCTCGGCAATAGACAGTTCGGATTTAAATAAGTATTTATTAATTATTTTCACGAATAAATACTGATTTAAATCTGAGTCGTCCATTACTAAGATAGACGTACGGCCGAATAAACCCCCTCACTCCAGGACCCCCGATTCCTCGGATATCAGACGTGTTTCCATTAGCCCAGAATACCAGAACTCCGGCCCAAATTCCATTCCAAGTATATGCAATATCTGCAACTGTCTACCTACAAATCTATAATATATTATTTATTTTTATCATTATATTGGTATTATAGTATTTGTGAATATATATGTTTTGCTTATTTTTTCCAAAAGTACGTATCTTTATAATAAATTTAATTGAAGATTGATCACTTGAATGCAGTTTTTAGCAAATTGTTATTTTTTTTTTGGCTCCGAGTGTTATGAATTTATTGATCAAGTAATTTAAATAGAGATTAGATGATAGACCCGTACATCAAATCTTTCCTAATAAAGAATTTTGCTATGAGTACAAATGAAATCTACTAACAAAATCCAAGCATATATACCAAGAAATGTGCAAAATTGTGACAAGGTACTTACAATACACAACAACCGAGTTTTGTTTTTTGCATTGTACTTTTTCATTTATTGCACTAACTGTTTTTCTATTCTAAATCTATGATACAAATTTCGACAAGATAGTTAAATACATATTGAAATGATCAACCTCAATAGATTATTTATCCAAGATTCTCACAGAGTGAGTATACTTAATTACATAGTTATTTTCTTCTCAACTGTTGGCCTTTTTTAAAATATCATTTCCTATATTCTACCTGTAGAACTCTACTTGTCTACTGGTACAAAGTGCCATTGTGTTATTGAATTACTAAATTTTATCGATAGATAACTAACTCTCTACTGGTACATAATGCTATTGCCTGAATTATTAACTATTGACTTCCACTGGTTCATAATAGTGACTGAGGGTATAATTTTACATTGTAGTTCACAAGCTTAAATCCTAGCGCCACTATTATACAGTGAGAAATTTAAAGTGTTTACAGATTACAAGAGCCCCATGTATATATCTACTCATAAGGACTAAACATGAGACATAGACGATGGATGAAGTATTTGGAGAACTACAATTTTACATTGTCATATCATCTAGGAAAAGGTCAACGTTGTTGCTGACGCGCTTAGATGCAAATCTCGAGGATATATTGCTAGTTTGGTAGTAAGAGAATGAAAGATATTGCGAGAAATTCAAAAGTTTGGTCTCTAACACAATGAGAACAAAAGAGGAGCTTAATTGTTTGCAATGACTGCTACACTGACACTACACAAACAGATTCTGAAGGAGCATACACTTGACCAACAGTCTGACTTTATCAAACACTGTGTAAGGATAAAATGGTCTCAACAAGTCCTTTCTTTTTTATATATTTGATAATTTTTAAACCTTTCTAGGTTTATGCAATTTCAATTATTCTTTCCACTGATTTGAGAATTGTTTTGTCCAATCTATTTTTTGAAATTTTCCAAGAGACAGTGTAAGCATCAAATTCTGCACATCTATAAAAGGGCAGCCAAGGGAACCATGCAACGAGGAGCTATTTCGTTTCTCTCTCATTGTGCACCCATTTCGTAGAGAGAGAAAGAAAGGTGGAAAACGGAAGAACATCCTTGGAAACTCGGATCTCCCGCGAACAAATTCGAGAGGTTTCACTATTTCATCTTTGCTTTCCCAGTTCGAGTTCCTTTTTAAATAATCACCCAGATTTGCTTTCAAACCAGGAAGATTCTCGTGCAATCACAATATACAAATCAATTGCTGTAGCGTACCTTATTGTAGGCAAAAAAAACTATGGACCCTTCCATTATGAAACTCCTCGAAGAGGACGAGGTGATTCCATTCTCTCTCTTGCTCTAATGCAACTGTAACCACTTTTTAGGAATACATGATTTTATGGAGTGTTTGGATTTGTAGAAAGGGGGTTTATTTGGAAGGTAAATACACAATTTTGATTGCCTGCTATATTTTTAGGATGAATCAATGCATTCTGGGGCAGATGTGGAGGCGTTCACAGCTGCTTTGAACAGGGACATAGCGGGCGATACGTCCGCATCACAACCTTCTAATTCAGATAGTGGTATGTATCTCGAAAAGCTAGCACTGGCTTATAATTCTGCAAACCAACTTCGAAATCGTATTTTTTCCGCTCGAATGCCTTGGATTTTTTTTCAGAAAGGCAATGCTTACCCTTCGTTTATTTGATTTTTTGTATATCGAAAGTTAAGGATATGACTTAGGAGTTTTCTTAATGCTGTAAATCTCCACCCTCTCTTTACTTTGCTTAGTCAAAAGTACAAAAAATAAAAAATGACTATTTTTATTTTGTCTATTCACTTGTTGATCTGCGTATTCCAGGAAGACTTTTTATTTTTGCTATCCATCTATACTAAATTAACCAGTTAAAAGAAAATTGTTGCACATGTGATGAAGAGAAAATAACGAGACCCAAGTATTTTTTAAAAGAAAAAAAGGGTTTGGCATGAAAGTGAATTTTCCAAGCCGTCCTTGGCTAGCTACAAATAGGCAATAGCCAGTGGGAATGCATGAGGCATTTTGCCTTGTGGGTTGGAGACCAAAAATACAAAATTGCTTGGTATTTTAGCCAACAAGATGGGTTTGTTGAGGGGGTTGGAGATGCTAAGGCCGTTGATTAACGAAGTTTGATATTGTTGAATATTCTTCACGCATGAACTTTTATAGAGAATGTACAACTATTCAAGTCTTCAAGCTCTTAAGGAGTGCCCACAGAATCATATAACGTAACGCATGGAGCAAATTTGTAAGACTAAACAGGTATAAGTTGTCAAGAAACTGAATCTAGTCAGCGTGACAGTTTGGGAGATGAGTTGAGAGCTATGAAGTCTGGTTTTATTGAGGTAGATGTCCTATGGGTTAGGATATGAGTTATTGAAGTCAGCAGTGACTTATAATTCTACAAACCAACTTGGAGATTGTAAAATCTTAACACTAAACGGAACTTATTGTTTTGGGAAGGGGATGTGGTGCTTTGTTGTTGCAAATGCGATATCTGTTTGGCTAACGTTCAACCACCTTTGTTACTAACTCTTTTCGACAGGATATTAACTTTTTAATGGGTATTAATTTTTTCAACTAGCAATTTTTCTTTTCTTTTTTTGTAATACGCATTGAGTGTGGTTTTTTCGTCTTGTTTTGTATGATTTGTTGACCAAAAGCCTAACTCGAAGCTTGTCACAATGGCAACAGCTAAATAAGAAACCAGTAAAGTTGATTCAAATCGTGAAGCTTTTAGTTTGCTCTGCTTGGCAAGTTTGTGGTATCAGTTGAGTGTAATATGGATGCCTCCAAAACCATGGTTATTGGGACTTGATAAACTAAAAATAATAAAGGCAAATTATTTTTATCAAACTTAACCGAGACATGACTTTTCAGTATTAGGATGCGGAGTGGTAACTTAGGATTATGACCTGATTCTAAACCCATGGATTGATACCTAATACGAGTCTAGGAACTATTGATTATGTAAACTGTACTAAGTTTTGCTACTTCTTTTGTATATCATTTGCTTCCGATTAATAGTAGAGCAATATGTCTAGTTTTACCAAAAAGGTAATGAAGCATGCTTTGTACAGTAGTATTGCACTATAAATTGCTCTGAAATTTCCTTTCTTTTATTGTTGTTTTATAATTTTATCTATTTCTGTCAGTCCCTCATTAACAATCACATGTCATGATGCCCTTAACGAATTCAGAACTTAACCTGTCTATAAAGTTGCAAGCATGCCTTGCATATACCGCCTATTGTCCATTACGACTTTGAGACCTTTTATGCTTATAAAATTCTTGTTTCATGTTTCCTACTAAGAAACATCTTGATTGATTATAATATGTTAAAATTAAGGAGCACCTTTGTCTCAAAGAAGCAACTACACTTCCAGTCAGTTGTTTCCACAATGGCAATATTTGAGCCAAGATGAAAATACAGATGGTCAAAATGGGCAAGATATGAGTGGTTCCCAGCAACAAGAGCAACATTCCTCCCAAATGGAGCTGAAGCAACATGGGTCTGGTCCTCAGAACCGGAATCCGAAACCTGATGCTCATTTTTCCCAAGCAATGTTTCTTCCAAATTCTGAGAAGAATCCAATCCTCATTAGAGAAACAGACACAACATACAATCTGGAGAGTGAATCTCAATTCTTACAGGTAGATAAGATGAATAATCAACAAGCAATCATAGGAGAACAGACAATGAATTCAATGAAGAGTGGAAAACAAGTGTCATTTGGCATGTTGCTCCCAGTCCTATTACCCCAACTTGATAAGGACAGAGGCATGCAACTACATACTTTTTATATGAAATTGAAGGTGGGTCCCCAATACGCTCTATTTATTGGTTATGACCATCCAAACATCCAGCATGTGATATATGTGGTTGGAGTTATATGCAGCGTGCTCATGCTAATGGTGCAGTACTTCGCTATTTTCAGAAAAATGAAATCTCCAAAGCGGGATTTGTCCGGCACATGAGAGCTGTTGTAGGGGACCATATGATCAAGATGGCTGTGTATAAAGTCCAAGCGCATGTGAGTATAAACGGGTTGTTTAAGGCCTTATGTAGTTGCAGGTTTATTATTCATTTTGTGATATCCGTATAAAGAAGTTAGTTTTGAAAAGAAAAACACTTGTAATTTTTTTTATCTCCTTCATTTTCTACTAAAATGGTGTTTAAGACATGTTTTTTTAAAGAGAGAGTTTGAAGTAAGTTTTAAAATTCATCTAGCAAATAATCCCTATGGCGAGTCCAGAAAATTGATCTGAAAACTGCGACCATAGCCTAATTTTTTTGTGATTTGGTTGAAGTTTTAATACTGAAACCAAACTGGAAACAGGATAGAAAATCGACTGGACCCAACCAGTTGTCATTATAGTCTCAAGCTTCAGTGCAACCACAGCACCTGAAAATACCATCCGTTGCTGCGAATTGGGGAACTGTTCCCCAGTCTCATGATCTCTCTTTAGCTGCGCAACAATCTAGTTATTCAACCAATGCAATGACTAACAACAATGGTGAAAAGTTATTAGAGATGGATAGGAAATCAAATTCACATGGAATGCCAGCAAGCCAAACATCTTCATCCAGTTTGAGTAACATAAACCAAGAACGAGAACACCCCACAATTCCCATACAACAAGGACTTGGCAAGATGCAACAACAACATTTGCACTTTTCGCAGCCATCTTTTGCCACTGATGAAGGTAAAAGTGGTAATTATGATCAGTTTTCTAGATCAAATGTTAGCACTTCAGCATCATCTGTCATACAGCAGTCCCATGAATCAATAATGAGGCAGGTTCCAACTCAGGTCACGAATGTGTTGGATACACCTAAATTTGAGAGGCAAAATTCTTTTAGTGGACCAAAGAGAGCTCAGGGAGGAACCCTTATGCCACATAATTTGCCATCATCAACCACAAAAGAGCAGAAAAACGATGCTACATCATTAATGGAGTTTGTTAAACAAGAGTCTATTGATGGGGGTAGTAGTGATAAACAACTCAAATCCCAGTTGCCTTCGTCACATGGATTGTCGTCTTTCCCTCCTTTAAAAGAAGAACACAGGAATACAACTTCAGGAACTTTAAAGGACAACTTCTCAAGATCTAAAAGTACTACGCCTTCAAATTCAGTGCTATCTTCTATGACAAACCAGCTGGACCCTAGTATCTTGGTAACCTTGTCTTTTCCTTTTATTTTGATTAGCTGGTAATCATTATATGTTGTTAACCATGGGTTGATCATTTATATTTATCCAGTTGTTTTGTTGGTTGGGATTCTCAGTCGTGGATTTTAAAGTAGGATGAGAAATAAATGTCAACCCTTTTAGAAACATCGACAATGTGTGCAACAGAAAAGAGAAATATTAGAAAGTATTGAGGAAATTTTTACCCTTATTGGCTTTTATTCCCTTCGTCTATGCGTTGTAGAGGTCTTTTGTAGCTAAATATTTTATAGAATCTCAATATGGAAGTGTCAAATATCTCAGCAAGCTGGATATTTTTGTAACCCATCATTGTCTAGTAGTCTTGGTTAGCTTTCCAGCTTGCATATCTGCATCATTGTTGAATGCAAAGATAGGAAAGAGAGGTGTCATAATAAAGTCTTCTTGTCATTATGTGTCTGAAACTAGAATGGGATAGCAGTTTTGATTAGTTGCTAGTTGCTGATTCGAGAGCAAGTTTCGACTAGCCAACAAACCCCTTGAAATGTTTGAAACTAGAAAATGTGAAATTTATTTCAACGAAAGCTTTAAGTCCCTGTTTTATATATTGCTTCATATCGTTGGCTTAAGTGGATGTGATTGAGGCTATTTCTGAGTTCTTTCGTCTCCCTGCTGCACCCGTAATTGTTCTCAAAAGACAAATTCTTTGAGAAAGTTCTTATAGGTTTTTATTCCTATAGTAAATGGCTTGAATTGGCCTTACTTAACTACTGGTTAGTTCAAGAAGTAAAGCTACATATTAAAAGCAGGAGAAAGATTCATCCTATACTTCCTAGGGGTAGAACGAGTGAGCTAAATGGTTTTTTGAAAGAGAGCTGCTGCCATTCTACTTATTGTAGCCATGAAACCGAAACCAATCCAAAAAAAAATGAACCAATTGAATCTGAATTACAAGAATTTTCAAAGAAAAATTGTAATTAGTTGCTCACGAAACGAAGATATTTAGCCACTTGTAGCCCATGAAGTACCCCTCCTCGATACTGAGGCTGACTTCATATCGATAGTGCTTTGGTTTCTTATCCAAATGCTGTTAGAGGAGATCAGGTCTTTTCATCATTAGACAATTTGAGAGCTCTTAAATGGTTTGGTTGAGCCCCTGCTTTGATGGCGTTTTCAAGTAGACTTGGGTGGTAGTACACTGGGACAATGCTGAACTTGCTACTTCTTTGTGGGTCGCACATAGATTCACTGTGTGCTATCGTATTGGTTTTCTAAACTTCTCAAATGCTCATCCATGTATATATATGGGAGAGACATGTGGTGAAATATGCCACATCCTGCACCTAGTGTACTTATTTCCGTTGTGATAAGTTATCTCATTTGCTTTATTGGCAGCTTTTCCCTTTTACTATTCTTATTTTTGGACATCTTATTTGTTTGGTAGACTTGTTGTTTTTTTCTCCCTAAAGCATTTCCCTTTCCTAATTATCATAATTGTCATTTTCTTGCTAGGAAAAGATACCTCTTTTCTGAATGACATGTGCTGTCAAATTCCTGTTATCAAGCACTTGCTATTTGTTATGTTTTCGTAGCTTTGCTTCTTGTTATTGATAGCTTGCTTCCTATATGTTTCTGATTTATCAGTCAAACTCTCAAATCCCATCTGCAACATCTTCGGCTAGCCCTAAAAATTATCAAGAGACACTCCCAGAAGAGATTTCCATTGGCCAAAAGAAACCACTTGAATTCCTTTGTCCTTCGCCCCCTCCACCAAGGTGAGATATTGTTCTCTAACATAGGTGGAGGGCGATTTTGATTGGTTGGTGTTGTTTTTTTTCTCCATCATTATCATCATCAACCTTTTCCTTATCTTTTGGCACTTATTCTAAAATTTTTGATAGTAAAAAGCAAAAAGTATCGGACACCTCTTTGGATCAAAGTATTGAACAACTCAATGATGTAACTACTATCAGTGGAGTCAATCTTAAGGTATGATTTTTTTTGATCACCCACTTTGTACGTTTAAAAAAGGTGTCTTATAATGCACAGACTTAAGTTGGGAGCTCACATTGTTAATATTTTTGTAACCTAGGAAGAGGAAGAACAACTATTTTATGGGCCTAAAGAGGACAGTCGAGTTTCAGAAGCATCTCGAAGGATTGTGCAAGAAGAAGAAGAACGACTAATTTTGCAAAAAATTCCCCTCCGGAAAAAAGTGGCAGAAATCAGTTAAAAGCCTAATTTTTATGATGCCTTAATTTCACTTTTCATTTATGGGGGTAGAAGCAATTTTAGAAGCATGTAAATTGACATGTAGAACTTATGTATTTGTGTCAGTTGCAAAATATGGTCTGAAGAGTATAAGCACTGATGTGGAGCAATGCTTGTCATTGGTTAGTTTTTGTTAATTTTTGCTTTTCACTCTCATGTCTTTCAACCTTCTAATTCATCCAGTTGAATGGCAGTGTGTTGAGGAAAGATTGTGTGGGCTGATAAGTAATCTGATCAGACTATCAAAACAGGTTAGTCTTGATAATCGTAGAAGAATACTTGATGAAATAGAGGAAAGTTGAAGGAGGCTATATTTTGATGATCTTAAATGCATGAAGTAAGGGAAAGTAGAATGAGTTTATATTTTGATATTTGAAATGATTTCTTTAGCGGGTTGATATAGAGAAGCCGAGACACAGAATTCTAATCACCTCAGATGTTCAACAACAAATCACGACAATGAACCAAAAAGCAAGGGTAGAATTAGATAAAAAACAGACTGAAGCTGAAAAACTACAAAAGCTCAATGAAGTGAGTGACCTTTGTATTTATGCATTACATTTATGTTGCATTGAAATTTTCTTATATACTCTGTATTTTAACTATCGTCAGAAGGTAGTGCTGCTAGTGATCGTGATAAGGATGGAGGCCGCGTGAAATCATTCAAGGTATCAAAGAGATTTATTTCAAGGCGTAAAGTCATCAAGGAATTAAAATTTGTTCCATTTCCATCTAAGAAGTCAAAACATTTTTGTTTCCTAGAAGACCAAAATAAAACTTTAGTGAAATTTTGCATTTTCAATCTTTCCACCAAAACGCACTGAAATATCCGAAACATGTCGCATACTATGAAGCAGGCCGAACATTGAGTTGTTTGAACACCTATTAGAAATATTAAAAAAAAATGATATTTTCATCCAATCTCATATACTTTTTGACGTTCCATTATATTTCTGCTACAATTTCAAAATGTTTCCGAAATGTTTCAAATGTTCTTCTTTTCCTAGCTAGCCTAGACAACATAAATGAAATTAATTTTGATCCATGAATTTCTCCAGTAAAAGAGAAACTGAAATGTTTTGTGAACTTTTACTCTGTGTATATGCATATTCAGGCAAACAAAGAAGAGGATGACAAAATGCGAACGACAGCTGCAAATGTTACTGCTCGAGCAGCTGCTGGAGGAGATGATATGCTATCAAAATGGAAACTAATGGCTGAGCAAGCATGCCAGAAACGTGGAGGAGGAGTTGATATGGTTTCTAGTTCTCAACCTGGTACTGACATGAACCGCAAGCCTTTATCAACTGTTGGAAATACAAATAGCAGTAATCAAGACGCAAATAAAAAGGGGCATCAAAGCGATGCTGTGACATTAGGTAAGCATGATACGGATTGGTTATTGGCCAACTCTAATGGCAGAATCACATTCTTCTCAACTTAAATCAGTTAAGTATCATCACTTCTACACCATGCAACACCCTAATCAGCAGCTTAGTATAAGTGTGGGTAGCGTTGGAACAATAATTTTTTGTAAGAGTGGACATTTAGTAGTTATTGGGTAGTTTACTTTTTACTTCTTGCACTGAAAGAAATACATATTTTCCAAAAAGAGAACTTCCTAGCAATACATCCTACATTCATCTTTTATAAGTTCGCAAGTATAAACCAGTTGATGGTTGCATTTTCATTCATTTAGGAGTATAAATGTTAAAGAAATGCACTGTTGTTGCTATGCAATTTATGCACTTTTAATACCACAAAAACGATACAATGTTAACATCAACTGCTAGAAGGGTATCTTTTTTATGCTTTATATAAGTGTTTGTGCATTGACATCGGGCTTAGCCTACCTGGTTGTATTCACCTTTGGGATGAGGTCATGGATTCGACACCTATAGAAGGTTGTCTCCATGGACATGTTGTCTCTTCGTAACTCTAAATTCTACTTGCATATTGAGTACTAACGCTACCTTTGATCAGAAAGGGAAAAAAGAAGTGTTTGTGCATTGTTGTTTATGATTAAAATTAATAAATGTTCATGCATTTTTTCTCTACATTAATGAACAATCATAGATTCTTGTGTATTTTGAAGGATTAAATGTTGCTTTTAGTGCCGTAATATTCCACTATCTGAAACTATAAATAGTTTTATTTGTTGCAGGAGTTCTGATTTTTTCCTTATTTTCTCAACAGGGTTGAGTATAAAACTTACAAGGAACCAATGTATTGTCCCTCAATCTAAAACGAATCACTCGATCTCAATTAAGGATGTCATCGCGGCCCTCGAAAGAGAGCCCCAGATGTTGAAAACTAAGTTGATATATCGCTTGTACGAAAAAACTCGTGCGGATGCTATGGTTGAGTAATCTTGGTTGCCAAATCAATGTGGCTTTGAGATCTTCAGTTCCTAGTACAGTGCATGCTTCTACACCAAATGCAGTTCATTTTTTTTGTTTTTTAAAATTGTTTCATTCTTGTAATTTATGTGCATTTCAGAGTGCCGGTAATGAATTTTTTTTACAATTTTTTGAGTTTATATTTGTGGGATGTCTGATGTGAATTGACATCAGAACTATAAATGATGGAATTTTTTATGGCATAATTGAGATGGGCTGACTCAAATCAATCCGTTGGAAATTTGTAACTTCAGTTTTACATTTGTTATCCATTGAGATCAAGTTGACAAGACATGCAGTTGTCTACAAAATATTGGTATATTTGGATCCTACAATAGCGGAGGGAAAGATAAGGGAAAAAAAAGGAAGAGATATAAAGAATTTTAGTTTTTGTTGGGTTAGAAAACAGGTTCTATCCAGTCTCACTAGATTTGTTCTCGAGAGTAGACTAAATAAGGAATCTTTTTTCTCCTCAGCTATTTCGGGTTAAGAAGATGTGAAAGTGCGTTTCTCTCTATAAGAACGGTGCAGGAAATAATTAAAATCTAAACGCTAAAAAACAAAAAAATTAAGATGATTTACTATTTGTCACCGGTAATATTGAAAAATGAGTTATTGAACAAATTACAAGCAATCTACCACAATTTGAAGTAGAAGTGGAAGTATATAGCAAGTTTTTGTAATTATATTTTTTTGTTTGCCCAGGGTGCTTTTACGTACTCACAGTACATGTTTATTTATTTATTTAAAGTGAAAAAAGGAAGATGATTTGAAAAACAAACAAATAAGTTGAATTATCATCGTCTACAATAATATGTAAAAAATCGAATATAACTTGATTGTCGTTTGTATCGGACTCATCTATATTATAGATTTTTTTCGAATGGAAGAAACATGTAAAAAATTAATCAATAGGTATCCGACTAATATCTAATTGAAACATAATTGTATTTACAAAAAAGAATTTTCAAATAGTAATTCAATGTGTCAAACTCATTTTTTTGAATATACATGTGCTGCAATCAAATGTTAGGGGTATCTGATTATTTACAAGTAATTGAATTATTAATTGGATATCAAATGTACAATGCAGTAATTGAACAGTTTTTGAATAGTTAATTGGAAAATATTTTTGGACCAAAATATTTTGACACACATTTCATCTTATTATGTAATGGGTACAAAAAGATTCCGGGTCGGTGTAAAATGGCCCAACTGCAACGGTGCAGTGGACAGCCCAACAAGAGGGAACGGCCTACATCATAGACCCAGATTCTTGACCTCGCCTGTGGCCCAAATCCCAACAAACCCGAATCCGAACCCGAGAGGTCCACAACGCGGCTCGTATTCTCTGCAACCACCGTCGACGACAACATATAAATCAGGCGAATCTAATCGTCTTCAGTTTTGGTTTCTTCTTCTTCTTCTTCTTCTTCTTCTTCTTCTTGTGACTTTGCTAGGTCAATGTCACAAGCTCGAGTCTACGCAGACGTCAACGTTCACCGACCCAGAGAGTATTGGGATTACGAGTCTCTCACCGTCCAATGGGGGTAATAAAACCAAACAATCATAATTAGCCCTAATTCCTTGTTTTCGTTTCATTTCCCATGTTTTTTAATGCAGTTTTTAATCTAACAAGTGCTATCGATTTCCTTTGTTCCAAGGTTGATCGACTTAGATGTAGAGCTTTAGCATTCACTGGAAATTGTTTGCGTTTGGATTTTTTTTTTTTTAGTGATGTTTCTATTGTTTTTGTTTGTTTGGTGCATCTCGATTGAGACTTCGATAATGAGGTTATTCAGGAGTTATTAGTACATGTCTCACTACCTGTGTCTGTGTGTAATATGTATATGTTTTGACAATGGAAGTGAGATGTTGCTAGTCAGCCTACGAGGCAAGAATGCTTGAGTGGGAGGTCTAATTGCAGCTGGAAAACACGTTAAAGCTGCACTGTTTAGTGGTGAGATCAGATATGATAGGATTTTGAAATACATTTTGAGTTGTATGAAGTATATTTTGGGGTAATTTCGAGAATGATATAGAGAACAGGAATGACATCTGATTCACCAGGGTTTAAGGTTTTACCTAGGACCAAAAGTAAATCGGAGGTCTATTGTCCAACTGTTGCTCGCTGCTTGCAACATGTTGAACTACCTGATACGTGTGGCTTGTGGATGGTGCTGGTATGGGGGTTTACACTCCAGGGTCGGGTACTTTTGTGGCCCTGTTCTTGAAGGCCTCTTAACAAAACAAATATTTAAGAAGTGTTTTAAGTTGCTTACTTGTGACAAATCTGAGCCATATGAGTGGGATAATATATTTGAGGGGATTTGTTAGTTAATACGTTGTACCCACAAAAAATAAAATAAATGAAAGGACAATGAAAGATTTTTGCGGAATGATAATTTAACTTCTCTTTTAATTTGGGTGTGATGTTCAATCTTTTTTACCTTTTTTATCCCAGCGATCAAGATGACTATGAAGTCGTTCGGAAAGTTGGAAGAGGAAAATACAGCGAGGTCTTTGAAGGTGTAAATGTCACCAACAATGAAAGATGCATCATCAAGATCCTTAAACCTGTCAAGAAGAAGAAGGTGATTTCTTCATTTGTTCTCTATAGGAGGATCAATTGATAAGATCAATTTATTTGATCTCATTCAGTCATTTGTTATGTGATTTTGTGTTTGCTACTTCCACCTAGCCTTCTTTAATTTGAGTTGGGTCGAGCATCTTAAATCATAATTTGTATATTCTTCAATCTTAATTTATATTTTCTTTAAGACTTTGTTGAAGTTCATTTGAGGGTGGTTCTGCACTTTTGTGAATGTTTACTGCAGTACTTATATTTCGATGTCTTTGTTAGCCACTACTATCCTGTTATGTGTATATTTTCTGAATGCTACAAGGCAGCATTCAGAATAACTATTCCGTTAAAGCTTGAAAATCATAATTTAAAGCTAATTTTCACATCTGTGGCACCAAAAGTTACTTTTTGTCAACATGCATGCAATATTTATCTGACAGACAATGGCATGCAGACTATGCATTGAAAAGAAACTATTGTGTCAATATTGTTGCTTTGCTAACTACTTGTCCTATCCCCTCTCTTGAACTCTAGTATTTAAGATTTGAGATTTTTAGTTTTGTACATTGCTTCATGGGAGAATGGAATCCCTTTCACTATGTGATATTTTTATGTGCCTTACTGTCTCCATAGTGTTTCCATCAAGTCTCTGGAGCTGGCCCTGTGCAAAGATATCTGATATATCATTTCTTTCCCACTCAAACTTGATTTGATGTCAAGAACAGTTGCCCAAACTCTTAACTATCTATATAATATATTTGCAGAATGTACTTCTGGAAATTTGTTTTCCGGGATGTTTTTTAACTTTCTGACCAGGCTTATAAATATTTTTTCATGCGTATAATGTTCCATTTTTTGTGGTAAGAAGAAGTGGTTATACTATATGGTGGTCCATCCTTTATTGCTTTTACTTTATGCTAATGGCTCTTTACTTGCACAGATAAAAAGGGAGATAAAGATACTTCAGAATCTTTGTGGAGGTCCAAATGTGGTGAAACTGCTTGATATTGTCAGAGACCAGCACTCGAAAACTCCTAGCTTGATATTTGAATATGTGAACAGCACAGATTTTAAAGTTTTGTACCCTACACTGACAGATTACGACATCCGCTACTACATATATGAGCTTCTCAAGGTTTTCCCTTTGTCTGATGCTTTAGAGAGTCTGCTCTGTGGAATTTTGATTTTCTTCTGTCCATATCTCTAAATAAATCTTGTGTTGGGGTTGGGAGGTAGAATATTCTCAAATCTTATGGAAAGGTAAGATAAGAAGTAAGAACATTGCTTCAGCTTTCATCCTGTCCTTGACAAGTGATGTCTTCCAAAATACAAGGACTTGACTTCATTGCTATTTGCATCAATGAATGGAGATAAAGCTTCACATATAAGCATCGAGTGTGTTTAATTGGTTAAGTAAAAGAAACTGTTGCTAGTGGATTAGAAAGCCTAAAGACTCCTTTCATTTGATAGATCTTTGATGATTCTAGAGCTTAGTAGCAGGAACCTCCTATTGGGGAGGTGAATCCTCCTGAGAACCCCACCCTCACTCTCCCAAGTCAGGCTCTCCTATGAACCTCGCTCCCATCAAGAAAAGAACCTGCTCCCATCTAGAATAGACTCTTTTAAGCAATAAACTCTAAAAGAAACAAAATTAACACACACCAAGGAAGAGAAAATATGAAAAATAAGAAGATACTAGAAAAATATGAACTAACATTTGCTCATGCACTCAGTTTAAACATAGTATTTACTCATATTCATTAAAACATTATTTGCAATTGATGCGAACTACAGATTGTAATATCTACTTGTATTATGTATCTATATTTTGTAAACTATTCCTAGACGCTTCCCGGTGCTCCCAAATTAGGAGCTTCTATGATCCTCCGCTCCCCCTCCCTTGCTTCATGCATCTAAGTTCTAGTTCCAGGGGATTCCCATTTTTGCTCCAAATTGGCTTTTTGGGTTGATTTCATTGGTTAAAAGGGAGCAGGAACCGTTGCTGCAATATTTTTTTTACTATCTTTACCTGTACTATTTGGTAAGTTTGGTTTTCAATGTCTGGTAATTTTATGTTATTACACGCCAAAGAAAAAATTACTGTTGAGTTTCTTGATTAAGCGGGCATTTATTTTCTATAGTTCTTGCTAGGGGATGAAGTACAATCTTGTGTTTTCCCTCCTCTATTCTTCACAATCTTCCCAACCGGCTCTCTTCTCTCACTGATTTGATTGCACGGCACCTTAGGGTAAAAGTCAATTTGACCTATCAAAAAAAGGGTAAACACTCAATTTAGTTCTATTTTATGGAATCTAATGAAGTTTACCTTGAACTATGTCATTAAATGGGGCCTCATTGGATCATTAGACAGCCGCTAGAGTTGTTCTCATTGCAATGGATGGATCTTTGATGTTCCCCAAATTGACAAATTTGGTCTGATTTATTAATGGTGAGAGTTCATTGTCACAAAGATTTTGACTATTCTCACTAAGGGATGCGTTGTCCATTGATTTTGACCATTCCCACAAGGGATGCATTATCACAATGAATTGTTCGTAGACTATTGAGCAAAGCGTTTTACTTTTCTCACATGGACTAATTTCATATTCTACTCATGCGTGTGATTTCAAATTGCAGGCATTGGATTACTGCCATTCACAAGGCATAATGCACAGAGACGTGAAGCCTCATAATGTTATGATTGACCATGAACTACGGAAACTTCGCTTGATTGATTGGGGCCTTGCTGAATTCTACCATCCTGGAAAAGAATACAATGTCCGAGTTGCTTCAAGGTACTTCATGTGAAGAAAGAGCTATTTACAATTTTATTATACTGCTTAAATTCTGAGGAAGTTAAGCCTAGCAGGCGGGTTGGAAAGCTCCAGAATTCTGCTCTCTTGATGACTTCGGCTCTGTGTTTTGAATCTACAACCACCTTGCATGTAATAAATTTGTTTTGTGTCTTTTCTGGTTATTTAGGTACTTTAAGGGCCCTGAACTCCTTGTGGATTTGCAAGATTATGACTATTCTTTGGACATGTGGAGCCTGGGTTGTATGTTTGCAGGAATGGTAAGCTGTGCTGGATAGCCTGGATTCCGTGTCTCCCTTTTTCCCATAATGGTATCAGTAACGGAAGAGTTCTAATTCTCATGTAACCTGCAGATTTTTCGCAAGGAGCCATTTTTTTATGGTCATGACAACCACGACCAGCTTGTCAAAATTGCCAAGGTAATATTAATGCTTTTTTTGAGTTTGGAATGTTATATTGATGCTGATGATTGATAGTCATAGACGCAATCAATGACAGCTGGTGTATCAGTCTGAAGCATGTTTCGGTTGTGGTCCATGGCCCCGAAAATCCATATTTGTTTTGGTGTCTGGCTCATTGGTTCCAGAGTGACTGAATAATGGGAGACCTAATTTTAAATCTCTCCCTGGTGGTTGTGGTGTGACTTGTCGTGAAATCGTTTGAATCTTAAGTCCATTGTCCCTTATTCCCTTCCTTCCTCCTAATATTGGATCAGCAAGCAAGAAGATTCCTACTAAAGTGTTCTTGGTTCATAATACACTTTCTCCATTGGCCTTGTGTTTCTATCTTTCCTTCTTTTACCAACCCATGAACATGAAAGGAAAGAGAAACTTTACTTGGTCTAAAATACAGAGAAGACTTGGAATGAAGCTTGGAGCTTGGCTGGGTCCAGGTGTTTGGGCAGCCTGGACTGGTTCATGGTGTTGATACTTTTCTATTTCCGAAAGGCAAAATTGTGGTGTTGGTGTTGGTGCCTCTATTGTGATCCCTACAAAGGGTACTCCTATATGTTTTTGTGCTTTGTCCTTGTAGTGTACATTACTTGTACAAGGGCTTTGCCTTTTTTTTTTCACACTAATTTTTTATCATGAAAAGATTTTTCCTCTCCATAGAAAGGAGACTTCTTTTTCTTTTTCTCTCTTTTTTTATTATCATTTTTTGTTTATTTTCAGGGTAGTTGAGAGTTCAGAGTTGTAGACTGAATGAAAATGCTTGCTCATTTCGCTGGAGTTTTTGCCTTAGATCTTTGTCTTGATGATCTCATTGGGTTTTTCATTTTTTATTTTGTATGCTGGGTCAAAGAAATAACACCATTTGTTTCACTCTTGGTCAATTTCTTTTGAAAGCACTGGCTGGTTAGGTTGATTGGCATAGTGTTCAAATCTCTGGATGGCATGTAGCAATTTATACCAAGTATACCAACTGTCACGAACTTGTGCTTTGTGGATTGCAAGCTTATTTGGAATTATTTTTGTTTAAAATGATTCTACTGTATTTGGCTTTCAAATGAAGCATAGCATGATTATTTTGTGGTACATTTGTGTAAGAATTTATTGGAAATGTTCTGTTTTATTCGAATTATGTAGCCTTCAGGTGATTTTTTTTCTTTTTAGGTTTATAAGCGAGGAGAAATAAACTTCAAGATTGAATTTGGTGTTTACTTGTCCATAATATAAAAGGATTGCCGCTGAGTTTCTCTTTGATTCATGTTAGAGCTTCACATAGGTTAATTGTAACTTCCAAAACCAGACGTGTGCCTAGGTGGCCACTCCACTAATTGTCAGTTGGTTTGGAGCTGGATGCTTTATCATGGTATAAGAGCTAAACTTTTGAAGGATTCTAGACATGACTCTCTTGATTGATTCTTCATTTGTTTGTACCTTAAAATATTTCGTTGTCATCCCTAAATTATGAATCCTTTGTTTACCTCTCCACGTGTGATTTAGGGATCGCTCTTGCGGGGGATTGTTAGAGCTCATTCCACATTAATTAGTTACTGTCTTCAAAACTAGAGTATGATCCTGGGTGGCCTTTGCACTTATTGTCAATTGATTTTTAGTTTGATGCTCTATCGTGGTATAGAGGTAGTCTTTCGGAGGCTTTTGAACAAGACCCTCATAATTAATTGCCCAGTTGGTTGTACTTTAAGCTCACCTTGTACGGTTGTTTGTTGTGATTCCTATGTTATGGCTGCTTTGTTTACCTCTTTCACTTGTGAGTGAGGTGTTGCACGTGGAGGGGAGTGATAAAGCTTGTCCCAATTGATCATAACTTACCAAGACTAGTACGAGCCTAGACAGCCTCTCCATTTATTGACAATTGGTTTTGAGTTAGATGCTTTAAAGCTTGGAAGGAGGATTCCTTCTTCCTTATTTGTAATTCCTCATGGTTTACTCTTTTTTCCTCAAGTCTGTTCTTTGTAAGAATAAAGGGGGGAAAAAAAAATAGAACTCAAGAGAGAGAGAATGTAGAAAATCGATCAGAAGGATTACATTGCAATGTCTTGTCTGTCCTTGTATGTAATCTGTGCAGTTTGCAGTACTAAAATGCCATCCATGTTCACCTCTCTTGATATATGACAAAGCAAACTGTTTAGTGGGTGTGGACTTGGGGTGAGAGTCAATAGGCTTAGCAATACGCTCTCTCATTTCATCATTTGTTTCCTCTTGCCTGTTATGTGCGGCTTACTGGATCCAAAAGGATTTAATGATTGTGACTTGTATGTTTCAGGTCCTTGGCACAGATGAGCTAAATGCATATCTGAACAAGTATCATCTAGAGCTTGATCCTCAACTTGATGCACTTGTTGGAAGGTATTTTTATTGAGATATGATTTTCTATCAGCTTGCAAGCCAACTTAACATAAAAATTACTTGTGGTCTTTGTAGCAAGAAGATATATCATTGCACTTATGCCTCTTTTTCACATAAGAAACACCTCTCTTGAATGGGCAAAACCAAAAAGCGAGAGAAGTTGAACCTCAATAGTTCTTTGTTCATAAAACTATACCAGTTTTCAAGGCCGGGCTATCAACCACTCCGTATCTCTCTGCTAGACAATTTCTAGTTGATTAGTTCAAATAGAATCTAACCATATGAGTGTCGAGTGAGCACTCCACTTCAATAGAAAAATATCAGGTGTTATAATTTTTTAGTAAAAATTAGAAATGACCTTCTATGAAAAATGAAAGAGGCCTGGAACTGTATAAAAAGCCATGATTTCTCTTTTCACTTGCAGCTCAATTGTGAAGAATATTACTACTTGTGGGCTTTGTAGCAAGAAGATAAATCATGCACTTTTGTGTCTCTTCAGCTTGTGAAACTTGTTCTGTGTTTGATTAACCAACAACTAAAGGACAAGGAAGAAGAAAAGGGAAAAGAATATGCAACTCCCTGAGAGCATACTTTTAGGTTTTACTATCCATTTTCTTTAAATCTCTTGCAGGCACAGCAGAAAGCCGTGGTCGAGATTTATTAATGCAGATAATCAGCATTTAGTTTCCCCCGAGGTCACTTACTGAACTATTGATGCCTAGTAATTAAACAAATCAGCTACTAATTGCCTTGTGTTAGTTCTCATTTATGCATGCATATCAGCTGATTTGTTTTGCGCTTGTCCATCTGATATGCAGTCCATTGATTTCCTTGATAAGCTTCTTCGTTATGATCATCAAGATAGACTTACAGCCAAAGAAGCAATGGTATGGCTTGATAGTTACTTGAATGCGATCAGACTATTAGTGCTTTTACATTGGTCTCATTGATGATGGTCTGGCCATATGCTTTTGTTTAGCTGCCTGTGCTAGTGCATTTTCTTATTTTGGGGTAATTTTTAATTCGATAGTTTCATTATAATTTGATCTGAGAAATTCACTGAATCCCATTAAGGTGAAGAAAGCATGAAGTCACTGAATCCCATTCAGGTTGTATCGTTCATTTTGGTACTGCTGGAAGTGCTTGGCTTTAACATTGGACTTTGCCCTTTTTCAATGTCTCCAACTTGTAGTCTAGCTTCAGATTTTTAACAGACCAGAGAGATTTGAGTCACCGAGCTATCCATGCAGATATTTAGGCTTGAGGTTTGAGCATGTTTTTCCTAGATCTCCCTAGTTCTAATACTTCTTAGAGCTATGTAACTTGTCAGTGCATGCACTTGTTTTTAAAAAAAATGGTCAATGCACGAATGACATTTTTTATTTTTTGATAACCGAGGTATCCGGGTTGGCTTGGGACCCAAGCTGGGTAAAGCTTGGGAGAGTCTCCACCTAAATGCCGACTAATCCTCGGGGCTCTGAGCTTATCGACTGGGCAAAGACGCAGTGGTCCCTCCTTGTTGCTAACGAGATTTGACCTCAGGACGTCCGGATTTACGGCTCGCCCCGATCTCCACTCGGGCAACCCCTTGGGGTTAATGACATTTTTGTTTATCCACTCAAAAGTTTCTCTAACCTATTTTTCACTTTTTGGACTACAAGCATTGGGTTCTTTTGTTGTGATACTAGTCTCTTAGGTATTCATAAATACAGAACCTTCAACCTACGATTTAGAATTTGGTGATTTACTACTAACAACTGTACATGTGATCTATTTGTTTGTTAGTGATATTTGATACGGGTTCTCAAATTTAATTTTCAGGCTCATCCATACTTCCTTCAGGTGAGGGCTGCCGAAAATAGCAGGATGCGGACACAGTGATACAGGGTTGTGCCTATTTGGAGAAGTGAATTCTTCGTGTTGTTATAAGGTGTTAGATTGTTCATGAATACTTATCTACATTGGATAAACTCAGTGTAGGCAATTTGTCAGATTAAGGATCCTTTTGATGCCATTCGTCAATGTTTGCTCGTCATTCAGTGATTGTATGGTCCCCATCATAGAGACTTTTTGAATAGTATCAGTTCGAAGTTTGAATGGTATCAGTTCAAGACTTATTGCTGGGGAAAAAAATGCTCAATGTATGCTCTGTATATTCCTGTATTGATGTACTAAACATGTGCTTGCTTTAGAGTTGCTCAACTCGTGATTGTGTTATTTCTGTGCTGACTTTACTAGTACAGTTCATCATATCAGTGAATATGCTGCTGGTTTGGACTTGATAAGAAATCTGCTTTTACTAGTTTGCCTCGCCCTAGTTTTTTCTACCACCTCTTGCATTGGCTCAGAAAGGGACAAAATTAATGGGGTTTTTTTGTGTGGTAAATTGTACTTTCGTACGACACAAGATCTGACTTTTGAGTTGCATTTTGTTTGCTTGAAATTTGAATTGGATATTTGGTTTGGAGTAGTTTGATGTGGTTGTGTGACTTAGACTTGTCCACGTATTTTAATTTTCCAAATCTTATTATTGGTACTAGATGCTTGAATCCTAGCAAAAATTTGATTTTCTACATGCCAATCTAGGAATGCTGGAAATGTGGGACATCATAGAAGTATATTGGATCCCATCGTCTTCAACCAAAGAAGTGAATTGTAGGGAACTACTGGTTATTTGACCTATTTGACCTCAAACACCAGGAGGTAATGGTGTTGGACGAATCCGAACTTTTTTTCTTTTGTTGTTTATATGCTCACATTCAAGACTTCTAAATTTCAGTTCATGTCCAAACTCTTTTTCTTTTGTTTTTTATATGCTCACATTGAAGACTTTTAAATTCCAGTTCATGGCTTCGTATGTATTGAGTGACTATAGGTCCATTTAGATGTGCTCCAAGAGAATTTTATTAGGCCTTTGTATGATTGTCTTCTCTTCCAGTCTATCTCCTTTGGTCAAGTAGTTCCGCTTCCAGTGCCGGCAGAGTAGGGTGGGGGATATAAGGGTAGTTTTAGAGTTCGAGATGTCTAACCTTGGAGATTCAGCTTCTCTAATGTTATAATAGGGGAAGGGGTTAGATTTATCCAGATGGAAACAAGAGTAATAATATCGTTTATAATGCTACGTCAATGGGTATAGTAAGAAAAATCATACGAAAAGAAAAGGGTGGGGGGTATACAAAATAACCATCGCCGATGCATTGGTTAGAGAGTCCCTCTTTAATACATTAAGAAAAGATGTTCATAGGGGCCAGAAAAACGCGATGATAGGAACTTAGACCACCTATGTGTTGGTAAACAAAAACCACCTCGATCCGATCTCTAGAGAGACATAGCAGACTATAGCTTAGGGAGGAAGCTAAGGCAGCTAGAACCTCAAATTGCTTTTTGCTATTTTACCTTCGGTAAAGTGCTTCGCTACTCAGGCAGCTCCAACTCCTAGCTCAGGCATGAGTTGAATCCGAAGTGGAAGCCAGTCGGTCATAAGGATATTTTAAACCGAGGCATTGTGTCCCGCTTGCAAGGCTCAATGAAATCTTTTCAAATGAAATAGAGAAAGACTGATACTAAGTTCCAGTTCGCTAAAGAATGTGAGTCTTGAACGAAGGCATCCAAAATCGAACCATAAAGAGGTAGCACCACCTACTGTTCCAACTGTACACGGGGACGTAAAAAGGGGGATCTTATCAGCTTGTTCGGCCTAAGATAATATGCTCATGAGTTGTGTGTACTTCTAATGGATTAGTATGATTTGGCAATTGCAATAGGAGGTCATCCATCACTATCTGCTTTAAGTCCTCAAAAGCTTTTTGACACTCTTCTTATCAGTGCAGTGCCATGATCAGTCTGTACGTCTTTCTTGAGGATGTTTTTGAGTGGAACAGCCCTCTTCAAATAACTTACTATTTATCTTCGGTAATAATTTTTAGTTAGGATGATTTTGTGTGATGGAATAATTCTATCATCATTTATTGGTTGATCGTATCATTAACCAAAAGAATTAATAGGTTAGGTGAATATTCGAGACACAAAAATCCCACAATTGATAACATTTTAGGAGTGTTTGGGTGTCATGTGTTTTATTATGAATTTTGGATTGAATATTATAAATTTTAAAATATAATCAGAATAGTAGAATAGATTATAATCTGTGAAAGCTTATAAATTATATATGCAAATAATATTTGAAATATAATTTGAAGAATTGACTTATAAATTACATAATTTGAAGAATCGACTCAGTATAATAGATTATAATCTGTGATTTGCATTCACTAATTTGTAACCACAAGTTACAAATAGATTGGCAAATTAGACAACACAAAACTATATTCGCAATTTTAGTTTATAACCAATTCTGATATCTTGAAAACGACACACGAGAAGTTCATCTATAATGATATTGAAACCGTGTCGTGAATTTGGTTTTTTAGTGGGAGCAATGCTACTAACACATTACGTTACACATCATGTCTATGTGATATCCACTAATTTGATCACATATTAAAATTCATGAGACCCGTTTTTACATTATCTTATAATAATATGCCACGTAATCATGATGTACACTTTCATGTATAACTTGATGTGTTAATAGACTTATTCTTTTTAGTGGTGACTACAAATAGAGTATGCATTGACGATATTTTAGATCAAGTGTGAACCCCATTTGCACATAAGTAGCTCCCATCCATTCAGAGTGGATTGCATGCCCTCGCACATCCTCAAAATCTAGAAGAAAAAATTGTGAACATCCAGACGCAGATGTGTTCCGTTGGATGAACATGAGGTTTATATGATTACGAGAAACTCCACGTGTATCCGATAGTTCCGGACATATCTGTGTCCAGATGTGCATAGAACACCTGTATTTCTAGACTTTTACAATCTAGAAACCAGTCAGCAATAACTGTAACACAGCCAAAACAGACAAATGGAAAGAGTATTTATTAGAGGAAGAGGGGATAATATAAACACGATTCGCGCACAGAGTCTACAACATTCCATTAACACTGGAAAAGTTTCCAACTTCATCACATTTATCAGAGTAGAAACCTTCCACCCTAAAATCTCCCTCATCTTCTTCACATCATTTCTTAAGATGAGGAAAGCATGCATAAACATCAGCTTTAGGGTGTTTTGCTTCGGCATGCTCTCTGCACTTAACCTCTGATGTGGTGCAAATGAATGTCTGCATGCACACCTTGCACTGCATTTCCAACAACCATCACACATTAAGAGGAAAATCGATTGCAGTTTTTTTCCAAAAAAAAAAAAGGGACTGCGACAGTAGAAGCTCAACTAAAGCTTCATCTTCTTTTCCCACAAATGCAGCTGACTGTGTTACGTCTGAAGTTCTTGCCCTAATTGATTTCATTCAAAGGAGGGTGCACTCGTTCTCATCTAAGATTATGGAATTTGCCACTTCGATCTCCATTCCTAACACAATTATTGCTACTTTGATTCGTAGCGGCAATTTTCGCATTCATGGGTGGCAATTTGAGTCATAGCTTGCTTGGATTTGAGGTGGGGTGCAAGACAAGGAATTTGCCACTTTAATCTCTACTTTTAACGCAGCGTAGATTCTCGTTCAATCAAGTCCCCTCATTTATAATCCACATCTATCTAAACAGAGCTCAGCAAATGGGATCTAACGATTTTTTAGCATTAATTTCGCTAACCCCAAACCCACGAATCAGACATATAAGAAATCACACAAATAGGATACAAAATTTAGGGGATAATCAATTAATTCAACAACGATTACCAGAAAGCGAACCAGTATGACATAGAATTTTCATAATCTGATCTATCCTACTGTTGTATGTTTAAGGTAGATAGAGAATAGGTTGTCAAAAGTCCATGGTAAGAACTCAAGTAGGAACAAATCTACCTGGATAGACATGGCTTTCTTGTTGGATTCAAGCTGACTTCCTGCATCATGGATCAGATGGTCGATCAAAGTCCCAAACCACAACTATTTTGGCTCAATTTGATAATAAATTACAAACAAGAAACAAAAAAGATAAGGATAGATGCAATAGACTTAATAGTATATATATATACCCTTAGCTCCGGCTTTCATCTTCTCAATGTTCTTCTCACGAGCCATTTTGGCCTTCTGACCATTGCCTCCGCCCATGGCTTCCCCCCTCCTTTGATTTCGGCCTTTGGAGAAGAATCCGAAAGCCCCACACTCGAGCTCTCGGTGCTTTACCTGTGTTTGGGTTGAGTCGCGTTTACTTCCTAGCCACCTAATAAACATATACTACAGTATCCGTACACGCTACATGAACCAACATTTTTTAGATTAGTGTTAAATTAATATTTAAATTCTTTATTTCTGATTAAATTCTAATAATTTGAATCATTCAATGCATTTAAAATATGTTTTTAAGGATATCCGCGAGAAATCGGCTTAAAATATTACCGAAAAAAGCTTGATACAAGCAGTGGTTTAAAATGCTAACAGGAACTGTTTTATGAACCACTGCTCGGATCAAACTATTTTCGGTAATATTTTGAGTTGATTTCTCATGATTTCTCTTAAAAACTTGTTTTAAATACATTGAACGGTTCAGATCATTAAAATTTAATCCGAAATGAAGAGTTTATATGTTGGTTTAATATTAATCTAAAAAAGTGTTGATATATGTAGCCTTTTCTATATATATACACATTGGAGGTGGGGAACGTACTATTTGTGTGAATATACATACTTGAAAACCTAATATATGTGAGTAAAATATGAGAGTGAGATGTAAAAGTGGGATATGGGATTGACGTGTAGGGGTGAGTAGTCGGTCTGATTAATTTTACTATTTTATTCTTGTTAGTTATTTGATGTTAGTAGTTATAGTAGGTTTTGGTCGTTACTTTGAATTAATTTACTATTTTATCTATATTAGTTATTTAATGTTAGAGTAATTATAATAGTTGGAGTAATTTCGGGATTCACTTTTGTGAAGCTTTCTCCCATAATATATTAGAATGGATGCTGGCAGATGTGGCCTCTCAAGGGAGCATGTTACCAACATATAGTTTCTATAAAAAAAAAAAAAAAATGAACAAGCAAATTGACAAACATTTTTAATTTAGAAATAAATATTTGTCTAAAGACTGGTAGATTATTTGTGCAGAATTAACAAAATAATTTGTATATATCTTTGTAAATTTGAATAAAATTTTATAAACTATAACTAAAATGATAAACAAATTTTTTGTAAGGACTCATAATTTAGAATGTTAGGTCTGACAGCAGGCGCGTAGTTAGCAACAAGAAACTTGTTTGAACCGTCAGTTTTAGTGTCCAACTTCATGAAGATCACTTCACAAACAGAATAGTGGATAAGAAATTTGGTAGCCTCAAATAAAGAGACAACTTATTAAATGATGGTCTCACTTCTCTAGATATCGTTGAATTTTATGCATATTGTCCTCCCAACAAATAGGGAACCACATTCTTTGGCTAAGGAAAAAAATAGTACTTATGTTTTTCGTGTGAAGAAAGTACCCGATAGTTTATTATTTTTCTTTACTTATTTTTTTATTTTTTATTTTTTGTGTCTTGCAGACTAACACTTGCAGGTTGCATTCTTCATATATATATATATATATATATATATATATATATATATATATATTTTTTTTTTTGGGGGGGGGGGGGGGGGGGGGTGTTCTCTTATGCTATCTTCTGTAGTTTTTGATTAAAGGTGATACCTTTCTTCTCTTTTATTTTTTCTATCCTATCTTTTCATGTTCATGTTTTCAATGAGGACATTGAATGATTTAATCTGGGGGGATGAGATCCCTTTGATCTATGTATATAGTTAAAGTCAGAAAAATGAAACCAAAAAATGAAGTATTGTTTGTACTTGGACCATGAGGGTATGAAAATTCCATTGCGCTTGCCCTGTTGTCCAACAATACCACCGGGATCTAGTAATTCCACTTGATCGAGAGTTCGTTGGTGCAGACCAGAGGAGTAGCACTTGGAATAGATCCAAGACCATCTTGGCTTGAGTGTTTGAAAATCCCATCGTACTGGACAATTCCACTAGTTTGATGTACGTATGGTAATACCACGGCGTACGAGCATGTATTCCAATATTTTTTGAAGGAAAAACAAGCTTTATTCACATTGGAAGACATTAAATATTTCAAATAGATGGCCTTCGACCTTACATACTATTGATAGTATTTCCTATGATATTGTGCATTCTATGGCCGAGGAAATTGAGTCTCGTCCAGCTCTTCCAATTTGTACGAGCCGACTCTTGCGACCTTAGTCACTCATTCGGGACCGTCCCAATTAGGAACAAGTTATTAGTCTTTTTGTTGCTAACCACCTTCATGAGGACGATGTCATTCAACTTGAAGGGTCGATACTAGGCTTTCTTATTGTGGCCCTTGGACAATTCCTTCTAGTAGGTAGCTATCCTAATCCTTGCCGAGTCTCTTTATTTTTCTGCAAGATCCAGTGTTGTAGAGATTGACTTACCATTGGCTTCCATATTGAATTTTCCAGTCCTCATGGTCGGGAGACTGAATTCAATGGGTATGACAACCTACATACTAAATGCCAACGAAAATGATGTTCAGCTAGTGGACCTCTGAGGTGTCATTCGGTAGGCCCAAAAAACACTATATAACTCTTCGATCCATTGTTCCTTGGCAGTTAGCAGCCTCTTCTTTATTCCACCCAAGATTTCTTGTTGGAAGCTTCAGCTTGTTCATTGCACTGTGGATAAGAAGGGGTGGAGTTGTAGGACCGGATCATGTACTCGGCACAAAAATCCTTAAAAAGGTCTTCCACAAACTAAGTCCCATTGTCTGAGACGAAGGTGTAGGGAACACTGAAACATGAGACGATGTTCTGACAAACAAACCTTTTCACATCTCGGTCTTCAATAGTGACAAAGGGCTTAGTCTCAACCCACTTGGTGAAATAAACAGTGGTTGTGATGAGGAACTTAAAGCCCCCTGGTACCATCGGGAATTTGTTGATGATATCAAGCCCCCATTGGGCAAACGACCAAGGGGTGAAAAGAGGATTGAGTTGTTCGACAGGTTGGTAGAGGAGGGCGAGAACCTTTGACATTGGTCACACTCCCGGACCAACTTGTCTACATCTTTTTTCATGTTTGGCCACCATTACCCACGCGTTAAGCTCGATGAGCCAGTGATCGTCCTCTTGAGTGATAGTCTTAGTTGTCGGTATGAAGTTCCTGGAGGACTGCTTCTATTTGTTCTAGATGTATGCAGAGCAGGTATGGTCCTGAGAATGACCTTCGGTACAGTTTCAGACCTGGGCCCAACCAGTATTGGGTCGCGTTGTGACATATCTTATGCGCCTTCCTCTGATCCTCCGGTAGAATGCCATCTTCGAGGTAGGCTACGATCGAATCTATCCAGCTAGGATCAAGTGTAACACATTGAACTTGATCTATAATCTTGTCTTTGGTGCTTGGCCTAGAGAGGATGTCCACGAAAACTATCCTTTGCCCCTGATGTTGAGAGACGATGCCAACCCTGCAAGAGTGCCGACATGTGTTTTGTTCCCTCACAACTTGTTCAAAGTTGAACTTTCAGAATCAACGTATCAACCTCTTTACCTCCTCAACGTATCAAGACATCTGTTGTTCTGGGCTTTATATTCTCCAAATAGTTGGTTTGACCATCAACTGGGAGTTGCTATAGGCTTCCAAGTCTTCGAGACCAATACCATTGGCGATTTGGAGTCCTACCAGCAAAGCCTCGTATGCGACCTCATTGTTAGAGGCTGTAAAGTTTATCCTAAGGATATGCTCATGTGAGACTCAACTTGGGATGACTAACACCACCCCCACCCCCGCCCCCGCCCCCGCCCCCGCCCCATGGTTATTGGAGGCTCTGTTGACATAGAGCTTTTAGAAGTTTTCATGTAAGAGCTTCCAGCGTCTAGTATCAGCTGACTGAGGGTTTGACACTTGAGACCGTCTGCTCGTCCCTGGTGTGAACTCGCTGTGAAATCTTCCAAGACATGTCCTTTGATTGATGTCCTCGATTGATTTTGGATATCGAAATTGGTCAGCTCCACGACTCGTTGGTTGGTGGAGAGTTCATCTCATGGTAAGGAGGTAACCCTTCTAATCACTTCTGCACCACCCACCTATCTGCACCATCCTATTTGCCTCGGGCTCCTTTTTCGTCATACTTAAATGCACCATCTCCCTTCTCCAAGAAAGGGCATCTATGGAGGACACTTTTGAGGTGTTCAAACAAGTAAAAATCAATCTCCCTCTCTTAAACGCCATTAAACAAATCCCATCTTATGCTAAGTTTTTAAAGGACCTATGCACTCACAAGCGCAAATTTTGAACTCATGTGTCTAATAAGGTCTTTCTTACTGAGCAGGTAAGTTCTATTTTTAGAGCAGACGCTCCCCCAAAGTTGCAAGACCTTGGTTCCCCAACGATTTCTTGTGTTATAAGAACTTGTTCTATTAAGAGGGCACTCTTGAACTTCAGAGAAAGTGTGAATTTGTTACACTACTCGGTATACAAGCAACTTGGGCTTAGGTAGTTAAAACCCATGCAAGCCACTTTACAAGCAAATAGATGAATTAAGGTGTCATGTGGTGTTGCTGAGGACATTTTGGTCAAGGTGAACAATTTCTATTTTCTTTCAGATTTTATAGTACTCGACAAATAACCAGTCTACTCTTTTAAAAAGCAAACTCCAGTCATTATTGGTCGGCCTTTCTTGGCCACAGAGAGTTTGAAGTGATGGATTTGGTATGTATCACTTGCCTCGCATTTTATTTGCTATCCCTCAAAGTTTCGTTCCACAAAGAGTTACCTTTGAGAAGTAGAAATCTTGGGCATTGTAATTCGCTCATTAGAATTGGAATTGTATCCGAAATAGCGCTTTCTTCTTTTCCGCCTACTTAAGCTTCGTTCGCTTGTCTAAATGTATGAAAATCATTTTAAAATTTTTTAAAGTGAAATAAAGTAAAGTAAAATGAAATATAATTCCTGTCAGTGGTAAAAGAAACTTGTGAGAGAGTTAAAATATAGTAGTTGAATTATGTAAGAAACTAGTGTAAAAAGTAAAATACTTCTGAAATCTTTGCAAGACAAGTTATGAGGAAAAACTAACCATAGTAAAAAAATAAAAAACGTGGATTTCAGAACATTTCTACTAACCGAACATATAAAAATACAAAAAAATTATATTTTCTCGTTTTTTTTTTTTTTTTGACCAACTAAATTGGGCCCATCGGAAAAAAGAAGAAGCCACTAATGGAATAGTGGAGCTAGAAGAAGCACTATTTATGCAATAAAAACAAAACAAACACTAAGCAACGCCTGCAAGGAATACATACCAAACTAAGCTGAGTTTGGTCGGGGTTTATTATTTGATTATTTTTTTGTTTCTATGTGAATTTTTTTATAATTTTTATATTTTTTTATCAAATTTTTGTCGATTATTAGTTCGTCTCGAAGAGAAATTTCAGAAAATTTATAAATAATGAACTAAATTTGAAAAAAATTCAAAAAAAAAAATCGAAAAAATAGTCATTTTGTGCTTATTCGTCGTCTTTAGTGACTTTATTTTATTTTTCTCATCGAGAGGACTAATAATCCACAAAAATTTGAATCCAAAACAATATATATGAAAAAAATTTGAATAGAGATAAAACGTGTTAAAAAATAATCGAGTTAGGCCAAATTTTGGGCATGTATTAGGACCATTACCTAACAAGGACTTTGGGCCTTATCAAACAGTACAATTTAGTGAGTGATTGTGCTTTGGGCTATGGGCTTAACTTCCACTTCGGACCCATTTAATTTGTTGCTTATTTGCTTAAAATAAGCAATAAATAACACGGAATATAAGTAAAGTTATTTAGCTAACAGTTAATTATGTTGGGTCTATTTGGGGTTCATTTGGCTTATAATTAATTATTAGTTTAAGTTCTTATTCGAAAGTCAATAAGCAAAATCATTTGGACTAAATTAATCATCAAAAAGCAAGGCTTCAAAAGACAAATATGCCTCCGGTAGAATGCGTTCATAGATTAAGGTTAAAGGGCATTTTATCAATTTTCTCCCAATTCAAAATCAAATAATACATTTTAATGCGGTCAACACCTATTTTAAATAATTTAGTTCAAATAAATTTGACTAAATTAAATTTTACAAAGGGATATCACAATTCAATAATAACGTTAGGCTAAATAAACCATGGTCGATTGACTTTCTCTATAAGCAAATACGCAACCAGATTTTACGAATTAGCAAGAGACTAAACAAGGAAGCAAACCAAACGAGACCTTAGCTTATTTGTCAAGGTTGAACTAATCCACCTCAATTGTATCCCAACTAACATTAGTTGCTTAATCAATGCCCCTTTTCTTGGTAATCCATATATTTAATTGGAAGAATAAACATTTAACAAGGATAACAGATTAGAGCAATTGTAACTTAGAACACATATTTTCTTGGTTCTTTGAGCTATTACGAGTACAGAGATGTCTTTGCTTAGATATACAATGAAATGTCAGGACTAAGTTCAAAAGTGGTCGTTCATTAGGACATTTCATTTATATATAAAAAAAAAGCGTAGGTTTGCCCTTTCAAAAAATATGGATACCAAAAGAAAGTCTTATCAAAAGGAGACGGTTCACAAAAGACTTTAAAAGGGGATTATAGAGTTTCTAAATCTATACTGAGTAAATCAAGGCTCAATAGTGTCATCCTCGGTGTTGACGTCATAAATGACCGAGTACTTTAGATTGGCTCCTTCGTCTTTGGCATCTGGCATGAAATGCCATAGGTATGAAAAATTGCCAGACAATTATAATAAGATGAAAAAAGATACGATATGCATAGATTATATGAAAGCGATAATATGCAAGTATGAGAGTAAAATAAAGTAAAACGACAATAAGTCTAAGTCTAATAGTGAATTCTCAAGTATTATCTGTCAACTCAATATCCTAAGTATTATCAAAATCTCAGATGTTATATACATAAGTCATTGACTTTCAAATCATACACCACCGATCATGACCACATGTCATGTCGTACCAAAGATTTCCATATTATAATGCATCAATCCCAATCACTATGCTAACCATGTTTCTGAAACTAACATTTCCAACCATTATATTTCCGTCCCTCTTGATACCAAGCATTATGTTCTTGGACATTATATTTTTCGAACATCATACTGACACCAAGGTACTTTCTAAACTTCACTTCCATAAAAACTAGATTTTATTAAAAAAGGAACGCTACGGCAAATGAATATAACACAACTCAATACATAACTTGGCTAAATGCATGACACGGCTAAATGTATAACTCACCTTATAACGCAACTTGACTAAAGGCACCTCATGGTTGAAGCCATAGTCCGGCTAAAGTTGCATCACGACTAATGACACCTATTAAACATTCTCATAGAGAATATACAATCCATAATAATTCAGGTTCAAAAGTTTTAGCAAAATTCTCAAAGTTCGGGTATTCACATAATATCCTAAGTTCCGAAGTTCAACTAAACTTCTATTCCCAATGTCCATATTTGTGTTGAAACACCAACCAGCATCACCCTTCAAGTATCGTCATGTGAACGGTGCATGTAAGTTGAACACACAATAACATGACATGGTAAAATGATCATGTGAGACAAGAATAAGCATAAATAACCTAAATTGGGGTCAATATATGTAATTAGATGACACTAGGGTTCATAAGAATATTTACTCTTTTTTGGGAGGGTTGAAGATAAATTCCACTAAAGGTTTTTGAACCGATTAGGGGTCATCGTGATCGGTTAGAGTGTGAATTTATATTATATAAGTAGCCAAGTGTGATCACCGATCAGGGTGTGTTATGGTATTATGCAGTAGTCAATGGTGACTGATCAGGAAACAAGTGTGACCGGTCAAGGCGCATTTGTAAGGCATAAAACCAAAATATCATAGGATCATTATTGGTCAATTGGTCAGCGATTTTGCTCTATTAAAACTTCATGAAGCTTTCTTTGATTCTTCAAAATAAAAACTTGGACAAAGAAATTTTCCACTAGAAGGAGAGACTTTTTTTAAAAAAAAAAAATTGGCTACTAAGTGAATACTTTGGGGTGAACATTGTGTGATGATTCTAGATAGATATTGTTGCACGCACATGACTGTGTAGTGATGATTAGAGTCCATATGCATGATTATGGATGAGTTGTGATAAATTACCCTAATACTGGTCTCTATGTGACGCCGTTAGTGAAAATCTGTAAAATTATACTGATTTCTGAGTGATGTCGTCGTTGAAAGTTTGTAAAATAATACAGGTGTGTATGTGATTCTCTCATGTAAATCCATAAAAGATTGAAGACAGGAACAGACTTAGGTTCCAGCATATTGTGCATTGGTCACTGGTTGGGGCGAGTTCTCATGAGATGCATGTGATTTTCACTTGTATAATTGCGTAACTAAACACTTACAAAATGTATATTTTTGTACAAACTGAAAATCCATACCTTTTGATACAAGATATTTTAAACTCTTTAACCTATTATTTAACTTGCATCATATACAAGATTTAGCCTATGTTGTTGTTTATATCTTTTTTACAGGTAATGAAGGTGATCCTAAGGAATATAACCCTAGAGTCGGATAAGTAGTGTTAAGATTTTATGTAAAAGTCTTGCTAGATTATAATTTTGTTTGGTTATTGTGGGCTCGACTTAATTATTTAATTCTTTAAGAGTGAGAAGTATACATACAGACATAAGCATTAGTTATTGGAAAAGTTTTGGAACACAAATTATCCGTACCCATCCACATATGTTTTTGGAGCCGTTGAATGCACATGGGGCCCTTGAATTATTGAGGGCTCCACATGTATCTAACAACTGGATACATCTGTATCTGAATGTGTCCAAATAGTTTGTATTCCTAATATTACTCTTAGTTACTTAGCTTCTTTCAAAATTTGATTAATTACACGTAACATAAAAGTTCAATCAGAAAATGACATTTCATAAAATTGATGACAAACATGTGGTTACCGTCAATCCCAATCTTGATTATGAAATTTGAGAGTGATTTAATTAATTGCTGATAATGTTGTTCATATAACAATAATTACTACCTGCACCTACAGTGTGGTTTGTGGGGCAGGATCTGAGGTAGAGCCGTGTATATAAACAGAACTACATCTACATGCTAATAAGTGCATGACGCTGCCATTACGTGTTGTTTTAATATTATTTTTTATCGTGAATTTATGGGGGGCCCTGTATAAAATGTATGAATTTCATATAAATTTACGATAGAAAAGAATATCAGAGAACCGTGTGTGTCGTAGAAAAGAAGATTAGAACAACACGTTATGGTGGTTTTGAGATGATCGAATAATTGATCTCCTCGTAGACAGGTCCAAAGAAGTTCAATAATTGAGCCACAAGATTTCTCATTCTCAGCTTTAGACCACACAGATTGTTGGAAGTGGTGTCTGGTCAGAAAAGCTAAAATGAGTGGGTATAATGTTGAGGAAGGTTCGCTGATTTAATTTCTTATGAATCTGGCTAATCTTGGAAGGATGAAATGACACCAAATAACGCTGAATTCCTCATATTTCAACATCATTCGATAATAGAACCGATAAATGACGTGTAATATTAGATTCTTCGTAAATTGTCATTTGATACTAGAACCGATAAACGAGCTGAATAGAGCTTTGTTTGAAAATTTTACAGATTTTAAGAATATGTTCAAGCTTAGTTTATTTATTAAACGAGTTTTAATTGAGCTAATCACGAGTAACTTGAATTTTTACTCTTGATAAGTTGAATGACTTCAGTATAGCTTGTTAAAACTTAGTTTAAAAGCTTAACGAGTTCCACAAAATGTTCAAACACAGTTGTTTAGATAACAAATCAATCTCGAACGAACTATTAATCAGCTGAATAATAGAGACAGCAACTCAATTGTAAGTTCAGGGTAGTTTTCAAGGGGAAGCAAGTGCAATCTATTTTACTTTGGTGTGGACACTTTTATTTTATTTATTTTATAATAAAGAGTGTTCAGACCAGTTTACCTACATCTCGACTAATTTTTAAGAGATCAATCTTACCATATACTAGTAGATATCCAAATTAAAGGTGTGGTAAAACCCTGTATGAACTGTCCTCACAAGAATTGATAACACCTAAGAGTTTTCAAACCTAAGATCTTAGGAGGAAAATCCCTAAGTCTCAGACCTTGAAAACTAAACCATCCCTTAAAGGATTTTGGTGTGGACACTTAGTGTGAGTACTTACTATAAAACCTAAAAGAACAATGCTATGACACTTCACAAATTATCTCATTTTATACCGCATGTTTAGATGACAAACAACCATAGAGAATTTGAGTCACCTATGGCCCCACAAACCTCTCTATGGATGTTTGCCACCTAGACATGCGATATAAAATAAGGTAATTTGTGAAGTTTTACTAACTTTATCGAACCTAAAATTCTTTGAAAGGAACCTTCCTAACAAGATGAAAATATTTATTTGGACGCATTTGGTTGTAATTTCAATGTCAAAACTGAACAATCTATAAATCACTACTATTTTAAATCTTTCACGAAGCGCAAGAGCTTGCTCAGATATCTCCAAGTGATTTTCCTACACATATCGTAAATTGTTAGAAAACAAATATACAAAAAAGACAACACAATATCATCATCAATAATTTCTGGTATGCAACCAATAGCCAAACAATTGATTGGGGGGGGATTGATTGAGTTGATTGAAAATGTATTTCAATTTGAGTAATAGTCATGGGTGGCTGCCCACAAATGTGTTTGATACCTTAGCTCCAAAAGGCTAAATTCATAGAGTCCAAGAGATTCATCAATCTTATCTTCCCACTGTTTTTTTTAGCTTGTAACCAAAAACTTGTCCCCAACAACTTATTAATTAATTAATATAATTAATACAATAGACTAACCACATCATCATTAGTACTAAATTCAAGATTTTCAATCACTGGGTATTATAGTAATTTCGTTGTACGTAAAACTCTTAACAGTATAATTTGTTGTTATCTGCATGTGTTTTGGTTCCTTTGCCAGACAAATCCATCGCTCTCTTCCCCTCTGTTTTCCAGCTTGAACTGATTATAATTGAAGTTGATATCATAACCCCATTTCAAAGGGGTGCCGCCATTAATGGGCCCGTCCGAGGTCCAGTTATTTGATGCAGTTCACTTTTTTCGTCTCCTTGCGTAGATTTTCAAAAAAAAAAAAAAAAAAATCAAAATCAAACATCGAAAACTATTTGATCGTTGTATATTTATCTTACAAGTTATAATCTTTCTTAGCTGTGTTTTTTCGTTAAGACACTAACTCGAGGACAAGGAAAAAATGAACGATTCATATCAAATGACCGGATATCAGACGGGCCGAATAATGGCCGCACAGAAACACGGAGGATATATGGCATGCATATAATCCAAGAAGATTCACAATTGGTTTCGTATGGGACTCATCCTCCACCTCCACAATTCAAGTGCTCCCAATCGCTCTTTCTGTTGCAATCAAACCATGTCTGAGGCATGACAATCAGTGTCGGCCTCGATATTTGGATTGTTCAGGTTCGACCTTAGTTCGGTTGTCCACTTAGTGTTAATAATAATTTTTTTCGATGAATTTCTATTGTTTTTTCTATATTTATAAAAAAAAATAAAAATTTGTTGTCCTGCACGGGAGGTTGTCCGAGCTTGGAGGCTTGCAAAGCTTACCTTGGGGCCGGCCTAATGTTAAGAACACAGATATTCTTGACACATCCAAACGCAGATGTATTCGGAACTGCTAGAAGCACATGAAACCTTCAATAATGTTTGTACTCCACATGTATCTAACGATTCCGATGGATATATCTGGAATATTTGTAATTCTAAACGTTTCCTAAAAAAAAGGAAGGTAGAATCCTATTAGCAAATAATGCCCCTCGACACTTTTTAGCTAGCTAGTTCCTAAAAGTAGAAGATATGAGCAGACAGAAGCCAAGCCTATGTCTCCATGTCGGAAATCCTGACGGAAATTTCTGTTGTTTCAGCAGTTTTACACAGAGTCATATAACCAGGTGTACGTTCATCCGACGATCTTAAATATATGTATCTAAATTTATGCATTGACTTTTAATTAAAAGACTTTTTGATAGGTTTTTTTCATCCTTCTAAGGATAATACACCCACACCACAATAATTTCAAAAAATGATAATAGCAATATATGCATAGAAGTATGTACATTGAACAAATCAAATTGCTCGAGCTCGACTATATTTGGCTCGTTTATAACTTGTCCAAAATTGATTTGTCTAATGAATAAGCCATACTCGAACACGTGTTCTGATCAGCTCATTAACTATTCAAATTAATCTTGAATAACCTCATGCTTAGCTTGATAAGCTCACAATAGTTTGACAAGATCAAGTTACTTGAGCCCGGTTCGTGTTATGCTCATTCAAGATCGGCTCGACTAATAAACAAACTATGCGTGAACACATTGGTGCATCTCGTTAAGTTTTCAAACCGAAGATAAATCACTCACTCTTCCACTATGCATATGCACCGACGAAAGTGGCTCAACATAGGGTGCTTTCAGAAAGGACGATTTGGCGTGACTGATTGATTATCCTGTGTTCCTTAGTCATCACGCATATGCTGGTGTAAAAAAAATTAATCATTCATGCACAAACTTCTTCAGACAAATTATAAAGTATGCACTACCGGCCAAGATAAAGTATAATCCAAAGTATGTAAAGATTGTAGTATGAAAGAGAAAACAGCCCAATATGTAGGTACCAGCATTTATTAATTTACTAGTGGAGGGGGCCACTACAGCTATTGCCACAAAAAAAAAAAATGATAAAAGTAGGAGAAAATAGCTGTTATTTTTTCAGGAACAGTCCGTGTACATAGACTATTTGAACACATCCGAAAAATGTGATGTCCTGTCCTACATCGAAAGTCTACATGGGTGATCCTGAATATATAAGAAACCATGTAAACTACTACTAACAACTTGGGCTTAAGTATTTTGGACCGCGTGGTTATGTTCCAATAAGTTGCTGGGTCAGTGGTTTACATGAGACGTTACAAATATTATCAGAGCGACCCGTGTACACGATGGAGTGTGGAGTCGGAACATTGTTTGGTCACTAGAGAACAGACCCGAGGTTAGGCCGTGGTGACTCTAATGTAAACCCCTTGCGAGGGTGCAAGGTCTTAAAAGTGGAGAGATTGTGATGTCCCGTCCCACATCGAAAGTCTACATGGATGATCTTGAGTATATAAGAAATCATGTAAACTATTACTAACAATTTGGGTTTCAACATTTTGGACCACGTGGTTGAATTGTTAGGTCAGTGGTTTATATGGGGCGTTACACCAGTACTCCTAAGTATATGATTATCAAGATTCGATCCCATAATATTTAAATTTACAACTCATTCCGACCTCTACTTGAACAATCCCTTGAGATTCAATCATGCAGCTGTTGTAATCAACAATTACAATTATCATTCAATTCTAATCAAAAGTCTCTCTCTTATGATAATTGCATCCACCATTGAGTTTTTGGGCAGTGAGTGGTCCAAAAACTTTAATCATATACAAGAAAGGGGCCAAACTCCAATCCTTTTCGCTTTCGTATATCCACTGAATAATATTCATTTTTATCGGCAACGTTTGAGGATTAATAGTGCTCAATTTGCTCATCCCACAATCCACTAGTGGATGATTGCATTATTATACACTACGTGGGTGAGTGGACAAAAAGAAATTGTTATTGGTGCATATTGAAACTAGTAAACAAGATCCGTAGAGTCCAGATTCATCCTCGGCTATTTGGATCACCTTAAGATTTTATTTCAATGATCAAAATTATCTATTTTGTTTTAATTAATTTTATAGTTATTACGAAAAAATTCGGATCAACCAAATGTCGGCAAGTGCATAACCTAAAAATTTAATTTTTTACTTCAAAACTTTTAATTTTTAAAGCTTAAGAACTACATTTTTAGGTCAACTACTTACTGATATCAGATTAATTTAATTTTTTTTGTGATAACTGAAATAAATTAATAAATAAATAAATAATTTTAATTATTAAAATAAAAGCTCAAAGTGGTGTCACACGACGGAGGATTTTGTTCACCGTAAGTGAACAAAATTGAACTCTCACTTGTATATAAGGTAATAGGTGCAAGATCAAAGTCTTTTTTTTTTTTGTTTAACTTTAATTTTCTTAGATCTTACACTTAGAGATGACAACAAAACAGATTGAGAGTGAATATTACTATCTCCGTCTCCGATCCCTAAACCTATATTCAATATTCATCCCCCGCCTTGATCCTCGAACAAAAATTGATTTTTACCCTCCACTCCTATCCCAAGCGGACCCCAAGTTGCATGGCCATTTCAAATATGATAGATTCATTAAGTTTTATCTCCAAGAAAAGTAGTCATGAGTTTGTGCACTCAAACCTAACCGACTATTTTAAAGCTTTATTCATAATCATAAAGGTGGTTGAGAATTTTGACAAAAGTGGATTCTTAATATTGACAAGTGAACCATCAAAACACCATGAGCCTCCTCTTGGCTTCATTTAGTGAAGGAGCCTTTATTTCAACCAATAATTCAGGCAAGGGGCAAGTTCGAAAATTCACAATTCAAAAGCCATAACGGTAAGATTGACAGGGTATAATAATCATCCTGACAACAGCTATCAATTATCAGTACTCTATTTGAATTCCTAGGATTTCATGATGATGATGCATTTACATGTATCTATTTCTAGATTGGACTCCATTGAAATTTGAAACCATTCCAAAATCAATAAAAGCTCAACAGCACAGTCTAAGATTTGCTTCCAAGATCATCAAAATTTTTTTTTACTTGAGGGATGTTTAATCATGAAATCTGATCAAGAGATCATAAACACCCATTCACAATATATTAAAACCTCTTAGAGTCTTTCGGGTTGAAGAACGCAGGGGCAACTTATCAAAGAGTCATAACCACTCTTTTCCATGATATGATGCATACAGAGATCGAAGTTTACGTAGATGACATGATTGCCAAGTCTTGCGGCTTAGATGATGGGCAAATTTGGAAAAACTGTTCAAGAGACTCAGAAAGAAGTCAGAGGATTCTTGTAGAGGCCAAATTATCACATACACAAGTGCTCTCTGAACTGTGCAATAAGGTCACCCATAACACGGCTCTCCCACTTGAGTTACCTTAGCCCGGGCCATGCTATTCTGGAATATTGGAAAAATAGCAGCGTAACAACTAGTATTTTCTCTCTCTAGAAACAGCTTTGAATGATGTAATGCTACCCTAGACGCATAAGATGTATTTATAGAAAAATCCGATTTTTGGATAGCTTGTTCGAGCGGCTCCTCAGCTCGCTCGAGCATCATTTCAGAGGCTACTAAAATTTTTTAATTCAAGAGCTCGCTCGAGCGGCCTATGCGGAAATGCATACCGCTATGTCTTCTTCTCATTCTAATGGGAAAACTTCCACTCAGCTTCGACAATCCCTCAAATCTCTTCCAACATGAATTCGACTTCTTTAACAATTCTAAGAACAATCAAACTAAATAGGAAACGAAATTGTAAATTGATTACAACTCATTCGAATCACAATTCTAACAGAAGTTGCCAATATCATAAATATGAAACTAGTAACTATCAAAGAACTTGAGAGGAGTCATGTCCAAGTCATCATATGAAAATACATAGAAACTTATTATATGGATATCTTTCACTCAATTCCAAATTTATGTCAAAGTTCAATGACAAAGGGTAGAAAAGACTCTCTCTCCCGTCTACGTAATCCGACTCGAATCAACAGGTGGAATCACTAATCTGGTTTATTATCGTTTGGTGTTTCAGTGGGTCCAAACCATATTGACAGACATGACTCTTGAAAGCTCAATGCGGTCCACTGGATTTCTCATTAAGTACTTGAAATCACGACTGATTCGAAAAAAACGAAATACCTAAGATCCAAGAGGATTCCCCCACTCCCCACCTCTCTCTCTCTCTCTCTCTCTCTCTCTCTCTCTCTCTCTGTGATAAAGTCCCGTGTGAAGCTTAAGAGGTTTTCCTAAATCTACCCTCGAAACAAAGACATTCATTCCTAGAAAAAACAGAGCCACCCTCATTCTGCAGGGTCTTTCGGCCTTAGGGGTTGCAGAGGCATTAATTATGAAGTCTTTTTTGAGTTTCAGGAAACTGTTAATACAGACAATTCTGATTGCAATCACCTACCACTCATTCGTCATTGCAGATAAGAAGACTTATATCGTTCACATGGATAAAACCACCATGCCAGCAACTTTCACCGACCACTTCCTTTGGTATGATTCGTCACTAAAGTCTGTATCGGATTCCAGCAACATGCTTTACGCCTATACCGACGTAATCCATGGATTCTCTGCAAGGCTCACAGCCGACGAAGCCAAGGCGCTTGAATCCCACCCAGGGGTTCTATCCCTCCTAGAAGAAGTGAAATACAAGCTTCATACCACTCGAACGCCACAGTTCCTTGGACTCGACATGAATGAAGCACTCTTCCCTGATTCTACTGCAGCAAGCGACGTAATTGTTGGGGTTTTAGACACTGGTGTTTGGCCTGAGATAAAAAGTTTTGATGACACTGGACTTGGCCCTGTGCCCAGTAGCTGGAAAGGTGCTTGCGAGGTGGGTAATAACTTCAACTCGTCCAACTGTAACAGGAAACTAATCGGAGCAAGGTTCTTTTCAAAAGGTTATGAAGGATCTTTTGGACCGATTGATGAGAAAACAGAATCTAAGTCACCGAGGGACGATGACGGGCACGGTACGCACACATCAACTACAGCTGCCGGGTCTGCCGTCGCCGAAGCTAGCCTCTTAGGCTATGCCGGCGGGACAGCGAGAGGGATGGCCAGGCACGCCCGCGTAGCCGTGTATAAAATATGCTGGCAAGGCGGATGTTTCAGCTCTGACATAGTGGCCGCTATGGATGCAGCCATTAAGGACGGTGTCAACGTACTCTCTCTGTCGATTGGTGGCACAATATCTGATTATGATAGAGATAGTGTCGCCATCGGAGCATTTGCGGCGATGACAAAAGGAATCTTAGTATCCTGCTCGGCTGGAAACGGAGGCCCTGGTTCCATGACCCTGTCCAACGTTGCACCGTGGATAACCACTGTGGGTGCCGGAACTCTTGACCGTGACTTCCCGGCTTATGTTAGCCTCGGTAGCGGAAAGAATTTCTCTGGTGTTTCTCTTTATAGTGGAAAGCCATTGCCTGATTCTTCCTTTGTGCCACTTGTGTATGCTGCTAATGCGAGTAACTCCTCGTACGGAAATCTATGCATGACTGGAAGTTTGATTCCCACAAAAGTTTCTGGAAAAATTGTGGTGTGTGACAGAGGATTGAATTCTAGGGTGCAAAAGGGAACGGTGGTAAAAAAAGCCGGTGGCATTGGGATGATCTTAACAAATACTGATTCCTACGGGGAAGAATTGGTGGCCGACACACACCTCATACCCACAGTAGCAGTGGGTCAGTCGGCGGGTGATACGATAAAGAAGTACATACTTTCAGATGCAAACCCAACAGCCACAATCACATTTGGAGGCACGCAGTTGGGTGTCCAACCATCACCTGTCGTGGCAGCATTCAGTTCTCGAGGTCCAAACCCGATAACACCTGACATACTCAAACCAGATTTACTAGCACCAGGTGTTAATATCCTAGCTGGTTGGACGGGTGCAGTTGGACCTACCGGGTTGCCTGAAGACATCCGGCGGGTGAGCTTCAACATCATTTCTGGCACGTCGATGTCGTGCCCGCACGTGAGCGGTCTCGCCGCCCTACTCAAGGGAGTCCACCCCGAATGGAGCCCGGCAGCTATAAAGTCTGCACTGATGACCACAACCTACACAACCTACAAAGATGGCACAACCATACAAGACGTTGCAAGTGGACGACCATCCACGCCTTTCGATTACGGCGCCGGGCATGTGAATCCAGTATCGGCGCTTGACCCGGGCCTCGTGTACGATGCCGGAGTTGATGATTACCTAGGTTTCCTTTGTGCCTTAAACTACACTTCCACACGGATTAAGACCGTCTCACAGCAAGATTATACCTGCGAATCAGGGAAGAAATACAGCTTGGGAGATCTTAATTACCCGTCTTTCGTTGTTCCTCTACAGACAGCTTCAGGGAAAGGTGGTGGTAGCACAGCAGCGACTGTGGTTAAATATACAAGAACATTGACTAATGTTGGCACTCCGGCAACATACAAGGTTTCCGTGTCTTCTGAGAGCAGGGCAGTGAAGATAACAGTAGAACCGGAATCACTGACTTTTAGCAAACCTAACGAGAAGAAGACTTTTACAGTTACATTCACTGCAAGTTCACTGCCATCAGGCACTAATGACTTTGCTCGTATGGAATGGTCAGACGGAAAACACATCGTTGGAAGTCCAATAGCTATCACATGGACATGATCATAGTAATATCCAAGTGATATGGCTGCAAATCATCAGAGGTAAAGCGCCTCAAGTTGTAAAAGGCTAAATAGTTCCTCTCTTCAAGAAGAACTAGTTTATGTATAACTACTGTGTTTCACATTTTAACATTCTTATTGGGGTTTTACCAACTGTCCAAGCAGATATGAATTAAGGTCTCACCAAGAAATAGGATGGCGGGGGAGGAGTCAAAATAATTCTGTCAAAAGTGTATAATTGTAGATGTGATTGGAGTGTAAAATAGATAATCAAATTTCCAACTTGTTTTCTAGTTTTAATGCTACGTTCTATTGCTCTATCCTTATTTAAGGTGTGCAAGTAAGACACAAACTTAAGATGAAGGACTATTGACCAAACTTAATATGCATTCAAATGAAAATATTTGTTTTCGTACCCCACAAACTTCTTCTTCCAAACAATCCATTACAGACAAAGGTATTAACTCTGTGGTATATCACAAGCCCTCAAGTTCTAGAGAAACTAACTGACAGAAACAACATGAAAAAAGGCATTAACCGGCCGATAAAATATGAGTAGATCTCGCCAGGTTTGAACAATGAAGGAAGATGTTGATGGAACCCTCATATATCGTCATGATACTCGCCTTAGGAGTCAAAGAAAGTACTAGAACAAATCAAACCATCGATAACCACGGCTTTAAAACGACAGTTACTCATAGTGTATGACACACGAATGTTCAGGTTGATTGCTGTTGTTTCTACTACACCAAAGAAAAACGGAACATCTTTTTTCAGTTTAATCCCAAACTAGAAAACTCTTTAGAGACCTAAATGAGATGCTATTTAGCCACCAAATTGTTGGGGAATAAGATTGCCCAGGTCTGTTGAGTTAAGTAGTTGAACAACAAGTTAATCTTTTAGACAGAAGCCCAAACAAAAGCAATAACTAGTTGTGGTCAAGGACCTCTTGAATGAAGAAGACGAGTTACGCTATTGGCTGCTAGGACAGCCAGGATTATATATGCTTGGGTTAGCATCAACTAACTACTGCAATACCCTCAGTCCACTACTAATCAGGGCTCACAGAACCCAACACATCATGCTTAACCTCTATCAAATTGAAACTACGAAGCAGGATTCATGAAACTGATACAAAATAATCTTGCCAAAGGTATTGTCAGCAATACTGATACTTGAGCTAATTTTCAGCTATGATGCCCCAGAAAATAACAATATCAATCCATTGGTTCTGTTGTGTCATGCTTTAATGTACATAATCAAAATCCATTAGCTCATTACACCTTGTAGTAGGCTGGATCTGCACAATAGTGGGCTGCCTTGGCCCATCAGTGCTGGTTCCGGGTTGGGCTAGGTCCAAGTGTCACGTTGTTTATTCTCGGCTAACCGGCTGAAATGACCCGATTGAGTCTCGGCATTGTTTCTCGGCCACCACTTACATGGATGAGCATCCATCTTCGGTGACAGATTCTTCTGATCTCGACCTCCGGTCGTATGGTTGAGAGGTCTGCTCTCGGCATGGCTACGTATAGGCATACTCCCCACGTTCCGGCCAGTTGTGAGAACAGACGTGGGGAAAGTTGTTATTAGACATGCGGACGTGCCCTCCGATCCGCACGGATGTGGGGCACATGGCGAAACCACCGTGATCCCCGGACCACGCCGCTATTTGGAGCTCAGGCAAGCTGTTAGATTCCTACTCTATAAATACTCCACGGGCATTCTAACTCCGGGTACACACGCTCGCATTGACTCTCATACTATCAAGTTGTTTTTGCTCTTACAAATGCTAACTTAATCATCGGAGTGCCCGCCAGAGAGCCAATCCGGCACCAACTCAACACATTTTGCAGGATTTATGACTTGTCTAATTTCCTGACTCCACACACCTCAAAAGTCAAAATTGGCAAAAACTGTTTTCATTCCATTTCTAGAACTCAGAATCATAAGCCCCATCAAGTGTCAGGAATGCTGATAGTCAGCGTCAGATCATGGATCCAAAAATGGCGATGTGTCAATTCAAAGTTCGAGGGAGGGGAGCTAGATAGAAAAAGGACGATGGCAAAATTACGAACCGGAAATGTGGAGGAGGATGAGGGCTTGTTTCTCGCTGGATCGCGAAGTCGACGGCGGAGATTTTGGACGGGGAGAGGGCGTCGCTTCACCACATGGGCCTGCCGTGCTTCGCAACGTGCATCAGAAGGGTTTTAGGCCGTCACCATCGCTGTATAAGTTCTAAGTAACAGACGTCCGCTTCGGACTCTATGAGAGCTTACCTCGTCTGTGTCGCCACCTGGTAGTCGCAGTGTTCTAGAATGATTTATAAAAATATTGCAAATCGCATATTTGGAATGCATTTTATGTTGCCACTGCAGATTGCGTGGCGTGTTTAATCACGGTGGACAAATAAATCACTTAATTCATGCGATGAAATTATAAAAAATGCATTCAAATACTGCAATTTTATAGTCATAATGTAGATGCATTCATTGTATCTATACAATTAATCATTATGTGTCGAAGTTATCTCACCCACATGTTTAATCTCAACAAGAATTGATTCGATGGAAGAATAGAGAGAGAAGACAATTACTAGGGGACCATCTGTGGAATTGTTAAAGGTGAGAGCAATTGTAAGAACGCACTAGTGGAACTTGGAAGCTTGATCAATGGTAATCAGGACAATGTTGGTGGTGGTATCTAGGGCTCTGCACCGGAGCCACTCTTGTCCATCCTTGCCCACCTAACGTCATTGCAAAGTAACATGAGTGGTACTTACTGAGGGGAGAGTGCTCGCACCGAACAGGATGATAGTTTGGCAAAGGACATGTCAAATCTCGACTAGGACCAGTTTTGAAATATTAGGGCTTTAGGCGAGTTCAAAAAAGGGACTTGTTTATATTTTCTTACTAATTTTATTAAAAAAAATTATCTTCAAATAAGATCGCTATAGAGTTATAAAATATAAAATATTTTTTTCTTACTTCATAATTCACCTAATTGAATTTAAAATATAACGCTAAACGTTTGATTGAAGTAATTTTACTTACTTTATTCATATAGTTGGGACCACATACAAATATTCTTCTGTATATTGTAACATGTACAACATTACTTACACAATTAACAAAACTTTCACCTTAAAATGAAATTTTTTTTTTTTTTTTTGATAACCGAGGTGTCCAGCGGCTTGGGGACCAGGCTGGGATTGCCTGGGGGAGCCCCCCACCTAATGCCGACTAGTCCTCGGGGCCCTGAAGTGAACGACCGGGAATACCCTCCAGTGGCCCCAAGTTTTTGCGGTTGCCAAGTTTCGAACCCAGCATCTAGGGTTTACAGCTTGCCAGTCCTACCACTTGAGCAACCCCTTGGAGTTGAAAATTTATTATTGGAAAAAATTAACAAAATTTATGAGTCTTTTGGTTCATCTTCAATTAAAAATTAAGAATATGAATATTGTAATTAGAAGAACCATTATAAAAATTAATTTACCTTTTAAAAGAAACGACCAATCACTGTGTCTTCAAGTTAAAAGTCCAAAAAAGTTAATTGGAATGTTGAGTAGATGTTCTAAAGGTACATAACGTTATGTGCTTATGTAGCATGTGCTTATTTATTTATCTTGTGTTTGATAGTATTGTTATTGATAGATGTTGATGCCTTCTTATGTCTTACGAGTATGTTGCCACCTAGGGTTCAAGTTAGGGGTAGGGGTGTTGTAGCTATAAGAGCACAAAAATTGGCTAACAGAGATGATCTAGTGACAGTTATGGCTGGAGTATTGGAGTAGTTTGTCCAAAATAATTAGAACGTTACAACAAATCAGTTGAGGAATGATACTAGAGCTATAATGGTCATGCGAAAGTGTAAAGACCCTAAAATTTTAAATGAAAATGAAATAATAAAAAAAAAATTAATTTAAATGTATGAAATCATTTATTGATTTAATTAGTTTTGTCCGTTTCTATTTTAGCCATACCTTATATTCATGAATTTTGCGTATGTGTGTGTGTGGACCTAACCCGTTAGGCCCTTTATCCTTGAGCCCAAACCTTAGCCCATCAGAAATTCATGAAACTGGACCTAAGCCCAACTTGGTTTAACCCGGCCCATGATCCAAACCCTTTTGGCTTGACTCAAAACCCATTATATCAGCCATTTCCCATGGAACTTGTTACATGGGATCATTTTTCCTTAAGCCATCATTCAACCTCATGCCTCTTCTTCAAAACATACGTTAACCCACTTCTGATAACTTTTTCCTCCATTGAGAAACTGATCCTTGGAGGCCACTCTTCTTTCCCCAGCCAAACCACCTAGCACCCTTGGTTGTGATTCAAAAACCACTCCAAACCAAATGATTTCCTGGAGAAAAATTTTCTTCTCCAATGGAAATCCATGCAAATGGGCATTCTTACACTCAATCTCCTTCTTTATACACCATTGTAATCCTCCTCCCTTCACATAAATGGATTTCAGTTCTTCAGAAAGTTTAGAAAGTGCCATGGTTGTGGTTTAGAGGAGAGAAATTAGAAAAAAATAGTAGAGGGAGAAAGAAGAGGGAGAACCTTGTTTGAACTTCAAGTAAATCTTTATTTTAATTTTCTATAAATAAATTCAAGTAAATCTTTACTTTAATTTTATTTAATGAAAATAAGGAAGTACCCCCCATTTGGAAACAATGGAATTTACAGAAAATTAAAATTCCATCCGAATCAAAATGTCGCCCTTCTTATTTTAGTACAAAATCGAAAAATCACTCGTTTTCTTCCTATATTTTGGCCCGAAACTCACTCTAAACTTATGCGTTTGAGACGTATGAATATACCATTGTACTTAGAAAAAATCAAGGAATCATTTTCGGGACTTGTTATCCCCTAAATCGAAACTTGAAAAATTTAACTTTTTCTATACTTAGAAAAATTTTCAGACAGCAACATTTTTCAGAAAATTAGAATTTTGCCTCAATTCTTATATAATGACTAATACACCTATAATCAAGTTTAGATTATCATTTTGAAACTTTAGGTATCCTATATCATTATGAGATGACATCTTATTCAAAAATTAGCGTGTTGGAAGCTTCCTTGCGAAATGAAAGCATGCGATTAGTGTTTATGTGCCGTAGCTTGCTTATTTGTATTATCTTGTTCGCTTGATTAATCTTGCATCTCCAACACATCATCATGTTATCATGAGTGTATTCGTTTAAACGAAATTTAGATGGAGTCAATGAGGAACGTTTGAGGTTAGTGGAGATGACACTCGAGGTTTGACACGAGTCACAAAAAGTCACGAGCTTTGTAACGAAAATTAAAAATTTGATAAACTCTTGTGTTTGGTGACTCGAGATTTGACTTACTCCTTGGGGAGACGTGTTAGGATGTCTTTAGCCGGGATATGGATTTTAGTCGAACTACGTCTGTTACCACCGGGCTGTGTCTTGGAGTCGAGTCGGTCACGTCTCATGTATTTAGCCAAGTTATGTCGTGAGCCGGTTATGTTCGTAAGCCGTGTCGTGTCTTTTCAAAAATAAAACATAGTTGAAGGGGAGGAGTTAGATATTTTCTAAGTCAAGGCACGACATATGGGAGACATAATGCTGGGAGCATAACGGTTGGGAGCATGGGATACGGGAGTCGATGTTTGGGTACACTAGCGTCGGATACGAGGTCAGCGTAGGGGTCGGCACCATATTGGTCGGAAACATCATAACACCACTTTGGAAAAATGAAAGTTTGATGACGGGCAATGCTTGTGTCAACCCGAACTTTATATTTTGAAAGAAATTTTGGACACTTGTCAACAATGGTAAACACTTATGTATATGGGTCGGTTGCACGTGTCAGAAATTTAGAAACATGTCATAGGGTTTGACTTAAGGATATATTGTCGACATTTCATTCATTTAATGTACTTACTTGTTTAATGCTTCCGCTTATTGTTTAATCTGATTATGTCAACTCTGATTATTTTGTTCTGTTCCTAATACTTGATTAACTGCTCATACTATCTTCATGATCATGCATCATTTGATCCATTGCATAGATTTGAGATTTAGGGTAGTTTTATTTGCTGAGCATTAATCGCTCATCTGGTGCAACTTCTTTGCCCCTGGCCTTTCATGCCAGGTGTCGAAGATGACGTTGCTGAGCCCGCTTATCCAGATACCAACAGCGGTACTTTCGAGGAGGATGTCGTAGCTCCGTGGTTCACCTAGATATATTTGAGCTCTTAATTTCAAATTTTAATGTAATTTCTTTAAAGTCGGATGATTGTAATCAAATTTTATTTTGACTAAGTAATGGAAATATGGTTGACTTTTGATACATTGTTTTAAATTAACGTCTTCGGAATCCGGGGCGTTACAGAAAGTTTCGCCGCATGAACCCCCCCCCCCCTCCCCCTTCTGAGTTCATCGGTGGACTTGTTTGTGGATGACAGTTAGGTTGAGCATATGAAAGAGACGTTGGATACCTTGCATATTACAGAGGAAGATCCGAGTCTCACTAGCTATTTAATAGTTCACAAGTGGATCATATAAATGGTGGAAGATAATGAAGGCTACATATGGCACAACAGACCTGACCTGAGAAGCTTTCAAGGACCTGCTCCTTAACCCATACGTCCCAGAGGTATTGAAAGACTCGCTTCGACAAGAGTTCTATGACTTAAGCAAGGGGACATGAATCTTGCTTCGCTACTAAAACAACAAGCGATGAAGTTCTAAAATGTAAGAGGTTCGAGAAGGACCTTAAGTCAACAATTAGGGGAAGGCTGATACAGTTAAAGATCTGAGATTATGAAGATCTGGTTGAGCGAGCAAGGATAGTGGAGGAAGACAGTTAGAAAGTGGGTGAGTTAGTGAGTGAGTCAGTAACTGCAGGTTCGGGGAGTCAAGTGAAGGAAAGGTAGAGGGAGGCCAGCGCATAGTTTTTGATTTATTAGAGACAGATAATTTTTCTTGAAGAAAAAAAGGGGGCACGATCAAGGTGAGTTAGTATGTTTCAAATGTGGACAGCCTGATCACAGGAAACCAAAGTGCCTACAGGAAGGGCAATCCTCTCAGGATGATGTCGTGACGATTCGGCTCATAATATACTACAAGTGCAATCAAGACGGTCATATTTAGCACAACTTTCCTCAAGGTTTGGGGAGTCTAGGCGTTCAGTGCAGTCTCAACCCTCACAGCAAGTTTTGTTTCAACCAAAGTTATCAATCTAGTATCGGCGAGCATACCAGTTTTGCTACTGGTACGGTACAGTACGGTACGTACCGGAGTATCATTTCGGATTTATCGCTAAAATTAATATACATATTTAAAAAAATATTTTATAACAAAAAATCATATTGAACATATAAAATAAAATATCACAATTTAAAAACAAATCACCAAACATAACAAAAGATAGTTTTAGCCTCAATTTATGTCTAATTACCTAAAAAAAATATTAATTGAATTTTTAAAATTTTTTTCAAGTACGGACCGGTACGGTACTGGCCGGTATTGGCCAAAATAGGCCGAAATAGCCCAGAACATGCCAAAATAGGCCAGAACAGTGGCCGAAATGGAACTCCGGTGGTCCGGTATCATTACGATGGCAATACGATATGTACCGGCCGGTACGAAAATGGGATCAATAACTTTGGTTTCAACAAAGTTTAGCACCTTTGCAACAGGCAAGAGCAAGTCGGATAGCCTCGTTTGCTTAGTTTACTAATTTGTTAACCCATTTCTTGTTACGAATTAATATGCAAAATGTTTTGATTTGTTTACATAAATAATATGAATTTAAGGTTTATTCAAGTTGCGCATATATATCATCATTCACACCCAAGTATGTGATACGAGATTTAACGTTTTTCACCAAATTAAGGTTGGATTTGAACTGTTAGAACATATTTTTTTTATTTTACTTGTTTTCATATTTACTTATTTTAATGTTATCTAAATTTTCTATTTTTTACTCTTTCAATAAGAACAATTGAAAGAAAATAAAAAAAATCAATTTTGATAAAAATTGACAAACAATTTTTTTTAAAAATAAGCTGAAAAAAAAACTATTTTACCAAAGAGAGAGACAGAGCGAAATGAGATTTGTGAGGGGAATAAAATCATCACTTTAGCCAATTTTCCTTGTTAACATCATTGATTCCATCACCTGGCTAACCGTTGCCTAATGACATAGGAAGTCAGTGTAGCCAACGACTAGAGCAGGGAGAAGATTAGTATAATTTCAGAAACTATAGGGTAGATATCTGTAATTATCAGAATCCTTAGGGGAGGTAAATAAAATTTACTCATTTAATAATGGCACCAAAAAATTACTAACGCCATCAAAATTACTATTGTCACCCCCAAAATAATATTCAATTTTCTAAAATTTATTAACGTCACCCAAAAAATTGACACCGTATCACATTCACTTTATATATAAACATGTACCTGATATGTAGTTATAATATAATTGTGGTTTGGATAATAGATTCTGAACTAATTGTGTTGTAAATTAGTCAATAATTAATTAAAGACTTAAATCCCTTTATAACCAGTCAAAAAATATCTAAAACACATTGGTTTGGCACGCCTAAATTCAAGTATGCATTGTTTTTCTATTCTGGATTCTTACTAACAAAATAAGACATTCTGATACATTCTAAATCTTACAATCCTGCGATGTCTTAAGTTAGTTTTCAATTCTTGCTTTCTTAATGGTATTGAATCATGTGTGTGCATATAGATACCCGGGTGGAATCAGGGTTCGACATTTAGGGGGTCAAAAAAATATTTCGAAAAGGAAGGGGACCAAATGTAATTTGAGAGGGACAAAACTGTAATTTTCTTACAATCAAAATTTTCAAATTTATACCCAAGTCCTAAATTTTTTTTTTAAAATTTTTTTGAAGGGGCCCGAGCCTCCCTTTGTCTACATGTGGTTTCGCCACTGCCAAGAATATTCTGGATAGAATTAGTTAATTTGATGTTTTTATTCCCCTAACGTGGTTATTAACAATAACTTAGTGAATTCATCTCTTGGGCTCATGATAAACTAAAAAACGATCGTACTACTCAGGCTAGAGTCTTGAGCATTGTACAAGGATGTGCTTCAGTAAGCGTTGGCGATGCAAAGTGATTTGCCACACCTGTGTTGGGTGCAGTGGAAAAAATTCTCATTTTTCTTTGATGGATGTAATCTTGCAATATCCTTTTTCTGCATCTTATATTAGTGGCTGGCGAAAAGATAAGATACTGTATTCAGATCTCATACCCTCCATAAAAATGAGAAAACTAAAATGCCAAACTTTAAGTTTATTAGCTTGACTAACACTGTTTGACTGCTTTTAAAAAGTAAAGAAAGTAACTAAATAATAGTTTAACAAATAAGAGATGTCAAAATAATTTCTCAAACTAGAAGGGAATTACTGGGTATTTGATAGAAACCAGTGGAGGTTAGTGTAAGATACCCTAGTACTATATATTAATTACTGGGCATTGTTTGGTACGTAACATGTGATTCCATGCTTTCTTACATCCACCATTCTTAACTAACAAATGTACCAATTGCAGAAGTGTAGCTCATGAAAAGGAAAGTTATAGAAGGAATCATTGATCATTGGCTTTAACCATCCAAATTCTTGTGAGAATTTTGATAGTAACAGCCGCGTCTATTTGGCTTATCTATATTATTGAATTATTAAATTTTATTGGGAGGAGTATAACTTAATCTATTCGAGTAAAATTATTTATAGCGCCTTTTGATCGCATTAACTCCAAATGCGTACACACTGAAATGTCCTTTTAGAAAATCATTATAGTGTCTTTTCGTCAAATATTTAACGGTAAATGTCACGTGCTCTTAAAAATATTTATTGTGACTGAAATACCCTTTATACACATATACGCACAACATAATAGCAGAAAGAGAATTGAAAACAAAAACTAATTTTTGTGGGCAAAGATGAGGAATGAATCCTAGGAACGGAGTGCACGGTGCATGGTCATCCATATGTTGTCCCGGAGATTGTTCATGTTGTCGTTGCTGCCCGTCTTGTGCTTTCTTATGTTTCATCCTCAATGTTGCTAGTAATTGATGAGAACATACTTCCGTCAGGGACACAAAAGCAGTTTCTATCTTGGCAAGACGGTTCAAAAAAAAATTTCATTCTCTTGTAATGTGACCAATGGTGGTAGTAGTTGATGAGAACATGCTTCTGTATTTTTTTCACTAAATTAAGGATTCGAATTTAACCTCGTATACGTATACTCGACAACCTCGTATATCTATACCATCTTTCTTTGTTCTTTAGCTTTATTGTGTGTCGATTCGATCAATTACTATCAAGATTCATAACGTTTCGAAAATTGAACACGTTGTTTTATTCCTAACATGCAATCCATTACAAACATAAATTGGAAATAACATATTATTAAACAGATCACTAGATGATCTCAAAGTGCATAATTAAGAACAGAGATAACATTCATTCCCAAATCATCAAACAATTAAGATTCCTGCAGGGCTGCTCCGGTCAGGTTCCGGTAAGCGAAGAAGGATCCGGCGACAACCAGAGGCACAAAGAACTCGATGAAGGCCGTTAATTTAGACGCTCGGTCATCCTTGATCACGAAAGCTTTCATCTCTTTAGACATGTCCTTAGAAGCAGTCTTAGTCTCGACTTCCACCTCATTGCCTGCTTCCTTGGGGTTGTAGCCTTGGAGGAACCCTACCTGGAATTTCAGCAGCAATTTTTTTGCAGCATTGCTGTGCCCAATATCATCAAAATCCTTCGTTGCGTCTTTTCCTGCTGATTGGATCAACACATCGTCTCCTCCTGGGTGTTCCTCCAGAAACTTTGTGGCGTCCACCACCTGCAGTAATTCTTGTTCACTCAAATGCAGTGGTAATATTTTGGGATGAAAAACTCTAGCCCCTTTGGCCACCAAGGTGAGAAAAGAAAAGAAAAGAAAAGAAAAGGAAAGAGTACGGTCTGGTCAACATTTCATTTGGATAGACAAAATGATGATTGTGATTTTTCTTATTTTCTTACCTATCTTGTATGACTAGCCTACATTAGTGAAGAGAAAAGAAAAGAATAGAAAGTGTCATATTTATTTTACCAAAACGCGCTTTTCGGTCACCAATACCACAAAAGAAAGAAAGAGTAAATTTGGTAACATAAAAAATTAAACTCTTTTAGGTTTTTTCTCTCAAAATCTAACTAAAATTAGTGAGAATCATCATAGGAGTTTTGAGGGGATCTCTGTTCTCATCCTTTTTTTACCTTCTTTCACAATTTTTCAACTCATTCTCAATCCAAACATGAGAGAGAATATTCATTCCATAAATTTCCTTAATTTTCTCTTGAAATTCATCAATCCAAATGGGCTGTATAGGGTGATTTAGAAATAAGAAGAAACACGAGGAAGTTGGGGGGGGGGGGGGGGGGGGGGTTAATTACTTACTCTGCCGTTGATGACGAACCAGCAATCATTCCTGGACTTGTGTTGAGCAACCTGTGAGAGGGTGAAAACTCTTTGTTTCTCCATTTTAGTTAGTTGTGAGAGAGAGAGAGAGAGAGAGAGAGAGAGAGAGAGAGAGAGAGAGAGAGAGAGAGAGAGAGAGAGAGATGATTTTGGGAGTCTAGGGGGGAGTTGGTGCACGTATACAGTTTACGGGTCACATATATAGAGAGATTTAGGCATTCCATATATGGACAAGAAATGGGGTTAGTGAGGAAAATATTTTAATGGTAGTTTAAAATAACTTGAACCTACAAACTCTCAAAGAAACTACAGTCCTATTTGATTTTGTAAGAAGTTATTTAAATTTCTCGTTTTGTTTGACTCGTCACGTAGATAATGCTTGTAAAAAATTAAGTTAATTTGGCATCATTATCAAAATAAGCAAAACAAGCTATTGGGGTTAATTTTTCAAGCCTGAAATGAGATTAATGTGAGGCACATTAGCGCCCCCCCCCCCCCCCAAAAAAAAAAAAAAAAGAAATAGATACAACTATTTATACTATATACGAAGCAAAAGGGGTCTTTTTGTAAGGAGTATGAGAGCACCACATCATTATTAATATGTTTCTGGATTTATTCTCCCGCCACTATCACTATATTGACTTTATCTTTTATTTTTAACAATATCTGATATTGAATTACTATCTTAGTCATAACTTGGAAAATATGTAACTTTTTCAACATATTTCATAATAAAATGCTTTCAATTGTTAAACTTACGTTCGAGAGTGATAAATGATAGTTAATCTTAAGAATGTAAATAAATATTGCTATTTCAAAATCAATTATTATTTTTATGTTTTAGTATCATCTATTTTTGTCTTTTTCAATCTATTAAAACTTACCACCATTTGATAAGTATATATATACTTAAATAACTTGAGACATGAGAAACTAAATTTGACTTTACAAATTGTTAAATGATTTTTTTGATATCAACTATTGTTGCTATTCTTGAATGTAAATTTTATTATTGACTATATATCTTAATTATTTTGTGACAGAAGAAACTAATTTTTTTCGTCATACAACTCAAAATATAATATCAAATTTAAATGCATAAACTCATTGATATTCAAAAACAGTTTTTATTTTTTTAGCCTTTGTGCATAGCACGAGTATATTGGTAGTCTTACTTTTAAGGCTGAGGGAAGAAACTAATTTGTTATTCAATAAGATTGACCTTTTGCATATATATATATATATATATATATATATATATATATATATATATATGAGAATGATATACACGTTGAGATTTACACATAATTTAATCATCAAATGAGACCGCGAGGACACGAGAGAGAGAGAGAGAGAGCGCATAGAATATCATCACGTGAGAGTACCTTGATTTTTACTTCTACCTTTCTCTCGTAATTTCTCGAAACAAGGAAAAAATACTACACTGTAATTTCTTTCTCTCACGATCCTACCTAATAGTCTTGGGTTAATTTCTAGCCTAGTTTGCATGCACTTCTTGACTTTATAGTTGGAGGGGATGAAAGGGAGTTGCTCTCGTTTGTGTTGGCACGCTCTACCTATCACACAAATGAGTTAGGTTTGGTAGGTAGATACAGTATGGATTATAACCAAAAAAATTAGGGAACGTACCTGCTCTCTTTATTTCTGTGTTTAATACTTTTTATTACCTAATCATTCTCTTTCATGCATGCTGCCAACTGCCAAGTACGTACCCGCTCAACATTATTTGGAGAGCTCGAATAGAATTATTTAGAATGAAGTTTATTTTATTGGCTCGTGAATTTTATTTTATTAAAATAAAGCTTATTTTCTCGTATTCCTTAAGGCGCCAATTATTTTACGGACACTTCACCAAAGTGTGCAGAAATCAAAACGGAACGAGATGTGGGTGCCTTGCAGCCGGTAGATGACCCACTTGAGGCAGAGTTTGTTGAGGGGTTAGACCGGGTAATGATGATCATTTCCTAATACCTATAACTCGGATTGGAAAAATCAACCTAACTACTCGTGGTGACTGCAGCCACAGGGCAATATTGTTGCCTCACAGTCTAGTCCATGCAACACCACATTCAATCCTGTGGCCTATCGTTCTTCCTCTTACCAACAACCACCACTTCTGCAAGTACCTGCAAACTTCCTGGGACCCCACCTTTGAGGAAAATGTGTTAAAATCAATTAAAAACATGAGCGACAATCAACAACAAGTGCGCTCCAACACTCAGTCCGTTGCCCAGGTTGCAACCCAAGTGGGTTAGATCGCTAATGCATTAAACCGTATGGAAGAAGGTAGGCTGCTCAATCAAACTATCAACAGCCCTAGAGGACAACACCAAGTTGAGGGTAGTAAAGGGGACTGATAATTTTTATGAGGTGAATGCACTCTTGTCCCTTCGTAAAAAGAGAGTGATCAAGACTAGACCTGAGCAGGAGAAGATCAAGGAGCACTTGGCTCCCTCCATCCCATCTAATTCTGGGTGGAGAGTTTTCATAGTAAAGAGGTCACCGCTCCAATCACTTCTTTACCAACTACTTCTACATCACCAGGCTCCAAGGCACCACCCTATGTGCCTAAATCTAGCCCCCATTCCCATCATGTTTAAATGGATCATCTCCCTTCTCCAAGAAGAAAACATATATGTAGGATACACTTGAAATCTTCAAGTAGGGTAAAATCAATATTCTCCTCCTAGACACCATCAAACAAATCCCGAACTATGCTAAATTTCTTAAGGCCCTCTGTACTCAAAAGAGGAAGTCTCGGATAAGTGTGCCCAAAAAGATCTTTTTTACCGAGCAAGTGAACTTTGTTTTACGATCTGATGCTCCCCTTAAGATACAAGATCCTAGCACTCCTACCATTGCCTATTCATAGATAGTCATGTCATTGAATGTGCACTTTTAGATTTAGGGACAACTGTCAATCTAATCCCTTATTCAGTACAATTAGGACCTAGGGAGTTAAAACCCACGTCGGTCACATTGCAATTAGTAGATAGATCCATTAAGGTGCTGCGTGGTATAATTAAGGACGTTCTTGTCAAGGTCAATTATTTTTATTTCCTTGCTGACTTTATAGTACTTGACACAGAATCGATGCAATTGCTTAGAAAGCAAACCCTAGTTATATATACTTGGTTGTCTATTCTTAGCAACGGCCAATGTGAATATTCATGTGAACAGTGATTAGATGGAGGTTACTTCTAAAAACATGACACTCAAGCCCAGTGTTTACAATCCCACAAACTACCCCCATGTGGAGGATGATTGCTATGCAATCGATGTTATAGAAGACCTAATTGAGGAGGCATTGCTCAACATTCTTCAATGTCTTACGAAGTCCTATGAAAAAATTCAAATGTATTTCAGAGGTCGATCTAAAGAAGATCCTGATGAGCAAATCAAAAGGTTCAAGGATTGAATATTGAAGAAACGCCATTGAGCAATTTACAAAGAGTTAACAACGAGGTCTTGAATCATCACAGAAAACTCTAAGGTTTGATTATAAAAAACTTTCTGATTCTGCGATTTTCGCGATTAGCACTTTTTTCCCTCCCGTAATTTTTTTTCCTGCCTTAAGATTTATCACGTAATTTGTTTGTTATGCGTTCTTATGTTCTTCATTTATTTATCTTACATAATCACATAATTAATTACGAATTAACTCAAAAAATCAACGAGATAAAGTCAGATCACAATTATTCAATCAACACTTAATTACGCTCAATTTTTCTAATTCCATAATCGAAGATTAGAGATCCCTGTCCCATATCCTATCGGTTGTTATCCCTACCTCCATTACTAGTTCTCAAATTCAAAGAATGCAGTGATGACAGAATTCTTCATGTACTTTAGGGTCACCCAGGAAAGGAAAATGATAGTTATCACTACCTTTACAGGCTAACCTGATAGGATTCATTGTTATCTTTTCAGTTCGAATTCAGATAGAACATTAAAAAAAATGCACCATGCTTGAGACAGAAATTTAATAATTCCATTAAAATAGGGTAATTACTGAGCACCATGAACTTTCGGAGAGATTCTGGATGACTTCGTGGACTCTTTAACATCAGTTCGATCCTGATTGTTAAACTCAATGCCTTGAAATGTAACCCTAGATGACCGATACTGACTACCAAAAGCTGTCCCAAATCCCCATCCAAGGCCGAGTCCAACTCCACAGCCACCGCCTACGAATCCAGTAGTATAATGAATTACTCAGTCCATAACAAGAACAATGGTAACAAAAATTATTTTGCGTGCTAGTCGGAAATGGAAAGAAATAAAATTTTGAGCAAAGTTATTCGTGCTTGATTTTGTGTGTGAAAAAATTGCTGAGGAAAGCTAGTTGCTGTTTACCTGCACCAAGACCCAAGATATTTAAAGGCATTCCTGCATCATTTTAACACCACCGATTAGAAAGAAGCTGGCTCCAATTGAATTAGAGTTCCATAGGATTAGTACTATGTGCACTTACAGAACTAGAAAAGAAACCTAGACAAGGAATCTCATAAAGAGTGCGAACGTTTGATCTATTTCATTACGTCATATCAAGTTATAAAAGCCTTTTGCTAGTTCATTGACTGAACCCAAGCATGACCATAAAATCAGTTACCCTTCATTATCCAAATCAACGGATATTGGAACAGGAATGTGCAGGAAGAGTGGTAGACCACATCACGAGTCAGGCAGAAACTAAGTACTACATTAGAAAGCGAAATGATCTGAGGAACATACAAATTAATATATGCACAAATAACTACCTGCCAGTATCTAAGCATGTATTCTCAAGCACTTTCCAAATAAAAGTTCTTTTGGTGTCTATTTGAGTACTTACAATGCCCCCAAATCTTGATTTCAACATTAAGAAGTAGCGTTATTGCTTCAAGTTTCTTCTCAAGGTAGGTTGCCAAAAAACTTAAGGAAATCCAGAATACCAACTTGAAACAATTCTGAATCTAAGATAATAACAATAGGAACAAAATGTCACACACATTCCCACCAATAACACACCATGAAAGAGCATAGGTTGATTCTTAAGCTTTTCTAGGATTATCAACCACCCTTTCCCCCACAGATCAAACAGTAACCTTCTAAGCATTTACCAAATTAATTAGACTCTTGGCACACCCATATTGCAAAATCGTAAAGCAATCCACAAAAATAAACTTTTCATCGACAAACACAAGGACATTCTCACCTTCATAAATGTTCATCCCATTACACAAAAGGAAGTGTGCTATATAATAGTTTTTCTCCAATGTTATCTACACATGTCCACAAAAACTAGTGGATAAACATTGCTGGACAACCATTATTAACTGCTGCAAGTTCCACTACTGGGATTACTTACATTGATCTCATTTCTCTAGTTAGTTCGATTTAAACCGTGGCTTTACTTTAATTTGACACAACCAAGTCCTTGGTGCTGTCCTTAATCCCCTTAATCCATGTCTTTCTTGTGCCCTTTTATCCTTAAGAACATTCAATCCAGAACAATTACCGTTCCTCGTGTAAGAACAGTCATATATGACTTCCCCAATCTTACATTTCATTAGCATAACTTCCACAAATGTATTCATTCATTGTTCTATCTTTTCATAACCCCATTCATCCTTGTTGACACCCTGCATTTAGCTACACTCAACTGAAAATGCTTGTTTTGTCAGTTTAACATTTCTCACGTACCACACATGGTTCACCTTATAGCTACTCTATGGAACATTCACTTCCACTCAGCAGGAATTATTCAATCACATAAATTTTGAAGCATTTATATGCTAATTCATCCCTCTCTAGACCTTACGGGTCAAATTCTCCTCCAACGCTGATACGTTTACTACAAATGGTTCTTTTATGCATAGATTGATCATGAAAATTTGACTTAAATAGGGGCGAAGATTTATTTTGGTACTTCTTTCATATTGTTGAGATAATAATAAAAGCAAATATTAGGCTCTCTAGATTCATTACTTGAACCAAACTAGAAAAGCGCAATCGTAGAATCATCATAAGTCAAAACATAGGTAAATTTCTACCTAAAAATAAGAGCCAAATAGCTGCCCAGTTGAGACTCAGAGCTTTGAAGCCATTGCCCAAGTTTCTATAAACTAAGAGATTGGCATAGTCGATACTGATTGTTTCCAATTAATGTAGGAACCACTGATTTGGTTTAGCTTATTCCATTGTCTCCAATTGGCCACAAACTCATTGCATCAGCAAAATAATTGGTAAACCTAACTTCTATTACACTAGAAAGAAGTGCTTAGAAACTACAATGCTTATACAACACAATATGATTATAACCCCACGACACCCAAACTGATCACATTATAACGGAAGCCTCCATATGGTAAACCCGAAGTGCTGAATAATGTAAAGAAAGATCAAAGAGACAGTCACTTGATAACCGTGATGAATCCTAATATTTCAATATATCGTGCAATGAATGTTGTTTGCCAACATAAAAAGGTCTTGCAAATGAAATGATAGTAAATTAGAAGATTCGTGTTAAATTTTGAGCATGTTGTATACTTGTTTGCAACCATAAAACGTACCTTTTATCTGGAGGGGTCATTCATTTACCAAATTTTGGAGAAGGACAATCATGAAATCCTACAATTAACCTATACTTGTGGCAATATTGAAATGAAAATGCGCATGCCCTGATCAAGAGGGGAACTTCAGTTTTAGCATGAGATTTTATGAGCATCATTTGGCGAATGGAGCAATCAGAAAACTAAATCATGATCGCCATTCCAATTTCTCAAACATTGTAAAAGGTGATGTGTTTCCAACTTCGCATCAGGATCAAAAAGTTCCACACTTTTGTTCACAATTTCTTTCCAAGACAGCTTCTGATAAGAAGCCTTACTGGACATGTAATCTTGGGTCAAGAAAAACGCAGGCCAATCCCAGAAAATCTAATTTATTATAAAAAAAAAAAAAGGAAAGATGCAGATGGAGAATTATGATACAGACCTCCAAAGCCCCACCCTACGCCGAATCCGCAACCAATTCCGAAACCTAGACGCAATCCACAAAGACGATACGGAATTATTCCAGAGACAGTATACATAGATATACTCATCTATACAGATTCATATACATATACAAAGAAATGAATGAAGCGTCCGCCTGGTTACGCATACCAAATCCCACGCCTGCTCCATCGAAGCTTGTAAGCACCATAGTTTAGCTACCGACCCAGTTGATCCTTCGTCAAGCTGGCAATATATACACACACACAAACACCAGCTAAACGAGAGGAAATTGAAAGGAGTATTCTTTTGGACCTACAGAGAAGCAAAATGTCGGATATCTTCGAAAATTGCAAGCAGATTTCGCACGCACAGAGGGCTTCGGCTAAACCTCAATTGGGGAATTAGGCTGAATTAGAATACTAACCCCTTGTACTTGATGGATTTACGAAAACGCACCACTATGATTTCACTTACCTCACTTGAGGTTTTTGACAATTACAAATATTTTCTCTGTAATGTTTTACAATTACAGTTATATCCCCTCTGCTATGGATTTTAACTTTATTCAGACCCAAGCAGTAAGTTTCCGATAGATTGTTGCCGTTAGTGCTGATGCCAGCACAGAAAAGATTTTTATTAGGATGATTTTACTTTTGATGTTAGCACAAGTAAAAAAGTTAATTTATTTTTAACTACAATAGAAAAAAAACTATTGTTAAAAAATAATAAGTTTTATTTGTTATTTTGTGATATATTTTTATAAAATTTTATTTGTCTCAACAAAAACAACTGAAAAAATATAATAATAAGGACAGAAATAAAAAAATTAAGGTATTGAAGAAACTCAAAATAATAAAATGTTAAATTGTTAAACTTTTTTTCATTTTTAGTCAACTTTTTAGAATTTTCAGTCATATGTTTTTCACTTTTAAATTTATTTTGTCAAGACAGATGATTAGTTCAAAAAAAGTGACACAAATTTTATTAAAATTTCATAAAGGAGTATATCATCCACTTCCATAATTATAGACGTCCACTATAAAAATCATGTAACTTTAGAGTAAAAAAATAAGATACATTGTTATATAATTTTATAAATTTAATATTTACCAAATTAAAAAAATACAAAAAATGAAGACGTTGAGATACTTAATTTCGTGCAAAAAAATTCCTAATAATTGACACATTTTTTTGTGATGGACTGCGAATATAAAACATATACAGTAAAAATCGAAATGACCAATAAGCGAGTTAGCATTATAATCAGTAATCAAAATAGATGATGTACACACAAAAAATGGAAAAAAAATTATCATAAATCAGTAAATAAGTTCAACAAATATGTTTAATTGTTAGAATCAACTTTTTAACTTATTTTTAGGAGCACCTTTTCAATCTTTATTTAAAAATTCATTTTTAATTTTTATACACTAAATCTTCAAAAAAAATCTTTTTAGTTTTATTCCACTAACTTTTATCCTAAAAAATAAATTTAATATTTGTCCTAAACTTTTAACTTTTTTTAATCTGTAACAAGCATTTTGTTAAGAAATACTTACCAAAACATTAGTTTTTTAATCCAATAATAGCAGTATAATTAGTTTTTATGGAGACATACTTACCAAAATAGTAGTTCATGATTGATTGTTTCATCATAAGGGATAAAATCTACTTTCTTCGTTGAAGAGTATAAACAATGCGTATGTATGAGTTTTTGTTTAAATTATTTTTTTCTTGACCTTTTCAATTGGATAAGATTAAAAAATAAAAATTTTTAATTATTTTGATAATTTTAACTCAATTAGTCAGCTTCAATAATTTATGTTTTGATTTTAAGAAAAAAATCGCATTTACTATATTACTTTTCAAGAATTTGGTTGTGTTCTGAAAATTAATTTTTAAAATAATATAGATATACGAGATTTTGTACTTTTTCTTCTTTAGTTAATTTTTTAAAATTCAAATATATTTTTATTTTTGAATACATCTGGTCAAAATACACTTTAAAAGTAAGCAAATTACAATTTCATAAAAAATCACTTAAAACGAAGACATTAACCAACTCTAAAAAATTCAATAAACTTAAATTTCTTCAATTAAAATAAAAAAAATGTTGTCAAGAGGCCATTAATAACGTTTGTTAAGAGATGATAGACTGATAGCTTTCAAAAGGTAAAAAGGTCAAATTGACAATTTCGTCCATTTCAATCCACTGGCACTCCTAATAATGAAGGTAATTATAATTTCAATCCACTAATTTTTTTGTTGAATTTTTATTTTGCATTAATTTTTTTATTTATCACTAGTTCCCCTCGATAAGAAATTTCAAAGAAATAAAAAATTATATTCAAAATGTTAAAAATAAAAATTTTGAAAAATAAGTAAAACATGGTTTGTGCTCTCAAGACCTTTTAGTACATTAACTTTTTTGTAACTTTTTATTTTGCATAGATTTTTTTATTGCTTATTGGTTTCTCTTAATAAGGAATTTTAAAAATTAAAAAATATAAAAAATAAGTCAAAATATGAGTTGTGTCTTCACAATCTTTTCGTACACTAATTTTTTTTGTATTAATTTTTTTATTGGTTCGTCTCAATAAGAAATTTTTAAAAATTAAAAAATAGATGAAAGATAAGTCAAAATATGATTAGTGTCCTCATGATCTTTTGGTAGACTAATATTTTTGTAACTTTTTATTTTGCATCAATTTTTATTTCTTATTGGTTCGTCTCGATAAGAAATTTTTATTTTTGTATTATTTATTTTTATGTCTTTAACAAATAATATTATCTATATTTTTATTCTAGCAGATTACTTTATCTGTGTTTTATTCTAACACATTACTTTATCTGTGTTTTTGTTTATCTGTTAGAATAGAAACACATCTAATAATATTGTACTGGCCTTAATAGAAGAGTAATGTTACTTAGGCGACAGATAATTCGGATACATTCGAATATAGATGTGTTTGGAACTATTGAATTCACGTAGAATTCTCAATAATTTATGGATTCTATGTGCATTTAACGATCGATCACATACTTGGTCTTGTTTGAAAATGTGAATGGATAACTTTTTATTTTAATTGGACACATTTGTATTCGGATGTTTCTGTTTCTAAACATTTTTATGAAAAAGAAAGGTCCCAAAATACTTCACTCAATTACAAAATTACATGACATCATTTTTTGTTAAACCAGAATTACAAATATCTTTATTCTTATTTCAAGAAAACCCCAACATTTCACAACACTTACTCAAAACACCTCCGAGCAAAACAATTACACCTCAAGGAACAATTTTATTCTCTCTCATTTTCCCAATACAAGACACAAACGACTTCTTGGAATCCCTAAACCCCGAAAACCCATGCTCTCTGTTCTTAACCATACCACTCAACAAATCCTCCGAGCAAAACACTATATCCGCAAACCACCACGGCGCCACCTCCTCCAGTTTAGTACCCACCAACCCATTCTCCCTCACTATCTCCTCCCAAACCTCACCCTTGTCCTTCATCATCTCCTCCAAGCTCCTCTGTTCTTGACCCTCTTTGTACCCCACTAGTTCCACCCCGAACTCTTCTGCTAGCAATTCCCACATTTGTTTCCACTTGAAAACATCCCCGTTCGTGCAGTTAAATGCCTGGTTCTGCCCTTTTGGATCCACCGCCGCCCATATCTGGTGCTCCGCTATCAACTCTGCATCAGCTGCATCTGCGTAACAGTTCCAAGAAGCCTTTGTTCCCGGATACGTTAATGGTTTCTTCTCATGTTTGCATATGGCCGCGTATACGCATAGCGCGCCAATTACGTTCATGAGACTATAGGGAGAAAACCCGAATACTAAAGACGGGCGATGAATTGACCATGTCAAGTTTTCCTTCTTTTTAGCTTCTTCGAAGAGGATGTCTTCGAGGTTGTAGTAAAAATTCTTGGTGTTTAATCGCGGCACGTCTTCAAAGAAAGGGGATTCGTGTTTCTGGATTTTACCGTATGATTCGAATAATCCAAAGTAGTTCTTGATCCCGGTCTGGAGGCATATGTGACGGAGATTGGGAGCGTTTGGGATCACCGAATTGAGGACATTTTGGAACATGGTTCCGTTAATGTCACACTCTTCGGATCCCATCCAGCTCACGTAGAAGATGTGAGTGATGTCCGTGAGAGGGGACAGTTTGGTAATTGTATCTTCAGCATTAGAGATATCACATTGGATGTAGTGGAGAGGGTGGTTGGCGGTCCATGTAGGTCTAGGACGGCGTGCAATACCGTAAACCTTCCATGGACCACCGGGAGTTCCAGATAGCGGAAGGACTTCCGCTAGACCATTGCCAACGATGCCTGTCACGCCAACTACGAGGGCAACGCTCTTGTAACTCTTTAGAGTTTCCTCTTGTTCATATTCTTTCTGCAAATCAATTAAACACCAGCATTTTAATGTTCATCTAGTGGAGAAAATTTGACAATCTAATAAAAACTGATGCCAATAAAATGTTATAAGTGTACCTTTGCACCACCAATAGATCTATCCAACCACCAGCTCATGTCTTTTGAGGAGGGAAATGGGGGGAAGAGGGAAGGAGGGAAGGGAGTGCAGAAGGCAAGCAGCTGATCAAAGACTATTATATGGACGGGTATTTAAGGAGAAAGCAACAGAGACAAGCGCTGGAGCCCATTGTAATTAACAGAAGAAAAGAAAGGGGTTAATGTGGAGTCTCGAATCTCACTTGAGTACTTCTCATTAATCTTTTGAACACTCTTCGCTTGTGCTGTAAAATATTTTAAGTTATGTTAGTGTTAATCGGGGTTGTATATTCAACGAGTACTTCGATGCTTAAGTTAGTTTCTAAAAGAGAGAGTAAAAGCAATTCTAACCGCTGAAGAGGTTCGGCCTGACCGGGTATGACGTGCACTCAACATTTGCTGAGACACACCAGGTGGGCCTTGTCAAACCTCTCGACCTAGTAAGAATAGATCCATTCTTGGGTCTGGCCAACTCAAGTCCAGCACAAACAAACCGAGAATGTTTATGGATTGAGGGCCCATCGTATTGCGTATCTGGCCTACCTCAGTTTCCATTTGTTCGAACAAATGTTAAAATATTGTGTACGAATTTAATCATTTATGAATGATGTGAACAGATGAGTTAATAAAACAGCATGAATCGCATGCATAATATTTTAATATCACATGCAGACGAAACTAAAAGGGGATGGATAATGTTTGTCCTATAAGTTTCAGACATTTATTATATGGAAATCTAATTTTACTCACGTCACTAGTTCAAGACTTTGATTGATTGGCAATAGTGAACAAATAGAACTAGTGTGAATCGCGTGCACAAATTCTTTTATTGAGAATAACTGTTAAAATAATTTGGATGGTTAATTTGGACACTTTCGCCAATATATATTTTCACTAATTTTTTAAGAATTAATTATAGTACTATCGACTAGATAGTACATATAATTAAAGTCGGAATAAAATTACTTCACATATAGACTGTCTGAAAGAATTAATACCACATTGGAGATTCCAAACATAAAACTAAAAATAAACAAAACTCATAAATCTCAGATCTTGACCACCAACACAGTCCTTTGTAGCGTTATATTAAGCATAAAATACCAGAATTATAATCACGACTTGTAGTTCTATGTGGACCTGAGGGCCCTGTAGTGAGCTGATTCACAGGATGTAGTGAAGTCATCCGGCCATTCATCTCGATAATGAACGACTCATATTCAATTCAGTATTTATATGCACGAATAGTTTGATTTGAATTTGAACTGTCCATTACGAGATGAATAGTCGGATGATCTCACTACACTCCTATAATGAATTGGCTCACCACAAGGCCCCCAAATTCGGTCTATGCATTATCTATTTTGATAACGTGAAGCATATACAGTAATCTTGAACTATACAATAATCATTGCTGCAAAGTTTCTTTCTGATCTTTTTATTATGTCTCCTAAATAATAGTTTTTATTAATAAAAAAATTTCATTATTGCCCAGAAAAATAAAGTCAATCTTTACTTCTATTTTTCCATTTCTTTTGCTTGGGCCAATATACAGAAATTTGATTAAGGCCTCGACACATTCAATGGCACCTTTTACTAGAAATAATTGTACCTCTGGGTTGTAAAAAAATACAGTATCAGAATATAGCAAAAAGCTTTCTTGAACAAAGAATTGCAATTCTCAAAATTGAACATACATTTAGGCCAGATACATGGTATGGTTAATATTGATAATATAAATGCGTAAATAAATAATTATCTATGTTAAAAATAAACTCTCAAATGTGATCTACTCAATTTACCCAATGTCTCAAGGTAAAAGAAACATAATACTTTGATACAACGCTCTAAGTTTCGGATTGACGTTAAATAACATATTTTAACTAACACACAACCTAATCTTTATTTTATATTAAGAGAAAAATATGATTTTAGTTACAAAATACCGAATCAAGATCCTTCAACAAGAAAATACGTTCATAAGGACTTTTGCAAAGCTCTAAGACCTACTCTAAGTGAACCACAATGCAATGGGGTCTTCTTTGAAATTGCTGTCGTCGTTGCTGGAAAGTCGGATTCCTCTACTCCATCTTCAGTACTTGGCCTGAAATACCGAAGGCAAAAAAAAATGACACCATGAGCTGTGAGGTTAAATAAATAGTCCTACATGTAAAGTCTACTTTATTTACATGATCAGAGTATGTATCAATGTGCAACATATATATCAGAAGCAATCACATGTAAGTGCGGAAAGTTAAATGAATCAAATGAGCCAATGTGATATGCTTCTACGAAATCCCAAAGTCAACTACTAGGTTCATGTTCCTAATGTTATCAACAGTAATATCCACCCAGATTTAAAATATTGATTGTGATTATTTATATCTCAAAATTCTAATTTCGGGTTGACACAAGCGTTGTTTGTAATTATAATTTTCATATTTATGATGCTCTCATTCGGTATGATCCTAACACCTATGCTAACCGTGTTCTTGACCACCAACATTCTCAAAAATTAGTTCCTGTCCGCCATGTTCTCAACCATTATGTTTCCTATCATTATGCTTTTTGTATGTCGTGATCGACATCAAAATATTGTATTCCACTTCTTCTACACTAAGTTTTATTTTAGAGGACATATACGATTAAAGAATATAATTCGGTTCAAGACATAACTTAGCTCAATATATAACACGGCCAATGACACAATTCGGTTCAAGGCGTAATTCGGCTAAAGTCATCTCATGGTATCAGTTATAGTTCGACTCATGCCATATCACGGCTAAAGATATCCTAAACACATGTCTCGATTGAGATAATGCCATTTCACAAAATCACAATTTTCCTTCTTTCACAAAACCATGAAATCTTTTATAGTGGGATTCGAGGGTTCTAAGTTTAAAGTCTACTAGACCCGAGTGTCTCATCGTCAACAAGTTTATCAATTGTTATTCCAAAGACAACCAAGAGGGGAGCTAAATTGTGTTGCTAAACTAAAATACCCAATACAAACTTATGCTAGAAATTTAATCAAAACATGAAGTGCAATAAATAAGAGAGAGAATGAAGACAAGAAACTTATAGTTGTTTGGTGATCCATTGACTCTAATCTCTACTACACTTCTTCAAGAAGATCTCTTGAGTTTCACTATTTGAGTTACTGATATGCCAGATTCATCCAAGTATACAAATGGACTCTAACCATACATGTCGTCCGATTATATTTTTTAGCATAAACTAATTTGTGAATTGGGTATATGAGTCATCTACCCTGACCTTTCAATTTCTAACTTTTATGAGGAGCTAGTGAACTGCTTACAGTCTTTATTTTCAAAGTAACTTCTACTTTGATTCTAAGATGCGCTCACAAGTATTTTTTACTCAAATACTCAACCAGTGGTTACAATTTTTTGTGTAAATCCAATTACTCCTCTTTGAGTAGATATGAAAATTCAAAACTTGAATGCAATAGAAATTGAGAGAGAAGTATTTGAAAGGCTTTGAATACTCTTGAAGGCTTTGAACCAAAGAACTCTTGAAATGGAAAATCAGGTGAAAGATAAACACGAATGTTTTGTACAGAAAACTTCTTTAAGAAGCACTAGTTATCTACACTCTCATAGGTGAAGTTGTTTATGTGCCTCCATTACAATACAAATTAACCTTCATCAAGATTGTAATTCAGCCATCAAACAACTAATTCTCTTTTTTCTAATATTGAGAGATGAACTCATGTTTTCAAATTAGGTTTATTTGTTCCAACAACTTGTGTTTTACCAACTAAACTTGGTGACCAGAGATTTTCCGAATTCTGAGTCGAGTAATTATCATTGACGGCGAACAACAATCCTATCTCTATGATTGCCATTTTCACCAGTTATCCAGACAGTCCGTTGATGAAAGCAGCAGACAAGTTCTTGCTTAATTTTAGATATATTGTTATAGTTATTTCACCCTCTCAATTTCGCCAAAACTCATGTCTTATGCTTATTTATTCGTTAACCATCTATCAACCCAGTTGAAGAGGAATCACATTGTTCTTATTCAGGCTGTTACAAAAGCACTCCAGAGTCCAGAGGTAAAGCTCCACATCAACAAAATAAACCTACACCAAAAAGGGCCAAAAAAACAAAAAACAAAGAAGAGACAAAAGCTCAAATCCATGAACACAATCTTGTCATGCTCCTTACTCCCTGCCAATGATGCCCAGAAATTTCACACACCCTTTTTGTAACAGTAATCCTACAGTCTCAGAATTGAACTTAAATTATTTTCTCCGAATTTAAAACAAAGTGAATCATAATTTTTTCCAAAATTTGAATTCTTCATGATCCATTTTAATGTGATGAGCTTGTTTCAAGGAATAATTTTGTAACCTTTCATTTTGTCAATCCAAGAAACAAGCGAGGTACTTGTATTCCTAAACCCCAAAAACCCATGCTCTTTGCTCTTATTCATACTATCCAACATACACTCTCCGCCCAATATCACATCCACAAACCACCACATCGCCACCTCCTCCAACTTCGTCGGCAGAAGCCCCTCCTCCTTCACAATCTCGTCCCAAACCCTTCCCTTATCCTTCATCCTCTCCACCATACTCATCCCCTTCTCGTTCTCATCAAATTCTACATATTCCACCCCAAATTGCTCCGCCAAAATTCTCCACAAATGTTTCCACTTGAACACATCCCCGTTGCTACAATTAAATCCCTCGTTCTTCGCGTAAGGGTCGATCGCCGCCCAAATCTGGTGCTCCGCTATCATATCGGCGTCGGACGCGACGGAGTAGCAGTTCCATGCCGCCTTCGTTCCGGGGAACTTCAGTGGGGTCTTTTCGTACTTGCAAATCGCGGCGTAGACACAGATGGATCCGATCAGGTTCATCATGCTATATGGGGAAAACCCGAAAATCACGGCTGGTCGGTGGACGGACCAGGTTAGGGTTTGTTTTTCGGCCGCCTCGTCGAGTATGATGTCTTCAAGGGTGTAATAGAAATTGGGGGCGTTGAGCCGCGGCATGTCCTCCGTGAACGGCGGATCGTGCGGCTGGATCTTGCCGAAGGCCTCGAATGGGCCGATGTAGTGTTTGTGGCCGGTTTGGAGGCAGATGTGGCGGAGATTTGGGGCGTTTGGGACGACGGCGGAGAGAACGTGGCGAAGCATTGCACCGTTGGCGGCGCAGCACTCGGATTCGGTGGGGCGGTTGGCCCAGGTGACCCAGAAGATGTGGGTGATATCGGTGAGTGGGGAGAGCTTGGATAGGGTTTCGTTTTCGTCGGAGATGTCGCATTGGATGTATTCGACGGGGTGATCGGCGCTCCAAGATGGGCGGGGGCGGCGGGCGACGCCGTATACCTTCCATGGTCCGCCGGGGGTGTCGGAAAGTGGGAGGATTTCGGCTAAGCTGTTTCCGACAATGCCGGTGATGCCGATGACCAGAGCTACGCTCTCGTAGCTTTTGTGGAAATCATCTTCGTCTGATTTTTTCTGCACATCAAATGAAGAAAGGTAATCAAATTACGATTATGAAAAATTTGCAGGAACCGAGAAGGTACTCAATTTCGTTGAATCACAACTGACTATTCGTATATATATACATATTTTCGGGTGATTGATTTTTTTTGGTTAGTTGTGCTGTTGTGTCTGCGGTACATTGCATGTATATTTGGAGGTATTAAAGAAGTGACTCATGCCTTTGCAGCGCCTATAGCTCCGGCCCACCACCAGCTCATTTCTGAATTCGATTTATTGGTTGGAGATGGGGGAACAACAGAGACACAGAGAGAGAGAGAGAGAGAGAGAGAGAGAGAGAGAGAGAGAAGCAGGTTGGTGAAGATTGAAGGTAGGGGTTAGTGTTGTCTTGATGGGAGGATGCAAAGGATAAAAGTATTTGGTTTTCTGTTTGAGAGGAGGGTATTTATACAATCTTAACAAAATGAAATAATAATTTTTCTCTTTCATTCAGAGGAAAAAGACGGGTTTTTTATGAAACTAATACCAAAATCAAAACAAGTCAGCAAACTACTCTTGTTTTGAAAGAATTTATAAAACTACTCTAGGTCGCATGGTCTGTACGCGACCTAAGACATGTGGACGCCACGGTGGCGGTAAAAGGTCGCATATGCGACTGGCGACCTTACCTATGGTCGCATACCATACACGCGACCAAACGCAATGAACAGTAAGGTCGCATCATGGTCATGCGACCTTGCATTGGCTTTATATATACACGCAACTTCGGTTCGAAATCCAACATAAGAGACATGTCTTCCCCCGCTACGCGTTTGGCAGGAGAATGGAAAGAGGAGAGAGTTCCAAATGTTCAAAAGTAAGGTGAACATTTGGATTTTGTGCAGAATGAATCAGGAATTATTTAAATTGCGAGGAATGATGGTTTCGGGCCTAAATTTCCGTTCAAACATAAATATGGGTCTGTGCATTTTTGTTCAAAAACACCACCCACCCACCCACCCACAAACCACCCCAACACACACACACACAACAAAAAAATTAAAAAAATTAAAAAAATAAAAGGCCTTATTCACTATGGGGTTTATTAGCTCTGGAAACTAATTAATTTTGTTTCCATAGTATTTGTGAAAGCTTTATGTTGTCTTACAGGTAGAGGACTATGCCAGTTGCATGGCCGAATAAATTTCAATTAGTCATTTTCTCCATTAGCCTTGCTATACTTCTGCTATTTGTGAAAGTACACATTTCCCGTGAATTTTGTGGTCTTTTGATCTTTCATTGTGAGGATTGAAATTTTTGTATTGTGAGTTTATGACTATGCGAGAGTAAGGTCGAGTGTTTGCAAAGCGCAAACAAATAGTAGAACCCCCATTTGAATCATCCATGCCGCCAGCTAAGCACTTTTCAGGGGGTAATGCAATGTTATTTCTGTACAAATACTTAAATGCATAACTCCCTCACTCAATCTCCTCTGATCTCTTTTGGCTTTTTTTTTCCTAAAAATTAGTATTACTTCTGCACTTTGTTGGCTAACCTTTTGCTTACATTTACTTCAATTTTCCATGCAGGGTCATAAGCAGTGGCTTGCTGAAGTTCAATCTATTGGTGTTGTTGAGCACCCAAACCTTGTAAAACTTCTAGGATACTGTTCTGCGGATGGTGAAAGAGGAATACAACGCCTGTTGGTATACGAGTATATGCCCAATAGGAGCTTAGAAGAACATCTTTTCCACAGGACTTCAGCAATTCTACCTTGGAAAAAAAGATTGGAAATTATCTTTGGTGCAGCTCAGGGACTGGCTTATCTGCACGAGGGACTGGAAATCCAGGTTCAATTTCTTTCAATTGACTTCAGTCATATTAGAACCCGTGCAAGAAGAAAGTGCCAGTTTAGATGTGTTGTCGGTACCAAAGATGTGCATGCACTGGCTACATCCGTATTGGCTTGATGTTTTTTTACTTCTATTTGGTTTGAAACAGTATGATGTTTGAGGTGTTGAATTGTTTGTCTTTTGTGTTGATCTGGAAGGTTATATATCGAGATTTCAAATCGTCGAATGTGCTGCTAGATGAAGAATTCAAGCCAAAGCTTTCAGACTTGGGGCTAGCTAGGGAAGGCCCAGTGTCAAAACATGTCAAAAATCTGCTAGACATACCAAAATATTTGATTATTTGATACATTTCCAAACTCTTTTCATATCTTTTTGATATGTTTCTGTTTTCACAGTGTTTCTCCTTCTTCTTCTTCTTATGTTTCTTTTGCATTTCCAAAATATTTGTTTACTTTGTAGTCAAAATCAATGATGTGTAATTTTTTCTTATTGTACTCAATGTTTGCGTAATTTAATTTTGTTTAATTTTGTTGAGATAAGAATTGTTAAGAAATGAATGATTTTGTTTTGCACAAAACATAGGAATTGATCATTAAAAATTTGATAAAAACTGATGATCTACTACAAATGTTTTTAAAGATCTACAAATGAATGATTTTGTTTTGCACAAAACATAGGAATTGATCATTAAAAATTTGATAAAAACTGATGATCTACTACAAATGTTTTTAAAGATCTACAAATGGCTAGTGAAGGTTCGCCTTCTCCACTACCACATTCTGCGTTTCTTGAACGGGAACTCTCTCTTCTTTCCATTCTCCTGCCAAACGCGTAGCGGGGGGAAGACATGTCTCTTATGTTGGATTTCAAACCGAAGTTGCGTGTATATATAAAGCCAATGCAAGGTCGCATGACCATGATGCGACCTTACTGTTCATTGCGTTTGGTCGCGTGTATGGTATGCGACCATAGGTAAGGTCGCCAGTCGCATGTGCGACCTTTTACCGCCACCGTGGCGTCCACATGTCTTAGGTCGCGTACAGACCATGCGACCTAGAGTAGTTTTATAAATTCTTTCAAAACCAGAGTAGTTTGCTGACTTGTTTTGATTTTGATATTAGTTTCATAAAAAACCCGAAAAAGACACAAAAAACAAGGAAACAATTTAGTGCAACCTCATTCTAATAATTCTGTAATTTTTTCCTCCTAACCGAGGGGAACATGAGCAATTATTTAAAAATCTTGAAACACTGTCACGTGATATCTTAATATTTTTTATCATTATATATTTATATAGAACCTATACATTAAATACCGAGTCTCACATGAATGAATGTGTAGTGATAAAAGGTATTGAGACACCACTACACGATATTCACCACTATATTTTTTCGAGTGTGCATGATAAATTTGGGCATAAGCCAATTAAGTGTGTGTGGATGATAAGGATATACCTTTGCAGGAGCACCAACAGCTCTGGCACACCACCAGTTCATTGCGTTAGATTGTCGAAGGTGGTAAGATGAAGAAAAGAAAGAGAAGACGAAAGCGTGAAGGACAGAAGATAATGGCGTGCTCAAAGAAAGCTCACGGGGTAAACTCTCTTTACATTTTACATTCCTTTGTCCTTAGATTTATACAAGGTTCAATAATTGAGGGTACTGTCAATAATTGTTTTTACACACCCCAAAATAATGATAATAATAATAATAATATTAACCAAAATAATAATAATAGTATTACTTGTTTTACACCCGATTAGTACTTTCGTATAGCATTGAACCTTTTATCTTTTTGTTTTAAATGTTATGGATACAAAGGTCTCAATCCATCTCTGTTTGGAACTCTGATGTGTATGGGTCTCACATGAATGATGTGAAACTTATGTGTATAAGATTCACTTTGTTAAGACAAATGATTAATCTAAATAGTTTGAAGCAGATTAAATTAAATTTCTTTTAAAAAACCATCAAAATGAGGGTGATATTAAAACTAAATAATTTAATTTAAGCACTTGTTAAATTGAAGTCCTTTTGTTTGACTCCCACTTAAATACTTGATTCATTTTCAAATTTATCGAAGGTGGGTCCAAGGCGAGCCTCACTCAGAAGGTTCTTCGTTGCTACTCCTTTGGGCATATTTTGTTTGTTCATGCGCGGTTTTATTTTATTTTTTAATAATCAAGATATCCGATCAATTTAAAATATGTTTCACTTATTACCGATTAGTTTTTGGGACCCTGAAACCAACGATCAATAAAACTTACAATACTTCTAAAGTTTAGTTCGACCTTATGATATCTGAGTTGATCGCTCATCCCAATCTTTACTCGGACAGCTTCTTGGGTTGACATTTTTACTTTTTAATATCTTAAATTGTGTGTGTTTATTTTAAAAAATTTAACCAGATGAAGGTAAATTATTTGTGTCAATGAATAAACAATATCTGCAGTTTTGTTTTTTAAAAGTTAACTTGTGGTGGTTATGGTTTCTGCATGGATCACGTGCACATTTTTAAAATTGAGGAAATTGCTTGAGCTTTGGCAACTGACAGCGTGCTTCCAGAAGGAATCTGAAAATTAATCAAATGCCCCCTACATTTTTCTATTGAACTCGCGAGTCTCGCAACCTCATAGATCCATTAAAAAAAGAAAAAAATGTATAGAATCCAAGCGACAAATAGAAGAATTAGCCTACTAATACATTAAATTGTACATCAAAATATATATATATTATGCTTACGTGACCTATTATTATAAGACAAAATATAAAAATAAATTCCATGAATTTTGATATTAACATATAAGCATGATAATAACTTATATACAATAACAATAATTTAATTTTTTTAAATATAATTTTATACTTTTTAATTTTTTTTATGGAGACGGACCAATAATTTATAAAATATTGAGGCTTCAATAACAAATACGAAATTTTTTTGACCATATTGATTTTTGGTACATATCATTTCAAATAATATGTCTAGTCTAATGACTATAATTGAACCATTTTACAAACATGAATAAATATTTAAAATAACACTAACAATAATATGTACATTTTAAATCTTAGATTGGGTTCCTCACAAAAAATATATGTTTAATGAATTAAATTTTACTTTTTAGCCAAAAAAAAAAAGTATTTGAGCAAGGGTAATTAATATTAGTAAGGGATACTTAATGTTAAGTCCTATCTCTAAGACTAATTTAGTGTTTCATCCTAAATACTTTTCAATATTAATTTTGCATCCTAAAATTCAAAAAAAATACCCAAAATGACCCTAAAAATAAATAGAGCACTAAATCAAGATTGTCCTAAAAATAAGGGATGTGTTTACCAACTTACCTTTAATATTACATTGACTGTCCAAAGAATCAGATGGTTTCCGGTTGGCGCTTCGGTTCTGTCCTAAAAATAACGACGGTTCGTATTCTCTCTCGTTGTTTGCCCACCAAAAACTCCATCGAAGTCCACTGTTTGCCCTTCGCATCCTGTCCTACGGTCCGGTCACCGCGGCAGCAATTGAAGACCGACAACGTCTGTACTTTGGTGTCACTGGCGGACTAGGTGGTGTTCCAATCGAACACCCAGCTGTTGTTTCGTATTGTGTTCTGGAGTTTTGGCCTCTGTGTTAGAGTTCAAAAAATACAGTACCGTGCAGACGAACGGCGATCTAGGGGCCCAATCTACCGTCTACGATATACCCTTGATGCGTATTAGGACCCGTGCCAAGAACTATGGGCCGAGATACTACATGAGCTAATTAGAAATGAGAAAAAATAGGATGTAATATATTATCACACATGCCGTGCAATGTTTTGATAATTTTCAATACATTACGTTGATGTTAGACTCCTTTGTGTGCGATGATAAATTTCGTACAAGGGTGGGTAATTGTAGTTAGGGGATGGTAAATTTCAGTATATGATGGTAAATTGGATGGATGTGGTTAATTTCATTGTGGGATTCATGTTCAATGTTCAATTTTGGTCATTTAATTTTGATGGTTAATTTCAGTATATGATGTTGATGTTAAATTCCTTTGTGTGCGGTAGTAAATTTCGTAGAAGGGGTAGTAATTGTGGATAGGTTGATGGTAAATTTCACATTTATCATTTGATGGTCTCTCTGTATTTTACCATGTTTATATTATAACGTAAAAATGCTACACCGCTTCTTTGCGTTTTGATGGTAAATTTCTCTTTGCATTTTAGCATATCGATGGTAAATTTCAAAATGCATTTTAGCATATCGATGGTAAATTTTGAAATGCATTTTAACATTTCGATGGTAAATTTGTCTCTGCATTTTAGCATTGTGATGGTAAATTTCGAACTAACTAAAAACGACAAAAATAAAAATTATACACTCACCGTGTGTTTTTTAGCAATCTTCAACAAAATTTCTTCAAGTTTGGCGATGCGATCTTTGTCATAACTTTCAACCCTCAATGTTTTTCCCGATGAGTAATAAAGAAAGATACTTTGTGTGACTATGTTTCAAAAAATCTGAAGATATGGTAAGAAAAATCCCAGAAAACCTTTGCGAATGCATAGAAAATCAAATCTTCAGTGGGAAGATTCCAGCAAAATTGCCATCATATTGACAAAATACAATATACTGATTCCTTAACATGGAATATTTGAAGAAGATTCTGGCCCGCATCACCAAAATCGAATATTCACGATGATCTAAAAAATCAGTCCCGTTTCCGGCAGCTTCCAGATTTCGGCGGCATCCTACGGTTTTCGGCGGTGGCCAACAGTTTCCGGCGGGTTGTCCTGTAAGTTAAACATGGCAGATTTGCTGCATAAAAAAAACTTCCGACGAACATTAAATCCGGCGACTTGATTCCATAATCAGTTAACTCTTTTACGTTATTTAATTCCGTAATTACAGTCATATTTATTGCCCCAACTATAAACATACCAAATCAATACAAAATATTTTCTGAATAAAAAAAGAATAAGAGGGTAATCTACCACCAAAAAATAAGGACAAACGTGTCAACCAAGCTAAATTGGGGGTGAAAACATAAGTTTAAAAAGTGTATGAGATTCAACCCTACGTAGAACCTGATTTAATTTACCCTATTAGTAATAGCATTATAGTTATTGTAACAATAATTATAAGTAATCAAAAATTGCAACTCATTTATTAATAACTGTCAAAAATTAATGTATTAATTTAATAACTTTTAACAATAAAAAATATCATTTATTAACCCTTAACAAGTATCTTGTGTCACGGTCCAAAAATTGTTGGTGGTTCGTGACACTCCACGGCCTTTCAGCATTACTAATTGTACATTGGCCTTTTTAACTTGCACCCCTTCAACTTTGTAAATGAATACTTATGGCTAGAAATAACAATTTCGTCCAATCAAATCCGTTCCATTTTGCTCCTCGTCTCGAATGGATAGGAGATTCAAGAATTTTTCAGGAATTGAGTCAGATTTGTGGATAAATTTTGAAAAAAATGAAAAATGGTTAGGATTCGGGTCTATGTATCTCCACCCCGATGCCCGCCTCCTGCCCTGCCCCGCGCCGCCCTACACTTTACGTGTGTATCCCCTTAAGCCCTTAACCGTTTTATAAAATTTTAAATTAATAAGTTTTTTTTTTGTGTCCATTATCCACCAAAATATCTCAATTAGATCGATTAATAGTTTTTTTTATTGTTATGAATTAAAACTTATGAAACGATATTATGTTAATTGTTTACTTTATATTTTAATTAGTTGTTATTATTATTTTTGAATATTTTAAATTGTAAAAAATAAATGATTTTTACTTAAGAGTATGCATGCTTTTATTTATTCTCTTTTGTTACTTTCTTTTTATGAAAATAAGAATTATTTTAAATTTTAAGTAATTACTAATAAAAAAAATTTATTTTCAAATCTCCAATTTCTATTTAGAGATCTCTGTTCCTCATCTAAAGATCGGGGCGGGGATGGAGATTGAATATAGGTTAGTGAATCTGGTCCCCAATCCGCCCCTTTGCTGTCACGCCCCGAATTTTTAACATAAGAATAGTACATATCTTTTAAGAAAAACCTCACAATTCTCACTGATAATCCAAATATTTTATTGACAACCGACCATCCGGTCGACATGAAGCTTACAATACACATAGCTTAAACAAAATAATAATATTTCAGAGGAGTTATAAGATTACACATGCAATCTATGCGTAGTCCTCCAGAATGATGCATCATCTCATGCACTCCAAGATCTCCATGCTAAACTCCGAGAGGATACCTGAAAGGGATAGGGTGAGCTACACAGCCCAGTAGGAAAGTCTACACAGATATTATGAACATATGAAATGAAATGGCATGCCACCCAATACTCAACAATCACATAAGTATGAACTTGCAAATTATATCTTAAGTTAGACATGCACAACCCATCCACACATTTCCTCATCAACCCATCCATTGCTCCACTCAATATCCACCCAAGACTTCCAGATCTCATCATCAAATCGTTATCATCCATTCCTTTCATGAACTAGGGTCATTGTCGTGCTAAGTATTTTCACATTTCTCAATTCTCACTACTCGTATCAATTCGAAGATTATCTCTCCAACCAGCACCTCACCCCACGGTTGCTAGAAAACATCGAAAGATAACTGGCACGTATCCGAATGGAAGCCAAACAATATTAGAATTTAGCAAACACATCTCCCACCAAAGGCTAATCAAAGCTAATACACATTTCCCATTTAATTTCCTTCATTCACACTTTACCATCCAATGTCCAAGGTCACACAAGAGCGGTCTATCAATCCCATGCGATTCAGCAAGTCAAAGGAGACAACACTCTACGATATCCACACGATTATCCGTTCTAGCAATAAATAAACTGAACGTCAAAGCATGTAATAGCAACCGTGCACCACACGTCATTCACCGACAGACTAACATGTCTTTCAAGCCGAATCCTCATCACACATTTCACAATCAAGTCGTTTCCTTAGAACTCATTATCCACTCACACAAGCGTGTCAATCTCAACAAACAAGGCACATCAACATACTGGTCTGTCAACCGTGCTCTACTCCGAACCCCAATTATTCTAAAGTCTCAAGGCACTCCAAGGTTTCTCATCCTTTCACGGAACCAAAGAATCCTTCACGACACTAAGACATAGTAGATCACCTCTAGACATGATAACCAGGGGCATAAGCTCAAGGAAGAAGATTCTCTCTCACGAATATCTCACAACCCGATTCAACCCTCAGTCAAAGGTACGGTACCTCGCAAGCAAGTCTAAGCCTAAGGGTAGGTAGACAACTTTCCTATGAGGGGCACAAGGGTGATAGTAGTCTCGATGCAGGCTCACCTCAATACAAAGGCATACTTGTAACTCGTCAAAATGTGATTCAAATCCAATTCTAGCATTGCCCGATAACTTCACAAAATATAAGATTCCCTCCCAATAAAACATCATTGTTACTGGCTTAAAGCTCTAACATAACTTTCATCCCGTGGGTCAAAACATTGTCCTTACCCGATTCCCGACTCAACCCCAACCATCCTCAAGATGTCATTGAATTCCTCCAATCCCTCATGGTCCATTGTATAATTTCTTCCAATCAAAAGTCATACCGAACAAGTGGCCGTCGACACTCTCTAATCACACACAACTAGCCCAAACTCATAGACTCGACGTGATGTACAAATAATTGTGCTACAAGCCCGGTTGGGAAAATCTATGCCAAGAATATACGCGTGGGAGATGCATGGCATGCACAATTATCATGGTATAACGATGCATCACTTTCATATGTCATACACAACCACACGAATGACAATCCGCCATTCGCCAATACACATACGATAACCACCCCATGATCAACCCATCGCTCACATCCAATGCCAATCAAATATAATTACACAAGTCAAAGTGGGTGATACTCTAGCACTTCTCTCAACGGAAGCTAGACAATGCCGATTCATGGCGTCTCCTAGCACATTCCCATCCGGGTACTAGTCTCACTGTCCGCCTAGCACATTCCCATCCGGGTACTAGTCTCACTGTCCGCCTAGCACATTCCCATCCGGGTACTAGTCTCATTGTCCGCCTAGCACATTCCCATTCCGGGTACTAGTCTCGTTGTCCGCCTAGCACATTCCCATTCCGGGTACTAGTCTCGTTGTCCGCCTAGCACATTCCCATTCCGGGTACTAGTCTCATTGTCCGCCTTTCATTCCCAACAATGTATGACAAATCATGAAAATCCACATCACGTTCAATAATTTCATTCGTACACAACCAATCCCAAGTAATCTATATTCATATCAAAACACCAAATAACGACATTCCACGGCATAATACGTAACAAAAATGAACTCAGCACGCAAAACAACCGGCCGCCCGGTCACCGTCCGGTCCCGTCCGGACGCCGGGCCGGCTCCGTCCAGACGCCGAGCTTCCCCGTCCGGACGCCCATTCTACTACCTCTCTGTCCAAAATCCTGGGCCAGCCGTCCGGACGCCCCTGGGTCCCGTCCGGACGCCCGAGCACGATCTGCAGAAAAACTGCGCGATCGCAGATTTCGCAAACTAACCAAATCCTTTCCAAATATCAAAATATACACGAAACAAAGACCAAAACACATCATATACACATAATAGAAGGTAGAAATCCCTACCTCAAGCTTTGAAATGGAAGTTTGGCCCAAAGATGAAAAGCCCTAGCTCGGTTGGTGCTCCAAGCTTGAAACCGCGCCTCCCGAGCTTCAATCCACGATCCAACCTCAAGTCCTTGCTAGACACGGTGCAAAGCTCCTATATCTCCGGGTAATTTGAAAATGGTGAGGGGAGAAGAGTGGATTTGTAGAGAGAAGGGAGAGAGAGCAAAGGGGTTCTTGAGGGGGTTTGGGAAGACAAGTGGGGAAGGCTCCCCCCCTTCCTCAAAAATCAGATGTTTAACTCTCCCAAGGGCACCCACGTAATTTGCTAAGTGAGGATACGCGCACGAAACAACATAAGAGACTCCGGGCTCGGTTCCGAAAATCATAATCCGATATATAACACACTTAATTAAGTTTATTTATCCAAAATAAACTCTCAAATAATTATTTTAAAAAAATCGAATTTTCCGGGTCCTTACATCCTCCCCTCCTTAGGAAATTTCGTCCTCGAAATTTAAAACAACAATTCGATTCCCATATCTCTACACATAATCCACAGTCCAGACACAGATACTTCCAGATACGGACACACCGCCATTTTCTCAATTCTATAAAACCGACCCGTGCTTCCAGAAAAATCAACGGATGCCGACTGTCAAGTCATCATGTTTTAACAAATCAATCAAACACATCAATTCGACTAGTGCATACACCCTGCTCAATGGGTATCTAACAACCAACGCACAATCAGGTCATCAAAATCAACGTCTCATATCCACGATAATCGTGACTCCACAAGTCCACGACTACCTCAATCGTGACATCACAAGTCCACGAAAACAAACTGAACATGCTAGCACAACTCACACATCCACATCTAACTATCATGACTACCGAGTCCAGGAAATCAACAAAACGTGCCAACGCGGCTCACACATCACAACGCAAGACTAGCATATCACGGTCAATCGTCATCAAGTATATGACTACCATGTCCGCACGACCCGCAATACCAAAGTCAAAAACAAGTGCAAATCTCATTCGGATACAGCACATATGTCACGTAAACAGATAAACCCAATAGCCACAACGGCTCACGATAATAAGAGCAAACTCGCTCGCTTCCCTGTTAAGGAACTCGAACGCAAAATCCTTCGTTTCTAGTCAACTAGTCGAGTCTCACTTCCTTAAATCGATATCGTCGATTGAGCCACCAAACCGCACAAGGACATCCTCTTTTCAAACTTCTCAAAAATCAAATGATTCAAAACTCCAAGTCTCACAACTCTTGCAATCCTCCTCGTTGATGCTCCCAATTGCGTAATCGCAGAACGACGAGAACACAAAAGCGATGATGATTACCGGCAAACAAGTCTGTCGATGACTCAACCCGAGTGTTCTAACTCTTTCCGAACCCTGGCAATCATAAAGAACTCACCTCTCACCATGCCTTTGCCCCAGAAGGACAACTCCTTCTATTATGAGTGATCTTGCCTCAAGCATAACAAGCCTTCGGTGGCAACAGATACCTCGCATGAACGTGACTAGGTTGGTTACATCGGTAACACACTGATGGTATTCTAGGAATAGTACTCAAAACATCAAGTGAAGTAAGTGGTCCAGGTTTCGATCGACCATGCGAAGCCTGAAGTATCTCCCTCTATCTCTTCCGCCCTTGGCTCCTTGAAGTGTCTGACAAAGACAAATTCATCATAACTATCAATTATCTCAGTTTCCAAACTCTCGGTTTCCTCCGTGCATCTCTCAGCAACTCAACACTCCAAACGTGTCCGATCTTCTCCAAAATCTTACCTAACATTGGCTCACCACAAGTCTCTTGACCAACTAATGAACAGGTTGGATTCGACGAGTGCTGCGACAAACTCCCTTACAAATATACCCGGAACTACCAATACTTCAACTTTCCGTTCGACCCTCACATTCGCATCTCCACACGAGCTCCATACTCACTGACTCACCTCATCACCATGAAACGCCTCGCGATTACAGGGATGACCTCGTAACCGTTCCCGCCTAATCTCATGCCTCAGAAGCATCGTACCACATTATAAAGAAACATAAATGCGAGTCACACTATCACCATCATCAACCCACATAAAATCAATAGCTAGAACAACTCCCCAACACGGGTCCACAACGTTACACTACTCTCAAGCAATAGAGAATGCAAAGTCAATCAACTCTATGCGCACAAGCACACTCATACCATGCCAAATGCAACCAATTTTGAACCCATGAGACTAAGTGTCTCCCCACGGTCTCAAGGTATTCTAACCTATAGCTCTGATACCAAGTTGTCACGCCCCGAATTTTTAACATAAGAATAGTACATATCTTTTAAGAAAAACCTCACAATTCTCACTGATAATCCAAATATTTTATTGACAACCGACCATCCGGTCGACATGAAGCTTACAATACACATAGCTTAAACAAAATAATAATATTTCAGAGGAGTTATAAGATTACACATGCAATCTATGCGTAGTCCTCCAGAATGATGCATCATCTCATGCACTCCAAGATCTCCATGCTAAACTCCGAGAGGATACCTGAAAGGGATAGGGTGAGCTACACAGCCCAGTAGGAAAGTCTACACAGATATTATGAACATATGAAATGAAATGGCATGCCACCCAATACTCAACAATCACATAAGTATGAACTTGCAAATTATATCTTAAGTTAGACATGCACAACCCATCCACACATTTCCTCATCAACCCATCCATTGCTCCACTCAATATCCACCCAAGACTTCCAGATCTCATCATCAAATCGTTATCATCCATTCCTTTCATGAACTAGGGTCATTGTCGTGCTAAGTATTTTCACATTTCTCAATTCTCACTACTCGTATCAATTCGAAGATTATCTCTCCAACCAGCACCTCACCCCACGGTTGCTAGAAAACATCGAAAGATAACTGGCACGTATCCGAATGGAAGCCAAACAATATTAGAATTTAGCAAACACATCTCCCACCAAAGGCTAATCAAAGCTAATACACATTTCCCATTTAATTTCCTTCATTCACACTTTACCATCCAATGTCCAAGGTCACACAAGAGCGGTCTATCAATCCCATGCGATTCAGCAAGTCAAAGGAGACAACACTCTACGATATCCACACGATTATCCGTTCTAGCAATAAATAAACTGAACGTCAAAGCATGTAATAGCAACCGTGCACCACACGTCATTCACCGACAGACTAACATGTCTTTCAAGCCGAATCCTCATCACACATTTCACAATCAAGTCGTTTCCTTAGAACTCATTATCCACTCACACAAGCGTGTCAATCTCAACAAACAAGGCACATCAACATACTGGTCTGTCAACCGTGCTCTACTCCGAACCCCAATTATTCTAAAGTCTCAAGGCACTCCAAGGTTTCTCATCCTTTCACGGAACCAAAGAATCCTTCACGACACTAAGACATAGTAGATCACCTCTAGACATGATAACCAGGGGCATAAGCTCAAGGAAGAAGATTCTCTCTCACGAATATCTCACAACCCGATTCAACCCTCAGTCAAAGGTACGGTACCTCGCAAGCAAGTCTAAGCCTAAGGGTAGGTAGACAACTTTCCTATGAGGGGCACAAGGGTGATAGTAGTCTCGATGCAGGCTCACCTCAATACAAAGGCATACTTGTAACTCGTCAAAATGTGATTCAAATCCAATTCTAGCATTGCCCGATAACTTCACAAAATATAAGATTCCCTCCCAATAAAACATCATTGTTACTGGCTTAAAGCTCTAACATAACTTTCATCCCGTGGGTCAAAACATTGTCCTTACCCGATTCCCGACTCAACCCCAACCATCCTCAAGATGTCATTGAATTCCTCCAATCCCTCATGGTCCATTGTATAATTTCTTCCAATCAAAAGTCATACCGAACAAGTGGCCGTCGACACTCTCTAATCACACACAACTAGCCCAAACTCATAGACTCGACGTGATGTACAAATAATTGTGCTACAAGCCCGGTTGGGAAAATCTATGCCAAGAATATACGCGTGGGAGATGCATGGCATGCACAATTATCATGGTATAACGATGCATCACTTTCATATGTCATACACAACCACACGAATGACAATCCGCCATTCGCCAATACACATACGATAACCACCCCATGATCAACCCATCGCTCACATCCAATGCCAATCAAATATAATTACACAAGTCAAAGTGGGTGATACTCTAGCACTTCTCTCAACGGAAGCTAGACAATGCCGATTCATGGCGTCTCCTAGCACATTCCCATCCGGGTACTAGTCTCACTGTCCGCCTAGCACATTCCCATCCGGGTACTAGTCTCACTGTCCGCCTAGCACATTCCCATCCGGGTACTAGTCTCATTGTCCGCCTAGCACATTCCCATTCCGGGTACTAGTCTCGTTGTCCGCCTAGCACATTCCCATTCCGGGTACTAGTCTCGTTGTCCGCCTAGCACATTTCCATTCCGGGTACTAGTCTCATTGTCCGCCTTTCATTCCCAACAATGTATGACAAATCATGAAAATCCACATCACGTTCAATAATTTCATTCGTACACAACCAATCCCAAGTAATCTATATTCATATCAAAACACCAAATAACGACATTCCACGGCATAATACGTAACAAAAATGAACTCAGCACGCAAAACAACCGGCCGCCCGGTCACCGTCCGGTCCCGTCCGGACGCCGGGCCGGCTCCGTCCGGACGCCGAGCTTCCCCGTCCGGACGCCCATTCTACTACCTCTCTGTCCAAAATCCTGGGCCAGCCGTCCGGACGCCCCTGGGTCCCGTCCGGACGCCCGAGCACGATCTGCAGAAAAACTGCGCGATCGCAGATTTCGCAAACTAACCAAATCCTTTCCAAATATCAAAATATACACGAAACAAAGACCAAAACACATCATATACACATAATAGAAGGTAGAAATCCCTACCTCAAGCTTTGAAATGGAAGTTTGGCCCAAAGATGAAAAGCCCTAGCTCGGTTGGTGCTCCAAGCTTGAAACCGCGCCTCCCGAGCTTCAATCCACGATCCAACCTCAAGTCCTTGCTAGACACGGTGCAAAGCTCCTATATCTCCGGGTAATTTGAAAATGGTGAGGGGAGAAGAGTAGATTTGTAGAGAGAAGGGAGAGAGAGCAAAGGGGTTCTTGAGGGGGTTTGGGAAGACAAGTGGGGAAGGCTCCCCCCCTTCCTCAAAAATCAGATTTTTAACTCTCCCAAGGGCACCCACGTAATTTGCTAAGTGAGGATACGCGCACGAAACAACATAAGAGACTCCGGGCTCGGTTCCGAAAATCATAATCCGATATATAACACACTTAATTAAGTTTATTTATCCAAAATAAACTCTCAAATAATTATTTTAAAAAAATCGAATTTTCCGGGTCCTTACATTTGCTATCTCTAGTTATTACACTCGGTGAACTTTTAATTAAAGTTAAGGCATTAAATTTTATGTAATAATTAATGAATTTTGTTAATGTGTACCTTAAGAGCACATGATAAGGACCATTAAATAAGACTACCTAAATTCACTTTCATTTATTAACCCTTAACAAGTACCTTGGGAAACCTTTCAGCATTACTAATTGTACATTGGCCTTTTTAACTTGCACCCCTTCAACTTCGTAAATGAATACTTATGGCTAGAAATGATAATTTCGTCCGATCCAATTCGTCCCATTTTGTTCTTTGTCCTGAATGGATAGGGGATTCAAGAATTTTTCGGGAATTGAGTCAGATTTGGGGATAAATTTTGAAAAAAATGGAAAATGGTTAGAATTCGGGCCTATGTATCTCCACCCCGATGCCCGCCTCCTGCCCCGCCTCGCGCCGCCCTACACTTTACGTGTGTATTCCCTTAAGTCCTTAACCCTTTTATAAAATTTTAAATTAATAAGTTTCTTTTTGTGTCCATTATCCACCAAAATATCTCAATTAAATTGATTAATAATTTTTTTATTGTTATGAATTAAAACTTATGAAACGATATTATGCTAATGTTTACTTTATATTTTAATTAGTTATTGTTATTATTTTTGAATATTTTAAATTGTAAAAAATAAATGATTTTTACTCAAGAGTATGCATGCTTTTATTTATTCTCTTTTGTTACTTTTTTTTTATGAAAATAAGAATTATTTTAAATTTTAAGTAATTACTAATAATTTTTTTTTTTATTTTCGGATCTCCAACTTCTATTTAGAGATCTCCATTCCCCGTCTGAAGATCGGGGCGGGGATGGAGATTGAATATAGGTTAGTGAATCTGGTCCCCAATCCGCCCTGTTGCTAACCCACCCCGTTACTATCTCTAGTTATTACACTTGGTGAACTTTTAATTAAAGTTAAGGCATTAAATTTTATGTAATAATTAATGGATTTTGTTAATGTGTACCTTAAGACCATTAAATAAGACTACTTAAATTCACTTTCATAATAAATGATAAGAGTCATTAATGTCTTGTGCAATATTAGAATTAAAAAAAAAATTGTGTGAGACCAAAATATCCTTTTTATATTTTTTTGTTGTTACATTTTTAAGATTGCTCAACCGAGAAACATGAAATTCCTACCGTGGATGTACGTAGTTGTTTTGTAACAATATTATGTGAAATGTAGTCACACTCCGCCTAAGTTTCAATTGCTTTTTTAACAATTCAAAGTACTAGTTTTTAAAACTTTACACGAGCCTTTAAAGTCCTGAAAATTGGCTAGGTAGTTACATCCAAGTAAAAAAAAAAATCTTTAGAATTTTATTCCTTCGATAGTTTCTTCAATGTTTTGCTGATTTTTTTACGATTAATTATTTGACTTGATGTTTAAAAATAATATAATATTAATTATTCGACAATGTTTTGCTGATTTTTTACTCATTAAAATTCGGTTACAATTTAGTTTATCGACCTTTAACCCTTTTTTTTTCATTTCCTTGCTAATTCTCCTCGTGTACCAAGTTATTTCCTCATCTGAGACACTCAAGATAGTTAAAAGAATTAGAAAATATGAAAAATGAAAAATGAAAAACTGAAAATGTAACACCCAAAAAATATAAAGAGAGTATTTTGGTCTAATGTCTCTATCATTTCCTATAAAAGTGAATTTAGTTAGTTTTATTTAATGATTCTTATCATCCTTAGGGCACACATTAAAGAAAACCCATAATTAATAGTACTTTATCCTACCAAATAATTCCGAGTAAATCCCTCCAGGAAGCAATGTAAGCAGGCCAAAATGCCCTTAGAGCACCTCACAAGCCTTCCAATGGCCAGGGGCGGATCCAAGACTTATAACCACTGGGGTCAAGTATTATATTTTATATAATTTTGTCATCGTACTTGATAAGTAGACAAAAATAAATACAGTTAAATGCTAAACAAAAAGTGATATCTTTTCATAATATGTAACCAAAAAATGATATCTAATCATAACATATCATTTCATTTACAATTGACCCCGACGATTTTTCATATTTTGAAATCGATGCATGATAACCTCATTGGTAATACTGTCAAAAATCTCTCTCTCAATATACACAATCAAACTATCATGCATCCATTGATCGCTCATTCGGTTACGAAGTCGGCTCTTCACAATTTTCATTGCAGAAAATGCTCTCTCCACTGTAGCAGTCGCAATAGGTAAAACCAATGCCAAAGTGATAAGCTTGTACACCAATGGACATCCTATATTTTTTTGGGTCTCAACCATCTTTCGAGCCAAATCACCAATCCCTTTTAAATTTGAAAACTCGATACTAGAACGCAAATCAATGATGAAAGTCTCAAGTTGATCTGGAAGTGCCAAGAGTTCATTGCCCGAGAAGTCTTTCAGATAAAATTCAGCAAAGTGAGTCACCCTTTGTTTGTCAAAACTTGCAAATGAGTTGGATGGATTTAGACACGCAACACAAAGAAGCAACTCGGTGTTCACCTCATTAAATCGATTATTAAGCTCTTGGAGTAGAATATCTATAACCGTATAGAACAACTCAACGCGATAGCGATGAGAGATTGTTGTTTCTTGAGCTCTACGCCTTGATCTTCCACGTGAAACATATTTTCCTTCCATGTTAGAAACATCAATGTTATTGTTGCCACAAAAAGCAAAAACTTCATCTGTCAAAGCAATCCACCCATTATCCCTCATTGATTGGAGTCGTAGCTTCGATACTTGAACTAGTTTCATGGCATTTACAATGTCTTGATCTTTTCTTTGTAATGACTGTGACAACTCATTTGTAACTCCCAAAATAGATTTCATCAAATGTAGATTGAACACAAACTCAAAAGATTGCATCTCCTTCAATAAGTGGAAGGCTTCTAACTTTTGTTCTGAGGTAGATCCATCCTCTACTATCACATCAAGCACATCAATCACAGATGCAAACATGTGAAGCAAGCTAAGCAAAGTAGAATAATGCGATCCCCAACGTGTATCACTAGCACGAACAAGAGTGTTCTCTTGATTAAGACCATGACCACTTGTAATATCATTGTTACTAAGCGCTTCAATAAGTTTGATAGCTTGCTTCTCCCGAAGGATATCACGACGTTTGCAAGAGGCTCCAACAACATTCACAATGTTAGAAACCATAGTAAAGAAGTCACATGAATATGATTTTTTGCTACTGCCACAAGAGCGAATTGAAGTTGATGAGCAAAACAATGAACATAATACACACATTCATTCTCTTGTAAAATAAGTGTCTTTAGTCCATTGAATTCTCCTTGCATATCACTAGCCCCGTCATAACCTTGTCCTCTCAATCTAGAAATACTCAAGTCGTGTAGAAAATAAGTCTTCAATAGCATTCTTTAATGATAGAGCACTAGTGCTTGTAACATGTCTAATACCTAAAAAGCGTTCTACCACATATCCTCTCTTATCAACATACCTCAAAGCAACTGCCATTTGCTCCTTCGTCGAGACATCCCTAGAGTCATCAAGGAGAATAGAGAATAATTCATCACCGAATTCTTTAATTACAGTATTAGTAGTTTCTACAGCAGCGGCATTACATAAATCTTTTTGAATACTAGGAGATGTGAGCTTGTGATTTTCTGGAGCACTTTTAAGTGAAACGGCCTTAACGTTTTCATTTGGCTCTGAAAGAAATTTTAAAAGCTCAAGAAAATTTCCTTAGTTGTTTGAAAGTTCGGATTCATCATGCCCACGAAATGAGAGCCCTTATCTCAAAAGAAATCGAGCACAATCAATTGATGCTCTCAATCGCACCCTATAGTCTCTCTTGGCTTCATCCGATAACTTGGAGAACACTATTTCAATATGTTGGTTTTGATTCAATACATCTTGACATTTTCTCCATGTTTTTTTGTGGGCACTATTAACACCTCCTTCGTGAATTTTCAATCTATCTTTCTTCTTCCAATTCGAAAATCCATCGCCAACAAAAATGTCACCGCCCCCTTGGTCTCCTATTTCATCTTTGAAAAGATAACAACAAAGGCAAAATGCAGCATCTTTTGATATGCTATACTCTAACCAACTGCTAAATTCATCAAACCAAGACGAATTGAATCTTCTTAGGAATCCCGAAAAATTTCTTTGAGGGAAATCATGGCTACGAGGTTGGCAAAGACCCTTAAGTAAGTAGGTCCTCCGAACTTGTTCTCGAATATTAGGATTATAATCCATAATCCGAGCTCGAAGTCCAGGATCCGCTTGAACATGTGGGAAGTCACTTTTCTTTCGACTTTCCTTCGAAAGCTCATTGTGACTCGAAGAAGTTGATGATTCTAAGGGTACCTTTCTTTTAAAGAATCTCTCCATAGCTATAGAAAACAAAAAATAAAAGATATCAATAATCATCAACATAACTTAATTTTATCCTAAATTCCAAACTTCTAATTAACAAAAGAAGGCCACAAAATAAATTTAGATTACAATAAGTTAATACTCTTTATTAGTTACTTAAGCAAAATTATAAACTAATAAACAATTTAACCATTGGGTGAGCTAACAGATAAATATAATTTATTATGCTTCTCATTTAACTTCATGGTAGGCAACTCCTATTCAACTGTTCTCTCCTTTTGGCAATTTGTTATGCTTCTCATTTAACTTCAGTTGGAGTTTTATTTAGATTTTGGATTAATCTTGTACAAATGTTTTGATGAATGGTGACCAAAGGGTGTTTAGATCCACGGTTGAATTCTATGTCGTAGAGAATTCATGCTGCTTGATTTTTAAAATATTGCATAGTACCAGTGTTTACAAATTACAAAACACTTTGTGTAATCAAAGATTGGTGAACTAACTAACTAATCATTTAACACTTTCAGCAAAAGACTTCGCCTAATTAGATTTTAGATTTTCAATTTTGTGTGTGTGTATGTGTGTGTGTGTGTGTGTGTGAGAGAGAGAGAGAGAGAGAGAGAGAGAGAGAGAGAGAGAGAGAGAGGCAGAAAGAGAGAGAGAGCTTACCTCAAGATAATAGATATTAGATAGAGACACTTCACAATCCACACTTCGACACTTTCACCGATTCACCAATTCATCATTTCAATCTTAGCATGAAGAATTAAGAAAACCTTTACTTCTTTTTGTGGGTTTTTAATTGAGAACGAAAGAGAAGGGAAAAGAAATAAGAATAAGGAAACCACTTTGTGTACTGACCACTTTTGGAGTCAAAACTTGTACTATTTCCTCATTTCCCAGATTGCCAACTGTTGTGTGAAAAATTAAAAAGAAAAAGTCAAAGTTCCTTTTTCTTTATTTTTTTGCTGTTGCCGTGTACTCTTGGTTATGAGTCAAGTCTGTTTTGCTGTTTTGAAGTGGGGGCAAATGTCAAAATATTTTTAAAAAAAAAAAAATTACAGAGTTATTTTTCAGTCCAGTGGGGTCAGCTGACCCACTTGCCCATAAGCAACTCCGCCCCAGGCCAATGGCCATTACAAGCAAATCCACTTCTAACGGTACAAAAAACTATAGTCCACTGTTGAAATTATGTAATTCACTGGTTTGTTGATCACTGGATGAAAATTTTACAAAAGATTTCAAACAAAAAAACTCCTTATATCTCATATTATTTTTGCCTTAACCTCTTCGATTTTCTCCAGAAATTATATCAAGTGTTTTAGAGGAACGTGGTTAAAGAATTAGGGACAAGGAAGAGATTAGCATAATAGGAGCCTGGGATAGCTTGTTTGAAGAAGTGCTAGAAGTAGTTCTTGAGCCCACTTTTTTCCTGGACTCATAATAGGAGCAAAAAAAAAAAAGATTCGAATGGGCCGATAGCGGTTAAAAAAAACTGGGCTAAAGTAAAACAAAGTTGGGGTTGATTTTATTAAAGCAAAACAGTGACTGCTTAATTGAGTTTGTAGGTCTCTATTACTAGGATTAATCATTTGGGTTCACCTTGTCCAGCCCATAATTCCATTAAAAGATAATAATGAGGTTCCTTCCAACCCACTAAACACAATTTTGGAATTGACAATTTCCTTTGAAGGGACAAGGATTTTACAAAGGAGTTGAGGATAATCAAAAGGGTTCTGTTGACTATTTTGTTTAGCCAATATTAATGTTTTGTGTTTCAACAGACTCTCTATCTCACTAGCTACTCTGCTTATTTTATTTCTGACGAGTTATTTGGAGTCTTGATTGCATGCCTTGAAAATGGAAGAATTGTATTGTTGCTTGGAAAGGTATGTATATTGGTCACGTTCACGAGCCAACAATTATTCTAGAGGTTGTGGCGTCATACGATCTTTGAATATGGCATGCATTTTTTGGATTGCTTGGGTCTCATAATGATATTAACGTGTTAGAAAGATCTTCATTATTCAATGACCTTTCTAGAGGATCACATGCTCCTCGAGTCAATTACTCCATCAATGGAAATGATTATACAATAGGATACTATTTAGTTGATGTTATATCTACAATGGGCAACTTTTGTAAAAATGATTCCATCTCCTCAAGAAGTTAAGAAAAGTATGTTGCTCAACAACAAGAATTTGCAAGGAATGATGTAGAACGTTCAAGCACGCTTTGCAATTGTGCAAGGATCGGGATTGTTTTGGGATCGTGAAACACTAAAAGATACCATGACATCATGCATAATATTACACAACATGATCATCGAGGATGGACGAGATTACAATAGAGAGACCGATCTCAACTACGATCCAATGGACCATACTCCTGTTGTAGAAGTTTCACACGAGAGAACTACTAACTTGATGGAATTCATTGAACGTCGTCATCACATAAGGGATAAGGGAACTCATCCTTAACTCCAAGAAGATTTAATTGAACACCACTGGCAAATATATAGCTATTTGTAGTGACTTGTGGTTCGATTCGAATTCATTTATGTAATATGTAGTTCAATTTGGAAACTCTTTAATCTAATTAGTCCTTCATTTGCCTCTCCTCGGCAGCTTGCCAGAGACCCATTAAGTATTGGGCTATGAATTATGATAGTGTATGCTTGAGAAGAATCTAAAGCACACGTACCAGGCGAAGAGTGTGCTATATTTAAGGCCAAATTGGACAACATCTACTAGAATATATAGTTTTTGGAATAATTAATGTTACATGTCTATGCTAGAAGAAGTAGTCACTGCATGAGCAAAATCTTGACATAGTTTTTAAACATCAAAACAAGCAACTGATCTTCATTATACCTTTGAAGACTTCAAAAAGTGAGAAGTAACTACACATTTGTAGCATACAAAAGAAGTTTTTGCTTTCCCAAAATCAGATTAGTTGCCCCTAGTTTTTCAATGATTTTCTTCTTCTGAAGCCTATAGAATTCTTGTTGCCCTTCCATCATGCAATTCAGATCCATCATCATTACCTTCTCATCCTCTTTGAATTGATCCATTTGAAGCCTTTCTCTCTTTATATGAATTTTCTCTTGCTTTTGATCGTGAGTTTAGCTTTTTGCATTTTTTTTTTATCTCAAACGATACCCCAGAAATTTGAGTTGAGCTTGTGATCTCTTGATTCTTTCGTTTCGTCCACGCCTTTGCTGCTTTATTTTTCATTGGTCATTCCAATTTAACAACTTTTCCCGTTGGCTACTCTAAGTCCACATCATTATCCAATGCAATATTGTTGTCCCCCAAATTTATCGTACATGGAGTAGAAGGGCAATATGCCCTTTTCTTGGTCTTTTCAATTATTTTTCTTTTCACACTCTAAGAATTATTCTGGTTGGTTCTCAAATATATCCCAACAGTGTTGAAACGAGAAGACACTATCATTCAATTGCTTATACGTATCTTTTGCATTCTTTATCTAAAAATATCTCCATTATGTCATACGATATATTGATCCGGAGAACTAACTTTCAGTTGTAAGTCATCCATTTTTCTCCTATCTAAAGTGAAGGTTTTTTGCATTTTCAATAACTACAAATCCAAACTATTGGTTGGTGAGAATCACGATTGAATTTGAATTGAAAATATATTTCTCTATTTTCTATATTATAGCATATAGCAATAGTTTAAAAAAATATATGGTTTCAAATTACTTTTTCGGATAAAGAATGAGAACCTAAAAACAAGATAAAGGTCCATCAAAAATTACTTATTTTTTGAGACCCTTTTATAAGTTCTATCCATATATGTTATGATCGCCAACTCATGCTTGATTTGATTGCATTTCATCACAAAGAAAACAATAATTGAAAAGTAAAAAAGAAACAAGTGTAACTAGTACCATGATTTCATTGTTTCTCCACTTTGATTCAGTGAATCAATCTTTGCATAGCAACTGCAAAACTTAGTCTTGCAAAATTGAATTGTTGACCACCGATTCAGTAAAGAAACGACAGTATGGGTGGTATCATATGGCTTGTTCTCATCGATGAATTCCTTGACTCGTTGCCAAAAAGTACCTTTTTGTCATTATCTTGTACTGGATCCATGCTAACATTAAGCCAAGCTGACATAAGGAGTTTTTCCTCTTCTATAGTGAAATTGGCACCTTGTGGTGGTTGTTTCTTAGAAATTGATTCCATTGCAGTGGTGAATTGAGTATCCCGGCTAAAGGCTTGACCATTTGAATCAAAATATTGGGATTCTATCATAAACTATTCTTCATGCGAATCTGACTGGATAAGATTGATGAAGTACTCACCATTCTGTGGATCCGTCCCTACAATACCATTATACTTGACTAATCAATCTTATTTTATTTTATTATATATAATATATGTTTAATATTGGATTCCCGTTAAAAGAACTATATGGGTTCAACTTCTCTCAATGCCAATAAGCTCATTAGCCAAGAGTAATTAACAATTATGCCTAGCTACAGGATTTTACGAAATATGAAAGATTTTATGTGAAACAATTTTCACGATGTAGTTTCTAACGAGAATTGATGTTATTCATGAAATCAAGTGAAGATACGGTGATGCACACATGGAGACTCTTTTTAACATTGATTACTGGTTATTACAAAATCAACAGAAAGCGCACTTGCGCCCATGCCTAGGAGCCGCATCTGTGGGTTTGGGCCAAGGGACAAGCCAGGATTCTTGTCCAAAGGGGGAAAAGCTTATCAAGAGTCGTATGTAAATTTTGGTCTTACATAATGAACATGACAACTCTTTAAGAGAAAATAAACACAGAATCTAAATTAATATTGATATGATATATAGTTGATTCAGCATACTAAGATGACTTATTTTTCATATTTGAAAAGCAATTTATGATAACAAGAAAGCACACCCTTCACTGTTTTCTACAAAATACAATGTGAACCTTTAGCTTAGACATACAGGTTCAACTACTTGATTGGTGCAGTTTATGCTTTGTACGAGAAACACTAAACTTGGTGACAATTAGGCCTAGAACCATTGGTTAAAACTACCCAAGCAATGTTTTACAATCCGGACATGCCGGGAGGCCGGCCCGTCCAATTAGTTGGGGATTGGCAATGGGTCCTAATTCTAATCCAGATCAACTCACAATATAAGGTTCCAACAATTTTCACTCGGTAATTTTATCAAACAGTTGGTGAGTTGTTTTTTTCAACGATTCTCCCTTAGCCATATATGCATAGAGCTTCTGCCATTTTCATTATATACAGCCATCAAGATGCAAAAATGTATGGCAACAACGAGTAAGCATCTTTGCCCAAAGAAAGCTGAATGCATGTGTTCTAATGTAGACTATCTTACTAGAAACATGAAGGGGTGTGGGAGTTGAGAATTTGGAGATTCTAGGGACTATCCCCTCATTCAAAACTCGATTCAGATAGACTAACGTTCATTGCAATGCCCAAGCGGGCCAATGTCAGTCATGAACTTGATGTAATATCAAATTCACACACAAAAACAAGAAAAACTAAGGGATTCATATATGTTTTCAGTAGCGGAGAATAGCAAAATAGACAAAAAGTGGGAGAAACAATTCCAAGGATGAGAGAAAATCAAACCAAATATAGCACTGAGAGAGGAGGGGAGATAGCGCAGGAGAAAGGGAAGCGTGGGATGGGAAACGCAGGAGAAGAAATTGATAAAATAGCAATGGGTATACAAAATCTGGTGCAAGTAGTTTTTCCACTTTGGTTAGTTATAACAGCTATAATATTTCTTTTAACTAAGGTGTTGTCGCTGCTCTAAGTAAACTATTTTACTGTTTGAAAGTGGAAAACCACTGCCAAAAACAAGACATAAAAATAATAATAAAGTCTATAACCTTATGAAAAATACTAGTGATTCCACACATGATTACAGCCTTATTGGGCCTAAAGTTGTCTAACTATTTCGGACAAAAACTGGACATTCTTAGACCTCAACAACCTGTACAACCATAAAAAAAATGACAATCGCAACAGATTTTTAACGGAACAATGTAACATAACATGCTCTTTTATTTTTAAACAAGTGACCAATTACAATATTTTTGATCTATCTTACAAAGAAAAATAACCATTTCAACATTATTATTTGCGATGAACTTACTTTCTAATACTATTTAGGGTACAATTTTGTAAGCCTTGCATTTGTCTATCCAAGAAGCAAAGGATTTCTTGGTGTTCCTAAACCCCAAGAACCCATGCTCTTTGCTCTTGTTCATACTATCCACCACACCCTCCACCCCAAGAACAAAGTCTGCAAACCACCACACCCCAACCTCCTCCAACTTGGTTTCCACCAACCCATTTTCTTTCACAATCTGCTCCCAAATCGGACCCTTGTCCTTCATCATCTCGACCAAGCTCACCCGTTCCTCTCTCTCGTCAAACTCCTCGAACTCTACCTCGAATTGCTCCGCTAAAATTCTCCACAGGTGCTTCCACCTGAACAAGTCTCCGTCACTGATATTAAACGCCTCGTTCTTCGCGTACGGATCCACCGCCGCCCAAATATGTTGCTCCGCGATCAAATCAGCGTCGGAAGCCGCCGTTAAAGAGCTCCAACCCGCCTTATTCCCGGGGAATTTCAAGGGTTTGTTCTCGTACTTGCAAATTGCAGCGTAAACACAAAGGGTGCCGACGATATTCATCATGCTGAAAGGAGAGAATCCGAATATGTGACTGGGTCGGTGAACGGACCAGGTTAACCCCTCTTTCTTGGCACTCTCTTCGAAAAGGATATCCTCCTGGGTATAATAGAAATTCGGGTAGTTTAAACGGGGCAAGTCCTCCTCGAAAGGATAGTCGTGGGACTGTATCTGCCCGACAGCTTCAAAGGGTCCGAAATAGTGTTTCAGACCCGTTTGGAGACAGATATGGCGGAGATTGGGGGCGTTAGGAATCACCGACTTGAGGACGTTACGGAGCATTGCGCCGTTGGCCTCGCAGCTCTCGATCTCGGTGGATCGGTTGGCCCAAGTCACGTAGAAGATGTGGGTGACGTCGGTTAAGGGGGAGAGCTTGGAGAGTGCGTCGTTTTCGTCGAGGATGTCGCACTGGATGTATTCGACGGGGTGGTCGGCGTTCCAGGGCGGGCGGGGGCGGCGGGCGACGCCGTAGACCTTCCATGGGCCGCCAGGAGTGTCGGAGAGTGGGAGGATTTCCGCAAGGCTGTTTCCTACTATGCCGGTGACCCCGAGGATTAGTCCAACGCTCTGGGTTGTTTTTGGGCGTTCATCGTCTCCGAATTTTTGCTGCAAAAATCAAGTGGAAAACATGTTATTTAGATGATTGGATGAAGGAAACAATTGAGTGAAGTGACGAATAACGAAAATAGACTAGCCCGTGCAGCGCCAATGGCTCCGGCCCACCACCAGCTCATTTTCTTTGGGGGAGAGAGAGAGAGAGAGAGAGATGGTAGATGAGGGGAAACTGGTGTTTCGTTGTCGATCAGGTAGTGAAAAGTCAAGGTGAATATGCAAGGGGATGTGTTTGATTTGTAAAAAAATATGGTGGGTTGAGTAGTGGGACAGAGACAATAATTGTACAAAATGGATGGGGAATGACGTAATTGCTTAGGTAAGATGATTTGGAACGATGCGATGCATCATCAATTGGTTTCTAGTACGTGCGGTGGGTGTGCTTTTGGATTTGTGTCAGAAAACTTCGGTGGTAGTTTTGTCTCGTTCGATACTAAAAATAAAAAGGGTAAATTTCACCTACCTCCCCTGAGGTTACTGATAAATTTACTGTCCTCCCCTGTGATTTTGATAATTGCACTGCCTTCCTTTACTTTGCAAACTATTCTCCCCAAACCTCCCTATCGTTAACTTCCGTCAGTTGACCATTAACATATGCTGATGTCATTGTACTTTATTTTTTTAAAACCCCATATTACCCTTCTCATATGTATATAAGGCCAAATATCATTTATATTCCCATTTTATCCTCCATTTATCTTACAATTACCATAATTTTTTTTTTGTATTTCTATTTTTAAGTATAGCTTACAAATTTTAATTCAGTGCTATATATTAATTTTTGTTTTTGTATATTCTATTATACTTTACAACTATCGTATAATTTTTCTTTTTTGTATTTCTATTTAACAAGTATTGCTTAGATTTTTTTATATAATTCCTTATATTAATTTCTTCGTTGCATTTTGTAAATTCAGTTATACACTTTTTAATATAACTCCTTGTAAAATTTTTTTATTTTATATTCCTATTTTTAAGTTATTTTTAGAAAAGAGTTACTTTTCGCAATGCAACATCTAATTTTCCATAACCCATAGAGTCCCTTTAAGTAAAAATATCTTGTAACTTAAAACTCCAATATTAAGTAATAGATGTAGAAAATGCATCAAACCCAACTCCTAGGGACATCTATGTACGTGTCAAAATTGGTAGAAATGCATTAATCCTCCAAGCGGACCAAACATCCAAATTGTTGCCATAAACAGAAGGTATTTGGACTTATCGTGGCCTTTCCCATGATTTTTGAACATTTCATTTCTACAACGTCCTACCCATTTCAACATACATGGCTGCACGAAAATTCCTCAGAGATGTCCAAAACAATGGCTACAGAATAGTTTGAACTCAAATTTCACAAAATTTCATTGACAACCATTTCCATTAACAGTCCAAGCTCAAATATTACCCAAAACAGAAAAAAATAAAAATAAAAAAAGCGACATTATCTGGTTCTTGTTCAGCTCAGGTATCCTAATGCAATTGAGAGCCAAAAAGGATGAGTGTTGGTGGGTGTGGCTTAACCTCTCCATTTGAAGTTCAACTTTAATCGAGGTATTGCTACACAAACAGATGAAAATTAGGATTCTGCAGCAGCTGACCATTTTACCAAGTTCCTTTGACCAACTTACACGAACAACTACACTCTCATCTGCAACTAATCCTTTTAGTATGTTCCTTTGACCAACTTCCATAGCGGAATTGGGCTTGACAGAAAACAAATAGGTTGGGAAGATTGACAAATCCCCCACACGATCCTCATGCAAGAATGAGCCTGGCAAAAAACTTATTGATTCTTTTTTGTGCTTTTGAAGTGGAATCTATTAGTTCACGTATGGCTGAAACAACTTTAAATATAGCAACATCAACAAATAGGTTAGGAAGTAAAAATGCTTTTCGGCCTCAGACAACCCTTTCCTCCTCAATTTTGCAGGGAAGGCTTGCCAATATCACAGACTTTGTGGCCCATGGTCTACAATTGTACGGGAGAAAGCATCACACCTTCTTGTCATTGACAAATGCTTTCATCAAGGTCTCAATTGCCAAAAAAATTGGGATTTGGGAGAAAGTTCTGTTCCAAAGCCAAGAGACACCGACGAACCCTAACTGTTGAAATGAAAACACGAAAGGTTCTACGAGAAAGATAGATAGGGTAAACTTGTATACATTCTTCAAGGATCTTCAATAGCGGTTCTTCTTCCCCAGATCGTCTTCGGTCTTCACACTTTGTCTTCCTCACCATATCGTCATCAAATTAAAGTGGTATTCTTCCCCAAATCCTTGCCTTCAGGTTTGGAACGGCATCGGTCTTCGCACTTCGACTTCATCTACTTCGTGGTTCTGATTGGGTTCGATTTAGGATTCTACAGTTTTCATTACAGAAAATATTGAGAGGAGGGAGGGAGATGTTTCTGATAGAGAAAGGTGTGAGAAGGGCATGAATGCTAGAAACGTGTTTAATATATAGTAAGGACAAAATGGGTAGTTAGCATAAATTTTAACACCGTTAGTGAAAAACTAACGACAGGGGGGTTTGGGAAGAATAGTTTGTAAAGTAAGGGAGTGCAGTGCATTTGTCAGAATTCCAGGGGAGGGCAATGAATATGTCAGTAACCTCAAGGGAGGTAAGTGAAATTTACCCAAATAAAAAAGATTCTTCTTTTGGTAGAGGCAATTTTTAGAGAAATGCTATTTGTAATGACTGGGGGGCTGATCCCCCCACTGATGGTGGCCCCCACCCCCCACCCCCCACGTGGCCCTTTCCTTTTGCTTTCTTCTCTTTCTAATTCTCTCTCTCTCTTTCTCTCTCTTCTCACTCACATACATATACCATTTTTTAACTAAATACACCATGGTCTAATTGGTCTTACTTAACTAACTTAATGTTTTTATTTTTATTTAAAAACAATTTATATACTGTAATTTATTATTATTTTTTTAATTTATTGGTTTGTCTAAATAAGGGTTCTTGATAATTTATCATAATTTAATAAGCCTTTATCAAAATATTTCAAACTCACAGTTAATTTTGAAATAATTTTTTAAGTAAACGGTAAAATTTTAGTTTTTTTAAGAATAAAATTTGAAAAGCACGATCGAAAAAATTTCAAATGAACGATGTAAACCTGAGAGTACAAATAGCATTCAACACTGGGAAATGCTAGGGGTACAAACCTGACAGTGCAGATCTAAACTATTTCTTTTAACTAAGGTGTTGTCGCTGCTCTAAACTATTTTACTGTTTGAAAGTGGAAAACCACTGCCAAAAACAAGACTTAAAAATAATAATAAAGTCTATAACCTTATGAAAATTACTAGTGATACGTGTAGGGTCTCAGTTTCCACACATGATTACAGCCTTATTGGGCCTAAAGTTGTCTAACTATTTCGGAAAAAAACTGGACATTCTTAGACCTAAACAACCTGTACAACCATAAAAAAAATGACAATAGCAACAGATTTTTAACGGAATAATGTAAACATAACATGCTCTTTTATTTATAAACAAGTGACCAATTACAATATTTTTGATCTATCTTACAAAGAAAAACAACCATTTTCAACATTATTATTTGCGATGAACTTACTTTCTCATACTATTTAGGGTACAATTTTGTAAGCCTTGCATTTGTCTATCCAAGAAGCAAAGGATTTCTTGGTGTTCCTAAACCCCAAGAACCCATGCTCTTTGCTCTTATTCATACTATCCGCCATACCCTCCAACCCAAGAACAAAGTCGCCAAACCACCACAACCCAACCTCCTCCAACTTGGTTTCCACCAACCCATTTTCTCTCACAATCTGCTCCCAAACCGGACCTTTATCCTTCATCATCTCGCTCAAGCTCACCCGTTCCTCTCTCTCGTCAAACTCTTCGTACTCTACCTCATATTGATCTGCTAATATTCTCCACAAGTGCTTCCATTTGAACACGTCCCCGTTACTGATATTAAATGCCTCGTTCTTCCCGTAAGGATCCACCGCCGACCAAATATGTTGCTCCGCGATCAAATCCGAGTCCGACGCCACGGTTAAACAGCTCCAACCCGCTTTAGTCCCAGGGAATTTCAAGGGTTTGTTCTCGTACTTGCAAATCGCGGCGTAAACACAAAGGGTGCCAACACTATTCATCATGCTGAAAGGAGAGAATCCGAATATGTTGCCGGGTCGGTGGACGGACCAGGTCAAGCCGTCTTTCTTGGCACACTCTTCGAAAAGGATATCCTCTTGGGTATAATAGAAATTCGGGTAGTTTAACCGGGGCAAGTCCTCCTCGAATGGCGGGTCGTGGGCCTGGATCTTCCCGACAGCTTCAAAGGGTCCTATGTAGTGTTTATGACCCGTTTGGAGACAGATGTGACAGAGATTGGGGGCGTTGGGAATCACCGCCTTGAGGACGTTACGGAGCATAGCGCCGTTGGCCTCGCAGCTCTCGATCTCGATGGATCGGTTGGCCCAAGTCACGTAGAAGATGTGTGTGACGTCGGTTAAGGGGGAGAGCTTGGAGAGTGCATCGTTTTCGTCGAGGATGTCGCACTGGATGTATTCGACGGGGTGGTCGGCGTTCCAGGGCGGGCGGGGGCGGCGGGCGACGCCGTAGACCTTCCATGGGCCGCCGGGAGTGTCGGAGAGTGGGAGGATTTCGGCAAGGCTGTTTCCGACTATGCCGGTGACCCCGAGGATTAGTCCGACGCTCTGGGTTGTTTTTGGGCGTTCATCATCTCCGAATTTTTGCTGCAAAAATCAAGTGGAAAACATGTTATTTAGATGATTGGATGAAGGAAACAATTGAGTGAAGTGGCGAATAACGAAAATAGACTTGCCCGTGCAGCGCCAATGGCTCCGGCCCACCACCAGCTCATTTTCTTTGGGGGAGAGAGAGAGAGAGAGAGAGAGAGAGAGAGATGGTAGATGAGGGGAAACTGGTGTTTCGCTGTCGATCAGGTAGTGAAAAGTCAAGGTGAATATGTAAGGGAAAAAGATGTGTTTGATTTGTAAAAAAATATGGTCGGTTGAGTAGTGGGACAGAGACAATAATTGTACAAAATGGATGGTGAATGACGTAATTGCTTAGGTAAGATGATTTGGAACGATGCGATGCATCATGGATTGGTTTCTAGTACAGTGCGTTGGGTATGCTTTTTGGATCTTGTGTCGGAACTGGTGGTAATTTTGTCTTGTTTGATACTAAAAATAAAAAAGATTCTAAATAACGATTTATGTTTCATTTGGCTAAAATTATCTAGGTTGGCTTTTTTTTTTTATCTTTATTTAAATTTTTTTGTATTTGTTATTTTTATGTCATTTTTTTGGTGGATTATTGGTTCGTATTGACGAAAGGAATCTAAAAAGTATAAAATTATGTCCAAAAGTTAAAAAAAAGTCACTAAAGACAAAAATAAGCCAACACGGACGCTGTTTTTGGTTTATTTTTTGTCTTTTCTGAACTTTTTTCAAATTTAGCCGATGATTGATAACTTTTCTGAAATCTCTTGTCGAGACGAACCAACAATCATCAAAAAAATTGATGAAAAACAAAAAATTAAAAAAAAATTCAAGTAAGGACAACAAACTAAATAGTGAATAATCCAATAATTCACTCAGGCCAAATGGAACCTTAGTCTTCTTTTCTTCATTTAGAATACTTTTGATCATTCCCTAGATCCAAACGAATCATGCTATAAGTTTGAAGCTTCAATCTTTCCCAATCTTTCCCATCTATATCCTTGGGCTCTTCCTCGAAGGTAATATCCAAGTTCTATTTGATCGATACTGTTGGGAAAAATAATTTTAGAATATATATTTGTTTGTTCAAAATCATTAAGGAGTGAATAGAAAATTAATTCTTATTAATATTGGTTAAAAAATTCAAATAGAATTTATTTCTATTGAATTTTATATGATTTTATTGTGTTATTTATTAGTGTAAAGTCGTGTCTTATCGTTGACATATTGTGACGCCCCAACTTTTGGCACGTTAAATTTCCACGTTAAATTTTTTTTTCTTTTCATTTAAACCAATTTTTGTATCAAAAGAAATTATCGAAAGAAACTAACTTTTATTTAATGATAAATTATTTCAGCGTTAAATATTTAGGTAAAACAAGTTGCAAACTGAATTGACCAAAATATCCTTTCAGGTTTACAAATTTATTTAAGATAAACTATAACCTTAAACTAATCTACGGGCAAGGCAACCAGGTGAATGTCTCTCCTCCAATTATCCCCAGCTCTTCCGATACGATCGGTTCCTCTATATGCACTTCTACATCTGGCATGAAACGTCAGGGCAAAGAAGTTGCATCGATGAGTAATGAAACTCAGTAGGACAAATTACCCGAAAAACCAAACCCAAGGACATACAACATTCAACAGTTCATATTGATAGACAATAAATAACAACACATGCTGATAACAAATAAAAATAAGCAGTAAACACGTCGGGTTAATTATGCTCTTTTCCGCTTTCATTATCTTGTTTAAGTGGGACGACGCCCTGTCACATGGTACGACGGCCGGAGCATACACGTGGGACTGTATACCCCTTAGCACACCTCGGGGCTTGAACCCGGTAAGCAAGCTTGCATGTGGGACTGGTTACCCCTTAGTATACCTCGGAATGACGCCATGACTTTAGTGCGAACACTACCGCCACTAGTTCCAAGTCATGCGTTGGGTAATTCTTTTCGTGAATTTTCAGCTGCCTTGATCCGTAAGCTATCACCCTTCCATTCTGCATAAGTACACATCCTAACCCCTCCTTCGATGCATCACAGTATACGGTATAGCCCACGCCCCTTTCAGGTATGATCAATATCGGTGCGCTGGTCAACCTCTTCTTGAGTTCTTGAAATGCCTTCTCGCATGCCTCATTCCATTCAAATTTAGCTCCCTTCTGTGTAAGGCGAGTCATTGGTTTTGCAATTGCGGAGAAGTCTTGAATAAACCTTTTGTAATATCCAACCAATCCCAAGAAACTTCTAACCTCGAAGACCGATATGGGTTGCTTCCAATCTATCACCGCATGCAGTTTGCTGTCATCCACTGATATACCCTCCCTAGAGATGACATGTCCCAAAAACTTTACCTCTTTAAGCCAGAACTCGCACTTACTGGCCTTTCCATAAAGTTGATTCTTCTTTAGCACTTGTAGTGTAATTCTTAAATGGTCCTCATGTTCTTGCTCCGATGAGAAATAAATTAGTATGTCATCAATGAAAACGACAACAAATCTATCTAAATACGGCGCAAAAACTTGATTCATCAAGCACATTGTTAGAATAATATATCCTAGTTAGTTTAGGATTAGGATTATGTATCCTAATCTCTATCTCTATCTCTATCTCTATCTCTCCTATATATAGGAGTCTTTGTACACACACATAATATACTTTTATCTTTCTCTCTCTCTTTCTTTTCAATCTCGCTAACATGGTATCAGAGCGTGATACGAATCCATCTTAGATCCATCTAACCCTAACACATCACCCACTACTGTAGCAGTCGTGAACAGTGCTCGCATGCACTGTAGCAATCGTGAACAGTGCTCGCGTGTACTGTAGCAGTCCCAAATAAACCCTAAATCGAAGCCCCCAAATACCTTTAACCCCAAATCGAACCCTGTTCTTACCTTCTACACCAAATTCGTACCTGTTCATTTAGATTTCGAGTTCAGTCAGCTTCGAGATTGGTCGATTCTTGGCTTTATGCTCGTGTTGATGCTTCAGCTATTGATTGGTATTCTCCAGGGGCGGATTTATAAGGTGGCAAGTGGGGTCAAGTGACCCCACTCAAGTATAAAGTACCCCATATAATATATATATTTTTGGGATAATTTGGTAATTTGCCCCACACAAAACACATCTAGTTATCATTTCTACCGTGTGTATAGGGCAAAAAAATCTCTTTCTACTGAAAAAGGTCAAAGAAACAGCTCTCTGCCAAGTCAGAGGGTTGGTAAATTTATTATTTTTTTCTTGTTTTATGTTCTCTTGTCCGCCAAAAATATATAAAATATAAAATAAAATAAAATATTAGGAGCTGATGAACCTCCGTATGTATTGGGAATTGATCTACAAAAGCTCTAGCTTCCCTCCTTGGGATGTGAACTCCACATAAATTGTAATGCTGTTTTTTTTTAATTTTTAACTATTGTTAGACGTTTAATTTAATTAGTAAATTTTGTTTTATTAAAATTATAATATTATTTTATGTATTTTACAAAAACTATAAAAATTGTTTCAAATACTTTTCCTAGCTTATAGAATTATAATAAATATAATAAAACCACAAAATAAATATTTTTTACAATGCAAATTGTGAAAATTACTTTGCATTTTAATAAAAATCAACTGATGAATAGTTTTTTTTTTATACATTTCTGATTAGAAAGACAACTTAATTTTTTATTTAATGAATTATTATTTTTTAAATTTTTTTAAGTAAAAAAAGTTGTCAATTGTAGTTTTAAATTAATATGTAAACAATACTTCACATATATCCTTTATTAAAAAATTATTATGTAATTTTAATTAAAAGTTTGACCCCACTACCTAATATTTCTGCATCCGCCCCTGGTATTCTCCCAGAGCTGTCGGTCGATGTTTGGTACTAGTTGAGGTCATTGGTTCATTTGTTGATGTTCCACGGTGTTGCTTTTGTTCTTTCGCTGTTGCTTCAGTGCTCATCAGGTTCTGTTTATGGTGTTATTTGCTTTGTTGACCAGTGATGATGTTGGTTCAAGTTTGCTGGATGGTGTTAAACTTCTGTTGGGAGTATCTGTGTGTCTTATTCAGTAGATTAATGTTGGCTGTTTGATTAGTTGGTAGCTCTTGGTTGCTAGTTCTGGTTCTACTGTTATTGGTAGTTCTTCTAACTCTTCTCGGCGATGTGAGAAGGATTTCATTACCTGGTCTGGTGATTGTTGATGCTTGGGATTGTTGAGTTCTGTTGAAGTCTGGTGCCCTCGATTGCTTTGTTGAGGTCTTGTGGAGTCTGCTACAGTCTATTGATGTTGATCTTCCTATTATCATTAGCTATTTACAGTATGGATGGTTCAGTTTCAGTGGTATCTTACTGATAGTTGTTGGCTAGTGTGGTGGGCTAGTAGCCAATGTGATTGTTGCTGTGTTGGTAGAAAGTTGATTGATTTAGTAGCTCATTGCTTTGTTGGTTGTTTGGTTGCCCATGATATCCTCGTTGTTGCTTTGGTTTGTTTATGATGGAGACTGCTTCAGTTATTTCTAATGGTTTTGGTGGCCGTGGTTCTAAGTCCTGTGGTCGTAGTTGTTCTAGTTATGGTTGCATGTCAGGGGGAGATAGTTCTGGTCGTGGTAACTCTAGTCGTGGTGGTTTTTATTATGGTACTCGACAGTGTACCCATTGTGGGGGTACAAACCATACAGTGGAGTATTGTTATGATCTTCATGGTTTTCCTCAGGCTCATCAGGTTACTATTTCTGAGGATGCTAGACAGTTTACTCATCCTTCTGCCGACAGTAGGGTGACTATTTCTGCAAAGGAGTACCAACGCCTCGTGTCACTTCAGTCAGGTTCTGCCACTGCTACGCTATCTCAGAGAGGTCCTTCTGTTACTTGTGTTGCATCTTCTCTTCCTTCCACTCCTTGGGTTATTGATTCAGGTGCATCGGATCATATGACTGGTAGTTTCCACATTCTTTCTGATCATCAGTCTATTGGTAAACCACCCCATGTTACTCTAGCTGATGGTTCTACTACTGCTGTTATTGGTTTGGGTTCTGTTCCACTTACCCCCTCTCTTACTTTGGACTCTGTATTGCATGTTCCTCGTTTTCCATTAAATCTTCTGTCAGTTAGTAAACTTACAAAGTCTTTGAATTGTTCTGTTACTTTTTCCCCTCATGGTTGTGTATTTCAGGATCTCAAGACGGGGAGGAAGATTGGTGGCGGTGAGCGTGGTGGCCTGTATTACTTTACCGATGGTGTTCACCCTAGCTCTATTGCTCTTCAGTCATCAGTTTCACCATATCAATATCATTGTCGTCTTGGTCATCCATCCCTTCAAAACCTTAAAAGGCTAGTTCCTTCATGTAGTCGTGTTAACACTTTGCCCTGTGAAGTTTGTGAGTTTAGTAAACATCATAGAGTACCATTTTTATCCCAGGGTTGAACGTCGTGTGTCACATCCTTTTCAGTTAGTTCATTCAGACATTTGGGGGCCTATTCATGTGCCCAATGTTTTTGGTTTTCAGTATTATGTTATCTTTGTTGATGATTTCTCTCGTATTACATATCTTTATCTTATGAAAGAGAGATCTGAGTTGAAGACTATTTTTAAATCATTTTACATGGAAATAAAGACTCAGTTTAATACTTACATTCGTATGTTTCGGTCTGACAATGCACGCGAATTTTTCATAGTACTTTATCTCAGTTTTTTGATGATCAGGGGATTATTCATCAGTCATCCTGCGCTCGGACTCCACAGCAAAATGGGGTTGCCGAACGCAAGATTCGACACTTATCAGAAGTTATGCGTGCCATGTTATTTCAAATGCAAGTTCCTAAGTCTTACTGGAATGACGCAGTTCTTACTGCATGCCATTTGATCAATCGTATGCCTTCTACTGTTCTTGGGGGTCAAATACCCTATACAGTCCTATTTCCCGGTCGGCCTCTCCACTCATTACCCCCTCGGGTTTTTGGGTGTACATGTTATGTTCATGCACTTGATCCCGACCAGAGTAAATTGGACCCACGGTCCATTAAGTGCATTTTTCTTGGTTACTCTCGCACTCAGAAAGGGTATAAGTGTTACTCCCCCACTCTTCGTCGTCACTTTGTTTGTGCAGATGTTACCTTTAATGAATCATTGCCATTTTATTTGGGTCCACAAACCCCTGTTATGGCTGGGTCTGAGTCTGTCTTTCCTATAGTAGTCCCATCTGGTTCTTCTGTGAACCCCTTGCAGGAGAAACCCTTGCAGGTGTACGAGGCACCACCAGCGCCTGCCCCAACACCTCCTCCGTCACAAGATCCGGTAACACCTGTCCCAACACCTCCTCCATCACAAGATCTGGTAGTTTCTTCTTCCTTATGTGATCTTGATCTTCCTATTGCTCTACGTAAAGGTACTCGTACTTGCACTTCTCATCCCATTTCTCACTATGTCGCATATAATCATCTGTCTCCTTCCCTTCCTGCTTTTACTTCGTTAGTTTCTTCTATACATGTTCCTAACACTGTACAGGAGGCCCTTTCTTTGTCTGAGTGGCGGACAGCAATGGAGATTGAGATGACTGCTCTCCATGAAAATGACACTTGGGAGTTGGTTTCTTTTCCGCCAGGAAAGTCTACTGTTGGTTGTCGGTGGGTCTTTACGGTCAAATTTAATCCTGATGGCACTGTTCAGCGGTATAAGGCCCGCCTTGTGGCCAAAGGCTATACACAAACATATGGGGTTGATTATGCAGAGACTTTTTCCCCCGTTGCCAAGATAAACTCTATCCGGATTCTTATTTCTCTTGCTGCTAATCTTGGTTGACCGTTGTTTCAATTGGATGTCAAGAATGCCTTCTTACATGGTGATCTGCTTGAAGAGGTATATATGGAGCAACCTCCTGGGTTTGTTGCTCATGGGGGCGTGCTCAGGTTTGTCGTCTTCGCAAAGCTTTATATGGTCTAAAACAGTCACCTCGAGCTTGGTTTGGTCGGTTCAGTGATGCTGTGATACAGTTTGGTATGCGTCGATCTCATTCTGATCATTCTGTCTTCTCTCTCCAGTCAGAGCGTGGAAAAATAGTGTTAATTGTGTATGTGGATGGCATCATCATTACTGGGGATGATCAGAAAGGCATTGATGAGTTGAAGCAGTTTTTACAGCATCAATTTCACACTAAAGACTTGGGTAAGCTACGGTATTTCTTGGGTATTGAGGTGGCAAGATCCAAGGAGGGAATCAGTTTGTCTCAACGAAAGTATGCATTGGATATTCTTGAGGAAACAGGTTTATTGGGAGCAAAACCTGTGGAGACTCCAATGGATCCTAATGTGAAGCTTTGTGTTGATCAGGAGGAGATATTTCCACATCCGGATCGGTATCGTCGCTTAGTTGGCAAGTTGAATTATCTTACCAATATACGTCTTGATATTTCATTCGCTGTCAGTATGGTGAGTCAGTTTATGTCAACTCCTCGACTTCCACACTGGGAAGCTTGTCTTTGTATTGTGAAATATCTTAAAGCTCATCCTGGACGAGGTTTGTTTTATCGGTCTAATGGTCATTTGCGTGTTGAAGTTTTTACTGATGCTGATTGGGCAGGATCACCATCTGAGAGACGGTCTACTACTAGGTACTGTACTTTTGTTGGCGGCAATCTGGTCACATGGAAAAGTAAGAAACAAACAGTTGTTGCAAGGTCTAGTGCAGAAGAGGAGTATCGAGCCATGGCACACACGACTTGTGAGATCGTCTGGTTAAAAGCTTTACTCATGGAGTTAGGGTTCAGTGTGGAGTTACCTATTCCTATGTATTGCGATAATCAAGCAGCAATCCATATTGCTTCAAATCCAGTGTATCATGAAAGAACAAAGCATATTGAAGTGGATTGTCATATTGTTCGTGAGAAGATAGATGGTGGTGTGTTATCTGCTCCATTTGTTTCTACCGAAGCTCAATTGGCTGATATCTTCACCAAACCACTGTTCAAACCCCGGTTGGAGTTACTTTGTGACAAGCTGGGACTTCTTGATATCTACTCTCCAGCTTGAGGGGGAGTGTTAGAATAATATATCCTAGTTAGTTTAGGATTAGGATTATGTATCCTAATCTCTATCTCTATCTCTATCTCTCCTATATATAGGAGCCTTTGTACACACACCTAATATACTTTTATCTTTCTCTCTCTCTTTCTTTTCCATCTCGCTAACACACATAAATATAGCTGGCGCATTGGTAAGTCCGAACGGCATCACTACAAACTCATAGTGACTGTAACGAGTCCGAAACGTTGTTTTTGGTACATCCTCCTCCTTGATTCGTAGTTGATGATACCCAGATCTTAAGTCAATCTTTGAGAAACAAGTAGCTCCTCTCAGTTGATCAAACAAATCATCTATTCTAGGTAAAGGGTATTTGTTTTTTATCGTGACTTGATTAAGTCGACGATAATCTATACACATGCGTAGTGTTCCCTCCTTTTTCTTCACAAACAAAGCCGGTGCTCCCCACAGCGATACACTAAGACGAATATAGCCCTTCTCCAGCAGCTCTTGTAGTTGCGTCTTCAACTCCTGCAGCTCAGCTGGTGCCATGCGATACGGTGCCATCGATATCGGAGCTGTTCCTAGTTGCAACTCAATTGAGAAATTCAACTCTCGCTTCGGTGGTAATCCCGGTATTTCTTCCAGAAACACGTCGGCAAACTCGCAAACAACCTTTGGTAAACCTAAATTTTTCCGGTCCTCTTCGTTCAACTTCAGACTTGCTAACCAACCAGTCAGCAGATCATACTAGGAGTGAAATCGATTCGGGGTCGGTCGGTTCGGTCCAATATTTTCACGGACCGATTCGGTTCGGTCCATTTTTTTTCCAAACCGACCCCGACCGATTTATTTTCAGTTCGGTTCGGTTCGGGGCGGGGTCAAATTATTTCGGGGATTTCGGGGAGTTCGGTCCGCCCCAAATGCAATGTTAAAAATTAATTTTGAGCCCGTTCGGTCCAAATTCGCTACTAATATAGAAAATGTATTATCAAATTGGCCTCATTCGAATTGTTTTCCATCAAATATCAAATGGGCACACTTTAAGAAAAAAATTAATCTATTTTTCCACCAAAATAGTAAACATCACATAATTAAAAATCACAAAAGCCAAACGCATCACTAACTTTCGGTTTGGTCCAAGTTAGTTCAGTCCAAATCGGTTCGGTCCAATACCATTCGGTCCACTATCGGTTCGGTTCGGTTCGGTTCGGTCCGGTCAAAATTCCAGAAAACCGAGACCGAACCGAATATGTTTCGAAAAATCTTTCATGGACCGAAACCGACTGAATCCCATTGTGGACAGACCGAAGACCGAACCGAACGGTCGGTTCGGTTTTTTCGATTTTTCTTTCACCCCTAGATCATACCACCTGGATTGCGCCATTGAAGCTGAGTCTTGTCTATCCCCCTTAAATTTGAAGCATTTCCGCTAGTTGAATAGGCAGTTACAGTCTTTCGATGACAATCAATTATAGCTCTATGAGCCGATAACCAATCCATGCCTAGGATGACGTCAAAGTCAACCAACTCAATGACTCGTAAGTCACAAGTCAACCGAAGATCTGATATCTCTATATCACAAGTTCGACATATTCTACCAATCGCTACTTGTCCTCCTAAGCGTGACGTGACATACCTTGATGTGCACCATTCTGTGAATTTCAAGTTTGATCTTTAAAAGGATAGATCTTACTCTACAACGTTGTTTTGTTTTTTAGTATAAGCGATATAGAATGACCAACATACATGTTAAGAGTTTATGCAAGCTTAAACTTTGAGGATAAAATGAGTGAAACTTTTATTCATTTATGTTTACAACGGTTGAATACATGATCACATAAGATAATAAGACAACAACTAGTACACATAATTGTTCTCTACCTATCCTTAATCACCTCACCATTGTAAACTTATTCTAACCTACTGTCCCTCTCTAAGCAAACAATTGCGGGTAATGGTCCCGCATCTGCCACTCCTTCTCCCATGTCTCTCCTCAACTCCATAACAGCGCACATTAACTCTACAATACATACCATTCTGCTCCCACTGATTGCGGGCAGCTATCTCTAAGATTTCAATCGGAGTCTTAGTATAGTTATCCTTGTCTGTGAAATCTACCCCTTCATGAGGAGTAACAATCCTACGCCCGTCCATTGGCTTCTCCTTCTGGCACCAATCCATAGGTACCAGATTACCCCATATAAACCTGAAGCCATCAGGTACATCCACCTGATACTGCTGCCCTACGCGCCCATAGATATAGATAGGGCCAAGATAGAATGGAGCCGTTAGTGCTTTGAAACTGCACCGAAACTTGGGTGGTACCTAGGCATATATCATCGTCCCTGCGGGGTACACTGGTGTGCGGGTCTGCCCCCAAGTTCGATTATCCCATTCCGGCTCTGGTGCTGGTGACGGAATAACCTGGATAAGAAACTCCTCCATCTCCTCTTCCTCATCCTGCTCCTCTACAGCAGTCTCCGGATTAGCCAAATCAGCCTAACCAGCAAGAATAGCAACATGGTGTGGTGCAAAGGGCTGCTGAGGTGGACCAAATACCGGTGCTGCCTCTACTAAAGCCTCCTCTGGAAACTCCTCAACTGGATCCTCAATCCACTCAGCATGATCATCGGGGTTACCCTCAAACAAAAGATGCACTTCTTGCACATTGCTGGTTCCGGAGTTCGACATCTGACAATGGACAAAAATAATTATATATTAGACTTACAGTAGTATCACAATAACTCACAACAATAAATCTAACCCAGCCTCTAACTAGCGTAGGAAAACACAAGACTCGGAAATGTGTGCTACCCATCTACCCACGGTCGCAGGGAGGTCAAACCTAAGCTCTGATACCAAATTGTAACGCCCCAACTTTTGGCACGTTAAATTTCCATGTTAAATTTTTTTTCTTTTTATTTAAACCAATTTTTGTATCAAAATAAATTATCGAAAGAAACTAACTTTTATTTAATGATAAATTATTCCAGCGTTAAATATTTAGGTAAAACAAGTTGCAAACTGAATTGACCAAAATACCCTTTCAAGTTTACAAATTTATTTAAGATAAACTAAAACCTTAAACTAATCTACGGGTAAGGCAACCAGGTGAATGTCTCTCCTCCAGTAATCTCCAGCTCTTCCGATACGATCGGTTCCTCTATATGCACTTCTACATCTGGCATGAAACGCCAGGGGCAAAAAAATTGCACTGATGAGTAATGAAACTCAGTAGGACAGATTACCTGAAAAACCAAACCCAAGGACATACAACATTCAACAGTTCATATTGATAGGCAATAAATAACAACACATGCTGATAACAAATAAAAATAAGCAGTAAACACGTCGGGTTAATTATGCTCTTTTCCGCTTTCATTATTTTATTTAAGTGGGACGACGCCCTGTCACATGGCACGACGGCCGGAGCATTCACGTGGGACTGTATACCCCTTAGCACACATCGGGACTTGAACCCGGTAAGCAAGCTTGCATGTGGGACTGGTTACCACTTAGCATACCTCGGAATGACATCCGGTAATCCACCATATACGCGGGACTGGTTACCCCTTAGTATCTTCGGAACGACGTCCGGCATCAACCATACATATGGGACTGGTTACCCCTTAGTATCTTCAGAACGACGTCCGGCATCGGGCAGCACGACGGCCATACCCGGCATAACCACAAATTTCAATCTTCAAGTTTGATTACAATTGTTCTCTACAACTAACAACGCACTGAAATTTAACATTTACAATCTACACATGTTAGGCATCAATGTATTTTAACGAGGTTTTCAACTCTCACGAGATCCCATAAGGATTCGAAGACATAATCAAAGCATAGTGGATATATGTGAGAGTGTTCATGCTGTCTGGTGAACAAAATATAGAATATAATCATAGCCGATGTACTCGAATGTTACATTAAACAAGCTGAAATTCTGCTCTGTATATCAATAGGGTCGCTCGAGCTTACTGTCCGAATTTGAAATTTAAAAATTTCTGTAGCTCGCTCGAGCGGCTTATTAAAAAAAATAGTTTTTTTTTTTTTTTTTACGAAAGTTCAAAAATTTTCACATCAACCTCGCTCAAGCGGCCCAATCTCGCTCGAGCAAGCCATTTCCCAGATTCTGGAATTTCCAGAACTGAAAATTTTCACATGTCTCGTTTACTGTTATTATTTTGGCTTTTGTTTTTCCAATGTAAAACAGAACCTTTCGGTGTTTGTTTTTCCTTAAAACGGTGTGGTTTGAAACCGGTTTTGGAAGTCTTAAACATACTGCTATTTTGAAACAGTACTTTTAATTAGAAACGGCAGTACACATTTTATTTTGATAATATTCTGGTATCCAACCCCAATTGACGGACTAATCTGGGACCATTTAGGAAACTGAAACGTCCGTCTGGCTTTATCAAAATTTGTGTTTCTGCCGTTAATTACATCTCGCCAAATTTTTTATACTGATTTTTGATTTCTAATGGAAATATGCTTCGGTTTGAAAAGCAATTTTCAGAGTGCATTTCAACTTCACATACATGCTTGGAGCCATGACTTCGACTTGTTTTAAACTCCAACTTTGGAACGGTGCATTGGCAGTACACACTTTTGGTTTAAAGGCCACATTGAATTGCTTTGGTCTAAAGCACCGTTTCACTTCACATGCATCAATACAAGCCATGTATATAGTAGTGATGTTCAAGGCATTAGAAGTGATGATCTTAGAAACAGTACGATTATGATGTGTTGTGGATCACATACCCATTAGAAGAACTTCTTCGTGTAAACACATGTACAGGTTTTCCATTAAGCGGTGGTATGTGGTTGCTTTTCAAATATCCAATCATTGGCAATTAACATTCCAGGGAGGGGATATGAATTTAATTCATTTTTCATGCACCATCGATAAAATCCATGTCTGTTGGAAGAAGCAACAAGTTTTATGCATCCTCAAGAATAGATAATGGTAATTCACCGTTTCGGATGAATAATTTTAATGGGTTATTTTTTGGCATGTTCATAACTTGTTTCTGTTGAATTCATTCGAAGATTGATTGCATTAGTATAATATTATTCGTTTGCGTGAACTTGAAACACCATTGTTATTTTGTAAAATTCGGGTAACATTACTGTTTGTAACCTGAACTTGATGGTCCTTTAGACGCATAAAATATGATTCAAGTTCTTAATTTTTGCAATGCTAGAAAATATATTACTTGTGTTGTTGAATGGATATAAATGACACTGGCATAGTGTGAATTTTGAATTTTAATGAGAATTTTTTTTTATTAGAAGCGACACAATGCTTGGTGAATAGGTGTCCATTCCAAAATGACACACCCGTTGGAAAAATGTCTTAACTTTCCTTGTTTTGAATGAACCATTGTGTCAATACAAAAAAAAAAAAGTGAGTACAGTTTATGCAAGTTATCAATCACTAGCTATAAAATTTATATTTTACTGTGGTTTTCCTTTGTATATTAGTTGGAGACTTTATTAACATCATAGAGGATTTAATAGAAATGGGGGTGTGACTTTCTGATGCCACCAATACTTACATATCAAGGCTTGTGAATTTCTATTTAAATTACTTCCATAATGATGACAATCGGTGATTTTTCTCTTAATTAGTTTCGTGGTCCATGTTGTCGGGTGTTAGGCAGGAGAGAACTGTTGGTTCCCGATTGCAAGGCGCAATGTCTGGAAACCTTTATAAGGATCCAATCTTTGGAATGATTTTGGTTAGTTTTCAGATTTAACTACTAAAATGTTTTTTTTTAAAAGGAAAAAAATTGATGTAAGGACCCGGAAAATTCGAATTTTTTTTTTAAAAAAAAAAATAATAATTATTTGAAAATTTAATTCGGGTAAACAATTTGATTTATTATGTGTGTTATGTATCGGATTTTGTTATAGGACTCGATCCCGGAGTCTCTTGTTTTATTTCGCACGCGTCTTGTTACGTGACTTATTACGTGGGAGCCCCCTTTGGGTTTTAAAAATCAGATTTTTGGGTGAAGGGAGGAGAAGCCCCCCCATTTACCCCACCTCACTCTCTCTCTACCCATGGCTCTCTCTTCTCTCTAGCCTCTCCACCGATTTACTCCACCATTTCCAAATTCCTTCGAGGTATGGGAAGCTTGTATCGTGCTTGACAAGGATTCGAAGACGGATCGTGATTTGGTACCCGGGAGGTGCGGATTTGAAGCTTGGAAGATCATCAAGCTAGGGCTTTCATTCCCTTTGCTCAAATCCAACATTTGAAGCTTGAGGTAGGGATTTCTACCTTCTATTATGTGTATATGATGTGTTTTGGTCTTTGTTTCGTGTATATTTTGATGTTTGGAAGTGAGTTGGTGAGTTTGCAAAAATGGAGATCGCGCTGTTTTTCTGCAGATCGCGTAGGGGCGTCCGAACGGAGACCTTGGGCGTCTGGACGGCTGGCCCAGGAAATCAGACAGAGAGGTAGTGAACTTGGCGTCCGGACGGGATTGACCGGCGTCCGGACGGGGACTGCCCGGCGTCCGGACGGGACCGGGCGGCCACATGTTTTTCTTCTTGATTTATGTTCTTGTCACGTATTATGCTCTAAATCATCTTTAATTGGTAGTTTGACATGAACGTGGACCGTTGGGATCATGTTGTGCATAGTGAGATAAATCGAATGTGGCATGGATCCATTGACTTAACATAAGATGTTAGTGAATGATATGTGCAATACTAGCCTCCTTCGGGAGTGGTGCTAGGGAAAACTACGAGACTAGCTCCCAGATGGGGAATGTGCTAGGGAACGCCATGAATCGGCATTGGCTAGCCTCCATTGGGAGAAGTGCTAGGATATGTGTATGAACATTGTTTGGGCACGACTTGGTGCATTGTCTAGCCTCCGTTGGGAGAAGTGCTAGGGTATAACCTATCTTGACTTGTGTGATTGTATTCGATTGACATTGGATGTGGATGCCGAGATAATTGCAAAGTGTTGTTGTGTGTGTTGGCGAACCGTGGATTATGATTCGTGTTGTAGTGCATGACTTATGAAAGTGTTACATTGCTATACTATGCTCATCTGTGCATGCCATGCACCTCACATGCATATAATCTTGGCATGGATTTTGGGCTCGTAGTTCAATCGCTTGTACATCACGTCAAGTTTATGGGTTTGGGCTAGTGTGCACAATTAGAAAGAGTGTCGAATGACATTTGTTCGGTATAACTTATGATTTGAGGAAATTAAGTAATGGTCCTTGAGGGATTGGAAGAATTCTATAACATCTTGAGGATGGTTGGGTTGAGTCGGGAGTCGGGTAAGGACGATGTTTTGACCTACGAGATGAAAGTTATGTTAGAGTTTTAAGCCAGAAGCAATGATGTTTTATTGAGAGAGAATTTTATATTTTGTGAAGTTATCGGATAATGCCAGAATTGGATATGAATTACATTTTTTAAGAGTTGACAAGTATGCCCTTGTATTGAGGTGAACCCGCGTCGAGATTACTATCATCCTTGTGTCCCTCATATGAACATTGTTTACCTACCCTTAGGCCGAGGCTTTGCTTGCGAGGTACCGTATCATTGACTGTGGGTTGAGGCGGGTTGTGAGATGTTCATGGGAGAGATTCTTCTTCCTTGAGTTTATACCCTTTGTTATCATTTCTAAGAGGTGATCCACTATGTCTTGGTGTTGTGAAGAGTTCCTTGGTTTCGTGGAAGAATGATAGACTTGGACTTGACGTAATTATTGTGCCGTGAGGAGTTTGGGGTTAACGTGTGAGTTATTGGCCCTGGCATATGAGATACTTTGTTTAGCCCTTCCGATCCCTAGAAGTATGGTAACCCTAGTTTGTCTTGAGATTTTTAGATGAGTGTAGTTTGGAGTGGAGTACGGTTTGATATCCCGGCATGTTGAGATGCCTCGTCTGTCGTGATTGACCCGCGTATGTGAGTTCATGACGAGTTCTAAAGGAACGACTTGATTGTGAAACGTGTTATGAGGATTCGGTTTGAAAATGATGTTGGTTTGTCGGCGAATGACGTGTGGTGCACGGTTGCTATTACATGCTTTGTCGTTCATTTTCTTTATTGCTAGAACGGATAATTGTGTTGATATCGTAGAGCGTTATGTCCTTTAAATTGCTGAACTGCATGGGATTGATAGACCGTTCTTGTGTGACCTTGGACATTGGATGGTAAAGTATGAATGAAAGGAACTAAATGAGAAATGTGTACTATCTTTGACTAGTCTCCGGTGGGAGATGTGCTAGGTAACTCTTTATAGTTTCTAGTCTCCGGTGGGAGATGTGCTAGGTGGATGTTTATAGTTCTAGTCTCCGGCGGGAGATGTGTTTGGCAAATCTTAATATTGTTTAGCTTCCATTCGGATACGTGCTAGTTATCTTTCGATGCTTCCTAGCTACCGTGGGGTGAAGTGCTAGTTGGAGAGATGATCTTTGAGTCGTTATGAGCAGTGAGAGTTGAGTAAGGTGAAATACTTAGTACGAGAACGTCCTGAGTTTATGAAAGGAATGGACGATAAAGTTTTAAATGACGAGATCTGAAAGTCTTGGGTGGATATTGAGTGGAGCAATAGATGGGTTGATGAGGAAATGCGTGGATAGGTTGTGCATGCATAATTTAAGATATAATGCGTAAGTTCATACTTATGTGATTATTGAGTACTGGGTGGCATGCCATTTCATTTCATATGTTCATAATATTTGTGTAGATTTTCCTACTGGGCTTGTAGCTCAACCCCTCCATCTTTCAGGTACCGTAGCTGAGGAGTAGCATGGATTGCGTGGCATGACATCTTTCGAATAGACTAAGGAGAGAAGTTATTTAGCATCTGCATGGACAATATTTTGGGTAGATGTACTATAGCTCCCATATGTATTTTGTTAACCCAAGTGGAACTTCAAATCTTTGAAAATCATGATTATGTAACTTGGGCCGGTAGTGCCCCTTGACTTTGAAATGGTAATTGGTGGAGTTATGAGTATTATTTTGTGATTTTATTATATGAAAATCCGGGGCGTGACAATTGAATTACACATTTGTTGTGAAAGTATTCGTAGATTGGTATTCTGCTCCGTATGTTAATTGTCAACAAGGAGTGGTCGTAATGTTTCGGAAGCCATTCTAAGATTCCAATGTTTGGAACACTTTGATTTTCATGGAGTGTTTAATCCTTTTCTTAAAAGGATATCTTAGTACTCGTTGGACACTAAGCATGAAAATGTGAAAAGTAATTATCTCACGTGGGAGTTTTCTCTTTTGAAATTAAAGAGATCATTTTTAACTCCTTGAAACAAAATTGACTATTTCTTTTATTTTGTTTTTGGTAAATGCTAGTATGGGTTAAGAGTTGTGATTATGTCCCAGTCATCATAATTATGTGAAAATTTCTAGATAGTCACATAATTGTGGGGGAAGAGGAGTTTTTTTTTTGGCGATTACTCCCAATTGTATATTAACTCTGTGCCAGAATTTAGATTAAGATTCCACTACAACAAAAATGCATATTCTCCACACTTAATTCCCCACACTTTTAAAAAATCCCAAGAATAATTATAAAAAAAGAGCCTGCTGTTTTTATGCAAACTTAATAATAACAACAAAAGGCTATACATTGAACAAAGCGGCAGAAATATGACAAAATGAACAAATGAAACATTTCACATATGACAAAATTAGTTTCAAAATAAACAAAATCAGTTTCAAACTTTTCCCGGCGTTTCACAAATGCCGGCAAATACACCGGTAAATATTAGCGACACTTATAAACGCCGGTAATTTTTCCGGATAGGAGTACTGGCAACGTTTTTTACAAACGCCAGGAATTGTGAAAAAAACGTTGGTAATGTATTTTTGTGGCGTTTTTGTGACTTTTGCCAGGGTTTAACAAACGCTGAGAATACTACCTTTTATTGTAGTGTTCAGTCAGAAATTGAATGGGCATAGAGTAGTATAATAAGTCTGGAGAAGTGACATTCGCAGACATTATTCCATACAATCACTACTAGAATAATACATAAAGATCAAGGTCTTTTATGTTTTAATCACAGGTTTAAAAGCGTGGTTGATTGAAGTGTGATTAAAAGTCACGAGATTTAATCACGGTTTTTTATCATAATTAAAAGTCAATGTAAGCGTAATTAAATGTTATTAAAGATCACGCTTTTAATAAAAACTGTGATTAAAAGTCACAAAAGACCACGCTTTTATCCAAAAACTGTGTTAAATGTTGTAAAAGACCACGCTTTTAAACAAAAACTATGGTTATAAATACCTAAAAGATCATGCTTTTAATAAAAAATCGTGGTTATAAATATCTAAAAGATCACACTTTTAATCAAAAATTGTGATTATTAATACCTAAAAGATCACGCTTTTAACCAAAAACCGTGGTTGAATCTCTAATACTACACCTCTCCGTTCACCCGTATTTAATTGTACCATGCATTTAGAATATGGAATTATAAAAAAAAAATTAATCAAATTACAAAAACAAGAGTATCAACAAAATGATAAAGAAACATTTAATTAACTCATAAATCTGTCAAAAAAATATGTTACAATCAAACCAAGCTAAGAAATATATCAACAAGTGTGTTTATACATAAAAGAAACTCAAGTTAGTTTCTAAAATTGAACTAAAAAAATCAAAAAATTAAACTGATTGTAGCACATTTACTGAACATGACAGTAAACTACTTACTCATGCGTCTAAATATTTCATAAATCGATGTTGAATTCCCAATAAAAGTAGACTCCATGGCAAAGATCCCAGTTGAGCTGGCCAGGGAAGCTGAGGTAGTAGGTGACGCCGGAATGATTTAGATCACCACCTGTTGACAGAAAGAGGAGAAATTATGGGAGTATGAATTGAATTTCCAAGAAAACAGATGCTCCACAAAACCACTAATTTATCTTTCCCTGACATGTGTCAAAGAGATAAATGAGTCCTATATAAGGAGAAGATAATCCATTAATAACAGCAAAAATCAAACATAAAAAGTTGCAATACAGTTTTCTTTCTCTCTGCTCACATCATTGAATCATACATGACAAAACACATGGAAGAACATGTTTCTGACTTTCCCAGCTTTATTTTATTACACACAATACCAGTATTTTGTGCAGTTATGTATGCATGTGTGCTGGGAACAGAAATGGGGTTAAGGACAGTTCACCACCAGGAAGAAGGATCAGGAGATTCAAAGAAATTGGTCACAAAGTCAGCATCCCAACATAAGAAAAAGTCCCTAATAACAGTCCCATAAGAATCTACCTTGCTTCTTTATCAATATCTTTCTCTTTCTTGCTTAATATATCCAAGAAAAAGTCCATCAAAATAGTCTCATAAAATGCCATCTTTGCATATTCAGGGAAATGGTTTATGTCAATTACCAAGTACCTATCCCAAGTCTAGTGTCCCTAATAACATCGAAGTTAAAAAGATGCAGTGAATATGAATGGCTGATTACCTACCCCTGATGTTCGAAGAGGCTAGATTCATCTAAACTCTTAGGAGGCTTCCTAGTTCTTGCCCTTACTTTGTGAAGGGCTGTTAATTATAGAGTTTTGAAATTGAATGTTTGTATTATATTGTTACCCTTTGATCGCAATTCTTCCTTTGAGAAAAGGAAGGAGAACGAGGAGTTTCATTCATATTATCTTTAGTTTCTTGGTCAGACTCAGAGATATCCTCTGTACAGTCATTGATAAACTAGGCTAAGGCACCAAACTGGTTAGGGTTAGTAATACCAATAACAGTAGAAGAATTAGGCTCCTTAGCAACAGGAGAAGATATAGTAATTGAACATTTGAAGGCATAATTGGAGTTGCAATTGTAAATGGAGCTGTAGGGATAGAGAAAGGAATAGAGATATCCCCATGTCCAACAGAAGACACAACCGTGTTAGCTAAGTCTAGGGTACTGGTAGCTTTAGGCCTCCATTCTTGTCTTACAATCTTAGGACAATTAGCATTCTTGTGGCAAAAAGAGTTACGTTGAGATAGCAAAATTTACATCAATATTCTAGCAACAAATAAGCACTACTGAATCATCAAAGCCAATCCAAAAACATTAGAATCATATAGCAGTAGAAATGGGCCCTAACACCAATACCCTCTCTGCACATAAGCAATTGTCACAATTTAAGGTACAAGTTAATAGGCATCCACACTCAAAATAAGATTAACAAAAAGAAAAAAAAATATGAACAAATTAAAGAAACTAAGCATAAGTGGGTCACAAAAGAAATAGTGAGCCATGAGAAAACACATTCTCCAACCTGTATGTCTTGTTCTTATGAGATAAATCTTGCTTAAAAGTTACAATTATGTAAACAATAGATACTCACCTCTGACCAATTAAGGAGCTCGTCACTTAGCACTGTTGAAGAGTCCCATGCAATCTCCTGAGAAGAAAAAAAAACCACGAAGTTACCTAATCCTACCCGAAAATAAATTAACAAAGAAATATGCAACAAACTTGTGTAGAGGGAAATGACCAAAGGGAATGGACAAGCATATGGACACACAAAAAACATGATAAAAAAAGTTCGTATGTCTACTGCAGCACATCAAAGGGAATAATCAAACCAAAAAAATGAATTGCTTAATTGGATGTGTTATGCCAAGAAAATCTTAATTGCATTACTTTCTGTTATCCCTAGAGTAACTTTTATCCGTTGAGCGACGGCCCTTCCACTCGGCACCGTCGGATCACTAAGGAGGGTTGGTGTGGCACGTAAGGCCCAGTTCCGGTTGAAGTATCACCCATAATTGTATTTGATTGAGTTTAGGTAGCGGAGGTGGAGACAGTTGAACCAGAGCCTGTTGATTGAGATCGATATCGAGATTCCGCAAAACCAATCCAACCCGAAAGTCCTACAGAGTGAAATTCAGATAGCCCTATTGGCTTTTTCAATAGCATGCAAAAAATATAAAATTCCTATCTAGTTCCCTTTGACAAACTGAGGGTCCATTTGACCTGTGGTTATTATTGGATTATTCACTTTTTAGTTTTTTGTTCTTATTTGAATTGTTTTTTTTAATTTTTTGTTTTTCATCAATTTTTTGATGATTGTTGGTTCGTCTTGACAAGAGCTTTCAGAAAAGTTATCAATCATCGTCTTGACTGTTTTTCATGGTCTAACTGTATTGGGGTATCCACCACCCTAATCTAATCAAGAACAACTGAATCAATGAACAACCATGGTAAGAAACACTAACATTGTTCTTAATAGATGCTTGAAGATACGTCTATAAGAAGCAAAAACCAAAACCAATCATCTAAATGAGAACTTTAAACAAAGAATCGAAAAACAGTGTTAATGGCCGCGAAGAGGAGGTGAATAGTGAAGGGAAGATCATTCGAACAATGAATAGAAGCTAGATTGCACAATCGACGAACAACAGTACGTGTTGGCCGCGAAAATGATTTGAACAGTGAAGGAAATTAAGATCGCGCACATACAGTGACTGGAGATCGCGCAGTCGAATAGGCAATCTGGGCTAGGGCTTTTGTTTGATGCTTAGGAAAAGGGGAAGATGCACGGTCGAAGATGCACACACTAGGGCTTGTTCTGAGTTCTGGGGGAAAAAAATGAGGACAAAAAAATATATATGTAAAACTACGTTGTTTTACGTTTTTAGAATTAATATCATATTTTGATTTTATTGGTTATTTACACTTTTTTATCACGGTTTTAAACAAACTGTTGTTAAAAATGGCTACAACTTTCTTTATATTTTTAACCACAATTTTAAAATGAACCGTGATAAAAAATGAATACCTTTTTAATACGGTTGTAAATAAACTATGACTAATATTGCCAATTTCTTTTTAACCACGCTTACGATAAAGCATGATTAAAGCTAATCTATTTTTTTATCACGCTTACATATAAAGCGTGGTCAAAATAACTATTTATAATTACGGTTCTATTAAAAGCGTGGTTAGAAAGTAATAATCATCACAATTTTTTAAAAAAGTGTGATTAAAAATGCATCTCTCATTTTTTTACCACGCTTACAAAAAGTGTGATCTTTTTAATTTTTTAAGCGTGGTCTTTATTTATTATTCTAGTAGTGAATACTTGTTTTTTTTTGAGATTGGTGTCTATGATACATAAGGTCAAAAGACAAAATACGGATCCGTTACCCAAAGTGTGTTGATCAGATAACAAGTGACGTATTGAGGGGAATGAAGTTTAAGTCTATCTTTTAAGAGTTGTCTCAATGGAACCCTACCTAGCTGACTGGAGATCCCAAGATCTAGGTTCAAATGAACAACAAAGTTGTGTGTGACACAGTAGTATCACTTCGAGATAACTCTCCTATTCATTCCTAAAATACAACAGTGATACCTGCAGCGTTATCTAGGGTAAGCTATATTTTTAATGATTTTCATATCTTGGACAATCCAAGTGGGGTATAACAGGATACTCTTAAATGGGAAGTTACCTATATGAGTGAGAATGAGCTGCTTTTATGAGAACAATAAGGCTTAGTTTTCTAGAGCACTCATGAAATCAAGAATTGTCCAGGGACAAAATGGGCACAACTGTAAGAACCAAATGTGTTCGAAAAGATCCTGTGTGAATTCTATTGTCTTGATTTACACAAAAAGCTGAACAGTTCAAGGCATCATGTCCACTGATTAGTGAATAAATCCGATAGTCTTTCACAAGAGAAGGTTCAAAGCTAAAAACTACATATCCCACGCAGGAGATTTTCATTTGTGTTCTCTTAGTCGTCTGCATTATTTTTTGCATTGTTTATCCATCTAAATTTATTCATGTGGGGGATTGTTGGAAAAAATAATTTTAGAACATATATTGGTTTGTTCAAAATCATTAAAGAGTGAATAGAAAATTGAATCTTATTAATTTTCAGTTAATATTGGTTGAAGAAATTCAAATAAAATTCATTTCTATAGAATTTTATATGATTTTATTGTGTTATTTATTAGTGTAAAATCGTGTCTTGTCGTTGACATCTATTCGGATGAATAGTTATGTCACTTTATTTCCTAACTATTCGGAATAGTCACGAAGGCCTTCTATATAAGGGTGCCTCCTCCAATATTTGTTAACATATACTTTTGGGGAGGCAGATGTTAGAGTATTTTTTGGATTTATTTTTCATTTATTGTTTCGAGTTTTGAGTCTTCATATGAGAGAGTATAAGTTCATTATTTGGTTTGCTAGGCCCCATCGATTAGAGTGCTAGTTTGGTGAGATTCGATCATTTTATCCTGAGAGAAAAGCGCTTATTCAAATCGTAAGCATTGCAGCGAGGGCGAAATTGCCTTAAGAAAATAGTGTCTAACATTAGACTTGATCATTTCCATGCGATTTTCAGGTCCTATTATTCTATGATTTTGTTATCTTTAATTTCATTATTTATATTACGGTAACACAAAAAGTACACACATTTTTTCTAACAAATACGTCTTTCACCTTGCGCTGTAATAGTCTAAAGTTGTTAGAACTGTTAGAAATAGTGTATTCACATTATTTATTTATTTTGATGATGCCAAGATCAAATATGAAAATTATATATAAACATTTGATGTATGAAAAGTGGTACTCACGCGTAAGTATCTAGATCATAGAATAAGCGTACCATGACCATGGAACAATCATCGAACGATATTCGTGTTGAAATTACTATTACATTTGTGATGATCATGTTTGGAGTTGTTTTGGATAAGCTAATGACAGGTATTCAAAGCCCCAGGGTGCGGTTGACCGGCCAATGCCTGCGGTCAACCGGGCTATGCGGTCGACCGGAGCCAACAGGCGGTTGACCGGACCATGCGGTCGACCGGGACCATCGTACGGTCGACCGGTCGCAGTCTTGCGCGGAAAATCACAGATTCGAGCTTCTCAAAGATTTGATTGATGATATCTTTCCCCAAATAGCTCAAACGGTCGATTAAGAGAGTTTTGGAAGGTTAGAAGATCGTGCAAACCATTTTGGAAATCAAGAGGCTCCTCCAACATTCGGATTCTACGCATTAGGGTTTATATAACCCTCTTGGATGAACTTACAGAGTCTTCTTCAAATTTACAGAGCTCAAACCTGCAAAATCAATTTACTCTCCACCATTCTCACGTAGCTATACATTGTATTGATTTTTGGAGTGAGTTTCTTTGAGAGAAGGAGCGAGATAAGCTAGCAAAGTTCATTGTTATTGTTCTTCTCCTTCTGTACGAATTGTGTGAGACCTTGTCTCAATCATTACTCCTGTATTGCTGATGTATGTGTGAGGTTTGCGAAGAACAAACCTTGGGTAATCGAATCTGGGTATAAAGATTCGGCGGTTCGGTTAGCTCCTCGGGAAAGCTAATGGGAAGAGGGATTGTAAGGGTTTGAGTGACACCCAAAGTTGCTCATGTTCTAGTAGATCAAAGTGACTCCTAGGGAGTGGACTAGGCTGGGCAGTGGACAAGCTCAGACCGAACCACTATACATCGGTTGTATCTTCTCCTCCTTATCCTTGTTTATGTTTTAATTGACATATTGTGTGCTTGAAAATTTATCTCATTGCAATACATATTACTTTAGATCGAAGAATTTTTAGTACTTATTTTTAGTGCAACCTAATTCACCCCCCCCCCCCCCCCCCTCTTTGGTTGCTTCATGGGTAACAAGAACCATTGAACTTTTTAACTTTAAATTTTTCATCGGATATCTACTGGTTGAGAGACCTAATATTTTCGTTTTAGTGGATTTTGACATCTACCCACCTTATGCTCTGCCACAACCAAATTCAATACCTAAAAAACGGCCAAAATGGTTGTTTTTAATCTCTAGAAGCACATAACGGCAATGCATGTATGAAATTACGAAAAAATAGATATTACGGTTGTGCTCAAAACTTTGTTTTCGGTCATATACCAATCCCAAAACTTCTAATAGAGGTACTAAACTAGAAGTTCTAAAACTTTAGTGATTGAATCGTAATTTTTGGAACTCAAGTGATTGAATTGCAATTTACTAAGTCGGTTGGTCGATTTGACTAGGTTAGTCAATCCATCGAATTGGATCGAATTAATTGAGTCTGGACGGATTCAATTTGAGTCGATTGTAACTTATCTCTAAAGGTTCCAGTCACACTAGGTTAGGTCTCCATTTCTTTTTCCATCCCACGAACAGAAGCTAGAAAAAAAGATGGCAACCAGGGCTGTTACGGCAATTCATGCCGATGCATTGGTTGTCTGATCTTTGTGCCATTTTGTTAAACTCGTATTGACGAGACAAATCTCCCGATGTCGTCCAAAATGAATTTCAAGCACTTTGGATTTTTGGAAAAATTGTGAAGTTTCTGGTGTTTTGGGCTCTTGAAGTTCTAATACCATTTGTTATGCTTCTAAGAACCAAATCCACACACATGCGCGTGTGCAGACAGAATCATAGAAAGACACAAGGATTATGTAGTTTCCCAAGAAACGTATACATGTACATATAGGAGATTCATTATATTCAAGAGAGTTTACAAAAGATTTCAGATAAACTCTCAAAAACTCTATATCTCATATTGTTTTTGCCTTTCCCTATCTCATTTCTCTAAAGATTACATCAAGTACTTTTATGGAGAGAGTTAAAGAATTAGAACAAGGAAGAGATACTGTGAGACCCCGACCCAAAAATAAAAAAAAATAAAAAGAAAAGTAAAAAAGAAAATTGGTAAATTTAAAAATTCGATTGAATTACAAAACGGAGACTTTTTGAAGTTGTTTAGATAACTATTGGGTAAACGAGGAGTTGTTCCAAAATTGTTTAGGGATATTTGAAACGGATTCGAATTCTAAACAGAGACCGAAGAGTTGTTCGAAAATTTATTTTATGCACATACTAATAACTGAAGATTAGACCCAATATTACTATAAGAAAACAACCGGTCCAGGTCAGGGATGCCTAAAACTAATTTATTTACTTCGTTTTTGTTTTTTACCGAAATATCAAATAAATTTACGTATGATAGTATAATAACAGGGACATTTTTTTACCTTATTATTAGGATAGAAACCAAATTTGCTTAATCATGCTTGGGCTTTCCAAGAAATTGGCACCAAGGAGGTTCATTTTTTTAACACCTCAAGCCTGCCTAGATTAGTATGTATAGATATTATTTTACAACAAAACAATCCAAGTACCTCCTTTATTTTCAACTTTGGGCAACAGAAAGAGAAAGGAAGAAAAGGAAGAAAAAAAGAAGAAGAAGAAGGTGGTGGTGGTGGTGGTGGTGGTGGGGGGTTTAGTTTTTATTCAGTTGTAAGGTAAGAATACTCGTCTCATGTTAAGAGTTTAATATTTCCTCCCTCTTGTTAGCTGATTAAGACCTTAAAAACAAGAGAAAACTAGAAAGAAACTTAGAGAACCAAAGGTTAAAGAAGATGAAAATGGAAGAATATGTTGAAGATAGAACAGACTCCTCTCAAGGAGTTTCCTATGTTTAAGTTTAAAATGTTAGGTTGTTCTATGTTTTTTTTTTTAAATCACAATCTTAATTTTAGGATGTTATAATACGTTTATTAGATCAATGTAGAGGTCTGAAACTGAAAAAAAAAATGAAAGAAACAAGAAGAAACCAGAGCAGCGACAATGCTGCCAGAAACAGGACAGATTATGGCTTATTTTATTGTGTTTTTTAGCTTCATTTCGGGGCTCAGTACAACCCTATCTCGTAATATTCTGAATATAACATAGGCTTAATTTGGGTTATAGAATAAGATGTAACAAAGCCAATGTCGTTTTGACATCGGAAAGAGGGTCAATGGCTGGGCGAAAAACGCCTCTGCGATAAGGGTTCAACACTTAGCCTAAATAAAAAATTTAGAACTCGACCTAATTTTTCTAAACCGTTGCAAACGAAGGCCGAGCCATCCATTATTTATCTTGAAAACTAACTTAGCATAGGAACGGGACCCACGAGACCTTCCCGAGGTCACTTTGTTGACTGAAAATTAAATAGGAATGTTAAACTGAATACCATAGAGTCATAGATTTTACTGATAGAACATTAGGGTTTTAATAATACCGTTGAACGTTAGACGTCGATATTAACTGAAATACCCTTGATTTATTGTAGGAGACTGACAAATAATCGATTACTCAGACAAGACAGAAAGGTGAGTCTAAATACGACTCTATTACGTGTTTAGTTTAGAAAGCATGAAAATTTATTGTACTTTATTGTTCATATGTTAGACATGCATGTTATGTCAATCACGGTTAATATTGTTCATAATATGAATAATGAGTTAAATAGAAAAATAACATTTAGAAATGTTGAAATTCCTTCAGAATGGTGCCCCGTCCGCTAGGGGATAGAATATAGCGAATTGTATGAGATAAGGTTGGAATCACAAGCCAACGTGATTAATGGATTACGTCATTCCACGCGTGCTAGAGATGCATAGGGGGTAGCTTCCTCTTAACAAGATTGACGACCGTTATATTGAAAGCAAATTAGGCAGGTTTAAATATTAAATGAAAATCTGATGACTATAACATGATAAACTTCAACGTTGACTTAGCATTGACTTGGGTTTAATACTGTGAATTTCGTTGACATGAATAAACTGGTGCATGCATTGCACGTTGATTGACATAGCGGGACTCATGATGTTCCTTATTTGGATTCACTAACAAGTTGTACTAATGATGTTGTTAAACAGCATCCTAGTTTACGGAGCTGGTGGCAGCAGCCAGTAAGGATTCAGAAAGGTTTTGTATAGAATAGTGTAGATAGTGTGTCTTTATTTTGATGTCTTTACTGTTTGACCATGTTAAGGCTTGTTGATTGGATTGTAATAAATGTTAAAAAGTTGTTCTGAAACAATACACTTCCTTGGTTGACTTTTTAATGTAATAAAAGTTTATATTTTCGCATACTCTGAATAGTTTATGTCCATTGTTATATATCAGATTGGAAATCCCTAAACTGATTATGTTATAGGCTTTAGCGGATTAAACTCATTGACCGATTACTAATCCTTCACATATCGGGATGGATACATTGGAGTAGCTTTCAAATCCTCTCAAATCTTCAAAAGACTATTGGATAAAGAGTTAGAGCCAATTTAATCTTCTGCCTCTGGCTCTGAGAAAAAGCTTTACATATTTTCATGTTTTCAGTAGGTCCCACACAATTGTACACTTAAAGTTTTTCCTTATTCTAGCGAATTACGAATGCCGTTGGTAAGTTTCGAACGGCCGTGCTTTTGCTTTTTTCAGCACTGCGGTCCTTGGGATCTTGCTAGGAGTTTAATCACTAGCATATTGTTGTGCCCTCGTACAAGTCTTAAATTAAATCCAAAAATTTAATTCGAATTGTTCATTTTGTTTAGCTCATTGCGCGTGTAAAGCTTGAAAAGAACTAAGTTGATCGAAGACAAGTATAAAATAGATCAAAATCAATACTAGGATTAGCCATTTGTTTAGAGAGACTGTAAAAAAAAAATACCTCGGCTAGATTGAGGGTTGATTTTCTTAAAACAAAAAAATGACTGCTTAATTGAGTTTACAGGTGTCTAATACTAGGATTAGCCATTTGGGTTCGCGTTGGCCAGCCCATCCGTAGCCCATAATTTCATTAGAAGATAATAAGGCTCCTGCTGCTAACCCACTAAACACAATTTGGAAGTGACAATTGGCCTTTTTATTTCGAAAGAGGCAGCCTTTTTTAAACAACCATTTCAACTTTCAACATCCTTTTGAGATGAACTTACTTCGTAATACTATTTAGGGTACAATTTTATAAGCCTTGCATTTGTCTATCCAAGAAACAAAGGATTGCTTGGTGTTCCTAAATCCCAAGAACCCATGCTCTTTGCTCTTGTTCATACTATCTGCCATACCCTCCAACCCAAGAACAAAGTCGCCAAACCACCACAACCCAACCTCCTCCAACTTGGTTTCCACCAACCCATTTTCTCTCACAATCTGCTCCCAAACCGGACCCTTATCCTTCATCATCTCGCTCAAGCTCACCCGTTCCTCTCTCTCATCAAACTCTTCGTACTCTACCTCAAATTGATCTGCTAATATTCTCCACAAGTGCTTCCACTTGAACACGTCCCCGTTACTGATATTAAACGCCTCGTTCTTCCCGTAAGGATCCACTGCTGACCAAATATGTTGCTCCGCGATCAAATCCGCGTCCGACGCCACGGTTAAACAACTCCAATCGGCTTTAGTCCCAGGGAATTTCAAGGGTTTGTTCTCGTACTTGCAAATCGCGGCGTAAACACAAAAGGTGCCAACACTATTCATCATGCTGAAAGGAGAGAATCCGAATATGTTGCCGGGTCGGTGGACGGACCAGGTCAAGCCGTCTTTCTTGGCACACTCTTCGAAAAGGATATCCTCTTGGGTATAATAGAAATTCGGGTAGTTTAACCGGGGCAAGTCCTCCTCGAATGGCGGGTCATGCGACTGGATCTCCCAGATTGCTTCAAAGGGTCCCATGTAGTGTTTATGACCCGTTTGGAGACAGATGTGGCGGAGATTGGGGGCGTTGGGAATTACCGCCTTGAGGACGTTACGGAGCATTGCGCCGTTGGCCTTGCAGTTCTCGATCTCGGTGGATCGGTTTGTCCAAGTCACGTAGAAGATGTTGGTGACATCAGTTAAGGGGGAGAGCTTGGAGAGTGCGTCGTGTTCGTCGAGGAGGTCGCACTGGATGTATTGGACGGGGTGGTCGGCGTTCCAGGGCGGTCGGGGTCGGCGGGCGATGCCGTAGACCTTCCACGGGCCGCCAGGGGTGTCGGAGAGTGGGAGGATTTCGGCCAGGCTGTTTCCGACAATGCCGGTGACACCGAGGATTAGTGCGATGCTCTGGATTGTTTCTGGGCGTTCATCGTCTCCGATTTGCTGCTGCAAAAATTAAGGGGAAAACATTTTGTTCAGAAATTTGGATAAATGAAACAATAGGGTGAAGTTGCGAATTAGGAAAATAGACTCCCCCGTGCAGCGCCAATGGCTCCGGCCCACCACCAGCTCATTTCCGTTGAGAGAGAGAGAGAGAAGGAGAGAGAGAAATGGTAGACTAGGTGAAATTGGTATGAACTGTTAGTATGTTACCCCATGGATGAGTAAGTGAAGTCTTGAAGGTGGAGGATGGTGCAGTCCCTTCCAAGGTTGTTAATACCGTACCGTACCGGCCGGTACGTACCGTTTTGACATAAAAACGGTACCAAGTACTCCTAGTACCGTACCGCCTTCAATACCGGCCGGTACCGGCCGGGTACCGGCCGTACCGGCTAATACCGGCCATATCGGCCGGTACCGGATTTGTTTTTTTTTTTTAAGAATTGCGGAAAAAATTAATTTTTTTGCACTTTCTCTCTATAATTTATATATATATTGATAGTTGCGATAAATCCGATATGGTACCCGGTACATGACCGGTACCGGTACGTACCGTACCAGTAGGAAAACCGGAACCCAAACCGATCCGGTATTCAGAACTTTGGTCCCTTCTATAAATGGGCGTAGAAAAAACTTGGGATTCGCCTACACGGGATTCGCCTACACGTGGGTACTCTAACCCTTTGCTCTTATCAAACGTTATCCAGATTTTAATATTCGGTGCGGACATCCACGACAGATCTTGGATTTATGGAAAGAATAAAATAAATCTAAGAATATATTACTCTTGCATAGACGATTGCCCTAGATAGACAACTACATAGAGGGTCTCTACAAATCTATATATTCTTTGATTTCGTTTTTCCCATAAGATCAATATCACAATCAATGAGGTCTGCAAGTTTCACATCTAAGTAATACTTGATCCGATAGTTTACGATATAGATAGATATTTAACAACAACATTCAAACACAGATGTATTTAAAATCGTGAGATTGAAACTATGAGATGCATATAAGATCCTTTGAAATAAAGTGACTCCACATGCATCTAATGGTTACTGATACATCTTCGTCCGCTCTTAGTTCCTGCATAAACTTTTTTTCATGATAGGTTTAAGATCCTTAACTAGTTACATTATAGGCTTTGGCGAGTTTAGCTCGTTGACCGGTATCCATTCCACGTCGGGATGGGTTGTGACAATCGACATCTGTCTTCCAAGATAAAACAGCTCACTTGGCTGATAAAATACCATCCAATCGACTATCTGTCGGACTAACTATGTATTTCTCTCTTCTACAAAAATACAAAAATATAAAAGACAAAAATCGCGTAGACGAAATCTCCTCAATGTGTTAAAAACCAAAAATAGATTCACTATTTATAGAATGCTTAAAGGTTATAAAACTGTCGAAATCATAAATAGATTGATTAATAGGAATATTAATGGACATCAATATAACTATGAATGAATTGTAATCATTGAGTCTTTTTCATTGCTTTGTGAAATCATCTGTTTCCAATTTCATTCATAACCATTCTAAATTTTCAACATTCTTTTTCTTGATGAGAGATGCAAGGCCTCTGTACTAAATATTAAGCAGCAAGTTCTCTCAAATTGGACAGGGAAATTGATGCAATTGCTTACCAAAAGAGGTTTTGGAACGATCTGATTGATCACGTAAGTATTTACGAAACATGTCTTGGCAATAGAAAGTATAAGAAGGATAAAGATACAAATTGAAGCCCGCTAGAAGAACGTTTTGGGTGCCCTTAAATGAATTTTTGTGGAGGTCAGTGTATGTATTAAGGGTAAATTACACTAACCTCTCCTCAGTTTTTTTTTTTTTATATAAATATACTGATTTCATTGTGATATGAAAAAATTTTCAGACCACTATTACTTTTGAAATTATTATTCAATTACTTCCTCTACTATTTTAAACCAATCAAATGTCGTTAGTCAAGTTATTATTCAATTATTTCCCCTACTATTTTAAATCAGTCAAATTTTAAGTTCGGGTATATCACCTCGGACTATGAGCCCAAAATATGTAAGTACTGGTCAATATCAATTAAAGGCCTTACAATAGAGTCAATGTGTAAGATTTTGATTCCCGAGGTGGAGAATTTTAGAAACATATATGCAAGTATCATAATAGACTTCTGTGTTTAACTCCGATGTATATACTGTGTGCTTTATTACTCTAATCATTATTTATTTATTGCTCGTATCTTTAGGTTTGTTTTTCGAGCTTAGTTTTTAAATTGGGTTTCACCACTTATAGAGTAACTTCTCTGCCCCTAATATTTCATGCCAGATGAAAAAGAGCTGATAGAGAAACAACCTGAACTGGAAGAGCCAGGCTTTAAAGTTGTAGACTACAACAATACATGATTATCCAACCCATAGAAGCTCTGTTCTTTTTTTGAAAATTCTTTCATAATTTCCATTGTAATTCTGTAACTGTATTTTCTCATAAATGTCATGAATCATGAATTTCCTTTTTGATTCATAACTAAATTAATAAATATATTTTAAAAGAATTTTAATAATGTACCAAGAAATCGAGACATTACGTAATGCGCCTAGAAACCGGGCGTTACAACCCTACAGGCTATTCTAATTTTTTTTCCATAATTATTATTTTGTTGAATTTGGTTGATCCTCATTTGGCCTAACTTGCTTAAAAATATGTAAATTGTCTCTATTTAGATTTTTTTTGCATTTGTTGTTTTGGCCTTAAGTTTTTTGTGGATTATTGGTCCGTTTCGATGATACGAATCTAAAAAATATAAAATTATGTCTAAAAATTAAAAAAAAATCACTAAAGACGACGAATAGTACAAAAAGACTATATATTTTTGATTATTTTTGCCTTTTCTGAATTTTTTTAAAATTTAGTCAATTATTTATAAATTTTTTGAAACCTCTCGTTGAGACGAATCAATAATCTACAAAAAATTACCGAAAGATAAAAAATTACAAAAAAAATTTACATAAGGATGAAACGATAATCAAACAATCAAGTCAAGCCAAACTCAGCCACACTTAAAAATTCGCAGAAATTCCTTTTTGCATCAAAATCATTTCTAACAAAACCCAGTCAAGAGTCAACATCAAAATCATCAAAGGGACAGAGTCAAGATTTACATTTAAAGAGATCGATAAAAAGTAAAAATTGTTCGTAACGCGGTATTTGAAAAGTAACTTTGGTTCTCCTATTCTTCTAGTTTTTATAAAAAGATTTGATAATTAAAACAATTAGAAATCAAGAAATCATTGATACCATATGTAATGACGTGACTTCATAATACCACTAGAAATCACCATACATGGCATGCACACAGAACATTGCATAATGCATAGCTTTATTTTAGATAAATGATAAATTATTCTAGTAGTCCCTTAAGTTTGGACTTAGTTTTACTTTGGTCTCTACCATTTAAAATGGTTCAATTTTGACCTTTAATTTTATTTTTTGGTCAATTAAGTTCAATTGTTAACAACCGTTTAAAAATTTGATGAAAAAATCTAATGTTGACTTCTTTCGAGGATATTGTAGTAAATTAATATTTTTTTATTATATTGCACCCTCTTTCTCTCTTTCTCAATTTGATTCCTATTGTTTGTGCTTTAGTCATTTTCCATACCCCTCTCTCTCTCCACCCTAACCCCTTCTCAACTCTCACACCTCACCCTTTTCATTTCCACCACTACAAGAAAAATCATTTATGGAGACGAAATCGGAAGACGAAATTTAATTTCGTCACCAAATGGGTATATATGGAGACGAAAAAAATATCTTGTCAATATTTGCGAGGAACTTGTTTTCCTCGCCAAAAGTACTCCGTTAGCGACGAAATTTTACTTTTCGTCTCTAAATATGTCATTTGGTGACGAAATATTTTTTTCGTCGCCAAATGCATATATTGGCGACGAACTATAATTTTCGTCTCCAAATAGGTAGTTTTGGCGAGAAAAATAATATTTCGTCGCCAAATCACATATTTGGAGACGAAAATAATATTTCCTCACCCAAAATATGTATTTGGAGACGAAAATTATAATTCTTCGCTATATATATAAATTTGGTGAGGAAAATAATATTTCGTCGCCAAATAACATATTTTGAGACGAAAAATATTATTTCGTCCCTAACGAAAAGATATATACATGTATTATATATATAGGGGATACATACATACATATACATATATATATATATATGTATATGTATATGTATATGTATGTATAAGGGATACATGTAACCCCTATTGGTAACAATTTCAAAACATGTATTTTTTGCTACGAGAATGAAAGATTTATTTGATGGTTGGAATGGTTTGATCAACAAATACAATTTGCATGAGAATATGTGGATGAAGAAAACTTGAGAAATTAAAAAAAATAGGCACATACACATGTGAAATGATCATTTACTATAGAATTACGAAGCACCCAATAATTGTCCAAAGTGGATGGGGAATGACTTTAATTGCTTAGATAAGATGATTTGGAACGATGCGATTCATCATGGATTGGTTTCTAGTACAGTGCGGTGGGTGTGCTTTTGGATTTGTGTTGAAAACTTTGGTGGCAGTTTTGTATCGTTCGATACTAAAAATAGAAAAGATTCCCTTTCCGGTAGAGATGATTCTCAACACTTTTCGTCATATATTTCTTCTTGAGAAAATATCATGACGCTTTTAGTCTTCCTTTTTTCATTCAGAATACTTTTGATCATTCTCTAAACACAAATGAATCATGCCATAAGTTTGAAGGTTCAATTTATCCCTGTCTTTCTCATCCATATCCTTGGGCTCTTTCTCCAAGTCAATATCCAAATTCTATTGGATCAATGCGTCTTTTACCTTGCGTTGCAATATTGGTACCATTGAACTTTTTAACTTTAAAATTTTCATCGATCGCATATCTACTGGTTAAGAGCCCTAACATTTTCTTTAGTAGACATTGACATCTACACACTTTATGCTCTACCATAATCAAATTCAATACCTAAAAAATGGCCGAAATGGTTGTTTTTAAGCTTCAAAAGCACATAACAGCAATGCATGTATGAAATTACGGAAAAATAGAGATAACGGTTGTGCTCAAAACTTTGTATGTAGTCATATACCAATCCCAAAACTTCCAATAGAGACTAAACTAGAAGTTCTAAAACTCTAGTTATATAATTGTAATATTTGGAACTCAAGCGATTGAATTGCAATTTATTGAGTCAACTAGGTTGGTCGATTTGACTAGGTCAGTCAATACATCGGATTGGATCGAGTTAATTGAGTCAGGGCGGACTCAATTTGAGTCGATTGTAACTTATCTCTAAAGGTTCCAGTCACACTAGATTAGGTCTCTATTTCTTCTTCCATCCCACGAACAGAAGCTAGAAAGAAAGAAAAAAAGGGGGCAACCAGGGTTTTGTTACGTCAATTCATGCCGATGCATTGGTTGTCTGATCTTCATGCCATTTTGTTAAACTCGTATTGACGAGATAAATCTCCCGATGTCGTCCAAATTGAATTCCAAACACTTTGGATTTTTGGAAAAATTGCAAAGTTTCTGGTGTTTTGGGCTCTCAAAGTTCTGATACCATTTGTTATGCTCTAGGAACCAAATCCACACACATGCGTGTGTGCAGACACAGTCATAGAAAGACACAAGGATTGTGTAGTTTCCCATGAAACGGGTACATCCAAAAATAAGAGATTCATTATATTCAAGAGAGTTTACAAAAGATTTCAAATAAACTCTCAAAACTCTATATCTCAGATTGTTTTTGTCTTTCCCTATCTCATTTCTCCAAAGATTACATCAAGTACTTATATGGAGAGAGTTAAAGAATCAGAACAAGGAAGAGATACACATTGGAGTAGCTTTCATATCCTCTCAAACCTTCAAAACACTATTGGGTAAAGACTTACAGCCGATTTAATCTTTTGACTCTAGCTCTTAAGAAAAAGCTTTAGATTTTTTCACGTTTTCAATAGGTCCCACACAATTGTACACCGTAACTATTTAATCACTACCATGTTGTTGTGCCCTCATTCAACGTCTTATATTGAATCCAAAAATTTAATTCGAATTGTTCATTTTGTTTAGCTCATTGCGCGTGTAAAACTTAAAAATAACTAAGTTGATCGAAGACCGTTATAAACAAGAACAAAATCATTTGTCTTATTTTTTACCGTATGTTTAGGTGTTAAATAACTATGGAGTGTTCAAATTAGTGGCTGCCTCTAATTCTCTATGGTCGTTTGATACATAAGCAAGCGGTATAAAATAAAATATACCATAGAGTGTCACTAGCGTTGTTCTATAATAAAACAAACAATGTGGCCCATATTTCTTAGCCCGGAATGAAGCCTGTATAAAGGGAACGACACCCTACTAGTTCCCACAATCCTTACAAAAGCATATTTAGCGCAAAAGCAAAAGCAAGGATATATAACGGGGCCGAAGGTAGCTTGTTTGAAGAAGAGCTAGAAACAGTTACTGAGCCCAGTTTTGTCTTGAGCTCATAATAGAAGCACGGGCCGATAGCCTATCTCGAGATCAATTTTGTTTTGGGAGACCGTTAAAAATAATAATAAAATAAACTCAGCCAGAGTGGGGGTTGATTTTCTTAAAACAAAACAATGACTGCTTAATTGAGTTTCCAGGTAGAAACTAGAATTAATCATTTGGGTTCACCTTGTCCAGCCCATAATTACATTAGAAGATAAGACACCTGCTGCAAACCCACTAAACACAATTTGGAAGTGACAATTGGCCTTTTTATTTAGAAAGAACTGGCCTTTCGATCTATTATTGAACAATAAACAACTATTTCAACTTTCAACATCCTTTTAAGATAGAACTTATTTCTTAATACCATTAAAAGGATGAACTTACTTCTTAATACTATTTAGGGTACAATTTTATAAGCCTTGCATTTTTCTATCCAATAAACAAAGGATTGCTTGGTGTTCCTAAATCCCAAGAACCCATGCTCTTTGCTCTTGTTCATACTATCCGCCATACCCTCCAACCCAAGAGCAAAGTCGCCAAACCACCACAGCCCGACCTCATCCAACTTGGTTTCCACCAACCCATTTTCTCTCACAATCTGCTCCCAAACCGGACCCTTATCCTTCATCATCTCGCTCAAGTTCACCCGTTCCTCTCTCTCATCAAACTCTTTGTACTCTACCTCAAATTGATTTGCTAATATTCTCCACAAGTGCTTCCACTTGAACACGTCCCCGTTACTAATATTAAATGCCTTGTTCTTCCCGTAAGGATCCACCGCCGACCAAATATGTTGCTCCGCGATCAAATTCGCGTCCGACGCCACAGTTAAATAGTTCCAACCCGCCTTAGTCCCAGGGAATTTCAAGGGTTTGTTCTCGTACTTGCAAATCGCGGCATAAACACAAAGGGTGCCAACACTATTCATCATGCTGAAAGGAGAGAATCCGAATATGTTGCCGGGTCGGTGCACAGACCAGGTCAACCCATCTTTCTTGGCACACTCTTCGAAAAGGATATCCTCTTGGGTATAATAGAAATTCGGATAGTTTAACCGGGGCAAGTCCTCCTCAAAAGGTGGGTCGTGGGACTGGATCTCCCCGATAGCTTCAAAGGGTCCCATGTAGTGTTTATGACCCGTTTGGAGACAGATGTGGCGAAGATTGGGGGCGTTGGGAATCACCGCCTTGAGAACGTTACAGAGCATTGCACCGTTGGCCTTACAATTCTTGATCTCGGTGGATCGGTTTGTCCAAGTCACATAGAAGATGTTGGTGACGTCGGTTAAGGGGGAGAGCTTGGAGCGTGCGTCGTTTTCATCGAGGAGGTCGCACTGGATGTATTCGACGGGGTGGTCGGCGTTCCAGGGCGGTCGGGAACGGCGGGCGACGCCGTAGACCTTCCATGGGCCGCCGGGGGTGTCGGAGAGTGGGAGGATTTCGGCCAGGCTGTTTCCGACAATGCCGGTGACGCCGAGGATTAGTGCGATGCTCTGGATTGTTTTTGGGCGTTCATCGTCTCCGATTTGCTGCTGCAAAAATTAAGGGGAAAACATGTTGTTCAAAAATTTGGATAAATGAAACAATTGAGTGAAGTTGCGAATTAAGAAAATAGACTTGCCCGTGCCGCGCCAATGGCTCCTGCCCTCCACCAGCTCATTTTCGTTGAGAGAGAGAGAGAGAGAGAGAGAGAAATGGTAGACTAGGTGAAATTGGTATCAACTGTTGGTATGATACCCCATGGATGAGTGAAGTCGTGCAGTCCCTTTTATAAATGGGCGTAGTAAAAACTTGGGATTCTCATAAATGTCACGAATCTGCAACTTTATTTTCTCATAAATGTCATGAACAATGTTCTGAATACCGGATCGGTTTGGGTACCGATTTTCCTACTGGTACGGTACGTACCGGTACTGGTCATGTACCGGGTACCGTATCGGATTTATCGCAACTATCAATATATATATAAATTATAGAGAGAAAGCCAAAAAAAATTAATTTTTTCCGCAATTCTTAAAAAAAATTAAAAAAAAACAAATCCGGTACCGGCCGATATGGCCGGTATTCGCCGGTACGGCCGGTATTGAAAACGGTACGGTACTAGAGGTACTTGATACCGTTTTTTTGCCAAAACGGTACGTACCGACCGGTACGGTACGGTATCGATAACATTGGTCATGAATCTGCAACTTTATTTTCTCATGAATTTCCTTTTTGACTAATGACTGAATCAATAATAATTTCCATTGCAATTCTGCAACTGTATTTTCTCATAAATGTCATGAATCGTAAATTTCCTTTTTGATTAATGACTAAATTAATGAATGGATTTTAAAAGGATTTTAATAATGTACCGAGAAATCGGGCGTTACAACCCCACAGGCTATCTAATATTTTTTCTGTGATTATTATTTTGTTGAACTTGGTCGATCCTCATTTGGCCTAACTTGTTTAAAGATAAGTAAATTTTGTCTCTATTTAAAAAAAATTCGCATTTGTTGTTCTGGTCTTAATTTTTTGTGGATTATTAGTCCGTTTTGATGAAACGAATCTAAAAAGTATAAAATTATGTCCAAAAATTAAAAAAGAAAAAGTCACTAAAGACACAAATAAGTACAAAAAGACCATATTTTTAGATTATTTTTGCCTTTTTTGAATTTTTTTCAAATTTAGTCTATTACTTATAATTTCTCTGAAATCTCCCATCGAGACGAATCAATAATCCACGAAAATTTGAAGAAAGACAAAATGTACAAAAATAAAATTCACATAAGAATGAAACAATAATAAGCAAATAATAAGTCGGGTCAAACCCAACCACTCTTAAAAACTAGCAGAAATTCCTTTTTGCATCAAAATCATTTCTAACAGAACCCAGTCAAGAGTCAACATAGAAATCATACAAAGGGACGGAGTCAAAATTTACATTGAAAGAGATCGATAAAAAATAAAAATTGCTCGCAACGCGATATTTGAAAAGTAACTTTGGTTCTCCTAATCTTCTAGTTTTTGTAAAAAGGTTTGATAATTAAAACAATTAGAAATCATTGATACCATATGTAATGACATGACTTCATAATTACAACTAGAAATCACTATACGTGGCATGCTCACAAAACATTGCATTCTGTATAGCTTTATTTTAGATAAATGGAAAATTATTTTAGTAATTCCTTAAGTTTGGACTTAGTCTTATTTTGGTCTCTACCATTTAAAATGGTTCGATTTTAGCCTTTAATTTTATTTTTTGTTCTAATTAAGTCCAAATTGTTAACGGCTATTTAAAATTTTGATGAAAAAGTCAAATGTTGACTTCTTTCGAGAGTATTGTAGTAAATTAATACTAGCAAAAACCCGTGTTATGCACGGGACGTGTAAAATAAAATAAATTTATTTATCACGCCAATCTATATTTTTCTTCAAATTTTAATAATAAATTCTTACGACACAAATATAAAGCATGTAGTTTTCATAAAATGTGCAATTTAAAACATCTTCAACATCTAAATTAAACTCTATTTTATATTTAAATATTAAAATTAGTATCTTAATAATTAAACTAATTTGATCAAGTATTCATTCATTTCACTTCTAAAAAATAAAAATAAAATATCAAATTCAAGAACTGTAATAATTTAAGTTAGTAAATAAGAATAACTTTTGAAAAAGATTATCTAATTATGAATTACGAATTACTTTATCCATCATTTTACCGTAAAAGCAATCTCAATATTTTTTTATATAGAATAAAAAATAAATATAATTTTTACAAAATTTTTTTATATAGAATAACAAAATAAATATAATTTTTACAAAATTAGTTAATGCAATATTTATCTATCTATAACATAATTTAAAAAATTCAACCTAATATTTAAAAATATGCCAAAAATAAAAGTAAAATATTTATTAATAAATACATATTAGTTAAAAATAAATTATCAAAGGCCTATCTAAAAACTTAGCTAAGAAACATATAAAAGTTCCAATTAAGATATTTTCAATTTTTTTTATAAAATTATGAATTCATAGCATAATTAAGATTTTTATCCAATTTAACTCCAAAAGATGAGGATAAATGCAAATAAAATTTAGTAATTTTTTCATTATCCAACTCAATCATATAAATATTAAAGGATAAATACTAATCATCTAACAAAACTTGTATATACTTAGTTTAATCTCTCTCTTTCGTTTCTCTTATCCTTAACATTAAGTGACCTCTTTAAATTTTTTATTTTAAATTATAAAAAAGATATCTAAGAAGGAATTTGTTTTAATATTTTTTGTCTTTCTATTTTACTTTATTTAGATTTATTTTTAACAGTTAGCCTATTTAACTAACCAAAATAAAATTATTTAAAAAATTAGTTAACTCTTCGATTTTAAAGAAGAGTGATTTTACAGCGGGTAGAAAAAAATATTAACGCGCCTATGATAAGTTGATCAAAGTATAATTTCAACTCACTTAATTTAATCCAGACGTGTCTTTGAGATGACAGTACGGTCGATTTACAACTTCATAAATAATAACAAACATTTTGTTGTCATAAAAATCTATCTCGATTGTTATTCGTATAATTTTTAAATTTTTAATTAAAAAATTTATTTATAAAAAATAAACAAAAGTAAAAAAAGAAGTGATGTTTTTTTTTAAAATCAAAATCATGATAATGAGAAGTGATGATTATATCTTTATTTATTTATAAGAAGTTGTTGATCAAATTTATTTTCTATATTAGAATAAGTCTATTTATTTGTACTTCCATTTTAAAAATTAATTTTTGTGTAATTCCTTAAAATATTATGCTTAATTACATAAAAATAAAAATTACATGTTTATGTGCGTAAATATAGATAAGTAGAGAAAGTTATGGAAATAAAAATATTATATATGAAATATGGTAAGATTTTGAATTTGAATTCAAAAAAAATTCTAAAATAATTGTGTTAGTGTAAAGTAACATGTAGTATTTATAAAATTTGATCACAAACCTATTAACTTCTGACACTTGTCGCGCTCAGAGTGATTCTCACGAAAAGTCGCCCTGCAATAATATATAGTATAGATTTTTTATTATATTGTGCACATTCTCTTTCTCTCTCTCTCAATTTGATCTCTCTTGTTTGTGCTTTAGCCATTTCCCCCCCCCCCCCCCCCCCCCCTCTCTCCACCCTACCCTACCCTCTCCTCAATTCTCACACCTCCCCCTTTCCATCTCCACTCTCTTCCACTGCCACCCGCCTCTCCGCCCTCATCTCGTCCCCAACCCTCTTTTTTCTCACCCTCCCCCACCTCCATTCTCTCACCCTCCCTAAAAAATCCCTCCTCCTTCCCCACCACCTCTTGTCCTCCTCACCCATTTCCTTCATCCCACTACCACCACTCCACCACCATCCACTGTCCCCGCCAATCTCTGGCATTGATGGCCACACAACTCTTCACCTCGTATATCATTTGGGTCTAGCCATGGACGACTAGATTGTGATTTTAATTTGTATCCAGTTAAGTATTTATTTAGTTAAGCGGTTAGTTGTATTACTACAAATACAGTAAGATATTACGATGACACTTAACACCAACCGAAAAGATATTAGAAGTTCAAAAGAAGCAAACACAAGCTATAAACCTAGACACAAACCACCACCCTACCCAAGGATATAAAAAATTGCTTGCCAAGATTTTAGAAAGTGCCTTAAAATATACTCCCGTCTAACTTCAGTAATATTTTCCACTTGGGTATAAAACATATAACGTTCTTTCATGTATTTTTTTGCAATTGTTTTACACAGTTCAAAAGGCAAAAGTTCTTAACTTAGATGTTTTGAACTTTTGAAATAGTATATATACAACACACACACACACACACACACACAGGAAAATACCAATAATATATAAAAATTATATCGATAAAATAGAAATGTGTATTTCATAAATATGTATTGATATTCATAAAATATGTATTAATATTGTTATACATTATCCTGATTAGCGACACCCGAGACACACACACACACATATATATATATATGTATGTACACTACTAGAATAATAGATAAAGACCACGCTTAAAAAATTAAAAAGATCACGCTTTTTGTAAAAACGTGATAAAAAAATAAGAGATGACTTTTTAATCACATTTTTGAATAAAATCGTGCTAATTATTACGTTTTAACTACGCTTTCAGTAGAACTGTGATTGTAAGTAATTATTTTAACCACGCTTTATTTGTAAGCGTGGTAAAAATATACATTTTTTTATCACGGTTTGGTTAACAACTGTGGTTAAATTCGTATAGCCGTTTTTAATCACAGTTTGTATAAAATCGTGATAAAAAAGTGTAAATTTTTTATCACAGTTCGGTTAACAACCGTGGTTAAACACTTATAGCTATTTTTAATCACAGTGTATTTAAAACCGTAATAAAAAAGTATAATAAAATTAAAAAATAACATTAAAACGTAGAACATAAACTACGTCGTTTTATATATATAGCCCTCAATTTTTAGTTTCCCCCCAAAACATGAAAAAAGCCCTAGCTCAAACATTTCTCTCTAATTTATCTGATCTGTTCATGAACAGCGCCGGCATCTCTAACTCTCTGTTGCGAGCCCCTCTCTCCCTCAGTCGCCGGCTACCTCTCTCACTCTCTTGCCGGCTACCTCTCTCAGCTCCCTCAGTCGCCGGCTACCTCTCTCAGCCCCCTCTCTCCCTCAGTCGCCGGCCATCTCTAACTCTCTGTTGCGAGTCACGCCCTTTTACTTTCCCCTCCTATCCCGCCCTCCCTCTCGCGGAAAAACTGTAGAATATCAATCCCTCTCCTCAATCGAACTCCCTCTCGTCGACTGCGTACCATCCCTCTCCTCGATCGAACTGCAAAATCTGGACATTCATCGTTGAAGAACTCCCGCCCTATCGATTAGTCTCTGTAGAACGACAACGAGATTGAGCCAGGTATGGGATTGAGCCACTGAAAATAGTTGTGTTTAGTTGCTTAAATGTATATATGATTTCGTTTTCATTCAATGGTAATCTGGAATTAAAGGGCTGAAAATAGTTGTGTTTAGTTGCTTAATGTATGCTAAAGCCCCCTAAGTGTGTTGTAAGAAAGTATCTTGGATGACTTATGACGCCACTGGAAGGATCGAAGCTAATGGGATAAGCCTAAAACTTTTTTGCCTGAAGGCCACTTGCACCCTATTTGGCCAAACTAAGTCTAGATTGACAGGTAACATTTCTGCCAAATAGTGTTAATCAGTTGAGCTATAAAATCAGTTTGAAACACCATTGTAAAAACTCCATTGGATGACAAATGAAGATGTTCAGTAAGCCAATGATAATCATACTTCGAGATCGCAGAAGCATAATTAAAAACAAAATACAAAAAAAAGCTGTTGGTGGAGGAGATTATTCAAAAACATCATGGTAACCCTTTGTTTTCTATTGCGTTTTCTTGTAATTGTCCCCTTATGGCTCTTTAAACCTGAGAAAGTAAAGTGTTTTAAGGGTCTGATTGTGATGATGTTATCTGGGGTTTGTCAAGAAACAATCCTAAAAACAAAGAGTATTCTTTTTTGAAGTGCATTCAAAATTTATGATACTAGCAAGGGAAACAGTCGGAGAAGAAGTCCAGTTTGGGAAGTAGTTAAGGTAGCAATATAATTTATTTGTAACATTTTCTCACTGATATATGTTGTTATGTGGCTCTTTATATGTCTCTTCATACTTGTATGTAGTGTCCAAAACAACCTACAAGTGTGGAATGTGGATTTTATGTTATGAGGTATATGAAAGATGTGATGAGAGACCCATGTATTCTAAGCAAACGAAGTGTGAGTTTCTTTTTCTTTTTATTATTTTCTCTAGCTAGTTAAATATTTTTGTCCAATTATTGTTTTATATATAATCGTATGACTTTTTGCAGTTTGGCGGAAAAAAGACTTACACACAAGCCGAGATTGATGAAACACGAGTAGATTGGATAAACTGTGTCCTTAACAAATCATGATCATTTACGAGGTATATGTCCCTACTTAGTGTTGATATTTTGATGCCATGTGTTATCTGCTAAATCTCTTGGCTATTGTGCTATATATGCAAAATTTAGCTATATATTAGCTTCTTCTATGTTTTTTTTTAGATAAAATATGTATTGCGTTGACATTTGAGAGCACGTACTATATATTCACTGTGGCTGCTGCTGTTGTTGCGAGCGCGGCACCTGCTGCTGCTGCGAGCGCAGCATCTGCTGCTGAAACACGAACTCAATGACCAGCCTCTGTTGGCTGCTGCTGTTGTCTTCCCTTTGTGAGTGCTTGAAATTACCCAATACATGACTTCCTTCACTACTCCCATATGGAAGTTCCCAATACAAAAAGATGCATCTGAAATTGGACATATGATTGTCACCACCTGGAGCCAACACTATTTATTACTCTCTGAGCCTCCATTGCTTTCAGTTCTTTTTTATTCACTTCCGCTGTAGATTGTTTTTGTGTTTATAAATGTGAGGTTTGCCATCAGAAAGCCTGCCTTAAGTTGCTTTGGGTTGCGCTGAAGTGGCCCTGCAATTACTTCAATGACCCTTAATTACGATGGTTCTTTTTGTCTCTGTATGTGCACACAAACAGAGTTACTGGGAAATAGACATGGTATGCTTGCCTCCCCCTGGGATGCCGGTGGACCATCTCACTGATGTGTTCAAAGTATATGTATTGAATTTAGTATACTATGATGGAGGCACTGATGATGATACTGGTTTAGGGTTTTCTGAATGGGATGATATCATCTCATGATTGTAAAATCACCAATGGATCCTTCTGAGCCTCTCTTTTGTTTTTTTTCCTTCTCGTGTGACTGTTTATTATTATTATTATTATTATTATTTGTGAAAAGAATGATGAAAATTTTATATTTTGCAAATGTCCCAGGCCATTGATGTGATGATTATAGACTCTGAAAGCATGATGTTGATTTTAGTAAAATTTTCCAGACTACAATTACCTGATCAATGGTCTTTTCTTCACCCCTTGCTATTGCGTTTTGACCAAGTCTTCTAAACACGATTTTTGTGCACATATGTTTGGAACCATCAGATGTATGTGATCTTCTATTTTTTTGTAAACCTTATTTGCATGGAACAGTTTTCTGATACATTTGTGTTTGGACCATAACATAAAATCGTGCACCCTCCACAAGAAATTGTATTCTCCTCTGAGAAAAGACAGGAGAAGAATTAAGAAAACTCTCTCAAAGTCCCACCTGTTGTTCTTAACTGAGCGTATGAAGCTTCTTGTAGACTTTGTTTTGCATTTCGACCCCTCATTTTCTTTTAACGTGGTGAATCGGCTTAGTGTATTGTCCTTACTTTTGGGATTTATGTTGATCCAAGATTGCTTCGTATTACTGGAAGTACCGAAATCACAGGAGAGGTAGGTGTTGCTGTCTTATCATCTCCTTTTTTCGTCTTATCATCTCCTTTGTTGCTACATTGGTTGAGCTTTGCATCAATTGGTTGCGAAGAATGCTTTCTTTCGAGATGAGCAGCCAGTAGAAGGCTTATATGGATCAATCTTTAGGATTTGTTGCCCAGGAGTGTACGATGAAGTTGTTACTGTGAAACGAAGCCTCACATTGCCTTGGCATGGAAGTAATGGGCAGTATACAATAGAACCCTTTGAGACTATGATCTGGTACCTAAGATCACGTAACATGGTACCAAAGCCGTAGTACTCCAGGGATGTGTACCTTGGAGCATGGCAGGTGTTGCCGAAAGAGATGCGGGAAAGACTGAAGTGGATATGAACGTATTATAAGCATGAGGGCACCCTCCTTTGGGAGTTGAGTAATACCTAATACTGTAACATGGTGTTAGAGCTAGACTAATTAGAACGATGGGTAGGGTACACGTCCTGGCCTGAAGGTAGCAGGTGCTCTGTACTGAGCATGTTTTACACGAGTGGAAGTGTTAAGTCAAGCCCCCACATTGCCTAGTACCAAATTAACCTGAAAGATATCAGCGTGAAAACACCCTAACCACAATAGCTAACTTTTAGAGTTGAGGAAACTCAACAAGAGTAACAGTTGTATAGGTTCAAACAGTCTTCTTGATCTTGCTTTGGCAGCGAAAATTTTGGCTTTCACAGATGCTGTGAACATTCTGTGTTGTGTAGATGGTTATGATATGGTTATTTTTACATGTGGACGACATTCTAATTACAGATGATGCTTGGGAAGGCATCCATGAATTGAAATTGTTTCTGCATAACAGGTTCCAAAACCAAAGATTGGCAAGTCTGTTAGAGATGACCCACGTTAACAAAATGTCAAGTTCTCAACTACTGGTGATTGTTACTTTAAGGGCTCTTAGGATTGATCCCTTTTTTGCTCATATGTATGCTTCATTTGTACTTGCATAGTGGGTGTTATTACAGAGTTTCTTTAAGAATACTACTGCTTTTACTTGCCCATGTTTTTCTTCAGCTTTTGAGAATGAAACAGATGGAGTTATATTGATTTGGTATTGCATGACCAGTGCTTAGTCAAATAGGTGCCAATGGGCCCGAGTCTGGCTATGGTCAGTAATGCTTGCCCATGTTTTTCAATTTCGGGAATGAGAACATTGACTTCTCTTCATATACCTATGGATTAGGAATCAGTAATGCTATGAGCACATATGATCGATGTATTTAGAACCGTTGGATGCGCATGTGACTTTTAATAATTTGTGGAAATCAAATGCCAAGATTCTTTCCTAGGTTTTTTTTAAAAGTTAAACTAACCTCTCTTCTGGAATGGTTTGCAGATTTTTCTTTAGGTGGCGGAAAATGATGACATTAGCAAAAGAAAAAAAAATTGCAGCTGATTTTGTTCCCTTCGCAAATCTATGATCGGATCGTGTCAGTGCAGCAATCAGTTTAGTTTTTGATGTAATTGTTCGGTGTTAGAAACTTATAACAACTTCATAAGTTAGCTTTTATGTATAATATGCTTGATAATAGATTTTTTAGATTTTTTTATTGTAACATTTTTTGACAAATTTATGAGTTAATGAAATATTTTCTTTCTCATATTTTTGTTAATATTCTTGTTTGATTAATTGTTTTTTATAATTTCATATTCTAATTACAGAGATTATACAATTAATTAATATTAATGGGTAAATGGAGAGATCTATATATATATATATATATATATATATATATATATATATTGATTTAATCACGGTTTTAACTAAAAGTGTGGTCATTTACACATTAAAGATCACGGTTTTTGGTTAAAAGCGTGGTCTTTTACAACTTAAAGATCACGGTTTTGGGTTAAAAGCGTGGTCTTTTACAACTTAAAATTACGGTTTTCAAGTAAAAGCGTGGTATTTTACAAATTAAAGATCACGGTTATTTGTAAAAGCGTGGTCTTTTATATCTTTTAATCACAGTTTTGGTTAAACGCGTGGTCTTTGATGACTTTTAACCACAGTTTGTATTGAAAGCGTGATCCTTTATAACTTTTAATCACAGTTTTTGTTGAAAGCGTGCTCTTTACTAATATTTAATTACGCGTAAATTGACTTTTCATTACGGTTAAACACAGTGATTAAATCTCGAGACTTTTAATCACACCTCCATCAACCACGCTTTCAAAACTGTGATTAAAAGATAACGACCACAGTTTTTAACTGTGATTGTTATCTATTATTCTAGTAGTGGTATGTATACATATGTGTGCGAGAGCGTGTGAAAGCAAGCACAATAACTCCAAATGGACTAAAATTTGGAGGCTGAGAAAAATGAAAAGTGTTTAAAAACATCCACAAAGGGTATTGGACTTTTAAACTACGCACCAATTATTTGCATTTAATCACTGTCCAAAAGTTGATTTTTAGCATAATCGCGAAATAGATATAGCTCCCATGACCAAACACAACCTTAAACAGCTAGCAAAAGAGATGGAGAACATCACACGCAGGCAAAGACGCACAGTATCGGGTGGTACCTAGCGACATTAACCACATCCACCGCCCTCCACTTCATGAATGACGCATTCGTAAACAATTCACTGCCGGCAGCAACCCCCTTCTTCTTATCCTTCTCTCCGTCGTTCATCTTGATGGCGCCTTTTACACCGACGTTGACATAGGCGTTGGGTGTGTTGTGCCTATGTGTGAGGGATGCGGTCATTGCCGTTAGTGGTGATGGAGTTTAGATTCGGAAATGGCAGATCTATTTAGTATAGTAACACTGCAACCGTCGCTATTGTATCAAATAATCATTGCCATATGTTTTTTTTAGTAAAATACCCAAAAAATTTAAGCAATGGTTTGGAATGCGAATATATGCCAAATTGGTCTAAATATATACTTGTTTGTCTTTTACCGTACCTGTTCTTAGGAAAACAAATCAATTTTTTTTTTCATATAGAACAATTATTACTTCATAATTTTATATATATTATCATAAACCTTATCCACATTATTCATATATGTTTAGCATATATATCTCCCATCGACTTAATTAACGTACTGCCAAAACAATCCAAAATATTAATACCTAATATATATCGAATCAAAAATCACAAAGATAGAATAAATTATCATCTTTGTCCATGAAAATAGATATCCAGCACTGTATGCTTCTAAATAATCATATTACCTGGAAAAAAATATGAAAATGAAAGAAAATGAATAAAATACCTAACATGGTAAATCCAAATACTCACAACAGAACAGCCACGGAAATTATTAATCAAATTATCAATCTCAATAGTAAGGGGTCTATATATCCTTCCAGAAGAACAAGTTATAGTTCATAACATCTACTATTACAACAAGAACACTGCTACTGCAATCCATAATATCTATATTATTAATAACTTTTTGTATAGTTATGTAAATTCAAAGTTAGAAAAAAAGAAACTGCATGCTACTTCAAGTAGTTTTAAAACTGTTTTAATGCTCTTTGACTTGAACTTGTTCTAAAAAATCAAAGTATTTCAAATTCTTTGTTGACATGGATAACTTGTTAGTCCATTAGAACCTTAATATAATTACTCTTAAACACCTATTAAGCACAAAAGACATTCATTCTAGAATATCTAATTTTCAACCATTAGCGTCCTCCTTAGTTCAAGCTCTTGTAACATTATTTACAGCTTTTTAATTCAGTTTTTAATGGTTCAAGATGCAATTTAAGTCTTAAAACTTCAATTTTAAGCAACCAATTTCAAGTTTCAATGCCTAGAATTCGAATCCCAACAGCTAAGTTGATATCTCAATACATAAACTTTAATTTCAGCATGTAGAACTACAATTTTCAGCTCCAAAATCACATTTTCAGCAATTAAAACTTCAATTTTGAGCATCTAAAGTACATATTTCAGCTTTGAAACCCTTTTTCCAGTAATTGTTTTTAACTTTCAGCAAACCAGAATTCATTTTTCAGCAGCACAAGTCATGATTTTCAGCAATTAACCTCAATTTTCTGCATCAAAGACCAATTTTCTGCACCTAAGTTACAGTTACAGCAGTTCATTACCAAAAATTATACCAAATTCTACAATTAAACACTGTTGCTGCAAGTTTTAAGCACTTTCTTGCAGCAATTTTAAAACTGTTGCTGCAAGTTCAGGCAGTTTTAAAATTGTTTGTGCTACTTCAAGCAGTTTCAAACTGCAGCATGTTTAGGCAGCTTTAAAACTGCTGCACTGCTGTTGCAAGTTCAGGCAGTTTTAAAACTGCTGGTGCTACTTCAAGCAATTTTAAAACTGTTGAAAATTCAAGCAGCTGATGCAAGAAAAAATGATCTGATATTTTACTTAACTTTTCCATGTAGTTGCTGGGAAGTATACCAAGTTACCTTCAGTCCATCATGACGAAGAGGTAATTTTGATTAAGAAACATAGCATCTCGCTAATTAATTATTTGGCTTATGTTTTCTTTTTGTTTCTCTTCCATCTATGGACTTTATTCATCTAATGTCTTACTTTTCTCTGAATCATAATTTCAAGTTTATTTTGTCATATTTGCTGACATATGTCGTGCACTTTGAACACATGAATTTAGTCTGCTTATCAAATCATATGTATGTATGTGGTTGCTCGTGTTTTGGGTTAGGCAAATATGATCTTGCTTCCTCTTGAATCTGTATTATCTAAGAATGTTGCTACTGATGCTATGGCAAGGGAAGGGAGACCAAAATGGAGATATCTCCAATTCATGGCCAAACAATATACCAGTCTTATTACTTGAGAATTAAAGACGTTTTTCAGGTTTTTAAGCCTTTAGTGCCATCTGTTGCTATCTCTGTGAGAATAGCAGATGCCACAAGAGAAGTTAGCGAGGATCCAACTATTGAAAACTACAAGATATCCTCACAAAAAACCCAAGGTTTGATTACAATTCTTAAACTGCCCATCCTTCAAACACAAGAAGCAACAGTAGAATAGCAGATGCCATAGCGGTCTAAAGCAAACCATTAGTAAGCATTCTATCAAAAAATGTAACAACAAACTATCACTAGATGGAGACCTCAGCACTTTGCATCAAACTTGTACAAACTTGCACTTTCCATACCTGACACCATTTACTTGTCTGTTGGATGTTAAAATATTTGGACACTTGTGTTTTGCTACTGATGGATGACAATAATGATGCATACTTGATGCCAATTATGTTTATGCATACTAAGTTTAGCAAACTTAGTAAATGGCCAAAATTATTACTCCTGCATATTGGTGCTACTGTTTTTGCTACATATTTGTTCCTTTTTATGGTTATGATTAAATGAAAAATACGACACTATTGACATGACACTCGTCTGGCGAGACCACTTATGAGGACAAATGGCTTCTAACCATTTCGCAATCTAAGTTGTAGCGAACTACTGCATTATGTGCCCGTAAACAAAATATTTGAGCCAACTAATATTTTGCAAAGTCTTCATGTGAAGTGTTTGTATTCCCACACATATTACAGCGCGATCAATGTTGCTTTGGAATAGATTACAGAATGGTAGGTAAACATAAAGACTACTATTGGGTGGTTTTCATTGGGCATAATTCAGGAATGTATATAAGTTGGGAGGAAGTTGAAGTACAAGTTAATAGATACACAGAGAATATGAAGAAAATGTACAATAAGTTGGACGAAATTGAGAGAGTATTATCGAAATTTCATGAAGAGAGATATCGGCTGCGACAAATAAAATCAGCCCAAACCAAACAAGCAACAAGTGATGGTGTGGGACACCTCACAACTACAATGGTCAAAGAACATCAAAGTAGTGTGTGACACAAGCTAGAGTTGAAAAATTATCCTTTCTTACAATTTTTTTCTTAGGTTTCATAGGTTGTCTTTTGTTCATACTTATTTTCGATTCCAAATAAAGTTAGTACAATTTAATATTCGAAAATCTATACAAGCTGAGAGGAAGCTGAAGTACAAGTTAATAGATGCTCAAGGAATATGAAGAAATGGTACAATACGTTGGACGAAACTGAGATAGTACTATTGCAATTTCATGAAGAGAGATATCAGCTATAACAAATAAAATCAACCCGAACCAAACAAGCAACAAATGATGGTGCGGGACACCTCACCACTACAATGGTCAAAGAACATCAAACCAATGTGACACGGGATAGTGTTGAAAAATTATCCTTTCTTACAATTTTTTTTTTTAGGTGTCACGGGTTGTCTTTTGTTCGCATTTATTTTCGATTCCAAATAAAGTTAGTACAATTTAATATTATGGGGATCATGACTTTCTTTGTACTTAATAGTGTATTGTGTAGAGTTTCTTGGGGGACACACGGGGGAACACGGGACATGCGGCGTACACGTGAGGAACATGGGACACATGTGGGAGATATAGGGGACACGAGACACGTAGTGGGACGTAGGACACATGTGGGAGATAGGGGGATCACGAGGGGGAAACCGCCATTGAGATTTAAAACTTTGAGATTCCGTCTAAAAATTTGGTATTATATATTGCTTTTTGCCAAACATTGAGATTCTTATATCGTGATTTACAATTCATAATTTACACTGATCTAATGAAGGTTATCTTATAATATGAATGTTGAATGGTCAAAGTCTATTCTACATTTGTACTTTTTTGTATAATATGAAGTTTGAAAGTTAGTAAGTTTGATTTCATATAAATGCCACAAAGAGTTTGGAGTCGTTAGGAGGAGAAGTCATTGATGCAATGGCTTATAAGCCTAGTCAATGGCAGTTGGCAAACTAAAAGCAAGACCTTTCGCCTCGAGTACTTGGGGAACGTTAGAAGATCTAATGGACATAAGTTTTTTCAAACGTGCAATTGGAGCATCTTATATTAAGGTCAAGATTAGGACTTAGAAGGCAATTTACCAAATGATCGAGGATATACTTAGCCGTAAAGGATTTTCGTGGGATCCAGTTGAAAATAAGATTATGACTGAGACTGAAATCTATGATGAATATGTCTTGATAAGTCGTAAACTATTTGTATAAATTGTTTACAAATTAATTCCTAATCATTCAATATTAAAAGGCTAAAATTTATTTTTCTGCATTCACTTAGGTCGCTCCACAAGTTTTGAACATTAGACACAAGCAATTTGAGCATTACGGCGGATGACACTTTTGTTTTGGACCATGACTTATTTGGGATGATTGGAGTTGGAAATTTATTTTGTAGTCTTTCTAATGTATGTCAAATTGAATTCTCAACTAATTCATTCATAACTTTGCAATCGAAACTAATCATTGCTTGTTTGTTTAATGATTGTTTTGAGTGTCAGATGATTGTCTGCATTGTATTTGATTGATAAAAAATAGATAGTACATGTTTTGTTGGGAATACTTAAGAAGTCATAATTCGATATTGGAAGTCTTGTTGTTACAGAGTTTGGGACTACCAGCAGCATCAGTGGACAAATATCACCTTCACAGTTTGTTGACTAAAATGGAGTCCACTTATCTAGTTTTGGCTATTTTTATTTCTGCTATATGCATTTTGTGTTATTTGGATTGCATTGCAAAAGTGCTTTTATTTGAGTTTCATATTTTTGGTGTTCACATCTAATAAAACAAACAGAGAACTACACTCACATTGCCAACAAAACCATGTCCTGGTACTTGTGATTTGTGAAGCGTATTTAGGTGTATCTTGTTATCTTTTGAAAAAAAAAAACAATTGAATTCATTTAATTTTTTTTCGTCTACAGCTAATTTGTTAAAAAAGCTATTAACCACGTATTTGTCCTAATTGTAATGAATGTTATCATTTAATTGATAAATTTAATTGAATTTTAATAATTCAAGAAATAAATTAAGATGGGGTAAAATGCACTGACGTCCCCTGAGGTTACTGACAAATGTAGAGACCTCCCCTGAAGTTTAAGAAAATGCAGTGATCTCCCCTACTTTTGAAAGTATTTGATCGTTACCCCCCTCCAGCTAACTTCTGTTAATTTTGGACGGATATTGCTGATGTAAGCATGGAAAATTTTATAAATTCCAAAAATACCCCTCCAATTATAATAACACCATTAACTTGCCTTCTCTTCTCTTAATGCACAAAACCTCTCTTCCTCCTCACCTCACATTAAGGTATGAAAATTTTTACACTTTATTTTTTTATTTTATAAATGCGTTTATTATTATTATTTTTAACAGATATCATTTTTTAAAAATTAAAAAAAATCGACTGATAAAAATAAATAACTTGTTGTGCAAACTAATTTTTAACTTGTTCTCTTACTAGAAAACTTCATATTATTGATAATATAGATTAGATTAGAAGTATAAAAATTATGTCTAAAAGTTAAAAAAATATTATAAGTACAAAAAAAAAGTCAAACGGACTATATTTTCTGATTATTTTTATTTTTTACAATTTTTTAAAATTTGATTTATGATTTATATTTTTTTTTGAAACTTCTTATTGAGATGAACTAATAATCTACAAAAATTTATAAAAAATAAAAAATTACAAAAAATTTAAATAAGAACAAAAAATAGTCTAAAAAATTAATTACTCTATTTTTTTTTTTGGTCTTGTATTTGTTAGTTTTATATCTAATTTTTGTGAATTACTGATTCATCTTGACGAGCAAAATCTAAAAATTAAAGAGTTTTTAAAAATTCACTAAAGACGATTTTGAGTGTAATGTTACCCTGAGGTCATTTTACCCTTTCTTTTTCTTATTTTTTGTTAACTTTTCATTAAAAAATAAAAAGATTTTTTATCATAATGCATTAAGTGTCATTAACATTACACTCTAAATTGGGTAGTTATTAATTAGGATGCAATTGATTCAAGGCTTGTTAAATTCAAATACAATCGTTAATTACTCTTTAACAAATTCGTCTTTAGTGAACTTTTTCTAAAACTTTTTAGTTTTTAGATTTTGTTCGTCAAGACGAATCAAAAATCCACAAAAATTAGATATAAAACTAACAAATACAAGAAAAAATTAAATAAAGACAAAAAAAATAGAGTAACTAATTTCTTTTTGGACTATTTTTTGTTCTTATTTGAATTTTTTTGTAATTTTTATTTTTCATAAATTTTTGTAGATTATTAATTCATCTCAATAAGAAGTTTTAAAAAAAATTATAAATCATAAATTAAATTTAAAAAAAGTTGTCAAAAACAAAAATAATTCAAAAATATAGTCCATTTGACTTATTTTTTGTCTTTATAATTTTTTTTAGCTTTTAGACATAATTTTTATACTTCTAATCTATATTACCAATAATATGAAGTTTTCTAGTAAGAGAACAAGTTAAAAACTACTTTGCACAATAATTTATTTATTTTTATCAGTCGATTTTTTTATTTTAAAAAATAATATCTGTTTTAAAAAAATTAATAAACGCATTAGAATAAAAAAATAAAGTGTGAAAATTTTCATACCTAAATGTGAGGTGAGGAGGAAGAGAGATTTTGTGTGTATTAAGAGAGGAGAGGGTGAGTTAATGGTGTTATTATATACATTTGAGGGGTATTTTTGGAATTTACAAAATTTTCCACGCTTACATCAGCAAAATTCATCCAAAATTAACAGAAGTTAGTTGGAGGGGGGTAACAATCAAATATTTTCAAAAATAAGGGAGGTCACTGCATTTTCTTAAACCTCGGGGGAGGTCCCTGCATTTGTCAGTAACCTCAGGGGAGGTCAGTGCATTTTACCCATTAAGATATGACTCATTTATTTTTTTTAAAATGTTATTTAATTAAATATAATAACATAATAAAATTCTGAATTAATTAATTTATATTTCAAATTATTCAAATTTAATTATATATTGGATTTTGCATTTATAAACTTTATTCAACACATAATCAAGTTTAAAATTATTCCCCTATTTAATCCCCATTCGAAACATCTATTTTTTTTATCTTCCTCTATAAACATCACATCAATGTGTGTCATCCCTCTAAAAATAATACCCCTCTTATCTTATCCTTTCAATAACTTATCCCCTAAAAATAATCATCTATGCAATCGGCCGCCTATGTCTAAATCTACTCAACAAAACTAAAACCACACCCAAATTTATGTTCCCCTTAGGGATGGCAATTTGTACCGAATCGATGGTTACCCGAACTGAACTGCTTAATTTTCCCCGAACCGTAACCGTTTTTTCCCCCGTTGGTGTGGATATGGTATGGACGGATGAATACCCGTTCGGGTTCGGTTCGGTTATGGTTAGCAGAATAACCGAACCGTTACCCGAACCGAACCGAACCCGAACTGAACCGAAAATGACGTCATATTATATATATATATATATATATATATTATTTATATATATTATTTATATATATATATATATATTATTTATATATATACATATATGTGTATATATATAATATATATTGAAGGATGAGAGAGAGAGAGAGAGAGAGAGAGAGGGGGGGGGGGTTTAGAGAGAGGGCAATTCGGTTTGGTTCGGATCAATTCGGGTAATTAATAACCGAACCATTCGGTTAACCGTTCGGTTCGGGGAATAACCGAACCCCTTTTGGTTCGGTTATGGAATATGCACTCTCCCTCCGTTCGGTTATCGGTTCGGTTTCGATTCGGGTATTTTGTCTTCGATTCGGGTTCGGTTATCTGAATAACCGAACCAAACCGCCCCATTGCCATCCCTAGTTCCCCTACATAATTCAAAACCTTAAGTAAGAAGTCCTTAAAACTGCAAACAAATACTTACCCATTCCGGACGGTGCATGTCTTAACTAAGAATAAACAAATACTGCCCCATTCGGGAGGGCGTCTTAACTAAGAACCGTATTAGTTAAGACACCCCATAGGACCATCAACAAATGGGCCGTCACTGTCGTAATTAAGACACCCAAATACATGTTCCCGTCCAAAACGGTGAGGAGGGTATTAGCTAGTTGTCCTTTTCAGATGATCTCCTTTCTTACCCAACAGTAAAAATTAATTAACATCTCTGTCTTTATCATACCGTGACACGTTATAACTAACTACTTTCAGAATTCATATAATCTCATTTATTATCGGGCGAACCCTGCGTATCCCTTCTATCCCCAACCTTAATCCTATCTTCTCCTATTCTTCGAAAAAATAATCCAACACCCCAAACACTTCTTGGACATCATCAATGACCAGAAGCTCTGCTCTGAAGTCCAATTTGGTTCTCAACTTTATAGCTGATCAAGGGTAAAGAAATTCCTGTCACCCCTTTTGACATGTTTCGGTGCGCAAACAAGTACTTCTAAGCTTCCAAACAACTTTTAAGCTAAAATCTGACAAACTAATACTTATAAGCACTTCGGAAGCACACAAACCTTTTAAAGGAGTGACTGATCTAACTCTACTTCCACTCTTAGCAGTTCATGAATCTGGAAAAACTTGTTTACGAAACATCGTTCTGCAGAACGAAACAGAATCATGAATGTGATGCCCAGGTCGAAAGGCAAGGGACAGCTCTGCTAACTGATCTAGGATTCCTTTGCATGAGAGTTTTACAGAAAAATAACAAAAGAAATATAAGTCTCAGTGCATTACAGTCTAGACTTCACAAAAGACATTCTAAAAATCTGAGTATCTGATGTCACAGTCTTGCACCAAAGTATGAACGGAAAGCAAATTGGAGACTAAACCTCCATTGGCTCCACATCATACGGACACCCTGACCGTGACTCCATAACGGAACACTTTGATTGAAAGTATAAATATAACCAGGTTCAAAAGTGAACTAAGGTAATTATACTGTATATACACGTTTGAAGAAACTTGCGTCGAACTTCAAAATTCTTCAATCATCTGAGTTCCTAACTTACCAACTTATCTCCAACTTGTCAGCAGTTTTACATCGACAAGCTAGTGCCCTGTTTCCTAAATATCCATCTTCAGAACAATATTATTGTTGGTACTGCCAATAGAGTTCTCGCTTGATTTTTCCAGTGCCACAACTTTGGTTCGGTAAGCTGCTGTGGATTTCATAGCTGTCCTCACCCTTTCTCCCTGAGGCAGCTCGCAGGCTTCACTAATAGAACTGAGTCTCAGTTCAGCAGGAGGAATGAAACAATCTAAAGATAATCCGGGAACATTGAAGGCCACTTCCTCAATCGTCCACGCCTCTTCCATTCTAGTTTTAGTGTGGCTCAATGCTGTCTCTCCAAACCTAAAAAGGGTGACCACTGATCGCCCAGAGTGAGCAATCATGATTCCTTCGACGGGTCTGTAATCATCCAAGAAAGAATTGATTGTGGTCTCCCAATATACAGCATCCCCTCCGTTGGTTTGGATGCGAGTCAAATGGGAGTCTTCCAAGTGGACAAGGAGACCGGTTTTCTGGCTGAAGTAGCCAAAGAAGACGTGCCTTATGATCTCTGCCGGCCCTTCACTCCTGGCCTTCAATGTGTGCGGATCAGCACAAAGCTTGAGAATGAAGCAATCCTCTCCATCGATCTTCTTCTCACCAATGCATCTTGCATTGGTAAACATGCTCGCGGTGGTCCTAGGGTCAAGACCCTGAAAGCAGAACAGAGATCAGAACATGAACTTGCATAATGCCCAATTAGCGGAACTATTAATTGTAACTGCAAAATTTTTCTTATATTCAAGCAAAGTCCACAATGAGAAAATACTACATTTGAAAATTTTCACTATAAACATTAAATCTAAATTAAATATTAATACAAAAATTTGTATCAATAATCACAAAAACTGAGATATTAATATATAATTTTCAATTTTCAATCTTTCCACTGGTAATATCAATTCCAATCCCATGAAAAACAAATCTACTTCTGCATACCACCAACTCTTGTTCCTTCATTGATCCAATGGATCCCACGTATCATCTGCTGCCCCTGATGGGATCCAAAATTTTCTTGCATTTTTATTTGATGACTTTTTCTTTACTCACCCGACAAATTTATCCAAACCTCGTTTAAACAAGAAACAGCAAATGCCGAAGAAGGATCAGAAGCAGATAACTGCGAATAGGGTTCACCTGAAGTGCACGGCGTAAGGGTCTAACAGGCCCTTTGGCAGCATGTGGACCTAACCACGGTGTGTGCCTCCACACGAGCTTCCCATTACATCCAGCATGAATCTTGCTACCACCAAGAGCGAGCTCCACATACCACATGTCCGGATTCATTTGCCAGAGTACGAACCCTCCAGACTCGGCAGCTTTGGTGGAATTACGGTTTTTAATGACCTTTGTGGCTGTTTCAATATCGTAAGCTATCATCTTCACCTTACCCATTGCATAAGCGTTCAAAACAGCATTTTGAAGCTTTTGTCCTCCGCAAGCTGCTGTGTACTGCTGCAGTATGTACTGAGCAGATGAAGTTTCCTGCGATTACAATCAGGCAATAAGCTCTTAGTTCCGGAGGAATTTCATGAACTATAGAATGAGGTGCAAGTCATAGAGACGGCGCATTGCGCAGATAGATAAATACATGGAACAATTGTTATTTTACACTCTTCTTGTTTCCTTAGCAGGGCAGAGGGGTCCTCAAATCTGCATATGCACTTCCAATAGCACAATCTGACAAAAACACCAGGAAAAAAAAAACTCTCGAGGCAGATTGTAGTGTATTGGACCAACAGGCATGGTTATTGGGGACTATTATACTCCTCTATTTATAAAGCATTCAAGTAATCCTGGTTTTGATAGTCCCCAATTCCTCATTTTCATTACAGCAATATACAGTGATGCATATGCAGATTTTTGACACAAACAGCTTTGCATCACTAAGTCGTAGACAAAAGATAGAAGAAAGCAAAGGAGATGCATATTAGCTTATATGCACTTTTGGGTACTCTACATACTTACACCCCTGAACCAAAACACAAGCATCAGACAAGAAAACTCTGTTAATTACTGCCAAGTTCTCTTTCTGGGTAGGTAATTTCCTTTAATGAAAAATTAATTATTGCGAAGAAAATGAGGCAAAACCACAGGAAAAAGCACAAACAAAGAAATACGTACAACAAAAATTAATGATTAACTGAACAAGATACTCACAATGGGGGTGTCTTTAATACTAAGGTGAGGCAAAGGGTCATTGTTGCTAACGTGCACCGGAGCGAGCGGCGCACCCAAAACACCAAGCAGCAACCTCAGATCCGACCGTTGGTATGCAGAGGCGGAGGAGGAGGAAGAGGAGGAGAGGGAAGGGGCCCTACATAACTGTCCCTTCATCCAGTGGCCCCACTTCTCCATCCTCGAATCTCTGCCGTCAGGTCCCTCCGGATCGGGACCTTCCATTAACGGCGACAGAGCCTCCGGCGGCCTCAAGCTCCCCGATCTCGAAACCAACGACTCCGGCTGCGCCATGTGGTGCCCATTACCTCTCCTTCGCGGCAGAAGACCCGACCCTGGAGAAACACTTCTTGACTGGTTCCTACCCCTCGACCTCGCCGGTGACAGCCCCCTCACCATCTCCTCCTTCAGCGCCGAAAAGAACCCCTGCTTTTTCTCCATTTTTGCAACACTACCGCTTAGTCCTCCACCCAGAAACAACAACCAACTCTCGTTGAACTATAAGAGAGAGAGAGAGAGCGCTAAGACGGCCACTTACTGCAGCTACTAATCACTGAAAAAAGCAACTAAAGTATGCCGTTTCGAAGAAGCAAAACATAATGGTTTTTGTGGAATATACATCTGTCGGTTATATATCTACATACGTTTGGTCTTAATTATTTAGATACCCCTCATATATTAGAAGTTTTACTTAACCGCCTCCTACTATTCAAAATTAAAGTTTACCTTAAACATAAACTATTGAAATTGATTGGATTTAGTCTAACTTTTCTTTTTAATTAGTTTTTTATCTTTATTCGAATTTAGTTTTGTATTTTTTAATTTTGTATCAACTTTTTTTTTTAAGATTATTGGCTTGTTTCGATAAGAAATTTGAAAAAATAAAAAATATGAACTATATTTTTAAAAAGCTCAAAAAAGATAAAAAAAATCTAAAAACATCTCTCGGGTTTAGATAATTTTCATTTTTAAAGAATTTTTTTGCTTTTGGGCATAATTTTTTACGTTTTCAATTCCTCTTGTTAAGGCGAACCAATAGTCTAAAAAAATTAAATGCAAAACTAACAACCGGAAAAAATTAATTAAAGACAATAACATTATACAATAACTTTTTTACCCTAAATCCATTAGTTACAAATGAACTATGTAACTTGTAACACTAGCCAAAAAGCATCCCATGGCTTTCTTAATGTGATTCTCTAGTGTCTTTATCTTTAACCTTCTCAAACTCTAGGATTTATTTGTACCAATTGGATTCTATTTGAGTACGGAATCAAAATACATACATGTGGAGAGGTGATTTAGTCATACGCAAAGTACTTTATGAGAGTTTAGTAGTTATAGATTACATAAATGAAATCCTAAAGAAAGTGTGTCAATGGAGATGAAATGGATTCGCATCAATCGTTTTTTTTACCATTTTCAACCAAAGTACGTCATTTGTTTTGTTAGTATATATCTAAAATCAATGTCGGCCCATTAGTAGAAAAAAGATGTCCATTTGTTGTGTTCAATCTAAGCGGTTCAATCTGTGTGTTTTTCGATGTCAGCCCATTAGTATCTAACTCTTTGGGAGTTAGGAGTTTGCTTTCTTTTATAATTTCATATTTGAAATTTTTTGTTATTAGTCGAAACGTGTAAATTGATCCGTTATAAAAAAAAAAAGGGTTCTTTGGTACACTTTAACAGGTAAATAGATAATAAATAGACTAGGGGGGTGTCCGCGTAATTAGGTTTGTAGTAGTAATATATACACCTACCTATATACGGCAGCGCAAATTGGGGGTGGGCACGAGGCAAACGATTGGTATACTCTACTGGTAAGCTGTAGGGTGGGGTCCAGGGGAGAAGGTGGGGTGGTAACATTCTGCGGTTTGGTTCATTTGTCGTTTGTGTATTTTTGTTTTTGGTTGGTGCGGGGGTGCTGTAGGCCTGTAACAATCGGACGAGTTATCTGCAAATATTTCTCGTGATACAGAAATGATTGCTCATACGGCGATGCTTCAAATAGATGGGCTGTTGAAACGGCTCACTCGGTCCCACTCTAATTTCATACGATGAGAAGTGCTATAATACCAAAAAGACCCCCAAAATTCTCTCAAATTTAAAATTAAATGTCATAATTCACTTTGCCTTTAATTTTAAATTCGGAAGAGTGTCGGAAATTTTTTTTTGAAAGCCAAAACTTTCTCTTCGTACAATAGGAACACTCTTACGTACGCTTGCTGTAGGATATTTCCAGCGTGCCATGAATACCAAAAATAGAGAGAGGATTAAATAATACGGAATAGATCTTTGGTTTTGTTTTTTAAGTTTAAAAAAGCATTTTTTTTTATAGAATTAGTGTAGCAATATGTTCTCGCCTTATATAATATTATCAATTTTGGCTGATGAAATCTCATAGTCTTCTCCACTATGTCAATTATTTCTGCATTGATGTAGAAAGACTACGTACCTATAATGTTTTGTTGAGATTTTGAGTGCCCTTACAACTCTCATATGACTTATGTAATGAATAGTTGAGATTTATCATATATAATATTAAACTTTACATTCATCAAAGATTATTTATTCAGACGTCCAAGATAATTCATATTTATCATATGTAATACTCAACCTCACATTCAAATAAAATAAGTACTTCCATTCATTTTTCTCTCTTTCTTTCATTAGCAAATGTAATAATAGAAGTAATCAATCGAAACTAGTTCAATTGACACTCTTTTACACTTTCTATGGAAGGTTGTGGTAGGTCGGATAAGCATCTAAGTGGGCCTTTGGTCCATAATCACTCTACATCCATTTGTGCTAGGCTTAACTTGGGCTTGGGCCATTACATTTCTATCAACACTCGGCTGAAGTGTTTGACAAGGTCACTTGATGTTCCTCGATCCTTGCTGAGCACATAACATATCAGATCCGGCCGAACCTCCACTCAGTAGGCATTCATCACCAATACTAATCTCTTTCAAGTTACAATCTCCGGTCGTGCTACCAAGGACTACATGCTCAACACAGGTCTGTTACGGCAAGTTGACTGAGAAGACATGGGGAAGGCCGTTGTAGGATGTGTGAACATGTCCATCCAACCCGCATAGGCGTGAGACACGTGGCAGAGGCACTTTGATTTTTGAAGACCGAAGTTCCAGGCACACTGTTTGGCTCCCTTTCTATAAATACCACAAGTGCACACTAATCTCAAGTACACACACATAACTCATAAACTTTTAAGTTGCTCTAGCTCTCTTTAGAAGTTAGTTTTATCGTCAGAGTGCCTACTAAAAACGAACCCCCGATCGGCATAACCTAGTGTCTAAGTTGTTTTTCAATTTAGAAGGATTACCAAAGTGAAAGCGATTCAATCTTTCATCAAATAAAGCGAGAAATTGTTTTGCAATTTGTTTACTTGTTTGTCTTTAATGGGACCATCAGTTAAACTTAATAGGATTATAAATTCTTATCCAGTTTGATATAATTTAAGTACTTATAATTTCGTCCTATGTAATAAAAACCGTAATAATTGTAAATGCATGTCTTATTTGAACATCATACTGATGCTTATTTTAGGTTTGGGCTTTGCAAAGTTTGCTTGTTGGCAAATGCTAAATGGTACCTCAGGACACATGTTAAGGGCGTAATAAACGATATTATTAATTATTAAAAGTTATTAAGTAATAATTTAATTTATGGTACCTATTAAATAAGTGCTACTTATATTTATTGCACCAATAATTACAACGGTATTACTAACATTGCTCAAATTTTTTATTGGCAAGAAAAAAAAAGTATTCACTCAAAATATATTTTTCTTGAGGAATACCAACAGAAAATTTAAATTATAAATATATTTTTTCGTTATTTTAAATATTCGTTAATGTTTTCAACTATGACCATTGTAGACCATTGGACTACACGTGTCGTTTGAAATATTAGGTTTTTAAATTAGTGTGCTCTTTTTAAACTAGTTTTTTTTATTATTGTCAAATGAATGAAATTTATCACTTTGAATAAACAAAATAAACAAATAATATTCTTCATTTATATCTTTGTAGATTTTTTTAAAGAATTTTACTAGATCTTTATAGTAAATTGGAGGGTTAGAAATATTTTTTTTTAATTTTAAACATGGAAAGTAAAAAAGACTCATTATCGTCATGCATTAAGTGTAATTAACTTTACATTTAAAATTGAATAGTTATTAATTAGAATACAATTAATTCAAAACTCATTAAATTCAAATTCAATCATTAATAACTCTTTAAAAAATGTCCCAGAGGCACATGTTAGTAGAACCATTGCTTATTTATTTATTTTTTAAATTCAATTTAACATAATTATATTCGAATCTAAAATAAGGCAATAAAGCAAATAATTAAGCAGCTGCATAATAATGATGTTCAAACTTTTCAAACATAGAACTATTAATGCAATAGCAGCATCAACTTGTTGGCATCTTAAAAAACAATTAATTCTATTTATTAAGAGATTGCTGTATTTATTTCCACAGACTCAAAGTTTTCGTAACAAGGTTCGCAATAACTACTCTTTATTGGAAAGTCGAAGAATTACGCAAACAGGATAGTGAAGTTCAGTTGCAGTGGGGCCCCTATCTTGTACCCAATAATGATCAGATGTATTAAAATCTGGAAACTGTGGGTGTTTGAGAGTGCGATTAAAAGTTTTGTTTTTTTTTTAATCAGGGAAATATTTCACAAAATTAACTAAACAAAAATTAGAAAATCAGAAAGTAAAATGGATGAGGTAGAAATTCTCCACGTTCGAAGAAAATTCCCGAATGGCTTTAGATGCCACCATATTAGCCACCTTGTTGGTAGAACGAAAAACCATTTGACGCAAGAAATTCCTAATGTCCAAAACCATCTATTTTGATACCATCCGTGATGGCATTGAGGGCGGCATAATGGTGTTCTGATGGAAAAATAATAATGGATTTCCATTAGGGAATTATGGAGTGATTGATGAGGTAAAAAGCCCAACCTTTCTCTTCAAATTCTCACGCCATTTTTGCATTTGGAACTTGTGAGGGAGTGTAAACCATAGAGTGAGTCATGAGAGATCATCTGCCGAGTTTCAAAACCCTACCAAGATCACTGCCGAATCACTCTGTACTTCATTTTCTTCTTCAATCAAGGTAGGAAAATTTACTTTCAACCCTTATGTACCTGTTTTCTTTTCCATTTGTATGATCTAGGTATTTAATTTGAGGAATACCATATCTATTCTTTTCCAAAGCAGAGGAACCCAGAAACTTTGAGGAATACCATAAAGTCTTTTCTAGGCCTGATTTGGTGTGCTGACCTGAAGGCCTGACCTGATGATCAGGTCAGATTCTCTTTCTTCTGCGCATGACTGGAAGGCTATAGATGCGTGACCTGATTGCTAGAGCCACGTGGCCTGATGGATTAGGTCACCCTTTTTAATCTTCTAGCATTCTCCTATTAACCATTCATCCTATGGTATGACCTGATGATCTGACTAGATGATCAGGTCAGGTTCATATCATCATAGAATTTTCTTCGTTTTTTATTTTCTCCATCTTTCTTCAAATTTTTCTCGAACTTTGCATCACATTCAGCCTCGACACTCCTTTCAATTGTACTTTCATCATTCATCGGGTGTCGAAAACTTCTTCGGGTATTCGAATATCATCATTTCATCGTCAAACACTTTATTTATCATAGAAAATCTACAATTTGACAAAAACTACCACACATGCATTATTTGATAAAAATAATGATTAAGTACAACACGTATGTCTAATGAGGACACGTTAAGCCATTATACAAGACGTATTACTGTCTCAACATACATACACTGCACATCATACACTTGTGTTATGTTATGACCACAAATTCCTGTTGGATCTTGTGTGTGTTGGTTGACCTTCCGAGACCATGGATCTATGTGTTCATAGTGTTAGTGAATATGTTGTGTAATGTTGATATAAAGATAGACTTGTGAAAATATGAAGATATGAACAAACTTAGCAACGTGAAAATAAAATATTCACAGTTGACAAGTTAGATTGCCAAATTCGTTGTTGGGTTAGATTTTCGAGATTGCTTCGAGTAAGATTTTCGAGGTGATTTGACGGTTAGATTCTGCTTCACTCTTGTGCCGAGTCAAATTCTCGAGAAGATTTGGTGGTTAGATTTTCCTTCTCACTTAAGTACTGAGTTAAATTTCTAAGGTGGATAATGATTAGATTTCTCATACCACTGTTGTATTTCAGGTTAGGCTCCCGAGGTGGGTTAGATTTTCACTGGCCGTTAAACCGAGTTGATATGAGTCTGATTCCCTGGCGTTGTTCCGAGTTAAAAGACACAACAAAAATTGAGCATAAAATACTTATACGTTGCTAGTATTTTTTTATATATTTGCATGTGTTATCTTTTATTCCATCAAGTATGTTGCTATATCTGTCAAGCATGTTATATCTGTTTATTCCGTTGGGTTATTACAACTTTTGTTTTTGGTATTCTGGGAAACTATTTTTATTAAGTGTCAGAACTCATTAGTGTAATTTTTTTGCCCCTAGCCCTTCATGCCAAATGTAGATGTGCAAATTGAAGACCCTGTAGAGCAGGTTGAGTCGGAGACAACTAACGGAGATACCATCATTTGGATGCCTATCCTTAATTAGTTTAACCTAATTTTAATTTATGATCAATTTCAATATAAACCCAAAAGAGGTATTTTGGTCATTTTGACTTCAGCACTCAAATACTCTATTTTAGATTTTTGTCTTTAATAATTCTGACTTGATTAATAAACGAGGAGCTTTCTTTAAAACTGGTTTCCTTAAGAATTAAGAATAAATGGATTAAAATAACATTCTGAGAAATCGAGGCAGTACAGTTTCATTACTTATTGGTGTAATTCCTCTGTCTCTGATGTTTCATACCAGATGAAGAAGTGCATATGGAGATCCAATTGAGCAGGAGCTGCTGACAGTGATATGATCACACGGTTGCCACAACCCTAGATTGCTTTGTCTAGTATTTAATTTAATTCTCAATGTAAATCCCGAGGGATATTTTTGTCTTTTTATTTTCAAACTTTGCGACTTTATTTATCAGTTATAAATAAAATGTGATTTTATTTAAATATAGTTTTGATAAATAAAATAAAATCTAAAGGAAATAAATTAATGTTTCAAAAACATGGGGCGTTACAAGCCTGGTGTACGTGAGCATTAAACAAGAGAAATATTAAAGGAAAGATACTTAATACGAAAAGATTTATGCACGATATTACATGATGTATGATTTTTTGTTCACAGGCTTGTTGGAGATATTATAGGTTCTTGTGAGATTTTCCTATTGAATGTTATCACTCATGGAGTAAATTATTGTCTCTCGTATTTCACGTGCAGGTACTGAAGAACATGTTAAGATGGAGCCAACTGATTAGAAGGCGAATGTGATGGAAGTCCAAGAATCATGGCAGTAGCAGTTGTTTGGCGAGTACTTAGAATGTTCCTGGTTTAGGTTTTGACTTCACTATAATTAAAGATTTTGAGTGTTGGGTCCCGGATTCTAGGAATAGATCACTTGCTTGCATTTTAAACAATTTATTAACTTTAATTGGAAGTTGGTCAGTTGTTTTATCGACAATTAATAAATATTTGGAAGTTGAACAGTATTATCTAAAGAAAAGTTTTATTCGTTGCGAAATGTGTTACTAGTATTAAATAACTGAATCATAGAAATATGGGGCATTACATTTATAATTAGTGTCCGTCCCAATATTTAGGTTGTTTAAGCCGGACTTCAGCTTAGTTTTCCACTTAGTATTAAGTCATAATAAAAGAACATGCCCCACTTTTTTCGACGAGTTTTTATTTTTATATTAAAAAAATATTTTTTTATTACCCCACGCCGAGGATTTATCCGAGCTGGCAGACTTGCCCTTACCCCTGGCCAACCCTGTCTATAATTAATCCACAATGTCAAAGACCCATCATGATCGAATTGATAGTAATATAAGTGTAAGGTCTCACCATGTTCATGGATCATCATGACCGAGTTGATGGTAATAAAAATGAAAAACCTCCCACAACAATGATTGATTGGGCTATTCCTTCAATTTTGAGCATCTGAAAAAATTCTTACAGTGTTTCTGTCACAGAAAAATCCATAACACTGTTTTCTGCTCCTAATCCACAACTCTCATGTTGTGTTTTGTTCCTTTTATTCTTTTACTTTCCTTCGTTTTCGTAAAGTGAGAGAAAGCGCAAACGAATTTAGTTCATCGAAAAATATAAATGTTTTATACGGACCATACTGGGTGCTATTGCATCTTACGATACAAAAACCGATTGATACTTCAATTACCATCTGGAGGCGGTAAATATGTTTTAAGAAAATCGTGTAAAACATGAGTCTCGATTTAATTTATGACTTACTTCTTCATCAATTTATGATTACTGATTCATTAATTAACACAAGTTTTCGATTTCATGATTATAAGATGTGGAGTTTGAAGTTGGTGTTGTTTGTCTCAGACAATTAAATTTTTTGCAATTTTTATAATCTGTTGTATTCCGTACTAGTTTATGGGCTTCACTCGTATTTTTTCAGCATGACGAATAAAATGGAAGATTTTATTTTCGAGACGCGTTTTTCTTAGCATTACATACCTATGTTATTTTTTTATATTTATACAGTTTTTCTTTCAAGTGCTAAAGAAAAGTATCATATATGTGCATACTTGAATTAACAAATAATCAGAGACTTTATGCTAAAAAATGCACTCACAATTTGTTCATCATATTATACTTTCAAACAATACTCAAATTTCATAATTAATTTTTAACACCTCTCAAATACTTTCATAATTAATTGCTCAACAGACAACGAACAACCTTGTTATATTTGCAAGTACTATATTGGAAAGTATTAAAAAATAATTACAAATTTCGATGAAAGTCTGTAGACAAATGTGAATGTTTATCAATAATCTTTACTTTTTTGACCTTAGCCATGCCTCGTAATGAGCCTACAACTTTATTCACCAACATAAAAAAATCAATGAGTGTGTTCACTTTATGTGGACTTCATATCAAATCAGAGTCGTTCATTTTATAGAATTTTTTTCATTATATCTAATAGAAAGTCAACTTAATCTTGTATAAATAAATATTTGGTTGGATAAAACTTGTTTTTTCCCCAAAATTTTAGTTCATAAATTTGTACTAAGAATTTAATTTTTGAATCAAATATCTATCAAGGTTAAATGAGTTGTTTTTTCTTATAAAGTCCCAAAGAATTAAGTCCTAAAAGTTGAACACATCTCATCAAAATGAAAAAGGAGAGTCTCCTGCATAGCACCCATGTTGTGCAGCAAAACATTGTTTGAAAGAGTGGAGCTTAATGTCTAGCAAATCTGTCGTGCAGCAAAATGATATTATTTTGGCGAAAAAACGTTGCTGAAACACTGCTCTAATTATTCAAACAATATTTTATGTTATAAAATCACATCATTTTGACTCACAACACGTTTTGTGACGCACAACAAAGCTCCCAAATCCATCCATATATTTCTTCCACATAGGTTAGATTCACCTTTTTTTAGTGGTGGTTAGGTTGATGTCTTGGAATTAGACAAAGAGATTTGCGCATATCACGGCGGCAATACGGCTTGCTATCCCTTTCCACTCACTACAAAACTACAAACGCTCTCTCTCTCTCTCTCTCTTCTCGCTTTTCTCTCTCTCCTTCACTCTTCCTCTCCGTGTCTAAATTGAAGGTCCATTTAGACTGTGACATTTATTAAAAAAAAATTCGTCCTTATGTGAAATTATTTTATAATTTTTTATTTTTGGTTAACTTTTTGTGATTTAGTGGTTCATCTTAACAGGAGCTTTCAAAAACGTTATAAATAATTGACCAAATTTGAAAAAGTTCAAAAAACAAAAATAAATCAAAAATAAAATTTTTGTAAACTTATTCATCATCTTTAGTGACTTTTTTTAACTTTTGTACATACTTTTATATACTTTTTAGATTTTTTTTATCAAGACAGACCAATAAACCACTAAATATTGAAGTTAAAAAAAAAATAGAAAAAAAAAAATAAATTATAATAAATTAGTTAGGCCAATGGGTGCCTAAATCTATTGACCTCTCATATAGAGGTTGACTAAATAGGACATAATGACACAGCTGAATAAGAGTAGGTGAATGCATGGCATTTGCTGAAATTGATGTTGCTCCTTGGCTTAATGATTCTCAATCCTCCACGAGACTCATCATTAGTCCAGCAGGGGTTCATCATTGTGTAGCCTTAACATTAATGCTGGGCTACTGAAAATTAACCTAAATATAAAAATAAAAAACTCCTCAATCATACAGCCGTGCAGCATAATATAGATGATTTGCAAGAGTAATACTAATTAAAAAATAATTTTACCCTCTTCTATTTCATTTTAAATGCTTCTGTTTTCCTGTCATTTTTGTATAGAAATCCCTAAAAAAGTAATTAAGGGTTCAAGGCAATGTAATTAAGGTAAAGAGACTCATTTATCCACAAAAAGAGAGATGGAGAGTCTCATCATGTAATACATTTGTTCCACATTGTTAAGTTGGTCCGGGCGAAAAAGTTCGATAGTATTTATACTTTTATACCTTTAAAATTACTTTATAGTTATTTATGAGAGTTAGTTCAGAAAATTTTAAATGCTTTTTTCTTTAACATGTCAACAAAAATAAATACTTTGGGTCATCTCAAAATGAAATTGTGAACCAACAACATGTAATTCAAGCAATAACAAACTAAAAGTTGAGCATTCATTCTCATGTGCGCATTTATGTAGTTGAACATTTAGGATACGATCGTGCAATATTGTGAAAGTGAAATGTAAGAGTGATCAGATAGTTAATTCGAGTAATTTTGTCAATTTGTCTTAATAGTTGTGATAAGTAGGATTAATCAACTACGTCTGCTTGACATATATCCCTACTTGAATACCAACATGATGAGGACGAGAACAATAAACATTAAATCAAAAGGACTTATCCTTAACTACGGTAGTCCCTAAGGGAACATAACTTTTAGTCTCAAGTCAAGTAGGAATAAAACTTCTAAAACGTGTGAAATAACTAAGTCTATTGGCCACACTAAGTGTCAACTCAATCTATCCCTAAAATAAAGACAGAGTTCTAGTAGGACTTCATTGTCCGATCTTATATAAAAGGATCCCCCTTCATTTTCCAAATATAAGAACTCTTTTCTTTTTATGAAATTCTTACAGTTCTCTATTATCTACTTGTCTACAATGCCAACTGACTCAGGCCATTGGAGGTGTGTTGGTTGAAACCACGCATGTCCTTACTATTTTTTAAAGGTATTCTTTCTCAGTTTGGACCATTCAAAAGATTAGATGAATAGTTGGAAACTGGACTTCGGAATGGCGGAAAATCACTTCGTCAAGTTGATTCATGGTGTAATTATTATTATTATAAAATCTATTATTGTACTGGGCAATTTTGAAAAGTATTTTTGTGACGAAACTTCACAATTTTGTTCATGTAAAAAAGGGTTCTTCCATTTTGTATTAAAATAGATATTTTGCATTTCATTAAAATGAAATTGTAGCAAATTCGTGTAATGCCATACATAGTGCTAGGTCTAGCGCAGGAGTAATTGGCGGAAAAAAAGGAGGGGAAAGGACCCATACATCGTAAACAGGAAAGATTGGTCTGACCAAAAAGTCCAAGTCAAAAAGAATCTCGATTGCTCTTCAAAGGAATCAGGTCACATCTACATGAAATGCCAAACTAAAAATAACATAACTAGATATAGGACTGCAAAAAAGACATACACACGCATATACATGCATCGCTCCGTTTATTAACGGTTAAAATTTTAAAATATATATGATAAATATAGTAAAAAAATGCATGACATATACTAGGAATGAGAAATTTATCATGTAAAAATAAATAGTCACAAAATATTTGTTTTTTTTTTTTTAAAAATGAGACTACGATAGATATGGGTTGATGAATAGTATTTCATAATTGATTGTGACATTCTCATAACTATTAATAATATTTCTATAAATAGAAGAAAAATATAACATGTGATATATACGAATGAGAAAAGTGATAGGATAGTTTTATCTCCATTGAAAATAACAAAATAGTCTTTAAAATAAATAAATTTCGAATAACCGTATTTGGACTGATAGCCTTTTACTTTTTCTAACTCTATAACGACCCATTTGGTAGCGGTCAAAATTATGGTAGGGATATGATTAATGTATATAAAGTGAATACGGTAAATATGAGTAAATAGATGATGTTCTTATAATTAATAATAGTATTATCGCAATTAATAATATCATTGCCGTAAGTAAAATGCGGATATAGAAAGTGGATAAGTTATGAATAGGGGTGGAAAAATTTTATGCCTCTCCATATGAATAAATATTAGTACCCTGGATACCCTATTTGGTAGGGATGACAATTTCATCCGATTCGTCCCATTCCTCGCTCCGTTCGGGTTGGAGTTTCAAAAATTTATTTGGGAATCGGGTTGGATTTGAAGATAAAAGTTAAAAAAAAATGGAGAACGGGTTGGAGGCGGGTCTTAGTACATCCGCCCCGTTCCCGATTTATTTAAAAATAATTATTAAATAGATATTATTTTTATTTTTTAACCCCTTTACATGTAAGTATTTACAATTTTATTTTTTAAGTCCTTTATTATTCTCTTCTTTTTTTTCTTAAATAAAATTTAGAGTATTTTTTAATGTAAAGGTAGATGTTCAAAATACACATATTATGTATTAGCACTACAAGAAAATTGAAATCTACCAACGGCCAAAAGCGTCGCTAGAGAATGGAAAAAGCGTTGGTAAAGCTATACAAACGGTCAAACAACCGTAGGTCAAACCGTTGTGAGACTATAGTCTTCAATTTAAACTCTATGTTATAGTCTCAATTTGTTTTTAGTATTTGATAGAATTTAGTCTCTATATTATATTATGAATTAGTCTTGTAATTGTAAATTTGTAATTATTTTTATATGACTTGAACCAATTTATTTGTATTAAAAAAAACAGGGTAGGATGGAGATGGAGGGTAGAGTTCATTCCCTCGCTTGGAGAAAGGGACAGGAATGAAAATATATTTTAAATTCGGGAATGGAGGTGGGATAGTCAAATTCGCCTACGATCCGTCCCGTTGTCATCCCTACTATTTAGTGTCAAAAAAATAAACAAATTCTGAATATGATAAATCTACAAATAGGGTGGCCTTCAGGTAAAATTCAATATGTTTTTAAATTTGTATGTTAGTATGTAGTTTATGATTCTGACAGCGTATCATACGGAACTGAGATAGACACGGCAGTTAGCAATTGATGAGAACAAGATGGTCGCATCCGGAATTTCCAAAAAAACGAGCACTGCTTGTAGGTACGAATAAAACGGAGAGGAAGACCACGTTTGGAGTATGGACAAAAAAACAGCTTTATGCATAACAGTCTGAAACCAAAACGGCTAACCAGGAAGATGACAAAGAAAGGCTCTTGCTTTAATGTCCCGTTGCATAGATAATCGTCAAATCATGCAGTTGATATTTAGTCCTCACACCCATCGCCACGTGTTGATATGAAAAATTTAGAATTAGCCTTGAACTGCACACCAATATGTGATCTTCAAATTGTTTGGACGCCACTTGAGGATATCTTAAAAGCAGTACTAAATTATTTTGCAAAAGTGTGAGAACTGTTGTTGAAGAACTCATCTCTCGAAACGTAGTCACGTACTTCTCTTAAGTTGATCTTTGTCTAATAAAATCAATAAAATTTATGATTTTATTCTTAACTGTGCGTAAATATTCTTAATTATCAAAAACAAACATGAACTCAATCAAAGCTTAGTTGGTTTCAAATTAGCCCAATAGTCGAGACTTAAAATTTATGGGTTATTTGTTAGATATCAAAGAAGTGGGATAAAATTATCACCTCGGATATGGCTATCTAGCATGTTATCTCTGGTGTTTGTTTACTCCTTTGGACCCTAGATATAATATCCGAGGTACTTTTTTATCTACCTGGATGGAGATAAAATGTTCTCACAACTCTCTCTATTCATATCTTATACTCCTTCTACATTTACTTTCTATTTACACAAATGTCATTAATAATTATAAAAAATATTATTATTAATTACAAGAATGTCATTTACCTACTTATATATATCATATCATCATTTCTCAAAAAATACTCACACAAATCGTTTAGAGCATCCACACTAGCCTCCCTTTTTACGGACAAATGAGAGAAGAATTTTCACTTTTCTATTTCATGGAGTTATATTTTTAATGTCTCTTGCATCAGACTCTCTATTCTATTCATATTTTCTTGAAATATTCTTTTTTCTTTCATATTCAATTCAATTTTTTTTTGTTTTTTCAAATTATCTTATTTTGTAATGGCTATATTTTAATGGCTATATTTGTAACGTTTGTATATTTTTGTTCAATATGAATAAGACCATTTGTACTCTACTTTTCGTCTATCCCAGCCAATCTTTCGTTCAATTTATCTTTTTTCAAATCTCACAACAATCTAAACACTAACCAATTTTTCAGGTAATTTTTTGCGCTCCAAAACGACGTTATTTTAGCACACAACAGACCCTATTGTGCACAACAGACTCTCTGGTCCTATGTAAGAAGGCTGCAGATGTGGTAAATAGTCCCAAGTATTATTTAACACCTCTTTATTTTATCAACCAAACCATGACTTAAAAAGGGAAAGGTGTAACCTCTCTTAAAAACCCCAAACAAACGGACAATGGGAGCTCAATTTTTCAGCCTTAAGGTGAAATCAGGTGCCCCTTATTGACACAGCAAAACAATAATATTTTAATAAAACATGGATAAAAATAGAGAGTCTGATGCATGAGGTATTACAAAATATAGCTCCCTAGAGTAGAAAAAGAGAAATTTCTCCCTAATTTGGTCCAAATAGGGAGAATGGGTGTGGGTGCTCTTATAACTATTCACCTCTCTATAATAAATCTCTCCTTGTACTATATCTCCCCTCTTATTATATCGATCATATTCCTTCAAAATTTTTGATTTACTCCCTCCTAAAATCTCAGTTCGAAACCTCCCGGGTGCTATTAATTCATATGGGGTCAGTCCATATAAGACTTTACTCTAGTTTTAAATGAGATCCCTGCAGATAAACGGCGTAATTGATCTATTAAAAATTGGTTGAAATGTGCTTAAACTGACATGGATACTCAGACTTATTAAAAACAAAAAGAAGCATGGTTGGTGTGGGGGTATTTTCCAGGAGACGGAATAATTGGTGTTTGAGAATTAGTCTTTAGGATTGTCCATGTCGGGAGGCGTAGATTAAAGCCCCAAACCACTTGTCTTAACCTCCAAAAGAAACTTCCTTGTAAATGTGAAGGTTGTTGGAATTATATATATATATATGACGAAAGGAAAGATGAATCCGACTTTGGTTACAGCTTTAGTCTTAGTCTCCACCTAATCTGTCACCTTCTTTTGCCATCTTTGATTTAGGCCAAAGTTGTTGATGTTCTTTACGTTTGTTTGCTCACAATGCCGACACCCTCACATGTTTGACTTAGGGGGCTGATTTCGAATAAATTTTTAACAGTTAATTTGTAAATTATTTGGATTTTTAATTTAATGAATGATTTACCCATTTATATCCCAGTTAATTATATATTATTATTCATACCTAACTCAAAACATTTTTAGAAAGTTGATTAAACCCAACCCACTCATGAACTCAATTACGTAGTTTGATTTATAATTTCATAAACAAATTGAAGGTGACACAATATTAATAATGTTACAGAGGCGTCAATAAATTTTGGGTGGAATTAGTAAATATTGAGGTGACATTAGTAAATTTTGAATGGCGTTAAAAGTCTGGGGTGATGTTAGCAAATTTTAGTTAATATTAGTGATTTTGGAATGGTGTTATTAATTTTTCGATGTGTCGTTAGTAAATTTAAGTGTGATAATCAAGGGCGGGAGCAATAAGGGATTGACTGAGCTCCAGCCCAGGTGGAACTGAGGAATTTTCTTTGTTTTTTTATGTGTAAAATTCTAGTATTTTTATAGCCCAAAGTAAATCAAATTCCTAGTTCCGCCCTTAGTGATAACAGTGACTGTGGTGTGGCGTTGGTAGTTTGTATATTAAGAGCCATATGATTTATTTAATCCACTCACTTAATACCGACTTGAGATTAGTCAACTTGGAATAAGACCCGTTGGGATCCATTTTATAAGTAGGTTGAGTTTGAGTGAATATACGGTGAACAAATTATGCTGAATTCATGAGTTTGGGTCAAGATGATTGCCACCCTAATCATTATACGTGTATGACATACTTTATTTTTCTTTAAAAAAATTTGAATACTAGACGAAAAAGTATCGGTGCCACCCAAAACTAATCAAAAGATTAACAACTTGGATGGAATTAGATATAACCCATGTTCAAGAAGATCCAGATAGCCTTCACATCAACCACTAGTAATATTTGTCTCCCTTTTTTGTTCGTTTTCACTCAAGAATAAAAAAAGTCTTTAATTTTTTTCTCACGTTCAAACTTTCTCTTTTAATAAATTTCAACATTAAATATTTGTAGATTCATGATAAGGAATTTTCAAGCTCTCATATATAGTACCGGGACCACGCTTATTTTGCTAACAAACAAAATATAATTTACATTCATGTAAGTCAAGTCACCTGTCTATTATTATTATGAAAGAAACAACTCTTTTGGTTTTATAATGTTGGTTCAGACTTTCATTTTTCAATCTTGTTCATATTCTGAATAATTAAACTTCTTTGTAGAAAAGGTAGGAAAAATCGTGATTTTTACAAATTTGCTTCCTTTTTCCTTGGAGCGTAAATTACTTCCCTGAAACTGTATATAAACACTACCTAAATTTTCAGATAGTTTTTTGCACTCCAAAACGACATTGTTTTAGTGCACAACACAGACTCTCTGGTCCTATGTAAGTAGGCTGCAGATGTGTTAAATAGTCCGCAATATTATTTAACACCTCTTTATTTTATGTTAAATCTAGGGGAGCTCAATTTTCCAGCCTTCAGGTGAAATCTGGTGACCCTTATTGACACAGCAAAACAATTTTCACCAATAAGCCATCACTATTAATTGGGCCAGATGTTTTATCTTATTGGGCTTCACCAGGGGTACTAATTGGGCTCACCTTTTTCCCCTTATTGGGCATCGACTAGATCGATAATTTTTTGAACGAAAACAATTCACGTTCATATATTGAAACAAAGGAGACGATATTTTGTGATTTGAAACTATTAAGCAGGAGTGACGAAGGTAAAACTACATTACGTGTACATTTTTAAAATACACTTAAATTCTAAAATCAAACTTGTTATATTTATGAAAGTTATTGAAGTGTAAATTAATTATCATATCCGACATGTTGTGTCTCTTATATATATCACAACTTATATGTTCTAAACTTGTACAATGTTCATTGTAAGTATGGTGACATGGTAGAATTCCACGTCATTCATGGTATAAGCCATGATGGCTTATATATGAGATAAAGAGATCACTCCAAATATGAGATAAGAGTGGATATATGGATCCACTTATCGTTATATTGTTTTGGCTTATTTTGTCTCAGGAATTAGAATCGAGTTCAAGCATGCTAGAAAAGACTTACATTTATTATTTTCAGATTTTATAATTAGGAAGTTAGAAAGTCAAAACTATCAAACAATGTGTTATTTGTTCTCTTATGTTAACAAGGGTGATTTTTCTTAAGTATTGACACATAATCCAGTTGAACTTAGAAATCAAGAAATTGAAGGACAATAATGCAAAATAATCACTTGAATATTAAATTCAATCAAAAACTTATATTTGAGTGTTCTTCTCAGATTTCAATTCGTTCGAACAAGTCAACCAGCTATTGCCAGTGCTGTAAAGGTTCATGATCATGATCCTCAGCATCATGATCAGCAAGCTCAGACGTCTACCTCAGCAGATCACCACCTCACACAGCAGAGTCCTTTAAACGTGTTTTAGTTTGTTTGTTACGTCTGGTAGAATAGTTTGTTAGAAGTAGTGGTTTGTTTTGTCCAGCTGTATTTGGTAAATTCCGTGGAAGCTTGCATGCTTTCCTAATGTTCAGAAGGCCTATAAAAAGGGACCTCAGGCTCCTATTGTAAGCACGAAAGAATTACTAATGGAATTACTTTTCCTCTCAATTCTTTTCCTCTGTAATCTTCTTCTTCTCTGTTATTTTCTTTATTCAGACAATTGATATGTTTCTTTATGGTATCAGAGCCCTCAATTGACAAACGTCAAATGATCCGCATATAAAAGACCTGCTCTGTTTATCAGGTAACTAAGAAAGGTAATGGAGTATCAAAATGTTTCAGTCACAGGTAACAGATCTGTGACCATACCTTCTTCTCTAGTCTTTCTCGTGTCCAACTTTCATGGATTGGTTACAATAAAACTTGATTCAAATAACTACATTTTGTGGAAAACTCAAGTACACAATGCAACTAGACCAAATGGCTATTTTGGCTACATAGATGGTACCTTCAAATGTCCATCAGAAACAACTCTGGTAAATGGAGAATCGGTTTCAAACTCTGAGTTTTTGCATTGGTCAGTAGTTGATGGTCATCTATTGTCTTGTCTTACTGCTTCGGTATCTCCATCTATCTTACAACACATTCTTGGATGTAATCATGCATATGAAGTATGGAGTTCTTTGGAAAATCGCTTTGGTTTACTTTCTAGATCACATGTTCATGTCTTAAAACGGAGATTGTTTGATGCAACCAAAAATTCTACCATGGAAAAGTATATTGATTACATTAAGGATTGTGCTCAAAAATTGGCAAGCTCAGGCTGCCCGGTTTCTGATGATGATTTAGTTTTCCACACTATGCATGGCCTATCTGATGAGTTTAAAAGCCTGAAGTTAGCATTGAAAGCTCGTACAGAACCTATTCTATTTGATGATCTAGTGTCACTACTTCAGTCTGAAGATTTAGATACAGAAAGTCGCAAACATACTGATCATTCTACTTCAGTATTTGTGGCACAACATCAGCATATAGGACCAACAGGAATAAGATCAGAAGATCAGAACAGCAACTTTGTCATGTCATCACATAATGCTCAATCTTCTGGTAGTAATTTTGGTCAGGCTCCTGTCTTGACTCCGTATATGCAACCTGGCAATGGTATTTCACCACAGCAATATTTTGGAGGATACTCTGGAAGTCAGGGCAGAGGATACAATAAGGACAAACGAAGAAATTATAGAGGGTACAATACAGGTGTTATGCCTCAGCAGCAAGGTCAAGGTCAGAATTCTTTTGGCTTCTCAAAAGTTCTTTGTCAAATTTGTGGCAAGGATAATCACTTGGCAAATAATTGTCATCATAGACAAAATTTGTCCTACCAGCCTCAATATTCTGGATCTCAATATCCAGGTTATAGACCCTTTCAAATGCCCTCTAACTTTGGTCCTTTTGGCTCATATGGAGTACCTCCAATGTCTGGTTTTCCTATGTATAATGCTCAATTGGCTCCAAGGTCCTCTGGAACTCAAGTTTTCCCTTCAAATTCCCCAGCTCCTGTTCAAAGTGGTAATGTAATCAATCAGGCTAATGTTGCAGAACAACCAGTTGTTCATCACACAGATTTGAGCTCCAATAACCCTGGGATGTGTCCTGTACCTCCTTGGTATTTTGACACAGGCGCTACTGGTCATGTTACAAACAATTTATCTCAGTTATCCATTAGTCAGCAACCTTATAATGGTACTCAAGGTGTTTTAGTTGGGAATGGAACAAGTGTTCCAATCACACACATTGGTGAAGGCAAGTTAGCTACACCTTCCAATCTTTTTTCTTTGACTCAAGTGATGTGCACACCTCAGATTAGTCATAATTTGCTCTCTGTTTATCAGTTCACCAAAGACAACAATTGTAGGGTAATATTTGACTCAACTGGATTTCTTATTCAGGACAAGGACTCCAATCGAATTCTGGACAAAGGCTCATGTCAGAAAGGGTTATATCCACTTCAGAATTGCTCTAGCCAATCAGCTGGTACTGCTTTAGTAAGTTCTTCTACTTTTTCCAGTGCTTTGTGGCATAAAAGGCTTGGTCATCCAAGTGAACGTCTCATGAGTCATCTGATAAAACAGAAGCTTATTACCTCTACTAAATGGACTGATCCTCATTGTGTATCATGTGGAGTTATGAAAAGTCACAAGTTACCTTTCCCTTTATCTACCTCTCAGTCCTCAGCATTGTTCCAACTTCTTCATGTTGATGTATGGGGACCATCCCCAGTTTGCTCAAATAAAGGATATCGGTATTACTTGTTAATTTTGGATGATTTTTCCCGGTATGTTTGGATTTTTCCTATGATTTACAAGTCTGAAGTAAAAGGTCATCTCACTGGTTTTAAAGCCATGGTTCAAAATCAGTTTAAAACCACAGTTCAGTTTGTGAGGAGTGATAATGGGGGTGAATTTGTTAATAATTACCTGTATCATCTATTTCTAGAAGCTGGAATTGTGCACCAGACCTCCTGTCCTCATACTTCTGCTCAGAATGGAAGGGCAGAGAGAGCCCATCGTCATGTCATGGAAACCACCTTAACCCTGCTCCATCAAGCCAAATTGCCCTCTGTATTCTGGCTTGAGGCCTTACTTACAGCTGTGTACCTTATAAATAGGCTGCCCCATTCATCCATTCAGTTTCAAATTCCTTTTCAACTGGTTTTTCACAAAGTTCCTGACTACCATCTCTTGAAACCATTTGGTTGTTCTTGTTATCCTTGGCTTAGGCCATACTCTTCACATAAGTTGGATCCAAAATCTATACAATGTGTTTTTATTGGTTATTGTCTCACCACAAAAGGATATAGATGTTATGATCCTATTTCTGAAAAAGTATATGTTTCACGTCATGTAAAGTTTGATGAAACATTCTTTCCTTATCCTGATATTGTGCGTGGAAATCTTGATGAGTCTGCTGCAGCTTTACCTCATTTTACAGTCCCTCTTACTCACTATGAGCAAGTTACTGTGCATATTCCTCAGGTTGTTCAGCAAGTGCCTCTAAGGAATTTGTCTAGTGTTTCCAGTGAACATGAGCAAGTTTCATCCTCTAGTTCAGAACAGATTATCAATAGTCCAGCTCTACCTATTGCCCCTTTACCATCAAATACCTCTTTACCCGCACCTGGTTCTTTTGTCCCTCTTGTCACAAACCAACATTCCATGACCACAAGAGCTAAGCATGGCATTTCAAAACCTCGAGTTCCTATGTCTCTAACTGCTGCACTTACTGCTTGTTCTGTGGAACCTAAGACATTTTCAGAAGCAATCAAACATAATGTCTGGAAAACAGCTATGGATGAAGAATATACAGCTTTATTGAATCAAGGTACATGGTCCTTGGTTTCTTTACCATCTCATGGTCATGTCATAGGATGCCAGTGGATTTATAAGATCAAACATCATTCTAATGGCACTATAGCTCGATATAAGGCTCGTTTGGTGGCTAATGGCAACCAACAAACTGAAGGTCTGGATTATGCAGATACTTTTAGTCCAGTGGTCAAGCAGACTACTGTTCGTGTGGTTCTTTCTATGGCTCTAACAAATTCTTGGCCTCTTCGCCAACTTGATGTATCAAATGCCTTCCTTCATGGTGTGATTAATGAAGATGTTTATATGCGTCAACCTCACGGCTATCGAGATCCAAATCGGCCTCATATGGTTTGCAAATTGCATAAAGCTCTTTATGGGCTTCGTCAAGCTCCAAGAGCTTGGTATTCTGTTTTTAGTACATTCCTAATGGGTCAAGGTTTTCATAATAGTGCTGCTGATTCCTCGTTGTTTGTTTTGAAGAAAGGCAGCTCCTGTGTGATACTTCTCGTGTATGTGGATGATATCATTCTAACTGGGAATGATGATGATCTTCTCACTGATTTAGTTGCCACTCTTAATTCTAAATTTGCCATGAAAGACTTAGGGGACTTGCATTACTTTTTGGGCATTGAGATTCAGCGCTCTTCCTCTCAGCTGTTTCTATCCCAGCACAAATATGCTTCTGATCTCCTTACTAAAGCAGGGCTACTTCAGTGTAAATCTAGCAAGACCCCAGAATCTGTCAAAGTGAAGGATAAATCTACCAGACTATTTCATAATCCTACCCTTTATCGCACTCTTGTAGGTTCTCTCCAATATCTTACTATCACCAGACCTGACCTCTCTCATGCTGTGAATAAAGTATGCCAACATATGCATGATCCTACTGAAGCTCATTTTGTGGCAGTTAAACGCATATTACGATATGTTCAAGGTACTATTGATCATGGTTTGCATTTCTTTCCTGGTTCTACTGCATTTACTGCCTATACTGATGCCGATTGGGCTGGGGATGCCTTAGATCGTCGGTCCACGTCTGGTTATTGTGTTTATCTTGGCTCTAATTTGATTTCTTGGTCTGCCAAGAAACAATCCACTGTGGCACGGTCTTCCACAGAGGCTGAATACCGTGCTCTGGCTAATGTTACTGCAGAACTAACCTGGTTATCCTTTTTGGCTAAGGATTTAGGCCTTTCTTGTTCATCTCCTGCCTTGGTTTGGTGTGATAATCAGAGTGCTATAGCCCTTGCATCTAATCCCGTCTTTCATGCTCGGACCAAACACATCGAGATTGATTATCACTTTATTCGTGAAAAGGTTTTGAAACATGAGATTGTTGTTCAGTATGTTTCTTCTCAGCATCAAATAGCTGATATATTTACTAAGCCTCTTTCCAGCTTTGTTTTTCTCTTCTTTAAATCCAAACTGATGGTCAATCCTCCCATCAGTTTGAAGGGGGATGTAAAGGTTCATGATCATGATCCTCAGCATCATGATCAGCAAGCTCAGACGTCTACCTCAGCAGATCACCACCTCACACAGCAGAGTCCTTTAAACGTGTTTTAGTTTGTTTGTTACGTCTGGTAGAATAGTTTGTTAGAAGTAGTGGTTTGTTTTGTCCAGCTGTATTTGGTAAATTCCGTGGAAGCTTGCATGCTTTCCTAATGTTCAGAAGGCCTATAAAAAGGGACCTCAGGCTCCTATTGTAAGCACGAAAGAATTACTAATGGAATTACTTTTCCTCTCAATTCTTTTCCTCTGTAATCTTCTTCTTCTCTGTTATTTTCTTTATTCAGACAATTGATATGTTTCTTTAAGTGCGTGCTACGAAGTATTACTATGAGACTAACTAGAGCTACTTATAAGGCTAAATCTAAGTGCTAAACTAATGTTATTTCTACAGATACAAACCAAAAAAATTACAAATTAAATAAAAGTTGAGTCTTTTTTCTAGTGTCTTCTTCTCCTTTGATATCTCCTGGTATTTATTTTCAGAAATTACAACAGCTCCTCGTAATTGCTGTGCAGCCTTTGCTACTTGCCTTTCTCGCTTCTTTTGTATTTTTATAAAATCATTCATTTCCCTCCCACAATCCTCAATACTGGGTCATGGCTTATGTAATTGCTCGTACTGATCGAATTTATTGCATGTCATCCCATCCTTTCTAGGCGCTATTTATTTGCTCAAAACACCTATCATTTGGACAAGGAGTTTTAATTTTAACCCTTGAAATTTTGTTATCATAGACATTGGGACATACAAATGCCAATGACTACTTTTCCCTCAAAACGACGTCGCATAATGGCCCATCAATTTTGCGTTGATCAGATATGGACAGCTCTATAATTGTTGCCACGTGGCACATTTTCATTAGAGGATATACTTTAGGTGTTAAACATAGCTCTCGTACCATAATTTATTTAGAGATTCAATAACGCTGGTAACTTTCGAACTTCCCACTTTCCCTCCACCTCCAAATTGTACGTGCAAAAAGTTCTTCTATCTGATCCACTTCTTTTTTTCTTTTTGAATTTTTCTTTGGGTAACTTTTTCTTCCTCTATAAATTAAACATCTTACTTCGTGAATTTTGCAAGCCTTTCATTCTCATTTGCAGCACTATGGGAACCCTTGACACTATAGATCAAACTATAGAGAACCTTTTGTTACTTAACCACGTGTTCCTTCTATTCCTAAGCCTATTTCTGGTGCTTCAAACCAAACTTCAAATAACTGGGATGACAAGATTTTTACTTCTGACTCAACTGTAAATACTGGGGCCGGAACTAAGTTAAAACCATTCATTGAGGTAAAGAAAGAAAGACGAGCAATTCACGGGAACAACAAATGTAGCCTCTATTTCTGAAAAAGCAGAGCAGCGAAGCGTCCACGAGTTGAGACAATTGAGACCTTCCTTTAGTTCCACCTCTTTCGATGTTGTCCAGTTCGTGATGGTTGATTCCACTCCTCCCAAAGGCTATCATCATACCCATTGGAGAGTTATGAGTCACTATCATCCTCTAGTTTCTCGCCCTGATATGCATTTTGGCCTTATGGATGCCTTTTATTCTTCCTCCACACGTTCTAACTTTGTGCTACTGTAGAATGAGAGGATGTTTCAGAGCTGCTTGTCTGTGAAGAGCTAAAACAAGAAGCTCAATTATGAAAATCTGATTGGTGTTGGAAACAAGGTTTCTAAAAGTCCCAATTTTTTTCATTTAGTTATTTGATTATTGGTATATTAAACCAATGTGTGTTTGGTTTTAAATGAAACACTACATCCTTTCATTAAAAGAGTTGGGGGTTTTTTAATTTTCAAAGGGCGTGTCCTTTTGAAGGGACACCAAGAGTACTATATAAACCGAACTCTTGGAAATATCGTTGTACATTCTTTGTATTCTCATTTATTTCGCGTTATCTCTCACACTATCTTAAACATATCGATGTTATTTTTTATATATATTTTGGGCATCCAAAACATATGTAGCATTCGTCTACTACAACTATGAATTATGAATCAGACCTCTACGAGTATTCTGGGTTGTATTTTAAAGTTGTGCGTGACCAACATAACCTTCACAGAGGGAAGCACATGCAGCTTTAGAACAACAACTTGTCATGCCACTTTGAATCTCACAGGCTATTTTTTAAACTCTTATTTTGTGTGATAAAATTTTGTTGCTTTCAATTTGTTTGAATACACCAATTTGATTATTCGTTCAAAATCATCAAAACATTGCTTTCTGTTTATATTTTAATTTGATATTGCTACTATTTTTCCAATAATTCGTTCATTAAAATTCACAATGTTCATTACCCTGAAAGCTTTAGTGAATTATCCCAACTGGCTCGCGTTGCAGATGATGCCAACTGGTTCAAAGAGCTGGATGACATGTGATATGGCTGCTCGAAATTTGAAGGTGGCTTTTCTATCCGCCTTTCTGATCATTATGATTAGGTTAAGCACGCCAAGGAGATTTTAGCTGCTTTTTCCTTCCTTCCTTTTTGTATTTTGCTGGATGAAATTTCTTGATTGAAATTTTGGTGGGCTTGCTAAGTCATTTCTTGTTCTAACCAAAACCCACAATTGTTTGTGAACTCCAATCCTTTACCACTCATTTGTCCAATCTTCTCAACTGGCTCACCCTACACTTGCAATATAATATATTCAATCAAGTCTCGGAAGATTATCACAACACAAAGGGAAAACTCAATCACCTTCATCACCAAATCTTGAACTCCAAAGACCAACAATTTGAGGTTCTTACTAAGACTAAATTATATTGGAGTGTCTCCACAATGTACTTTTTTCAAAACTAAATTAAAATAGAATCCTTAATCAAATTCGCAAATCTTACTTTCTATTGTTTATTATTAGCCGTACATATTAATTCTTGTAATATATGGCTGAAATAGGGTCTAACCCTTTGGGTGGGGGGTTGGGTGGGGGGTTTTGTAAAAATTATAATTTTACACCAATTATAAAAGTTCATGGATGTCCTTATAAATTTCTTTAAAATACTACTACCCACCAATTACTTCTATTTATGATCTAACAAGTGTAAATTAGTTTTTTTAATTCGATTAGAGACATTATGGATATGATAAGTGTGATGGAACAAAATTGTTAGATGATGCAAACGAGTTTTAAATATTTGTAATCACTAATTTTTAGGAGAAGGGCCCAACCCAACATTTCACGTGAGCACCAAAGACTCTGGCCGACTGCTCACTTTTCGTACTTGGGCCCTCAATTATTTCATAATTCAGTTTTTTACTTAATCCTGCCAAAATAAAAAAATAAAAAAATCTCAATCCAATAACGATAAATATTTTTTACTTAGTGCTCACCCACTTTTTAGTTTGTTGAATAGACTTGAACTTTATTTATTTTATTTTTTTTTTTTTGTCTTTTTATCTGGATCTATCTTTGTGTTTAGAATGATGTAAACCCAAGTTACATAATTCTTCAATAGTACTCTCAGTTCTCATTCTTGTAAATTTTAAAACATAAGGATATTTTTAAAAGACACTTTCACGCTTGGTTTCTACTTTTATTCACGCTCACTTGCGCACATTATGTGACCAATGAATTCTAAACACAACAATTTGCAGTGTAATCGGTTCGTTTTTCGGCACAAAACTCTCAAAACCGATCAATGTAGAGTGTAAATTATGACGACAAACAATTCTGACCAAATTCTAATGTCAACCAAAGTCGGTTCGGACTTGATCAATTTATGAGCAAGAAAGTGTCCTCCCACACAACAGTTGAGGTAGGTGTCCTTTTCATTTTGCATATGCAAGTATGACCCTTGGAATCAGAGACGGAGCTAGAAATTTCATTACGCACTATGACGGATATGTATTTGAGACCAAAAAATTACATACTAAATATTTTAACAGGAATAAATCTATATACTTCATAGAATTCTTTTATATAATAATAAAAAAAATTATTCTTACACGAGTGACCGCCCTGCTTGGAACCTTTGAGAAAGTGAAGTTCCAGCGAGGAAGGTGTCCTTTCCTCCTTGCCAGACTCTTCTCTGGTAGTCTTATACCCCACCGACATTTCGCAATCTTTATTGTATGCAATTATGATTTTGGAGCAGATGTTGGGCCCTGAATTACAGAGCCAGAGAGGCTGTTGTACGTTCTGTATAGTAGTTTTTGTTGAGAGTCATAAAGATATTATTTTCGTGTGCAATATACTGCTTGAATTCAATCAGCATTTAACCCTTCGGATAATATTTTGCACGCTCAAACGAATACACATCAGCATCCCCTAGTTCCTAAACTGCACTGGGGATATTTTTTATCCAAATCCTTGATTTTATCGAAGTTGTCAAATAAAAATATATGACCGTTAAAAATTATGTTTATCGACTATTGCGTGGAAAAAATGGATAAACATGTTTGGTTTTAATAGTAGAATGTCAAAGACAAACATGAACGTACGTATATTTTAAGAGCAAATTTCAGGTACAAATGCTATTGAATCATTTTAAGCAGTTTAGAATTTTTAATGAATGATTTACAGGTCGATCGAGTCTATAAGATAAAAGAAAGTCTAAGGACTCACATTTTTTTTTTTTTAGAAATGTCTCAAAATTTAAAATGAATGGTATAGATTTACTTAAATATATAAGTTTTTAAAATTCAAATAAATCTTCACTTTTAATTTTGAACTCGGAAATATTTTCGTTTTTTTTTTTTTTTTGAATGGGACCTACTAATTGGGCAAACAACAGCTAAAGACGGTAAACTACATTAAGAAACTCAGCTCAGCTGTTTGGGTACCAACTTTTAGGCATTTAGCTTGAAAGTAGTGTGAAAACGTAGATTACAAAAGATCTCTAGCTCAGATTACGTCCATTAAACAAAACCGACCGACGAATTTTAATCCTTTTAATTAGCAATGATGATAAGTGCAGAAATATTATTATTTATCAACTCAATATTCACTATTATTAGTTTCGTTTATTATATTATTCAGTAATTTATACGTGTTTTTTATGTTCTGAACTTGGAGTTGAGTGGCAACGATTTTCGAATTTTTTTTTTAAATATTAATTATGAAGTGCAAACGGACGGAATTGTAGTGCATCCGGACGGACCATGTTGCGTTGATAGAAATTTGTCAAGCCTCGGAATTTTTTCGTCAAGCAAACGTCTTGACTAGCTTGTTTCGCATCCAGATGGACCGAGTCGGCCAGAATATTTGTTTAAGGTGCGAGGCTTCTATTTTTAGGACATCCAACATATATTACTAAAAGGATTGTGAACCTAGAGGTAGGGTAATCGATTAGGAAATAACTTTTGACGGCTAAACATCCGATCTAGGGTGGAGATGAAACCCTGATTCAAGTAAAACGATGTGCTTGTAATTTAGGCCTAGCTCGTTTGATTTGGGAATTAGGTGTGTGGGATTGGACTAAAAGTGCCTAATCCCATCTTTTCTCTTGTTTGGTTCCCGTTTTGTGATCAAGGATTAATAATTCAAGATTATTATAATTTCTATATGTAGAGTATTACATTATTCCATGGGAGAGGTGAAACTATTAATCAGGGATTAAAAAAAATAGAGTGTTAATTGTAAAATTGCCACTAAATAAAAATTCGAAAGCAAACTTATTTATTTTTCTCAATTCTTTGTTATTTGCCATCTCTCTCCCTCTCTCTCTAATCGGTCCAGTTTTCCAACTGGAGTAAAAGATCAGATTCGGACCTAATTGAAATTTTTAATTTTTAATTTTTAATTTTTTAAATCAAAATCGAACTGAACTATTTCAATTTGATTCGATTTTGGTTTCTTCAATTTTCGGTTCGCTTTGGTTCGGTCCAATTTATAATTTGGTTAAAGAAAGCCGAATATAAAAAAAAATTAATTTAAGTTCGTCTCGACAATTTTTTTTGACATGATTATACTTTTTACATTCCTTTTGTAGTATAATAGTTCTTCTCAGCAAAAAAAAATCTAAAAATTATAATGTCCAAAAGTTTAAAAAAATTAAAAAAAACAAGTCAAAACATGATTTTTTGACTTATTTTTCATTTTTAGTGATTTTTTAATTTTTGGACATAATTTTATACTTTTTAGTTTCCTTTTATTATATAAATTAGTTTGCTTCGAAAAAATTTTTAAAAAGAATAAAATTATGTCCACAAGTTTAAAAAAAATTAAAAATAAGTCAAAACATGGTTTTTTTGACTTATTTTTCGTATTTAATTAAATTTTTTTAACTTTTTGACATGATTTTATACTCTTTAGATTTTTTTTCGTATTATATTGGTTCGTCTTGATAAAAAAATCTAAAAATTTTAAAATTATGTCTGAAAGTTCAAGAAATCTAAAAAATGACGTCTTTTTGACTTATTTTTTTATTTTTCATTTTTTTTAACTTTTTGGCATGATTTTATATTTTTTATATTCCTTTCATCGAGATGAACCAATAAATTTTAAAAAAAAGTAAAAAACTAATATTTAACTAATGACCAAAAAAATAAATTTAAATAATTTAGGCTAAATAAATTAGATGTTAGTAAAGTGAAAAAATACTACGCAATTTTTTTTACTTTATTCAGAGTTTTTTTTTTCATTTTCTTTTCATCTCTAGCATATTTTTTTAGCCTACAAATTTCTAGTAAAAATTTGATTGCAAATTTAGATAATTGTTTGATTTTAAGTTGAGTTGTATGTCAGCTTTACAGATCTGAAAAATTGTTTGATTTTAAGTTTTATGTGACCTTACAATTAAGTAATGACAGGAAATAGTTGTGAGAAATACTTGAAATAATTCCAAAATTTAGCAAGAGAACTAAACGTGGAATTGGTCTAAGTATGAGATATCCCGATATTAATCATGTGCGAATCAAATAGAAAATTGTATAAGATTCAGGGTAAATTAATACTAGGACAAATAATCCAGTACTACTAATCTTAGGACTATTAATCCTTTCTGTTTTAATCTCCGAATCAAGCGATGCCTTAATCTTTTATTCAAATTTGTTCATGTGAAGAGAACAAATTCATTATTTATCTATATTTTTTAATACTTTTGATTGGTTGAGTATTTGAATACATGCTCTTAATTGTAGTAATTTACCATGTTATGTAAATTAAATTTTGGTAAACTGTATTGTATGTTCAAATTAATTATGGAATACAAATTTACCATAACAATCAAATATACCATTACAATCTAGGAAGATTTACCATTCAAAAATCAAATTGTGTAATGACATTCCTCATTTGCCTCGTATACATAACCATGCAAGTTATCTGGTATTCAAATTCACCATACAATCGCAAAAACCGTACACGATCGTGTGGCTAAAATTTATCATCAATGTCATGTGCTGAAATTTACCATAAACGTAATTGTGTTTCATAAATTTGGGTGCAAATATGGGACCCTCCAAATGCTGAACTATAATTGTCTTTCTTTAAATTCAATAGATTTGGGTTCTGAAATTTACCATCAACCTAATTATTTTTTATGAATCCCACACTAAAATTGATCACATCCATTGAATTTTACCATCAACATGATTAGTAGCATTCAGTCCACAAAAAATGCACAGAGACTATGAATATCATGTGGTGAAATTTACCATCAACCTAACTACAATTATCACTCATTCTATGAAATTTATCACCACACACAAAAGAGTCTAACATCAACATCATGTACTGAAATTTACCATCAAAATTAACTGACCAAAATTGAACATGAACGTCACACTGAAATTGACCACATCCATTGAATTTTACCATCAACATGATTAGTAGTATTCGGTCCACAAAAAATGCACAGAGACCATGAATATCATTGTAACGCCCCGGATTCCGGAGACGTTAATTTAAAATAATTTATCAAAAGTCAACCACATTTCCATTACTTAGTCAAAATAAAGTGTGATTACAATATCCGAGTTTTAAAGAAATTACATTAAAGATTGAAATTAAGAGCTCAAAATATATCTAGGTGAACCACGGGGCTACGACATCCTCCTCGAAAGTACCGCCGTTGGTATCTGGATAAGCGGGCTCAGCAACGTCATCTTCGACACCTGGCATGAAAGGCCAGGGGCAGAGAAGTTGCACCAGATGAGCGATTAACGCTCAGCAAATAAAACTACCCTAAATCTCAAATCTATGCAATGGATCAAATGATGCATGATCATGACGATAGTATGAACAGTCAATCAAGTATTATGAACAGAACAATTTAATCAGAGTTGACCTAATCAGATTAAACAATAAGCGGAAGCATTAAACACGTAAGTACATTAAATGAATGAAATGGCGACAAAGTATTCTTAAGTCAAACCCTATGACTTGTTTCTAAGTTTCTGACACACGCGACCGACTTATATCCATAAGTGTCCACCACTTCAAATAAGTGTCCAAAATCTTTTCCAAAATACAAAGTTCGGGTTGACACAAGCATTGCCCGTCATCAAACTTTCATTTTCCAAAGTGGTGTTATGATGTTCCCGACCAATATGGTCCCGACCCCTACGCTGACCTCGTATCCGGCGCTAGTGTACCCAAACATCGGCTCCCATATCCCATGCTCCCAACCGTTATGCTCCCAGCATTATGTCTCCCATATGTCGTGCCTTGACTCGGAAAATATCTAACTCCTCCCCTTCAACTATGTTTTATTTTTGAAAAGACACGACACGGCTTACGAACATAACCGGCTCACGACATAACTTGGCTAAATACATGAGACGTGACCGACTCGGCTCCAAGACACAGCCCGGTGGTAACAGACGTAGTTCGGCTAAAATTCATATCCCGGCTAAAGACATCCTAACACGTCTCCCCCAAGGAGTAAGTCAAATCTCGAGTCACCAAACATAAGAGTTTATCAAATTCTCGATTTTCGTTACAAAGCTCGTGACTTTTTATGACTCGTGTCAAAACCTCGAGTGTCGTTTCCACTAACCTCAAACGTTTCACATTGACTCCATATAAGTTTCATTTAAACGACTAGACTCACGATAACATGATGATGTGTTGGAGATGCAAGATTAATCAAGCGAACAAGATAATACAATAAGCAAGCTATGGCACATAAACGATAATCGCGTGATTTCATTTCGCAAGAAAACTTCTAACACGCTAATTTTTGAATAAGATGTCATCTCATAATGATATAGGATACCTAAAGTTTCAAAATGATAATCTAAGCTTGATTATAGGTGTATTAGTCATTATATAAGAATTTAGGCGAAATTCTAATTTTCTGAAAAATGTTGCTGTCTGAAATTTTTTCTAAGTATAGAAAAAGTTGAATTTTTCAAGTTTCGAATTAGGGAATAAAAAGTCCCGGAAATGATTCCTTGATTTTTTCTAAGCACAATGGTATATTCATACGCGTCAAACGCATAAGTTTAGGGTGAGTTTCGGGCCAAAGAATAGGAAGAAAACGAGTGATTTTTCGATTTTGTACTAAAATAGGGGGGACGATATTTTGATTCGAATCGAATTTCAATTTTCTGTAAATGCCATTGTTTCCAAATGGGGGGTATTTCCTTATTTTCATTAAATAAAATTAAAGTTAAATTTATTTATAGAAAATAAGTATATTTTCATAACACATGCCATGCCTTAACAAGCCTTAAGTCAGAAACTAAGTGTCAAACTTTCATAACAGAGGCACCGGTGTAAGGTTTCAGAGGCACCGGTGTAAGGTCAGTTCTGTAGTGTAATACTAAGATACAGAGAGTTAAAGGCACCGGTGTAACCAAAACAGAAGCACCGGTGTAAGGTCTATTCTGTAGTGTACTACTGAGATATAGAGAGGTATGACACCGGTGTAACCAAAACAGAGGCACCGGTGTAAGTATGAAACTACAGGACATTGTAAAATACAGAGAGCCAAGGCACCGGTGTATCAAAAACTAAGGCACCGGTGTAACCATGCAAATACAGAACATTAAAACATACAGAGAGCAAAGGCACCGGTGTCACCAAAACTAAGGCACCGGTGTCAACATCATCTTCTACGAAAAACAGAACTGAGTTTTCATTTTCTCCGAGCTCCGTGGAGCTCTATATCGATCTATGGCATAAATTAAAGGTTAGGATAGATTCATTTACCTTAGTATTGAAGAATCAAAGGTTGAATTCAAAGGATTATGGCTTGAAATGGATGATTTAACTCCAACCAAGGTTCTCTCTCTTCTCTCTTTCTCTCTATTGTTTTTTTTTTTTCTTACTTCCTACCTCTAACTCTCAGCCATGACACTCTCTAAACTCTCTAAATGCAGAAATTCGTTTTAGGAATGGTGAAGATAGAAATATAGAAATAGAGAGAGCTTGAGTGTGGGAGATGGTCTTGCATGGATTGCCATTGGTGAGGGGAAACTTGTTGCAGATTTTTGATGGAGTGAGGGAATAGTATTGCTCAGCCATGATGAGATTTGGAAGGGAGATTTGTGGTAAAACAAGGATACAAGGTGGTTTGGTGGGGAAGAATGGAAGTAAACGTCTGATTTTGGAGAAGGGGGTGTTCATTAAGGGAAAATTATCCCATGTGACAAGCTCCATGGGAATGGCTGATGTAATGGGTTTTGGGTCAAGTTAAAAGGGTTGTGGACCATGGGCCGGGTTAAACCAAGTTGGGCTTGGGTCAAGGCTTAGTCCAATGGGTTGAATCCAAATACACACATGCACAAACCCATGAATATAATGTATGGCTAAAATCAAAAACGCGCAAACTAAATAATTCAATAAATGATTTCATACATCAAAATTTAATTTTTATTTTTTTTTATTTTTTTTCTTTTCATTTAAAAATTTAGGGTCTTTACAATCATGTAGTGAAATTTACCATCAACCTAACTACAATTACCACCCCTTCTATAAAATTTATCACCGCACACAAAGGAGTCTAACATCAACATCATGTACTGAAATTTACCATCAAAATGTGATTCGAAAAAATTGTCAAAATATTGCACGGCATGTGTGATAATATATTATATGCTATTTTTCCAGTGATGTTCCCTGTGGATTACAACCCAATCCCGTCAATCGCACCAAAATTCGGACGTCATCGGCAACTCAGGACCCTACATCGCCGGTCTTCAGGATGCTACCTCTGTAACGGGACCGTAGGATGAAGAAGAAGAACGGACGTGACAAAATATTAACCGTCGGACAGTATTTGGACAATAAAAGGAAGTTATTAAACAAATTCCTTAAAATAAGGACCAAAATGCTGATTTCTTGCTCAATCCATTTTAAAGGCATTCCGGGTATTTTTTAAATTTTAGGATGAAAAAATAATTTAAAAAGTGTATAGGATGAAACATTAGATTAGTCTTAGAGATAGCACTGAACATTAAGTACCCCTATTTTCAATTAGAAACACCTTTTTAAAAAAGACGAGTGCTACGGTCTTAGAAAATTTTTCCTAAAACATTTCAAAACTCAAAGTCAAAGGTTAAGATTCTTTGAAAGCTTACACGTTTAAATAAATCTACACTATTTATTTTAAATTTTAGGATATTTTCTAGAAATTTTTTCTGAATCCTTAAGACTTTTTCTTTAAAAAAACCAAGTTGAACATCGAAATGCTATCTTACAGTTCAGAGCAAGTAAATTCGAATCAGGCAACCTAACAAAAAATCTACCGGATTGAGGACACTACACTCACAAATACTTGAGACTCCACACACTGCACAGTGCAATGTGTGAAGTCTCAAGTGTTTGTTAATGTGTGTGAATTTAGATGTCTCTAGCAACTTTGCCGCATCAAAATCACCTGACAGTCGTCTGTACACCGCTACGATTTTAATTCGCCAACTGGCAAGCACAACACACTTTTGTCCTGCTTCACTAACCCCTCTCCCACGTCCACCCTCTATAAGTACCAAAAATGCTAGAGACACATCACTTTTGCACATCGCTTTCACACATCACTCAAAACTATGTAGTTTTGTGTTGAAAAAAAACCATATTTGTTTTTGACCCATATCGCTGAAAATATATTTGGATCTTCCTTAACATAAAACGACGTAGTTTTAAGTGATGTGTAAAAGTGATGTGTTAAAATGATGTGTATGTAGCACTCTTGCTATAAGTACCCCTCTAGTCCACCACAGCACAGAGACAGGTCTCTCTTTTCACCTATATCACTTCAAAACATAATCATACAACTGTCCGGGCAGAGACAGTGCGTGCGTGTGTGTGTGTGTGTGAGAGAGAGAGAGAGAGAGAGAGAGAGATGAAGCTAGCATCTCTTGCAATTTTCCTTCTAGTGTCACTCTGTCTCAGCTCTTCTCTCCTCGAGACAGCAAATGCTGGTTCTAGTAAGTGATATATCGACTTGACATTTGATCAAGTGGGTTGTTTTCATACATATACGTGTATTCATTTGGATTTGATTTGATAATTGTATGGTTGTTGTTTTGTTTAATGAATTAATTAATTAGGTTTATGTGACTCAAAGTGCGGGGAGAGGTGTGCGAAAGCAGGGGTGAAGGACAGGTGCTTGAAGTACTGTGGGATATGCTGCGAGGAGTGCAAGTGCGTGCCTTCTGGGACTTATGGGAACAAGCATGAGTGTCCTTGCTACAGGGACAAGAAGAACTCCAAGGGCAAACCCAAGTGCCCCTAGAATCATCACTACCACCTTTTTGGATGACCTAGTTCTTCATATCCTGAATTTATATATAATAGCCGTTTCTGTAGTACCTAAGTAAAATAATGGAGTGTGTAATTTATTTTATGTTTGAGAGACTGAGAGAGAGAGAGAGAGAGAGAGAGAGAGAGAGAGAGAGTGTGTGTCATGTGGTGGAATAGATGGGTATGGGGAGCTTTGCCCCACTTATGGTTCTGATCTGTTTTTCCTTTGATGATTCATGTAGTCATGTGCTTTCATCTCCAGTTTTGTTTGATGGCTTTTACTTCTGCGTTTCGTAGATCTTATTTGTTCTACTTTTTTTTTTTTTTTTTTGAATTTTTAATAAGCATACCGTTTAATTTGCTCTAACATTTTTATTTGATTATTTTGTGTCTATATTTAATTTTTTCTGTTTTTGTTTAAGTTTAATTTTTCTGGATCATTAATTCATGTTGACGAGAACCATTGAAAAGTTAATTTCTTTTCACAAAAATATTAAAAACTAAAACATTCGGTCAAAATGACAAATTTAGGTTGATTTGACTCATTAAACACATACTAATTTAATTAATGAGTCAGGGTTTATTGTTTGAGAAGTTTTGACACTTGAGGTCCTTTTATAAACGGATTGGTCTTTGAACGCAACGAGATAATTTTATTTGATAATATTATTACTTCGGAAATAACAAATAACGTTGTTTGTTAATATATCTATTAAAAGCGATGATAACTAATAAACATTAACAAGTGATTTTATCTAATAAAATTATCGTTTTAAAATTAAAAGACAAAGTTATTCTATTAATAGGCGAGTTAGATAACATTATATGTTGATTTGATATATCTATTAGTCAAATTAAGAAACATAAAACATATAATTTTATTTAGTAACATTATTAATTCGAAAACTAATCCATAACGTTGTTCATTAAGGTATTTGTTTAAATCGACAGAAATATTGACTTATAAACACTAATAAGTAATTTTATCTAGTAAAATTTTCGTTTCAAAATTAAAAGATAAAGTTGTTTTCTTAATAGGCGAGTCAGATAATATTATATGTTGGTTTGATATATATCTATTAGTCAAATTAGAAACATAGAATATATAATTTTATCTGATAACATTATTCCTTTAAAAACTAACAGATAATGTTGTTTGTTAAGGTATCTATTTAAATCAACAGAAATATTGACTGATAAACACTAACAGATATAGTGATCTAACAAAATAAATAAAGTTATTTGTTAAGTTATCTGTTAAAAGCGATAGATAATGTTAACTGGTAAACATTAATATGTAATTTTATTTAATGAAATTATTGTTTTTATATCTAATGACAGATAACATTATCGTGTACAGATATTTTTGAAACTTATATGCCGAAAGGTTATAGACTTTTAATCAAATCTCCCTAAAACTAATACTAAAGACAAAGAACATCCAAAATCGGCCCTTTTAATGGTTTGTATTTTATTTCTCAAATTCATATTTTTTTAATTTTTCTAATTATTTTGTCATGACGAATCGATAATTTATAAGAAGATTTGCTGCAAAAATAATGAAATAAAAAGACTAAGAGTAAAATTAAACTAAAAGAATATGTAGGCCAACCGGACTAAGCAAAGTTAATTAACAACAGTGCTCCTAGAACACCTCTACGTACTGCCTTTTTTTCACCATACATATTACACTGGTATGGATCTCACACCTAAATAGATGAACCCAACACCAATATGTGATAGGGAGAGGAGCCTGAGGCTCAGGGGCACTGACTAATTACTCTATGAATCTCCAGTTTTTGTAAAGCAATTAAACCCTCTAGTGGTTTAAAGGAATTGAATTGAATGAGTAATTATTCAGTGTCTCTGAGCACTGTCAAATGGTGTTCCTAACGCCTCCATCACACAACATATTGATGTGGAGTTTGTACACTTTATCTTGAGTCCCACATTAATGCCCGATGACAAAAGAATCTGGCTCACAACATGACGGTGTCTCAAGGGCAATAAGTTTTGTTTTTTTCCTGAATTAAAAGATCCTATCCAGTTCATTTGTGTACTGTTTTCAAAAATTATTCATTTTTTAAAGCTAGTTGTAAACCATCAAAAACCCTAAATTCGTTGCTCTTAAAACATCAGCATCACACATTTAAGCAGACCCAGGACTTGTTGATTAAAAAACAAAAAAATGACAGAGGCAGAAGTAGTTACCCCTGGTGGGACTAATTTTGTACATACTGCGTTAAATATTAACCGATATTAGTAGGTGTGGCATTGTCACGTGCAATGTACGGTGTCACAGTAACTTTAGTTGGTTGGGTGGCCCATACATTTCGGACGTATTTATCTGTCCCAAAGCCACGTGAATTTGTTGCTGAAAGACTATACCAAAACAAAAACAAAAACCAGCCTTTGCTGAAGTGTCTCTCATCATACGGCTTTATACGGTTTTAATATCGGGAATGGGAATCAATGCAATGCACACAGCAAGCCAAAAAGGTATATTGTGCAACAAAACAATGTATTTTTTTGACGCGTAAAACATAATTGGTAGGAGCACCGAATAAAGGAAAACATGGGCTTGCTCTGTCCTTCGAAATGGGTTCTTATTTAACATAAGCGTGTCTAGAATTATCGGACATGCGTGGAGTTTAACAATTTTAATGGGTTTTACTTACATTTGACAGTTCATAAATCAGTTTCAAAATAAATACCCGTAATAATGGGTATTTGGAATACTGTCTTTTCTCGTGGGTCTCAGTTTATGTTCAAAAGGGCAAAAAAAACTTAATCTATCAATAACAGATAGATCCCATCTGTCAAAACAAAAAGGGATCCATAAAAAAAATAAAAATAAATATTGACGAGGGTAAAATGTAATTGAGAAAATACATTTAGACCCCCCGAGTAAATTCGAAGTTCGGCCGAGACCGTATAACACATCCAAGAGCACGTACCGATCACGTGAGAGATCGGCCGACACGAGGAGTGCCGGCCATACGCAGATCGTGGTAACAGAACCATTCGTAGTGCAACGCCGACCTGAGAAAGGCGGACCCATGACTTGCCGAACTGACAAGGTCGGTTCGGATTACGGGCAGCCCGAGAAAGGTGACCAGTAACCGCTTTTCCGAAAAGGATACAGAATCCCGGATAAGACGGCACTCTGTCGAGATTCTGTCAGTGGAGGTATGGACGTGAAATCCATGGCCAATCAGAAGACACTTCGGTCAGAGAAGGTTCTAAGAGAATTAGGGCACCAGAAGGCCCCAAGAGGATTGAGGCCCAAGAAAACCCTAAGAGAATTAGGGCAGAAGGTGAAGCCTATAAATACAGCTCCAGATGACCAAAGAAGGTACGCCTAAATACTGAAAGTTTTGCCTGCTAATAGAGAATATTAGCCTGTATTGTCACTTTCCTGTGAGATTGTTCCTGACTTAATCATCGGAGTGTCCTCCTGCCACAGCGGCAGAGGGCTCTTTGACAGGTTATTCTTTTGCAGATCACAGGTCCACATATTGAGAGAAATACTGTTTCGGCTGGAAAGTGGATTCTTAGCTTTCCGTCCTGATCATCGAATCAACCCCCTTACAAATATTAAGTAGATGGAATTAATTGTAAAACCCATGAGCAAAAAACCATGGTAATGAAACTAGGGCTAGTTTAGTCCCATTGATGTCCAAACAAACATCAATTTCAAATAAGAAACAGATTTCTTTTCAGAAACAACCCACATACATCACTGCTTATTTGAAGTAGAACGAACGATTTTACACCATGGTATGTTAACTTATAACTATGAACAGCTTTGAATTCTAGAGTTTGAGAGCATAATTTACAGATTCATCCCTCTCACAGGCAGTATAACATAATAACAATGAGCCACGACATTTTATGATCACACCTTTCACTAAGGGGGGCCAATTAAAGTAGGAGCAGAGTCCAACAGATCAGGATGTAGGAAAAAATTTAAAGCCAACACCTAAGTTTCTTATAATCAACAGGTTACAAAAGTATCAACAGATCAAATGTCGGCAGAACGATAAATTTTTGCCTTTACTTAAATCAATTTAGAGTTATTAGATGAGTAATTTACATAAAACCCCATTCATTTATTACTCAGTTTCACTTAACCCCTTCATCTTCTAATTATCTCAGTGTACCCCCTAATCTTTTCAAATGTAACAATTGATCTATTTTGGATTGACGCACATCACTACTTATCGTATTTTTCTCTAAATGCGTTAAACCAAAAAGGTCGATCGTTACATTTAGAAAGATCAAGAGGTACATTGAGATAATTAAAAGATAAAGGCGGTTTAGCGAAATCGAGTGATAAACAAATAGATTTTTATGTAAATTACCCTTATTAGATTTATATTAGTTTAGAAAATCTCTAAACAACTTGTAAATGTGGATAAAATTACGTCATTTTGTCAAACTACAAAATGATGACCTCTCGATGATGAAGGAAGCCGAGTAGACTGGTAATCTCTCAATGATGCGCGACAACTGTGAACGCCGCCCTGCACCTGGTCGGATCAGACTCATTGGGAAAGTTGGGGACAATGTCGAGACAACATATATCATAATCGAACAAAAAAGACAAGAACATTAATCTTGGCATCAAGGTATAGTTCGGTGCTTACCTAACTCATCTCTATCACGGGGAATATTGTACTCTCTCTTTTTCTTGGGGGCGAACTCAAAATTTCTCGTCATGGCCACAATGACATTTGCATATTTTTTGGAATCAAGCAAGCCTAGGATCAAGGGGCCATATCATGTTAACCTCATAAGGTGATGTTGGATGGACTTTGTATTTTTTCTCACTTAGTAGAGGCCGAACAAATCGCAGAACTCAAAGTTGAGTTAAAATAGCTCGAATAGTCAGACTACCGACATGAATATCCTAAAAAAATTAACAGATAACTGCGATGTTGTGAGACCAAGTTCATGGAAGACTCGATGGGGCTAGGGGTGAAGTGGGAACCAACCAACCCCCACAACACCCCCCCCCCCCCCCCGACGCCACCGCCACCACCACCACCACCACACATAATTGTCCTTGTTGGCAGATGAATGCAGTCTGGCCGAGGTTCGAGAACAAAGGCTGCTGGCTCCAAGGTGAGGTGCACATCATCCTGGATGGAGTGACTATTTTTAAGGATTGAACTGTAAATTTAGAATCAATGATGGCTCAATACTTCTTTTTCTACTTCTTTAGCGCTATGAAAAAAAACCTAGCAAATACACAGATGTGGATGATTAAAAACACTTACAGGGAAGGTCGACACCTAATACATCGACAAAATGCCAAACGACAAATTTAAAGCTAAGTCATAGAATGATCGACGAAGCGAGGTGGCTAGAAAAGTGCATTAATGGGACATGTTCGCCAAAAACTAGGCGATGGGACGGTTATAGGATAACTGTTGGAACGTGAACATCGCCCCAAAATTCAAAATGCATCATAGAGCCTTAAAAATGGATAATTATATGTTAAAAGGATAGAGAATGACTAATTCTTCAAGATTGGAATTGCTCAGGAACTGCTTGCGAACGAAGAACGCAAAGAACTCAAAAAATGGGAAATGAAAGTTGCAAGAGGGATTGAGAGAGAAACGAAGTGGCAGAGTTTGGACCGTTCGATGTCTGCCACGTGGTAGGATCCTAACTAGAATTCAAAGCGTGAGCCGTCGTCATGTCGTGCAACCGATCCACCACTCGATCACGCGACCAGAACCTTCTAGAATTGGAAGACACCTGAATAAGAAAGTACAAGGTTTTGGAAAATATTTCCGTTTGGGAAACTCTCATGCTGCAAGAAAATGGTTGGATTTGGCAATAAACAAATTGGAAAAGGATCCCATTTTGTTCACTTACCAAATTAAGACATTTGATGGATTATAAATAGGGGGTCAGAGGCAAAATCAGGTGCCCTATCAATTACAAGTATAATTACTATTGTACTTTTGTCCCACATGTTTTAACTTAAGCATCGGAGTGCTTCCAACTGGAAATGACTGGGTGACACTAATTGTTGTTTCATGCACAAGGTATAGGAGCAACTTAAATTTAAGAAACAAAACAGATCAGATTGGTAGATCTTCGCAACCTCACATTAGATGTCAAGGCACATCCGATGCATGTGCAAGTTGAGTGTCATCAAATTTATGTGTAAATTTTGATTTCTATTACACATTATATTATTGTATCTATTTTAACATAGAAATGGAGAACACTAACTGGTTTGAACAAAATTTAGACATTGTATCACGCGACTTGATTTCCAATTTTGCCCTAGTGAAAATAATTTTTTACACTAATAATTTTTTACAACATGAATTAATTGATAGGGCTTGGTTCAAAACTTTAAGGAATTTTAAAGTATGTTCAATAGTTTATCAAGGCGAAAAATGTTTTATGTAAGAGTAAATTTCATTGACCACCCTTGTGGTGTCTAATAATTACAGATGCCTTTCTTGTGATTTTTAAAATTGTACTGACTTACCATCGATTTTAGTTGTCTGCTGCAAACATCTCATGTGTTAGTTAATTGTTAGAGAAATGCTAGGATTCTATAATTGTATTTTCAAAATGTCTCAGAATGTTGAGGTGTCAAGCATTCAAGAGAGATGTTGCAAGTGTCGTGTGTGAGAGAAAGAAAGAGATGTTGACACCTCATCATTCGGAAATATTTTTGAGATCTCATTCTGAGATCCTAGCATTGCTCTAATTGTTAACCAAGTGACAAAAAGTGATGACATCAACAAAACAATTGCACTAGGTGTCAATTTTGTCCCTCTTACAAAATTATTACCCTCAGCTCATATTTCCTTCTCTATCTCTTGGACCAAAAAAAAAGTTTATTTTTATTTGTTATCTTAGTAAACTTTTATAATGTATTTTTTCAAGTTGGTGTAATACATTTTATTTTAAAAATAAATATCAATGAGATACAATAGCCACCAATTGAATACGCACTTAAAACAGTAACATTAAAATACCCAATTTTACTTGTGTTTTATATTTATTTTTAATTTTTTCGCATAGGATCTAATACATATTTCAAGTAATTGGGTCTAACCATAAATCTATTCTTTTTTTTTTGTGTGTGTGTCTCTTTTCTCACCTGGTCGTCAAGAAATTTCTTTTTGTTCTTTTTTTTTAATTTTATGTTCTTATTAAACGGGTTTAATATTAAAAGTTCAATGAATATTTTTTCCATTCTCGAATTCAAGTTTTCTGCTGACTTATTTCTTAACGTAATGTTGCATATAAATATTTTTGTTTTAAATACAAATGCAGTTAGGCCCAAAATAAAGTAGTATATGTATTGTAAGTAAGAGAATAAAAATAATAAAATAATTTATTAATAAAATTAAAATATAGCCCAATAAGTCACATAAAAATACCAACTCATTTTGTCCTTCCATTTTTCTGAAATTTTCCCCATGTAAGGCCAAGGTTTGGCGTCAAGTCACTTTTCTTGTATCCAAATAAAAATTGGTTTCTGTTGACAACTAGCTATATTCCTTTTTCATTTTCCTAACCTACCAAACAAAAGAAATAAATTAAACTTCTTCCACTTCATTTATTTTCCAATATTTTCGTTTTTCTTGTCCTTTCTCTTTCCAACTCCAAGATTCCTACCAATAATCAGCTTATACAATCGTAATAGGTTATTGTAGTGGAGATCATGATGCACTATAAATTTAGACATTCTGAGGTCGAATTTTGGTAATCACATATTTGAGGCCACTGGAGGTTTGCCCGAGCATTAATTTCAAGACTCCAAGGATTAGTCGGCAACAGGTGGAGCATACCCTAAACTGGCAAGATATCTCGGTTATCAAAAAAAATAATCAGCGTATACGTTGTGTAGGGTTGCATCTACTAACCGTTGTTCAATAATTCTAAACAACCAAACAGTAGTTCACTAATTCTACACCTATTTGAAAACAAATACAGGTATAATGAAACTTCTTTGTTTTTTTAAAAAAAAAATAAAAAGAGATGATCAGACCTCAAACTCGACTAATCTCGAGGCGCTAAAGTTAGCGATCAAATAAATCCTAGTAGTGCCGAAGAGTTTGCTCCAGTAAAATGAAGCTTTTACCATCGCTTTGGAGAGGAATGACCTCCACCCGGATGCAAGAACAATAATCCTGAATGATAAACTTCTGATATAACCGTACAAGGATATGATGCAGAGGGTACTAAGAAATTCCGTGGCTTCTTCAATCATACACGAAGAGAAATCGACTTAATTCTTGGCATGCTCGTATCCCTCGGAGCGTTTTAGTCTAAACCAGGAATAAGGCCGGGCAATACCGAATGAAATTAGATACAAAATGAATGCTAGATAAGCAGCAATCCCAGTGCATGCCAGAAAACCAAGCAGAAATCCCTTAACTTCGGAACGGAAAAAATCCAGCAAAACGTACCCGTTGATCACCATTACTAGGGCAGTCACTGTCCATACCACCTTCTGCAAAATAACACAAATGAACAAAGTATAATAAAGTAGGTAGCTGTTGGTTTTTCTCTTTTTAATGTCGAACAGTAGTACAATTATATAAAAAATCAAGTTATTCGTATACAATTACATTAACGTAAAATAAATTATTTCACTCCAAACTGGGGTAGGTTGCCACCCCCTCTAAATAGACAAACAACAGAAGACTCCCATACAAGAGAACTAATGCTCGATTCTTGCTATTGGCTAGATTTTACGCGTTGATTTCTTAGTAGAGTATACAAAAATGGCCAACTAGGGTAGCTCTAGTTGGCTGTTTTCAGCATTTGAGAGCAAGTTTATCCGGTATCTTAGCTAATGTCACCCATTTTTACAGCTTTATTAAGGACGCGCTCTACTGCATGAGGAAGAAGGGAAAAAAGGAAAAGATAAACAAGCACTATTAACTCACCCACAAAGACAAGCAATACAAAATTAAATGCAGATTTAAAACCACAATGGATTATAAACATTTAGAACAAGCATGCTAATGATGCTAGAAATGCAACCTAAGGATGATATGCGGAAGCATACTAAATATTAGCTATTTTATGGGATATTATCCTTGGAAGTAAATCAAATCATATTCGATGTTGGATTTGTTTTGGACTCAAAACATAGTGACATTACAGGAAAAGAAGAGGGAATCAATACTATTTGTGCAGCTCACTGCTAGCTAGAGAGGAAGATACAGTTTATGGGTAGCCAAGTGAAGAACTGCTATAAGGATGATCTTATTGCCTCCATGACAACCAAGTTGAAAAAGGAGAGCCATTGCTAATAGGGGATCAGAGATAGAGGTTCCGATTAGGACAAATTTAAAGAAAAGACTCTTGGGTGATCGATAACGAAGTAGTACCTTGAGTTTTATAACAAAAATTCACAGAAGCTGAACTACATCTCCAAATTCTAAGGTTGGAGGTGAGAGTTTAAGCAACATCTTTAGTTCTTTCAAAAGGCGTGCGCAATACTCTTTGCTGTTCCATCGCAATAGTCATGGAGGAGATGGGGTGATGAGGTAGAGTTCATGCTTCAGTATAAATTATTCTGAAACCCTGTCTATGTGAGGAACAGAATGAGGAAATTCAAGGAAATATATAGCCATTCTGTGAATAACTTGAAGACAATATTTGATTCTGCAGCGAAGGCCTTAGATCAAGCAGATGATGGAATTCTTTCCCACAAGCAATTGCTAACTACAGAAGAGAAAAGAAAGGAATGAACATAAAGATCACAAAATCTTATATTCAAACATCAACCCAAACGTTTGCTGTAAGATATATCACCGAGCAGGACAAGTACATATAAGGAGCAACACCCGTTTCTTTCTTCATTCCAAGCATGAGACAACAAAAATTTTTTTAAAAAAATGTATAAAGAAGCTGAGGGTTTGAAAAAGGTTACCTCAAGAGTAGGTCCGATTTTAAAGACCCCCATGATCTGCTCCTTGGACACCATGGTGAAAAGAGGGATAAGCGCAAAAGGAATTTGCATAGACTGAAGCACATTAAGCCATTCATTCAGAGCATCCAGCGTGGATTCAGATCTCTTAAATACAAGAGCCACAATAACAGTTGGCACAATGGCACAACTTCGCGATATCAACGACCTCAGCCATTTCTGTAGCTGAAGTTCAAGAAAACCGCCCATTATAAACTGCCCAGCGTAAGTTCCCGTTATGGTGCTACTTTGCCCAGCAACTAATAACCCAATGCCCCATATATAATATATCGGAAACAATCCTCCTCCATATTTATCTTGGAGATACTGCCCTGCATTTGCTAGGCCTACACTATTAGCTTGTTCAGTACCATAGAATCCCACAGCAAAAACAGACGTGACAAATAAGTTGATAGCGAATGAAACAAGAAGGGCAACTGAGGATTCAATAGAGTAATAACTGAGAGCCTCTTTGACGCGGCTAATCTTGTTTGGATTAATATTCCTCGATTGTACTAAAGCAGAATGTAGAAATACGTTATAAGGCGTGATGACACAACCCACGATTCCCACCGCCTGTTGTATTGATTTTGAGCTTAGTTTCGGAACCAAAAGACCTGAAACAGAAATTGAGGTTTTCAATTGCACTGAGTGATGGAATTGCAGTGGCACAAAGAAATGAACAACCAAAAGGCCAGTTTTAGTTTTCTGACCCATTACTAGTTCCTTTCCACTAGGCTTTGTGTCGACGAAAATCCATGCAAATGCTAGTGCCATCAGCGAGATGAAAAGAGCAAAAACAGCTTCTAATTTCCTCACTCCATAGTTCTCAAGAAATAGAAAAACGAAACTGTCCACATTGAATATAAAAGCAATCAGGGTTGGCAATGATCTTCCATCTCCAATACTAAAACAAATATGAACTAAATAGAAACCCAAATATCGGAAACAAATTTACGTTCGCGTATGTAGATTTCTCTTCATGTTTCACACATCTTAGCAGTTAGACATGTGAAGCACGTGTAAATATTTTTTCACAAAAAAAAAAAGAACTAAAAAGAGAAATGAAACTGTCCATAGTGAATATAAATGATTATGACTGCACATAATAAAGATCAAATCCACTTGGCCCACTTCATTATTTCATCTTAAAACAATGACTTGAAAACAAATTTATGTCTGCGTACATAGATTTCTTTTCATGTTAGCAGCTCGACATGTGAAGCATGTGTAAATTTTTTCTTTCACAAAAAAAATTAAGAACTAAAAAGAAATGAAACTGTCCACGTGAATATAGAAGATAATGAGTGCACATAATAAAGATCAAATCCGCTTGGCCCACTTCATTATTTCATCTCAAAACAATGACAACTTTTGGTAGAATTTGGACTGTTTTTTCTGTCTTTACAGGGGCAGAGCCAGAAATCATAGTTAGTGGAAGGTTAAAATTATAACTAAAATTACGTAGTAAGAAAATAGACATAACGAATTATCTACATATTCATTTAGTATAACCCTCAACGATTAATCCATGTAAGAAAGATATATGAAAACATCTGTTAAGACAAAAAAATTAAAATACATTTTTCATTCTACACGTGTAAAGTATTTTTTTCATTAAGTGATTCCCATGCAAATGTGAAGCATTTTTTTCCCAACCAGTAACCATTTTTTTTTTTGGTATTTGGATGAAATATTTGGAGGAATTTTACATGTTAGGCGAAATACTTGGAACAATTTACAGCTTAGGTGAACTATTTGGTACAAGATTACACGTTAGGCGAAATGCTTGTAACTTTACAGGAGTTCTAGAGAATTGAGCTGGGGTCAAGTTCTCACAATTAACCCCTCTTTGCTTGGTAGGGGTATAAGTAGTTCGGTTTCAGTCGGGTTTTGGTAAAAAATCTCGAAACCGATTGGTTCAGGATAAAAATTTCACGAATTGATCCAGATTAAATTTTAGAAAAAATCGAAATCAGTTCGGCATAAATCGATTCGGTCTGTTTTTCAATTTTCCAAATAGACCGATTGGGACTTTTTTGGGCGAACAAAAGAATTTTGGACTTGTAAAAATATTTGGTACGGACTTTTTTCTTTGACTGACCCACTCTTTTTAAAAATTCCATAAACCAATACTGCCTAAAAATGTTTAGGCTTTCAATATAGGACTCAACAAATTCTTGCTTTCATTCATATTTTGAATAATAAATATACTTTATAATGTGCTACCGGTATTTTATGAAATACTATTTTGAATAATAAATAATAAATGAGATTATAAAAGCAGAACACGTACCAATCGCAAGCCGTAATGAGAACACCAGCCCAAAGAGGCAAAACGCCGTGACTCAGAATCCTAATGGCAATAGCGCTCCCAATCACCTCCTGAATATCGGCCCCAATCAACGCCACCTCCGTCATCACCCACAGTAAAATCCCGGCCCAATACGGATACTCCTCCCTACACAACTCAGCTAAGTGCCGCCCCGTCGCCACCCCTAGCCTCGCCGACAGTAACTGGATTAACAGGCCCACCGCCGTGGCCCACATCATCAGCCACAGAAGCGAGTAGCCCGCGATCGCTCCTGCTTGCAAATCACCCTCTATGTTCCCTGGATCGAGAAATGCGACGCTCATTAGGAGCCCTGGGCCCGTGAACTGCCACATCTTCTTCCACGAGAACGGCGGCACCACGGCGTCGTCGTCGTCGTGGACGGCGGCGGCGCTCGCCTCGATGTATATGGGTAATATCTTGCCTGGGGATCCGCGTACGAGTTCTTCGTCGTTCTCTCTGTTCGGAAATGCCGGCGGCAATTGCTGATCGTATAACAAACGGTCGGCTACATCGTCATTATTTGCTTCGCCGCCATTCTCTCCCCGTGGGTGAGCGCCCATTTTGTAAATTCCCTCGGTGCCTTTGCGTTTTTTTATGTATTTTCAGTCTCGGATTTCCCCCCTTGCTTTTTCTTCCCTTTTTTCTACTCATCTAACTAAGCTGAAATCCGAGAGAAATTTCAACGAATGAGGAAGGGGATAAAGGATTGAAGTACCACATTGTTGATGAGAGAATAGGGTTGTGAAGCTCGATTGCCTCCTTGATTTTTGGTGAATCTGCAGGGGAATGTAATTGACTAGTTTGATTGATAGAGAAAACAATGGAGGAAAGAGCTTTACTTTCCTGGACCAAAGGATTTCCATGGAGTGATGTGGGCTAAAAGAAAGTTTCTCCACTAGTATTTTCTTATCTAATTTAAGAAACTAAAATTCAGGTAAAAATTTATGCTTGGATTATAAACCAAACCAATAATACATTCACCAAATTCACTTTATGTTGTTTCCTTATCTTTTTCTTTTCATTTTTCACTTTCACCCCAATGTCTTCACAAATACCATGATACAAAACAACAACAACAACAACAACAATAATAATGCCGGTGTTGCGAAATATGTAACCATTAATACTACCTTCGTTATAGTTTATTTGTTCACTTTTACTATCTAATGTTCTCAAAGTATTAATTAGATATAGTTTTTTTATGCGTATTGATTAATGTCCACTCAATCAAGTCACGATTAAGAAAAAAAGAGGGTTACATTAGACCGAGTAGATCATCATAGGGAGCACCGATATTGTTCGGAAAAATGAAAGAGTGCATTGCTAAGAATGTGTATCGATTGTCACCAACTTAAGCAAGTCATGATTAAGAATCGGCACGCTCTTTCGAGAATAGATGATTTGTTCGATCAACTGAGTGGATTGACATGTTTCTCGAAGATTAATTAGCGATCCAAATATTATCAGTTGCAGGTCAAATAGGAAGATATTCCGAAGATCACATTTCGAACTTGTTATGGCCATTACGAGTTTGTAGTGATGTCCTTTGGACTTACCAATGTGCCGACAGTGTTCATGTGCTTGATCAACAAGATCTTTGCATCGTATTTGGATAGATTCATGGTCGTCTTTATTAACGATATTCTGATCTACTCGTTAACGGAGTAAGAACATGAGGAATATCTGAGGATTGCACTTCAACAGTTGATAGAGAATCAGCTCTACGCCAAATACAACAAATTTGAGTTTTGATTGAATGAGGTGAAATTTTTGGGGCATGTGTCAGAGAAGGGGGTTTCTGTCAAAGATAGTAAGGTTAAACAGTTGACGTCGATCTTTGAGATTAAGAGTTTCTTAAGACTAGTTGGCTACTACATGAGTTTTATTTAGGACTTCTCTGCCATAGCAATATCGAATGACTCACCTCACACAGAATGGAGTTAAGTTTGAGTAGAACGAGACATGTGAGAAGGTGTTTCAAGAGCTCAAGAAGAGGTTGACCAGCGCACTGATTCTGATCATACCAAAGAGGGACATAGGCTACACCATGTATTGTAACACTTCCAAGAAAGGTTTGGGATGCATGCTTATGGAGAGAGAGAAAGTGATAGCTTATAGATCATGAAAGTTGAAGCCTCATGAGAAGAATTATCCTACGTACGACTTGAAGCTAGTTGTCGTTGTATTTGCCTTGAAGTCATGACGTCATTATCTTTATGGAGAGAGTTTTGAGGTATTCACTGACCATAAAAGTCTCAAGTATCTATTCACCCGAAAAAAGCTGAAAATGAGATGAAGGAGATGGTTGTAGTATTTAGAAGATTTCAAGTTTTTTCTGTCCTATCACCCGAGAGTGAAGAATCATGGAGTCAAGTCAATGATTTGATTTGCAACCAATGGAAAGAGTTGAAAGAGCAAGCATATATGCTTTAGTAGCAATGACAGAACTACATCGGGAGATGGATTTGACCAAGAATTGACTTTATCAAGCACCAAATAGCTATGGGTGAAGATATGACTGGCTAGACTCTATATGATTATGGAGGTTTGAAGCATCAGTCAAGGTTGTTTGTACCAGATATTAGGACTTTGCGTTCACCAGTCAAGTTTCGATGTTCATCTGGGAGATAACAAGATGTAAAAGGATATCCAGAGCCAGTATTGATGGAACGGTATGAAGAGAGATGTCATCATGTTTGTTTCGACATGTCTCATGTGTCAACAAGTCCAGGTGGAACATCAGAAATCTGGAGGAATGCTTCAACCGTTATCAATTGTGTGATGGAAATGGGAACACATATTGATGGATTTCGTTACGAGATTGCCGAGGTAAGTGTAACAACACAACGCTACCTGGGTTATCTTGGACAGATTGACTAAATCAACACGGCTCGGCTTCAAAACTATACATGGAGCTTCCGCCTCATACGACTCCTCTAAGGATGGGAGTAGGCTTAGCCCAGGCTTGTGCGGTTAAGATTGTTGTACACGATCTTCTCGGCCGTCAAGATGTCAAATACAATGGAGTCCTATAGTCGACTCTATATTAGGAAAATAGTCAAACTGCACTGAGTCTTGATATTAATATTCTCAGATTGAGATCCACACTTTACGTTGGTACTCTGGCAGAGTCTTCAAAGAGCCTTGGGAACTAATATTCATTTGAGTGCGACTTTCCGCCCCTAGATCAACGGGTAGTCAGAGCAGATGAATCAAACACTCGAGTATATGCTAAGAACTTGTATGCTGGATTTCCAACATCATTAGGAACGACACCTACAATTGATTGAGTTTTCCTATAATGACAGATATCATGTCAGTATGAAGATGTCACCATATGAAACATTATATGGATGACCTTATCGATCTCCTATTTATGGACCTAAGTGGAAGAGACTAGTTTCTTGGGAATGGAGTTGATTCAGAAGACTATCAAGAAGATCAAGGTTATTAAGCAGCGACTGTTGACAATGCAAAGTAGGCAGAAGAGTTATGTAGATAAGAGAACGAGACCGTTGACTTTTAGGGTGGGCGATTATGTATTTCTAAAGATCAAGCCAAGGAGAGATATTGCTCAATTTGGTAAGAAAGAAAAGTTGATACAGAGATTCATCGGACCATTTGAGATTATAGAGACAGTTGGTGAAGTTACTTATCGGCCAGCGTTGCGCCTTAGCTCAACTGGGTTCATAATGAATTTCATGCGTCGATATTGAAGAAGCACATGGTAAAAATTACCGACTCATATTTTGAAGTGGAAAGATGTCACTTTGGACGAGGATACTACTTGTAAGGAGAAGCTAGTTCTGATTCTTGATAACGGAGGAAAGAACTAGAGGGGCAAGACCACCAAGTTGATCAAAGTTCTTTCGCATCATCGGAATTTGGAAAAGTCAACTCGAAAGCGGAAAGACGTGGTGAGAACCAATTACCCCAAACTTTTTATTTCGCATTCTGTGTAATTTTGAGTACAAAATTCTTTAAAGTGCATAGGTTGTAATAACACAAAATTCTTAATGTATTACAAATTGAAATTCTTTTTAAATAATTAGTTTATGTTAATTGTTAGTCTAACCATTCGCATTTATTTGTCTAACAGACGGGTGTGATTGTTAGTCTATGAGAGTTGAGATGGAACAAGTAACACTGAATAATTTTTTCTTTCTCCTTCATTGATCAGCCATTTGTAACTCCTATGGTCTTAAGGACCATTTTGATGCCAGTATAAATGGAAGTTTAAAAGAAACTAGTTTTTATTTGGGTTAAAAGAAACTAGTTTTTATTTGGGTTTTCATGGCAGCTTAATGGATGATTTATTCCGTAAGAACTATAAAAATCAATCATATTCTCTTGTTTGCTTTACCATTTTTGTAGAAAAAAAAATCAAAGAGACAAAGAGAAGTTCTTGAGGAAGAGTGATAGAGATTTGCCAAGCTGAGATCATATCGAGTTCATTTTTGTTCTTCGTTTTCTTCTTCAATCGAGGTTGGGAATCTTACCTTTAGATACTATTTTTTTATTTAATCATATGTTTTTTAACCTAAAAATCATGAATGTCTATTTGTTCGTTCACGGCAAAATCAAAAATCTAATTTTATAGAGTCTGTATTTCGATAGCTCATTCGAGCGAGTTATAGGTCACTTAAGCGACCAGACCAAAATTGTAGAACCCAAACCTGTTTTCACAATGAAGTCAAAAGTGCAGAACTTGTTCAACAGTAGCTTGCTCAATGAGCTTAGACTGCTCAAGCGGTTTGTCCAAAATTGAATAAATGCAGAATGGTTCTTGGATTGTTCGAGTTCCATTTTTAAACAGTTTTAATCACCACCCAAATTTATATACGCTCTGCATAGGCATATACACGTACTTAACTTATGTCCACAAATTCCCGTGAGAGCAGATTTACCACTCAAGACCATATTACATTGCTATGTTTAATTCGTTGATGATATCATGCCATTGAATTATTATTGTTGTGTTGTTGGGACTTCGAACATTTTTGAAATATTGGATATGACTTGCCACCTAACTACTCTAGGGTGGGGGCAGGTCCTTATGGGATCGTGGATCTAGGTTGTCCCGCCATGGTGAGTTGGTAATGGAGGTTGACCCATGTTTTGGTTATTGTGTTGTAAGAGCATTCGCATCAGCCTCTTCATTTTTTTTCTCCAAATTAGAGAGAAAATCTCACTTTTCTATTTTAGGGAGTCATATTTTGTAATGTCTCCTGCATCAGACTCTCTATTCTATCCCTATTCTATTAAAATATTCTTTTTTTTCCTTTTATATTTAATTCAAATGCTATAGGGGAGGAGAAAGAAATGAAAAAAAATAAAAATAAAATGATAGGAGTGAATAGTGACACCCTAAAACTAGAGAGTCACATTCATTTTGAAAAATAGGGAGAAGGAATAGGGAGCCTGCTGTGTGGGTTTTTAAGAAGATTTACTCCTCAAATTAGGGAAGGAGCAAAAATGAGGAGCCTGATGCGGATGCTCTAAGGACCCCATCTAGAATTTATTAGAGACGGTTGAGGCTAACTTTGGGGACATCTGCGAGGGCAACTCTGGAACCTAAGGGAGTGATAACCAGTGTCTTACGTGTGCTTGAATTGGTAAGGGGAAGGATTTAAGGTTCATTGGTACTTGACCTGGTGATACCACATTTGTTTGGATCTAGATAGGATGAAATAGTTATTGACCTGAGTGGACAGTAAAATATTTGTTCCTTATAGGGTTGTCAGTATTCAAGTAGGGTAAATAATCTCATACTACGAGTCTAGGGTATGTAAAAAACGGTCAATACCAACTGAGAGCCATATGCGAGAGTCGATGTGTAAGATTCAGATTTCATAGGTGGTGAATCTCCGAATCTTAGAAACACAAGTGAAAGAATACATATCAAACCTACTTGCTTACTTTTGTTGTTCAGTTTATTTTTCTGTTGTTTATTCTGTTTATTTTACAATGTTACGCATATACTTGGTTTGGTTTTTGGATATATTTTTTTATTGAGTTTTATTACTCATTGAGCAACTTTCTACTCTTATCGTTCATGTTAAATAAAAAATGGTAGATGAGAGTTTCACCGAGCAAAAAGAGTCAAGCACTGCAAAAGAGGAGTTCAACGAAACCCAGCTGCGAAAATTTACCTGAGAATAGGAGTATTGAATCTCAAGTCAAGATGATGAGTAGGAAGAAAATTTACCCGAGAGTTCCATTTAGAATCATGATTTAATTAACCCTTACAAAAATTATTGATTGGATTTAAAAATAATAATTGAACAAGATAGTTTTACCAATGTAAATCACACGCACGTGGTTCATTAATTATTTAACTGTTTGTATTAATGGAAGGAAGAGATTAAAGACTTACCTAAAATAAAAATTTGCCTACTTGTTTTTATTTATATATTTTGGTCTCAATATTTTGTACTCCAATTTTTTTATCTGTTTTGATGAAAAAATTTAAAAAGTATAAAATTGAGTCTAAAATTTTAAAAAAACATTAAAGAAGACAAATAAGCCCCAAAAAATTCTTTTCTTTATTATTTCAGATTTTTTAAATTTAGACCGTTATTTATAATTTTTTTGAAAGTTCCCGTCGAGATGAACTAATAATCCACAAAAAATTAACGAAAAATAAAAATTTACAAAAATATTTACATAAAAACAAAAAAATAATTTAACAATCTAATCAGAATAAATGGAGCCAAAGATACAAAATGATACCAATGACGAGGTAAATGAACTCAACGTGCACCTTATCCAAAATTAGGCACACCCCAAAAGATTTAGGCAAGATAGATTTGGATTTGCTTGACCAATAAAAAAGCAAGGGCTGCTATTCTGTCACATGGAGATATAACCACTGTCCTTTCCTGGTTTACTTTTAAAATCAGAAAGGTACCAAGAAATTGAAAAAAAATGAAAAACCTTACGTAAGTGTTAACGTTTATGGCGTGCGGCCCACTGTCCTTTTATCTTCCTATCCTTCCACCATGCTTCTCAATTGGCCCCCACCCACCCCTTAATCACGTGCCTCCTTCCTTCCATTTGACATGCCGCCACCTTCCACTTGTATCTGGGCTTAAATTATCGAATAGTGACATTTATTTAATATTTTTAGGATAAATTTCACTGACCTCCCTTGAGGATTCTAATAAATACACGTATCTCCCTTTAGGTTTTTAAAATTATATTGTCTTCGCTTACTTTTGCCAACATATTGTCTCACTCCCCTGCGTAAATTTTGATATACTAATTAAGGAATTTCAAAATAATCTTAAGAAAGAAGCCAAGAGTGAAGGTTCAACTGTAAACTGTAGGTCTCCAATTCATTTGCCTTCCCGACCAAGCTTCATGAGAAGAGTCCAAACAACTTCGAATCCTCAATTTTTCTAGTCCCCCAAATCAAAGATCGATTTTCAAACAACTTCAAATATGAAAATGAGCTGTCCAAACGATTGGGTATTTTAGATACACAAACTCTTACAATCATTTCAACAATGAGAAGGGGGAAGGTCTGTCGCAGAGAAAGGGAGAGAGAGTGTTTGTGAAGAGATGTCTGGAAAAAATAGCTTTTACTTAAAAAATAGCTTTTACTTTAGTCAATGTTTAGTAAGAATAGTAAATTGGATTTTGAGTAATCGAGATTGTGGGACCTGAAAAAAATCACAGAGAGAGAGAGAGAGAGAGAGAGAGAGAGATTACCATGAGTAGAAGTAATGAATCCAAATCATAGAAATCAATTTTTATATCCCTCTCACATGGTTAATATGTAAGAACTCGATTCTCAACATATCTTCATTGAGGAGAGGGGTTTTTATTGAGGGTACTATTAGAGGATGAGGAAGAGATGTTGGCACGGAAGGAGACAGAGAGGAGGGAAAAGGGAGAGATGTCGAAGGTCGCTAGGTAGTTTAGACATTAATATTTAGGATCACAACATCGTCACCTCTTCTTATTTTCTGTTAACTTAATGTCCATTCAAAAGAGGGGGGTCGAACAATATTTCTAGTAAAAACAAGGAATGACAGTGTAATTTTAAAAACTTGGGAGGGGTCTGTATCAATAAAAACCTCAGGAGAGGTTAGTGTTTATTAAAAATACAACATGAAAATATTAAATATCCCATATTATTGGCCTTCAATGATTACAGGTTCATATATAACCGTATCTCTCCCCAGTCCCAGAGTTATCCAAATCAATACGAGACCGCCCAATGGCACTAGTAAGAGAACGCCGCCAACTAAATCTCAAACTCCCCTTGCCAGAAACCTCCGACCGCCGTTCTCGCTTCCCCCTACCCCTCCCTCCCAGCTCCCACTCCTCCAAAACCACCGCCCCTTCAGTCGCCTCCGCGGATCTCGAGAAGCTCCAGGTCCTCGGACACGGAAACGGCGGCACAGTCTATAAAGTCCGACACAAGCATACTTCCGCCGTTTACGCGCTCAAAGTAGTCCACGGCGACAGCGATGCCACCGTCCATCGTCAAGTATTTCGGGAGATGGAGATCCTGCGCCGCACGGACTCGCCGTTTGTGGTCCAGTGCCATGGAGTGATCGAGAAGCCAGGCGGCGACGTAGCTATTTTAATGGAGTACATGGATTCCGGCACTCTCGATTGCCTACTCAAAGCCACCGGAACATTCTCGGAATCAACAATCGCCGCCGTAGCTAGGCAGGTTCTAGGAGGCCTCAACTACCTTCACTTGCACAAGATTGTTCACAGAGACATCAAGCCCTCGAATCTGTTGGTGAATCACAAGATGGAAGTGAAGATCGCGGATTTCGGAGTGAGCAAGATCATGTGCCGCACGCTCGATCCCTGCAATTCATACGTTGGCACGTGCGCCTACATGAGTCCCGATCGGTTTGACCCGGACACGTACGGGGCGAACTACAACGGGTACGCCGGAGACATATGGAGCTTGGGTCTGACTCTGATGGAGCTTTATATGGGTCACTTCCCTTTTTTGCCACCGGGTCAGAGGCCCGACTGGGCGACGCTAATGTGCGCCATATGTTTCGGCGAGCCACCGAGCTTGCCGGAGGATGCTTCGGAGGAGTTTCGGAGTTTCCTAGAGTGTTGTCTTCAGAAGGATTCCAGCAAGCGGTGGACGGCGACTCAGCTCTTGACCCATCCTTTTGTCTCGGGTAACCCGAAAATGGAGCAATGAAGCGATGTTGACCCTAAAATCGAGCTGTAATCATCTGTTGACGTCCTTGATGAAAATCACGAAGAATTTTGTACATACATGCGGGATTTTCTCTAATTTCTTGGGATATATTTTAATTTCCTAAACCTCTGTTTTATGAGGAAGTTTAATCTCTTTTTTTACTTTTTAAAATTTGTCTCAAGATCAATGAAAATATTCAACAATTTTTCTTGCTTAAAAAAAAATTATCGATATCAGCTGCCTTCAAAAACAATTACTTGGGCCAATCCCTTAATCTGCAAAGCAAATGAGAAGAACAGAAGCTATAACAATCAACTCATGAAAAAGTCAAGCTCTCCAAGCAAAATCTTACAATCATCCAACAGAAAAAACTGACCCCATTGACATTTGACACAAACAATCATTTGGGAAGGATGATAAGATCAGTAAATATGAGAGAAGCATTCAAAAAATACTTCTGACAGCAGCAGAATAACAAATTTCCCTTTCTCTGGGAAAACAGCAACAACAGGTACTACTCCATATCAGAAAAAAAAAAAAAAAAAAAAAGGCGTATTGTATTGGTGATGACTTACCGGAAGACAAAAAGCAGTTCATTCTGCATCTATTTGACAAATAAGTATCATAAAAGAATCTTTTGCAAAGAAGCCAGTGGACAAATCCCCTTCACAAATTGCAGAAAGGCGGTTTGTTCCATCATCTAGGAAAGGATAAAGAACATCCATCATGTAACAATGCATGCATACATCTCAATTTTGTCTAAAGTCCACTTTGCACAAATAGTGCATTAACCATCAAAGCCTAAATATATGGGGTCTTGTACACTCTTCTGTGTTGAACATATTCTGAAGTTAGAGGTAATTGAGGTGCTGGCAGTCTCCACGCATTCAGGTATAGAAGCTTTTGGTGTACAGGTATTTTATTTCATTTGAAGTTCCATTACTCTTTCAGGGTCAGGTTTGAACTATCTTCAAGCATGTACGAAGATCTGTTGGATCAATTCCCAGTGTAACTGAAACCCTTGGTGCGTACTAGGTTGAACAAATTGGAAGGGAGGCCACCACCATGTGAAATAAGGTATACAATAAATGCCACATAACCAGCAGTCCCAGCACAGACAACGAACCCAAATAGCAGTCCATTAACTTCGGAAACGAAAAAGTGTAGCAGAAGATACCCGTTGATAACAATTACCAGAGCAGCAACAGTCCAGGCAACCCTCTGCAAGCAAAATAAATAGTATATGAGAAAACTGAAACGGCTGGCTATTTCCTTCCCATTGTTTGGCAAGAATATTAGATAATGCTTGATGTATGGGGGGTTAAAATAGGTAACCTGAACTGAGAACATGTGGACGGTTCTAGCCCGACGAGGGTAATACCCCTCCGAGCTAGTGGACAACTGTGTGGTTCACTATCTGAGTTCAAGGGTTGTATAAACCGGGACCCTATCCCTGACACCATGTTTAACGGCATTGCTGTGAAGGGACACCTGGAAGCGTATGATTTGCTGGGCCACCTAGTGGTCCATGGAAAAATCATTACGAGTACAAGTTGATCGCGCAAATGCAAGAGGATCATCAAGAATGGGCAAGGCTGTGACGAACAAGTGGCCCCCTTACGGTGACATCAGTACATGATGTGATAGGTGGTTAGACCTCACGACTCACAAGTTCTAAGTGCCTTGAAGGCCAAGGTTGGACCATCATACATAGAGAGGTAAACCCAATGAGAAAGGTACATTTCGATTCATTCATACACTTCATCTCCTAGATACTTAGCCACCAGAGTACCTTTCCAGCTAGATGTTAGGTGGTGGTGAAGGCTGTAAGAAACCTCCATCACAGCATTTCGGAAAAGTGTGCATATTATACCCCGTACAATATGTACAATCAAGAGCTTCTGTTTCATATAAGCTGCAACTCGAGTTGACTTACATGCAACAAAGGCCTTATACAACAAAAAGAAAAACTACTTTTTTGATGGGTAACAAAAATCACACTACTCATTTAGACCAAGTAGTTAACAACAATGGTTGAAACTGAAGACAGCATGAAGACAACATGCAAAAGTAACTGTGACTCTCTTACAATCCTGAAGACCACTGATACAGGCATTGCACGTTATTTACCCATTAAACTATGTTTGGCTGTAAGCCAGTAACTCAGCAGCCATGTTGGCACAAGCACTATATAGACAAACATACCCACTCGGATTGCAATATGATTTGGAGCTTTTGAGGACTTGTGTATTGGGATTCATGTCCACCCAACCACTACCATTTCCAACCAAGATCTCTTTCTAAAGGTCATCCCACGCTCATGAGGTACCCCAATACACGTGAAACACCTTCAAAGCCAAAGAAAACATCTTACAGCTGCATGAAATCTATCTTCTCAAGATCCATCGCTTGATTAATCACATTTCCATTGTTCAACTATTTGACAACGTGAAAAAAGCCAAAAGCTATGTGCCCTCAGTCTATGGAGTCAAAGGATGGAAGCGCAACGGCCATTGTTGTCCCCTCTAGTCAAGAATTGTCCCGTAAAAGCACCTAGCAGGAACTTTGTGATTTGTAAAACGTTCAATCTAGTTTCTCTTTTGGAGCTAATTAGCCGCAAATCCTTTTGTTTAAACGTAATGAGTAATCTAATCATCAATAAGCATCACTCTGTGTTTATGATTTCTGAAAGCTTCTCCTTGGCATCTGTTTGGATCTAGTAAACTGGTACCATTGGCAACAATATCCAGAAAAGCGTGGAACAAAACAGCATAATAAGCAGTGCACGTGACACGGGGCAAGCCAATAAAAGAATGAAATGCAGTAAAAATCCCATTGAACCATAAAACCAGCATGTACAAAACAATAATATGTATTGCATCGGATTACCTAACCACAGGACTAAGTCTGAAGGGTACAAAGTTAAGCAACTTAAAATTCTGAAGTCAGGAGAAAACATGTATGAATTCATTAGAGGCACGAAACTAGATGACTACCCCACCAAGAAAAAGAGAAGTGGACCCCTTTAAGAGGTCACTGATATTGAAGTCAACCATTAGCACACTAATATGGCAAACTACAACTTACTGTGCTCGTAAGATGGATTCAAGATGATACATAAATTGAAAGTAATAACAAAAACAAAAACAAATGTGCAAGAGCTAACTCTTCATGAATTAAAGCTTGGCACCTCCACAAGTTAAGAAACAGCTAATACAAAAATGAGGAGCAGAAAAGACAAGAAGTGAGAAACACAGGTGCAAATACTTGCAGTTGAAGCCACACAGAATGATTGATGAAGTTGAATAAAGGACTTAGAATTGTTTACGTTATCATCTACTTCTGCATCGGCTTCATAAAACCACGCAAAAGTAAATGCACAATAATCAGAATCTAAAGATGATTAAAGGTAAGTTCATATGATCTCTGCAGAAGGCTAAAGCTTCAATAACTTAAACCATTCACAAAGCAATGATAGTTATGCACATAAATGGCACAACACTAGGAATAGCATTTCACCTCCAGAATAGGTCCAAGGTTAAAGACTCCCTTACTTGCTCTTTAGAAATCATATATCGTCTGCATATTGAATATCACTACATGGGATAAATGTGGACTTGAGATGAGAAATAATTGAAACTTGAAAGTACAAAAATTCCGTAAAAACTAAGTTTGAATGCACAAAAGCAGGGCACACTTCCATCATCAAGAAGCAACTAGTAGTTGAAGCCAATAACAGAAAACACAGGTAAGTTGCTAAAAAAATGATTTTAGTTTAATGACTTCTGCAGAAGATTATAACTTTTAAGCCATTAGCCATTCCCAAGTCAATGGTTAATGTGAGAATAAACGGCAATGATATATTACCTCAAGAGTATGTCCAACTTTGAAGACTCCCATGACTTGCTCCTTAGACACCAAGGTCAGAAGCGGGATAAGCGCAAAGGGAATTTGAACAGACTGAAGCACATTAAGCCATTCATTTAGAACATCTAGTGAAGTTTCAGATCTGTTAAAAATCAGAGCAACAATCATTGTAGGCACAATGGCAAAACTTCGTGTGATCAATGCCCTCAACCATTTCTTCAATTGAAGATTAAGGAAACCTCCCATGATAAATTGTCCAGCGTAAGTACCCGTTATTGTGCTACTTTGCCCAGCTGCCAGTAGCCCAATGCCCCAAATATATAATATTGGGAGCAATCCTCCACCATATTTCTCTTCAAGATACTGTCCCGCATTTACTAAGCCTATACTGTTGGCTTGTTTTGTGCCATAAAATCCTTTAGCAAAGACAGTAGTAACAAACAGGTTGATCATGAAGGAAACGATAAGGGCCAATGAACATTCAATTGAGTAGTAGTTGAGTGCTTCTTGGACGTGTCCTTTCTTGTGAGTGTCAATCTTCCTTGACTGTACTAAAGCAGAATGTAAAAATACATTGTGAGGCATTATAACACATCCCACCACTCCAACAGCCTGCCGAATTGTCTTTGAGCTGAGTTTTGGGACCAAAAGACCTACAAATTCACTTTACCCATAAATATGGCGATCATGATCTTTTCCGACTGCTACAAGGAGAATCTGAAACACAAATTGAAATTAAGTTTCTCACCAACTATGAGTTCTTTCCCACTCGGCTTAGTGTCAGCGAACATCCAAGCAAATGATAAGGCCATGGTTGCAATGAGAACTGCAAAAACAGCTTCTAATTTCCGCACTCCATAGCTCTCCAGGAACAAGAACATGAAACTGTTAAAGCCAGAAAAACAAAACTCAACTGAGTAAACATTGAATTTCAAAATTGCACAAATGCCTAAGCAATCAATTCTTAAACGAGAAACCAGATTTCTAGAATAAGCACTGAATAGTAGCAGTAGAATACTATGAAAATGTGAAAGATTTCAAATGGCCAAAACACTGAAATTTCAGCATTAGGAACACTTCATACAACGCCATGCAAAGCAGGGGTACAACTATAAGTACAGATCAACCAATTTTGGTCTTGATACGTTATTTTGGTATACCTGAAAAACAAATAAGCATCTTAATTTAGCATTGAATTTCCACCCCTTCAAAGTAAAGCCAATAATCCTTTCAGGTTGCAAGCAATGAAGAGATCCGGAACAACTTCTTTTCTAGTTCATATATTTCTTTTTTAATCAATAAAGTGCAACTAGTCGTCCTTTTAAACCCCAAACCAATTTACAATAGTCACAATTCAAATGGTCACTTTTGCAATAATTGCATCTTTTCGCTTCAATTTTCACTTTTGCATCCGTCACCTTAGTCTAAAGATATCTGACAATGCGCTCTCAATAACCAAACAGCTGAACTCAGAGAACACTAACCAGTCAGATGCTGTGATTACAACTCCAGCCCACAGAGGCAAAACACCGTTGCTAAGAATCTTTATCGCAATAGCACTCCCAATCACCTCCTGAATATCAGCCCCAATCAACGCAAGCTCCGCCATGAGCCACAACAATATCCCTGCCCAATACGGATACTCCTCCCTACACAGCTCCGCCAAATGCTTTCCGGTCGCGACGCCTACCCTCGCTGACAATAACTGAATTAGCAATCCCATCCCCGTCGCCCACATCAGCAACCACAGCAGCGAGTATCCGGCAATTGCGCCAGACTGTAGATCTCCCTCTAGGTTTCCTGGATCCAGAAACGCTATGCTCATTAGAAACCCTGGGCCCGTGAAGAGCCACAGCTTCTTCCACGAGAACGGCGGGGTCACCGATTGATCGCTGCCATCGGTGGGGGATTCGAAATTTCCGATCGTGATCTTCTCGCAGGACTCGTACGCCACCTCCTCGTCTTTATCGCAGCCGTCCAATTGAGGCGACGTCGATGGTTGAGATTTCGAGGGCAACAGCCTGTCCTCTTCGTCATCTTTCGCGGCTGTGTTCGTATCTTCTTTGGTCGTACTCATCGTTCAGTCTCCCCCGGCGGATGAATCGACGGCGCCGGCGGTTCTCTTCAAAGATGGTGGTGCCGTCGATTCTCTTCAAAGATGGTGGTGAGGCAGGATTAAGATCGTGCGCGAGTACGTCGTACGTTGGAAGGGAGCTGCTGAATACACTGTGAGATACTACGTGTACAACACGTTTGCACAACACCAAGCACAACAGTCCAAAACGACGTCGTTTTAGACTGGTTAGGAAAAAAAATTAAAAACGGGGGGAAACGGGGGTGGGGTTTGGGAAGATGGGTTTGATTTGCTAAGTTTTAATTTTTTTTAAAACCAGTCCAAAAACGACGTCGTTTTAGACTGTGTTGTGCTTTGTGTTGTACCTATCATTGTGTGTGTAGCAAAATTGATGTGAGATAGGGCCCGTGCTCGTGGCGTACTCGTGGCTTTATTTGTAGACTGCTTTTTGTTTTAAAATTGTGATTTATACAAGCTAACCATCGTTCACTAATCAATAGGTAATATACATATATATGAAAGGTTCAAGAAATTAATTTTTTTAGATTAATATTTAAATTCTTAATTTTTGATTAAATTTTAATAATTTGAACCGTTCAATATGTTTAAAAAATATTTTTAAAAGTATTCGCGTAAAATCAACTCAAAATATTACCGAAAAAGACTAAATCTTGAGTCTAAAAAGTGTTGGTCTCTTGAGTCTTTTCATAACATATAATATCAAATAAATATAAATGTTAATATATATTTATGAATATTAATATATAATTTATAAATATCAATGTATTTTTATAAATTATTTATCTCTTATTAAGCAGTGGTTAATATTTTTCTTATAATATCTTATAGTTTAGAAATATCTAATTGATAAAATAAATTAAGAATAAAATCATTAAAAACGAGAAAGATATTTAAAAAATCAAAATTAATCTTTTTTAACTTTACGTGAATTTTTTGTAAAATTTTTTTTTGTCTTTTTATTTTTAATAATCAATAAAATTTGAACTAGAATTAATTAAAAGCAAAAAAATTCAAAATTTCATTTAATTTTTTTATTTCTAAAAATACAACTGAGTAAAGCTTGGATTTGTTTTTGGGTATCTTTTAAGAATGGAGATACGAACGGATGCTATGTAGCACGGATACTATTAAAAGAGAGTTATATGTATTTGTATCACGGATATCGATATTACGTGAATATTCACACATATTTATTTCATAGTACAACCGAATTGTTTTATTTTTGAAGTATGGAATATTTTTTGAATACTTTAATTTACATATTCGAACTTTTATGAAGTTAAGATCGTGACATTTCTCACATAGTACTAGAGTAAAATCATTATGGAAAATAATAGATTTCTTGGACATTGTTTATTTTTTTAAATAGAAGACCTAGTGACAAGTACAATCTTTCTATAGTTTTTAGAATATTCTTTGTTGCGTGAAGGATTTCATAAAAATAGATTTCAATGATTAAATTTATAACCAAGTAAACTTGTATACAACACACACAGTTGCGGAATTGTTTTTTAATAATTTTATCATCATTGTTGTTTTTAATGCAACAAAATGATGCTAAAAAACTTCGTAAAGAATTTTAATTCTCACGTATCATAATCATACATGTTTTCTTTTTTTTTTTTGGTTTTCTCATATCAGCTTATCTATATCATATCGTGTCATATCTCATGCTTCATAGAGTGGACATGAGTAAGTGGATAATATTTTTATAATTAATTGTGTTATTTTCGTAACTTGAGTTAAGATATAGAGGGGGTCTACATTGCAGAAAGGGGGAGGAGTAAGTGTATTATATATCCGTGGCTGAAATTATTGTATCTCGAATTATTATTTTCGTGTGTAAAAATATAACCAAATCTTGGATATAGATGAACTAAGTTGCCTTATTCAGGGTTATAAGTTAGGGGCTTGGGGTATTTGGTGCACTATGGGATTATAGTGGTATTTTCTAGCGTCCTTTGAGATTTAATCATCCTAATCTGAACCGCTTATTTAGAGTTCATCAATAACTTCATCTTTAAAGTAGATTAATAGGACATTTATATTCTTATGATGGAAAGAGATTTCTCTCGTAGTTCATTCTCTTAAAATTACACTAACCATTCATTTTGACAAAAATATATGTTGTTCGGTCATGCCACTACCATTATCTCATCAATCTTTTTCGTACACATAATAGCTCAATGATCTTTAAAAAATAAATGATTCAAATTGCGATAATAATATTTTGAAGAGCCTTATAAAGTCACAATACAACTCTCTTCAAGTTTCTTCGTTATCTCGGTGCTTTTGATTCCCCCTAACAAACAAGTTGTATGCACAATCTATAAGTGAAGAACTAGTTGGTTGATTTCACTGCTTGTCAATTTTTTAGCAATTTTTTCGATTGCACCCTTCGATTGGAGGGGAGGGTCTAGGGTTGTAGGGAGTGTTGATTCTTCTATTTGTTAACACCCCATCTACCACTTTTATTTTTTGTTAGATCTTCTTTTTCCCCAAGCACATTGGGTTATAATAAATATATTCAGTCAGATCTTATTTCTCCCTATATTGGGTTTCAAATTGAGAGCGAGTGAGGTCTAAAAAGAGAACAAGAAACTTTTTAGACAGAGAGAGAGAGAGATACGCGACATAAAGTGCATAAGCAAAACCATAGAGACTTCTCCCTTTTGAACACCACTGAAATTTGTGGGGCGAATATTACTTTGTTCAGTGATTTGATGAGGTATTGCTCTATGCTGGAATTCAAAATAATTGGTGAATGAATTTGGGACACGACGGGTCTTACAAGTGTCACACACTGAAATATTTTCCACCTGAAGTCCATGCAGCACCCTAGCAAATCCCACCTCATTGCCTGAGTCAACCTTTCCATAAAGTATGTTCGCAATCAATATTCAATGTCGCTACGAACCTGCATGCTATTATCCAGGCCAAGGTCTATTGCGCACCCCTAGCGTTCCATCCGAGTGAGACTACATGTCCGTCTCCAGCCCACAGGCCATAGAGCCATTGTGCATCCTGACATTCCTCCTCAGTAAGGCTACATTACCATCTGCAACCAATAAGCCACGGGCCTTTGTGCACCCCAACATTTCTTCCTTCCAAGTGAGACCACATGTTCGTCTATAGCCCACAAGATTAGCACATGCGCTCCTATGTCCATACCTCGATAGCCCACTTTGCATAGGACGTTAAGCCAATGAGTAACACGAGTGGCATAGTGAACCCACGTCCCAAGCCTCGATCCCCCTGAGTTAAGGCACAGTGCCGGCAAAGGTATGAATGAATTAGTCTGCATTAAGTGCTCAATTTATAGGCAAAATGCGGAGAGGTCAGATTGGAAGTTACAAAGATAGGGACGACAAGTAGTTACGTTTCTCACGACCTCATATTGGCGAGAAACAAGCAATTAAGGTGTGCTCTAGGGGTAGTCCCCCCTCCCATCCTCGAGCGTGAGCCGGATGGTGCCTCTTGGCTACTTTTAAATGGAGCAAGCATAAGTATTAAATTTCTTTGTCACAAAATCAGTGCGGATTTCTCTCAATAAGAGCCTCTTCCACTCGGGAGCTGGTGAAAAAAAGGATCCGGAGTACAGGAAATAGCAAATAGAAGAGGAGTCTCGCTTGGGCTTTTGGCACACCATAAAGAAATAGTTGGGCACTATTGGCCAATGAAAGTAGAGGCAAGAAGCCAACCATGATCCATTAGTGTAATTTAAAACCTTAACTATGCTGGTGCAAAGGGTATGTTGACTCCCTAATTTGTGTGCCAAAAAATATTTGACATGTAGCATTACGTAATAGAGCTACACATACCCGATTAGAAGTATGGGGTACACAAGCGATGTCATTCAACCTTCGAGAGTAGTTCATTAATTGCTAGAAGGGCTTATATGTATAGAACTCGAAGCGATGACGTTTCATATGCATGAGGGGTTATTCAACTGTGCAACCCCTGCGTAGGCATGAGAGGTACACGAGCAAACGTGATCAACGATGCAGTAAGAGAAGGAGAATATGAAGGCGATAATGATCGTGATTTGGCCCTGTTGAGAATGCCTTGATATTCCAGCAGGTTTCAGTACCGATAGAATATGGTTTAGTACCGGTAGTATGATGTACGCGCGGAATATTTGGCAGATGCGATTTTGAAGGCATATCTTTAGGATCTGTTTCCTATTTGGATTACAATTCGTTCCTAATATATCTCTTTAGGATTTATTTCCTATTTGGATTAGGATTCGCTCCTAATATATCTCTTTAGGGTTTACCTATATATAGGTAACTAAGAACACCTATTGAGTATACTTTTGAGAATCAATCTTTTGGTCAATACTTCATATTGTGGCCTCTCTAGAGTTACGGATACAGCCGGCTCTTTGTATCTCTTCTTCACCATTAGTGAACTCTCTCTCTCCTCGCCCGTGGACGTACCTCATTCTTGAGGGAACCACGTAAATCTGTGTGTTGTGTGATTGCTTGTTGATTGGCGTTTGTTAATCTCTATGTAAACTTAGTCGCGTTCATAGCACGTGTGTTACAACAAACTGGTATCAGAGCCTTAGGGTTTCGAGTTTCCGCTTGTGGCTATGGCGGCTAAGTTTGAGATTGCAAAGTTCGACGGACAGAGCAGCAGCTTCAGTCTTTGGAGGGTTAAGATGAAGGCTTTGTTAACGCAACAGGGATTACAGAAGACTTTGCAGGGGCAGGAAAAGTCCGGCATCAGCGCCGAACTTTGGGAAGACATGGATGCTAAAGCGCTGAGTTCTATTCAATTGAGTCTAGCAGACGATGTTCTTCGCGAGGTTGAAGAAGAAGAATCAGCAGTAGGTATTTGGCTGAAATTGGAAGGCATCTATATGACGAAGTCATTGACGAACAGGTTATACCTAGAGCAACGTCTGTATACGTTTCGAATGCGAGAAGGTATTCCTGTTAAAGATCATTTAGACGAGTTTAATCGTATTTTAATGGACCTGAAAAATATTGATTGTAAAATCGAGGAGGAGGACCAAGCCCTGATTTTGTTATGTTCTTTACCACCGTCGTATGAACACTTTGTTACAACCTTATTGTATGGGCAAGACACAATATCCATGGAGGATGTTAAGGCCAGTCTTCATTCGAAAGAGTTGAGGAAAAAGGTGTCAGGAGAGGTTGATGATCATGCGGAGGGTCTGTTTGTTAGGGGAAGAACGGCAGAAAAGGATGACACGAGTAATAAGGGGAGATCCAAATCAGCAAGGAAAAACAAGAAAAAGGACAATTGCAATTATTGCAAGAAACCAGGGCACTGGGCCAGGGATTGTTTAATACTCAAAGAAAAGGAGAACCAGAAGGCGGGTAAGGATATTGCCGGAGTTGCTGAAAGCTCGGATGAGTTAGATACTGTTTTAGCAGTAACAGCGGGAGATTCTCGTTGTGACACAGAGTGGATTTTGGATTCTGGGTGTTCATATCACATGTATCCGCACAAGGAGTGGTTCACCACTTATGAGGCGGTCAATGGTGGCACAGTTTTGATGGGCAACAACATGGCCTGTAAAACTGTTGGTTATGGAATGATCCAACTCAAGACGCACGATGGTGTTGTGAGAACTTTATCAGAGGTTCGACATGTACCGGAGTTAAAGAAAAACCTTATTTCTTTGGGTGCTCTAGATTCTATCGGTTGTACCTTCACTGGTGAAGGTGGAGTTTTGAAAGTCTCAAGGGGTGCGTTGGTGCTGATGAAGGGTCAAAAGCGAAATAACCTTTATTCACTCATGGGCAGTACAGTTACAGGTTCTGCAGCAGCGGTCGCTTCTTCAAAGGTTCAGGGTCCAGATTTGACTCGGTTGTGGCATATGTGGCTTGGGCATATGAGCGAAAGGGGGATGACAGTTTTGAGCAACCAGGGTCTACTTTGTGGGCAGAAAACTGAGAAGCTGGATTTTTGCGAGCATTGTGTCTACGGCAAGCAGTGCAGGGTCAAATTCAGCACAGCTGTTCATCAAACCAAAGGCACGGTGGATTACTTTCACTCGGATCTTTGGGGTCCCGCTGAGGTAACTTCTAAAGGTGGTTTTCGATATTTTATGAGTATTATTGATGATTTCTCTCGTAAGGTTTGGGTGTTTATGCTGAAACATAAAAGTGAGGCTTTTAGTACATTCAAAAGGTTTAAAACTTTGATAGAGAATCAGACAGGTAAGAAAATAAAGAGATTGAGAACTGACAATGGAATGGAGTTTTGTCTTGGCGAATTTGAAAAGTTTTGCAATGATAAGGGCATTGTTAGGCATCACACAGTGAGAAAAACCCCTCAGCAGAACGGTGTGGCTGAACGAATGAACATGACTCTTTTGGAGAAGGCGCGATGTATGTTGTCCAATGCCGGGTTGGGCAAAGATTTTTGGGCTGAAGCCGTTTCCACAGTTTGTTATTTGGTGAACAGGTCTCCGTCAACTGCTATTGAGTGTAAGACTCCGTTTGAGATATGGTCGGGACATAAGGTTGATTATTCCGTACTGCGTGTGTTTGGGTGTCCAGCCTATGCTCATGTGAATGAGGGTAAGTTGGAGCCACGTGCCAAGAAGTGTATTTTCTTGGGCTATCAGACAGGTGTTAAAGAGTACAGATTATGGTATCCGGAAACCTCTAAGTTTTTAATAAGTAAAGATGTTACTTTTGATGAAAACCTTATGGTTAATGGGTCTAAGCAGGTTAAAGAAGCAGTTGAGGAACCAAGGGTTCCAAAGCAGGTGGAGTTAGTGAGTAAATCTTCCGGCTCAGGGAAGAATGACAATGATCAGCCAATTGAAGAGGAGTTCAAGAGTTCAGACACAGATGATGATGTACCGACAGAGCAACCACGCACTATTGCTAAAGATAGACCAAGGAGGGAAATTCGGCCTCCTGAAAGGTATGCGGCTTATTCTGAGATGGTGGCCTATGCTTTATCTATTGCTGAAACAGTGGAGTATGATGAGCCTTCTAGCTATGCGGAAGCTGTTTCGAGCAAAGAAAGTGCTCAGTGGTGTGTTGCTATGAATGAGGAGATTGAGTCTCTTCAAAAGAACCAAACTTGGAAATTGACAGAACCACTTAAAAATAGGAGCATTGTTGGGTGCAAGTGGATTTTCAAGCGCAAGCCAGGTATTCCAGGGGTTGAAGAGGCACGGTTCAAAGCTCGGCTAGTGGCGAAAGGATTCAGTCAAAAGGAAGGTGTTGACTACAATAAGGTATTTTCAACAGTTGTAAAACACAGTTCCATTCGCACTTTACTTGCTATTGTTGCATGTTATGATCTCGAGTTAGAGCAACTTGATGTCAAAACGGCGTTTTTGCATGGGGAGCTTGAAGAACAAATTTATATGCGTCAACCTGAGGGATTTACTGTTTCTGGTAAGGAAGATCACGTGTGCTTACTTCGTAAGTCTTTGTATGGCCTTAAGCAGTCTCCTAGGCAGTGGTACAAGCGGTTTGACACATTTATGTTAAGCCAATCATATTCTAGGAGCGAATATGATAGTTGTGTTTATTTCCGGGTATTTCCAGATGGTTCGTTTGTTTATCTACTGTTGTATGTTGATGATATGCTAATTGCTGCCAAGAGTGTATCAGAAATCAACAGGTTGAAGCGACAGTTAGGTGGTGAATTCGAGATGAAAGATTTGGGTGCAGCTAAGCGGATTTTGGGTATGGAGATTAGCAGAAATCGAGTAGATGGCAAATTGTTCTTGAATCAGAAGTCCTATGTTCTCAAAGTGCTTGAGCGCTTTGCCATGCAGAACTTGAAGCCAGTCAGTATCCCGTTAGCAGCACATTTTCGGCTTTCAGCAGAGTTGTCACCACAGTCAGAGGGAGAGAAAAAGCTTATGGCTAAGATTCCATATTCGAGCGCTGTTGGGAGTCTTATGTCCATGGTATGTACTCGTCCCGACATTTCACATGCAGTTAGTGTCGTTAGTCGCTATATGGGGCGACCGGGCAAGACACATTGGGAGGCTGTGAAATGGATACTACGGTATCTAAAAGGAACTGCAGATGTGGGTCCATTGTTTGGGGTTTCTAATCCAGGTAATCAAGTAATTGGTTATGTTGATTCGGATTTTGCCGGTGACCATGATAGGAGGAGATCATTGACAGGTTATGTGTTCACTTTATCCGGGAGTGCCATTAGTTGGAAAGCTACTTTGCAGGCTACGGTCGCGTTATCTACAACGGAAGCGGAGTATATGGCCATTGCCGAAGCTGTGAAGGAGGCATTGTGGATGAGGGGGATCCTTAATGAGCTTGGTATTGCACAAGGGGTTACTTCAGTTTTTTGTGACTCGCAGAGTGCTATACATCTGACCAAAAATCTGATGTATCATGAGCGGACCAAGCATATCGATGTCAGGTATCACTTCGTTCGGGACATCATCTCACAGAAGCAAGCTGAGGTGAATAAAGTGGGTACGGCGGATAATCCAGCAAACATGTTGACGAAACCAGTTCCGGTTGCCAAGTTCAAACATTGCTTGGATTTGCTTGGCATTTGCAGTTGATTGCCCCTTGGGGTTTTGTGGCGAGGTGGAGACAGAAGAGAGTTATGGAGGATTTTGGATTTCAGTGGAATTCAAGTCAAGGTGGAGATTTGTTGAGAATGCCTTGATATTCCAGCAGGTTTTAGTACTGATAGAATATGGTTTAGTACCGGTAATATGATGTACGCGCGGAATATTTGGCAGATGCTATTTTGAAGGCATATCTTTAGGATCTGTTTCCTATTTGGATTACAATTCGTTCCTAATATATCTCTTTAGGATTTATTTCCTATTTGGATTAGGATTCGTTCCTAATATATCTCTTTAGGGTTTACCTATATATAGGTAACTAAGAACACCTATTGAGTATACTTTTGAGAATCAATCTTTTGGTCAATACTTCATATTGTGGCCTCTCTAGAGTTACGGATACAGCCGGCTCTTTGTATCTCTTCTTCACCATTAGTGAACTTTCTCTCTCCTCGCCCGTGGACGTACCTCATTCTTGAGGGAACCACGTAAATCTGTGTGTCGTGTGATTGCTTGTTGATTGGCGTTTGTTAATCTCTCTGTAAACTTAGTCGCGTTCATAGCACGTGTGTTACAACAGGCCCAACATCAAAGGAGATTGCTCAGTACAACCAACGTCTTCAAATTCAGGAAAGAAATCCGAAAGAGAAGAAAGGCAGAAAGTACTTGAAATGGTTTAAGAATATGAAATACAGATTGACAGAAAAGGAGGGTATCCCCCGTAACACTTAATTATTTTTCATATTTGTCTTTCATTTCCAGTACATAGCATAGTTGTAGTAGTAGTCATAGCCATAGTTGTACAGAACTTTAATCGTAGTCTATAACAGTAGGAGTAATCAATTAGAGTTAGTTCGAAGCAAATTGATTCTCTTTTAACTTACCCTCGAATATAAATTTGTCTTTAGATTTACCATTTGAAATCATTTCATTCCACATTTCTTGTTGTTAATGAATAAATATATCCTAGTTAGTTTAGGATTATAATTAATGTTGCTCCTTATCCTCACTCTTCTATGTAAAGAAGCTTGTACATTGATTATAGACATAATAATATACAAAGTTTATTCATTCTCTCTCAACAATTCTATCATATTAGAGCCATAGGTTAAGATCTATTTAATTTTATTTCACCGGCGGGCGACCTGACCCCTCTTGCCGTCCACCGAGCCATTGCTTATTTTGTTAATATTCATCGGCATTGTTAGGACCTAAGATAAATCTAAGGTTCTGCCTCATTGATTAGAAAAACGTTAATATTTCTTATCAACACATCTATTCCACCATTATCAAAACATCACTAGCATTCCGCCTTCATGATGCATGCGCCATCACGTGCGCTAGCAACAACTTTTGTGCTCAAACACCACCAACGGTCCTCATGCGCCATCACGCTCGCTTGTGTCAACCTCTGTGCTACAATCATTTTTGCATTTGTTACGCACGCGCTATTACGCGTGCTTGTGTCAGCCTCTGTGCTACAATCGCTTCCACTTCGTTATGCACATAGCATCACGCACGCCTATGTCAACTTTTGTGCTGCTTCCGTCAGCTCTAGTCGGGTCACGTTACATGCCCGTGCCGCCCCACGTTGTCGACATGTCACTCGTGGTATTGTTCATCTCTATCAGATTTCCTCCATTGATCAACTTGTTGATATGTTTCCTAAGTCATCCTCCGGGCCGCTTCCTTGATCTCGTTTTCAAATTCAAGTTGGTTGATCTTTACCCTCCTTGAATTTGAGGAGAGCTGTTAATGAATAAATATATCCTTATTAGTTTAGGATTATAATATATCCTAGTTAATTTAGGATTATGATTAATATTGATAATTATCCTCACTCTCCTATATAAAGGATTTGTACATTGATTATAGACACAATAATATGCAGAGTTTATTCATTCTCTTTTAATAATTCTAATAATCATTCCTCCACATATAAGTTTTGTGCAATCCTTACCTTGCAAGCTAATTTTCAAGATTGAGTTAGACCCATGAGTTTTTAACATGGTATTATAGGTCCGTTACGCAATCATTATTCAAGCGGATCCTATCGTCTAACTCTCAACCGTTCTCACATATGCGTTCCATGCATGCTTCGAGTGAGGGAGGGTAATACCAAATCTCACATCGCCTATGTTTATCATCATTCTTCTATGTATAAGCCTTAGACAATCCTTATCTTGTAAGTCGATTTTCAAGGTTAAGTTAAGCCCATGGGTTTCTAACACTTGTGACTGTTTTATGTTTTGTTTTTAACTTTCAGCCTCAATGTGTCAATACTTGAGAAAAATCTCCTTAATTGAGGTATGAGAACAGATAACACAAATGTCTGATAGTTATTGATTTCAATTGTCACATTAATTTTTTTTAGAAAAGACAACTATAAGTTTTTTTTTTGATATGCTTACGCACAAATTTTGCCCAAATAATATTTGAGCCAACAATATCTTAATTGAACTTTTGACTAGAACGGTTTTCTTGTATTTTAGTTGCTCTTAATCAGTGCCAACTCCAGGCACTTAGCCATCAAGGTAAGGATGACAATCTCGTCCGATTCGATCTGATATGTCCCGCTCCGGTCTACGCCTCCGAATGGATAGAGAATTCAGGGAATAAATTTTTAAAAAATTTAAAAAACGAGTAGGATGCGAGTCCGTATATCCTCACCCCACCCTGTTAATCCTTATTTAAAAAAATATGTTAGGGACTTAGGGTTTGTTGATTTTAGATTTTTTATTTTTGTGTTGATAAAGGTATTTCCTACGTTGTGATACATTAAGGCAAAATTATATTGTGTAGTTTTTTTTGTCGATTTTTTTGGGAATGTAGATAATAATTCTTGATTCCTCTTGATGCAATACGGTATAATTTTCTTTCTTACTGTTGTAATTCTATGAGAATGATTCCTACATGAATAGTCCCTATCTGGGATATATTTTGCTATTGATTCCTCTTGATTCCTCGTAGCCCCTATTTTAGTTTATGAACTTTTGTATTTTTTTGTGTTGGCTAGTTATGATGATTATTGTTTATGACTATGTTAACTATTATTTAGAACTCTTGCATTTAATATCATTTGATTTATTTTTTTAAATAGTTCTAAATTTTTTTAAATTCATAAACTCATAGTTCCTAATTTAATTTTTTTTAATTAGAAATATTAGTTTTTTTTTATTTTCGGATATCTGTTCTCCATACGGAGATATCTGTTCTCCATTCGGGGCAGGGGTGGATGAAAAAACTGGTCCCCGTTTGGAGATTGGGACGAAAATAAGGATTAGATATAGATTCAGAAATCGAAGACGGAGACATCACTATCTGTCTTCGATCCGTCCTGTTGTCATCCCTACATCAAGGGTTGAGCCTTGGGCAAAGTGGTTCGAGTGCCTACACTTATGTCAACCATCTCCTTATCCACAGTGTCCCACTACCTAGATGCCTGATCCCACCCTATCCTCTGATCTACGCCCTCCTTCTGCTAATGGTATTCTGACCTAGGAACTCGAACGAACATAAGCTAGAAAGAAGCCGGATCTCTCTCCCACATGGAAGTATCCAGCCAACCCCAGAAAACTGCGAACCTCTGTCACGGTAGTCGGTCTCGGCCAATTCACTATTGCCTCTATTTTCTGCGAAGTGGGGGAGGAAAGGTTGGATGGGCCGACGCTCATTTGTAACGACCCGCCCCCGCCCCTTAAGGGTTAGGCTATAACAAAGTGCCGGTGAAACCATCACCAAGGCCATTTCACATAATTAACCTGTCCAAAAGCAATCGACTAAAAGGGACACGAGTAACGAAACAGCGGAAGAACAAACCATTTTATTACAAAATCATTAAAACGTGTCTTTACATGAGGATCTTACAGCCAAACCACTCAGAGCTGTGCTTAATACAAACCTATAAACTGTCCACAACTTACAGATACATAAGATGTCATCCGGTATGGAGTCTTAGAAATTGCTTGAGTTCCTGGAACAAGATCAATAACAAACTCTATCTCCCTGTCAAAAATTTATCCTCCATTTGCCTTTGTTTTATTGTTTCAATCAACATCGGTTGAACGACAAAAGCAGCCAATATAGCTTAAAATAAACTACACGTAGTCATTACCTTTTTGAGTGCGTGGTAATCCAACAACAAAGTCCATCGTTATGTGCTCCCATTTCCATTCCGGTATTGGCAACGGTTGAAGCAATCTCGCTGGATTCTTATGTTCGGCCTTAACTTGTTGACATCGATAACATCGTGAAACATAGTTCGCCACATCTCTTTTCATCCCTCTCCACCAATACACCCCTTTGAGATCTCGGTACATTTTTTTAATTAGCAAGTATAACAAAGCCCTATAATGCATATAATTCATAAAATTATGCACGTAATTAAGTTCTAAGCACAATTAAAGGATAGGGGTATTACACTGGCCTTGGTGATGGTTTCACCGGCACTTTGTTATAGCCTAACCCTTAAGGGGCGGGTCAGGGGCGTGACAAAGTTTTATCAAATCAAACCACTGAAGAAGTGACCCCAATGCCAACCCAACCACACGAAGTGCCAGACCTTCACCAGCCACAACTCCCTTTCCTGACCCAAACGGCAGAAATTTGAACACATCTCTTGACCCCCTCTACTCCTTCAAATCTCTCTGGCACGAACTTCCTTGGCTCCGGCCAAATCTTGGGCCCATTTTTTTGGACCCGGGGGCCCTGCTGTGCACAGTGCACAGCAGGGTGTGTTGTGCGCCGAAACGGCGTCGTTTTGGTGCGCAAAACACTACCCGAACAGTAAAAAACTGACCGAACAATTTTCGGTCAGTGTTTTATGCGCCAAAACGACGCCGTTTTAGCGCGTAGCACCCTGCTGTGCAGCAGGGCCCCAATTTCCCATTTTTTATGGCCGTAAATTCACCACTAGCATAGTGCCACGCAGGATCAGAATCATCCTATTGTGCACTAATGGGGGACTAGTAATGGCCAAGGTGGGTACATGCGCAGTGTCCCGTTGATGATGCAATGAAGATAAGGGAGATCAGATACATCTGTTCATCAATCTGACGTTCGTGTCCCACTCGTCTGTCAGTTTCAGTCTGAGTCTTTTTTAAAACTTTGGGGACTGTTCAATAGATGTGCAAATGCCCCATTCGAAATATCAGTTCCTGTAGCTAATATAACCTACAGATACAAATGAAAGGAAAGTATTAGTCCAATTTCTAGAGTTGCTCTAACATGTGAATCCACAATCTCGGGCTTTTGACTGGGCATTTATAAAAGCAACCCAAAGCAATACAAAATTGGCCTACAAAAAACAAAAAATTCATTCTCTTTTCACGTCAATTGGATGTGATTTCTGGAACTATGTCATGAACAAAAACAATATGACGCAACTGAAGTAGCATACTTCCTTACTCTTTGGTACCATGTTCTAAGTTTGACATCTACTACAAGAAAACTCACTATTGCCGACCAAAACTTTAGTCGGCAATAGTCCATATTTAGTTGCAAATATTTTCGTTGCCAAGTTAGCTGCAAATACATTGTCGGCAATACTATTTGGAAACTAAATAAACTTTAGTCGGTAAATTGTAGACCAATCCCGACCAATTTTTTAGTCGGGCAATAGGAAAACATCAACGACCAAATATTTGTTTGGGTAATAAGATGCTATTGTCGACTAAAAGATTTGGTCGGCAAATGAATGGATGGAAAAATTACTGACTAACAAACTTGTCGGCAAATGCAAACCGTAACATATTTGGTCGGCAAATAAATAGAATGAACAATTGTCGACTAACTTATTTGGTTGCTGAAAGTCACATTTTATATGAAACTGCCAATCACAAATCTAATAAACCAAAACAATCAAATAGACTGCACAACTTAAAAAATAGATGCTCCAATCATATAGCTAGGTATTCATGCCCGGCCACAAACACTACACGAGTCATTATAATTATTGAACCAACAATAGTAGTAGCAATATTTTGACTCCAAAATTAGCATGAACATAATCAAATCATTTATATAATGATTCGAACATAATGTCGTAGGGTAACCCCAAAGCAGCACCAACATTTTGCACCAAAACATCCTAGAACAACAATCAATCGACAATAAAAGGAAGAGGGATAGGGAGTAGTGGCATCTTGCACAAGAATTCAAAATAGCAGCGTTCTTGTGCATTTCCGTATATCTTTTTGCCCAATACATTTGGAGTAATGGCATCTGAATATGGGGGATTGGATTGATATCTGATACTATGGTCCTGTTTGGGCTTACTAGTTCATTAGATTATTCATAGGTTAAGACTTCTTCCTTTTTTAACATTTGGGGTAAATAAATTTTATTGTTTATGGTAGTTCAGATTTACTTTCCTATTTTTGGGATAAACACAAGCGCTATATGAAATTGCAAAAAATGCCCTTTGCTTTGGGCATTTTACTTCTAAATTGGTTCTGTAAAAGGGCATTTTAGTCTTTATGCATTCGGAATCAAACAAATATCTTAATTTAATGTGGTCAAAAGACACCACAAATAATTTAGCCCGAATAAATTTGGCCTGGCTGAATTATTGGATTATTCACTGTTTAGTTTTTTGTCCTTATTTGAAATTTTATTTTAATTTTTTGTTTTTCATCAATTTTTTGATGATTGTTGGTTCGTCTCGACAAGAGATTTCAGAAAAGTATAAAATTATGTTAAAAAATTAAAAAAAATTCAGAAAATACAAAAAATAAGCAAAAAACAGCGTCCGTGTTGGCTTATTTTCGTCTTTAGTGACTTTTTTTTAATTTTTGGACATAATTTTATACTTTTTAGATTCCTTTCGTCGATACGAACCAATAATCCACGAAAAAATGACATAAAAATAACAAATACAAAAAAAATTTGAATAAAGACAAAAAATAAGCTAGATAATCTAGCCTGGGTTAATTTTGGCCAAATGGAGTGGATTGAATGCAGAGCTGCTCCTTTTGCAATGGGGTGTCCGGTGCAATTTTTTTTCCCTGAAGCGTATTAGTTGGCCTATTGAGATGTCTTGGTTCAATAGTTAGTAACTTCCTATACAGCGCTGGGTCCATTTGGCCTGGCTGAATTATTGGATTATTCACTGTTTAGTTTTTTGTTTTTATTTGAAATTTTATTTTAATTTTTTATTTTTCATCAATTTTTTTATGATTGTTGGTTCGTCTCGACATGAGATTTCAGAAAAGTATAAAATTATGTTAAAAAATTTAAAAAAGTTCAGAAAAGACAAAAAATAAGCCAAAAACAGCGTCCGTGTTGGCTTATTTTCGTCTTTAGTGACTTTTTTTAACTTTTGGACATAATTTTATACTTTTTAGATTCCTTTCGTCGATACAAACCAATAATCCACGAAAAAATGACATAAAAATAACAAATACAATTTTTTTTTGAATAAAGACAAAAAATAAGCCAAATAATCTAGCCTGGGTTAATTTTGGCCAAATGAAGCCAGAAACTGATGACTTAATAAAATCAAAGACTTAAACAGCGGCCACTATATAACGCTTTTTGGGCCATTCGATACCTTAACACTATGATATCAAAAAGTCTATGTCCACACTCTTTGACTTACATCCACTCATACTCTGTTTATATGTTTGAGATTTTGATTTTTTTTAAATTTTTTATTTTCTTTTAAGAGTTAAATGGGTAAAGTTCATGTGTCATGTATGTAGGGTGTGAGCGGGTGTAAGCCAAAGAGTATGTATGTAGCATTACTCTTGTGATATACCGTTGCTACAAAAATTTCACACCAATTTACGATACATATAATTTTTTATAGGGTTTTTACCCACTCCACAACCGATCTAGGTGGTACTTAATTAACCTAAAGGCTCTAGCACAAAAACTAGTTTCCACAAATTCATGAGCGCTATACCCAATTTGATCAGCTATGTATCATTTGATACTCCCGCTTCCACTATTGTTACCGTTACGCTATTGTAATATACCACAAAAAGACTTTATGCTTTTTTTGGTGATGTGACAAATGCATGGCAGTGTGAAAATTTAGGTGGCTAAGAAGTTTGTCTAAGCAGGTTTGAAGCCTTGAAAAGAATGATTGTAATGCCCGTGTCGATCTAGATAAGAACAAAGTTGGTTATTTGTTCGAACTTGGACATAGAACTAAAGTTAGTTGATACCATGGACAGTTCTTGTCCTACAAAATTGTCTATGTCTAATTCAAATTTCAAAGAGGAAAGACAGATCAGCTATCGTTACTCATCGTAAACAACCACAACTTCATCCACAAGAATGGCGGGAATAGAGAGCGAAGTATCATAGAAGCTCCTCATTTAGAAGAGGCGAAGGGATTGAGTGTTTAAGAATAATTTACACAAATATAATGTAATTCATTGAATCTTACATAGAGACCAACCTCAACACAACCCACTCAACTAATCAAATACAATAATAGAAACTCTGCGTTGAGGTGATCTATGCAACTAAGAGTTGGAATTGTTGCCATTTTTTGTTAATATAAGTAAACCTTTTGTTTATACGAAGGCTTCCTAATTTGTCCTAAATTACGTAGTTCTAATGTCATTGTCATTTTGATTCTTTTTTCCTTAATTTTTCTTAAGTTCGTGTTAAAAAAATTTAAACTAATGTTTTATTTTGACAAAAACAAAAATCTAGAAAAAAAAATGGGGCAGAAGTCTAAAAACATTTACTAAAAATAAAAATGGAAAATACAGTTTTCTTTCTATTTTTAGTGTCTTTAGCGTCTTAATTATGTGACATTTTTTATTTAAGGTTTTTTTAATGCTTTTCCTATTTCTCTCGTTGCGACTAATGAGGAGACGCAAAAAAGAAAATTGATAAAAAAGTATACAAAAAGATATCAAATATCAAATAATGTAGATTGTTTTAAATAAAAAACAATTTAGTCCAAACTTAGACTAAGTACTCCATAAATTATAGAAAAATTCTAAACTTCTGTAGCTCACGTGAATAGCAAAAACATGCTTGTAGTATCTCTGTGCAGACAGTGAAATTTCTACAAAGAGTAAGAGCTTGCTTGAGCGGATGCTGAATTCTAACTGCTTTAATAGGACGAATTCGATGTCGATTCTAGCTACTCCAAAACATCATTTGAGATTCTTAAAGCCTATCCATTTACGAACTTGACTTTTAACACAATTCAAACATTAACTAAATTTAACTGAATCTAAATCCTCTCTTAGCTAAAAGTCCAAAGTAAGGGACATATAATGCACTTAGTCCATCTAATAGACAAATAGAGTTAGAAGTTCTTTTGACACAATAGTCAAGGGTGGAAAAAAAAAAAAAAAAACCAAAAAACCAAATCGGCCGAAAAAACCAAGTAAAAAAATCGGTTTCGGTCTCAGGGTTAAATTAAAAAAATTCAATTCAGACCTAACCGAACTGAAATTATACTAAGCTAAAAAATCAACGCGAAGTTATACCCAGTCCACTTGATTTTTAATTTGTTAGCTCAAACTGCCCGAATATCAGTCCAAAATCGTAATCCTAACCCAAAAATTGGCCCAAATTGAAAACCCAAAAAAAGGAGCTAAAATCGATAAAAATCAAACCGGCAATAATCGAACCAAACCGGTTCGGTTTCGGTTTAGATTATCTAAAAATCAAATATTTCGGTTTGGTTTGAAAATTGGGAGAAAATCTGACCAAACTGAACCCTTTTCACCCCTAACACCACTTCCAAAAATACGCTCACACCAAACACACCAATTTTATTTCAAAGACACAAATTATCAAAATTATTTTTTTATCGTTATTCAATTTTTTTTGTAATTGTTATATTTTTATTAATTTTTTAAGATTTGTTGGTTCGTCTCGATGAAAGAAAATTCAAAAGTATAAAATTATGTCAGAAAAACTTAAAAACATTCGCTGAATATGAAAAACAAGCATATTTTGACTTATTTTTCACTTTTTCTGATTTTTTTTTAGTTTTTGGGCATAATTTTATGCTTTTCTAAAATCTTTTATCGAGACTAACTAAGAATCAACAAAAAATTGGTGTAAAATAATATAAAATTATATAAAAAATTAAAGTAAGGACACAAAAATAATAAAATAATAATTCAATAATTACCACAATTTAAATGGAGAAAATGAGTCAACAAATAACTTTATCATGTCTAACAGATAAAGACCTAAAAATAAACTAACACATGACAAGATGATGCTAACCATGGCATTTGCAGATAATATTAACTAATAATATTATCTATGACCTTTGTAGTTAACCTTATCTAATAATGTTATTAGATAATGTTGTAACAGATAAAATGATAAGGTAGTGCAAACTATATATACTAAAATTAAATTATAACAGAAAATATTATTTGTTCTAATTATTTTATTTTTGTTACAAACAGATAAAGTTATTTGTTAGAAAAAATACAGAAAGTTATTTGTTAAAGACTTAAAAAATAAAAACACAAATAATATTTCAAACCAACAAATAACATTATCTTTGGTATTTTTCCACTTTACTTCCTCTGTTTGATTAGAAAACGTCTAATCTATTTAGTATAAATTATTTAAATTACTTTTTTTCTTTACGTAAATTGTTTTTGTATTTATTAAATTTTTTGTAGTTTGTTAGTTCATCTCGACGAAAGAAATCTAAAAAGCGTAAAATCATATAAATTTTTTTAAAAAAAAGTTACTAAAGATTAAAAAAAAAAAAGGTCCAAAATACCTTGTTTTGGCCTCTTTTTTTTTTTTTTAAATTTCGGACATAATTTTAATACTTTTTAGATTTTTTTCGAGACGAACCAATATACCACAAAAATTGATAAAAAAATATATACAAACAAATTAATAAAGTCAAAAAAATTATGGTCTAGATGATTGTAAGAATGTTAGAAACATCAGCTAACAAAAGAAATAACCAATAAGAACAACTTTGTTCATTAAATGATCTAACATATAGTAACACTTTAAAAATAGTGGATTCTAACTTAAAAAATAAATTAAACCAAACTTAATGGACTAATTCACCCTCTTTTTGTATTTTTCACCAATTTTTGTTTAAATAATCTAATTTCCACATAATTTCAAATTACAAATTTTGGAATTAAAAAATAATAATTAAAAGTGTAAAACGTGTAAAACAATTTGAATAAAAATGTTCCGCTAGATAAAATGTGCGTAAAAAGTAAAATATTATTTATTCATTTTTCATCCTTCATGTGTTAAAACTGTACTTACCATGAGCCAATTTGTGCTATATGACTAACATCATTTTCTTTCCTTCGATTATTTTTAAGCACATTTTATTTTTATTTAATTTTTTTATATTTATTATTTCGATCTCAAATTTTTATAGATTATTAGTTCATCTCAAATGTTTTGGATTATTTGTGTATTTTTTAAATTATTTTCAAATTCATTCTGTTATTTATAACTTTTTGAAACCTCTCGTTAAGAAAAACTAATAATTCATAAAAATTAATGAAAGACAAAAAAGTATAAAAAAAATTCACATAAGGACAAACAAAAAAAATCAAATAATTAAGTCTGGCCAAGCGTTAATATGTGGGATGCAAATTTAAACCTTCCATATGTTATTTGTGTCTGTACAATTATTCTTGTGCCTTTTAAGCCATTGGTTCACTGAAATCTTGAAAGTGAGATTACCCGCATTTTTATCTTTACATATAATAAAGAGGGATTATCTGTGTTATTCATCGTTTCGTCCAAGCAATTTTCCAAAAAAGAATATTGACCACGTAAGCAACTTTCCTCCTTAGAACATTAATATCTTGACACCTAACATCAACTAGCATTTTCAAGAAATATGTCAAATTTTGAGGTGTCAATTTTTTTTATGGTCTGTGTGGAAGATGTCAAATTGAATCATTTAAAATTAGAACATTTAAGGCAAAAAAATATTTGACACTTGATGTCAAATTTGACATCAAATAGCTTTTTTCAATTACTATATAGGATTTGACAATATTTTTAATATTTTTATTGGAGTTAATTATGATGTCATTTTTTGAATACACAATTACCACATTGGATTTGAGGAGTAAAATCATTAGTTCACATCCTTATCTTTCTTTACATATAATAATAATCTTTACATATAATAAAGAGAAGTGGTGTGTTTACTGGTCACTACTTTCATCCAAGTAATTTTCGTTTCTTCCTTTGAAATTACATTTATGTCCTTAAGTTATGTTTTTTTTTTGTGGCCATGTGGCAAGGTAATAAATATGAATCTACTGTGGCCATGTGGTGCACTTTATTCTTAAGTTGTTTTTTTCTTTTGTTATTTTTATGTCTAAGCATTATCTTTTTCTTTTTTGATTGGCTAATTACATTTTTTAAGATTCCGAAGGCCCAAAGCGAGCTCTTCAATTGGACCCCTTATATATTTTGCACAAAAAATACGTATATATACATAATAAAAAATCTCCATAAAAAAATTATTACACAAACTTTATCATCATTTCAATAAATTAGAATGTATCATATGAATATTGTCCTTCTCGCATGTTTAGCTGTAAACGTATTAATTAAGTTCTCATAATCAAACTTTTTCACCATAGCCTTTTCAATGAATAATTTGGTTACTCCATTCGATCTTTATTGGGACATGGTTGACGAAAGATAAATTTTAATCAATTTACACTTTTAAAAAATTTCTTTTTTTAGACTTGTTTGGGCCCATTTTATGTAAAAACAAGTTTAAAATTAAAAAAAATAGATTTAATATATTGAACAGAACTAAATATTTGGGGCCCCTACTTTTAGTATTTATTAGGGGGGTTCAAAGCGGTAGCTTCGTTGACTTATGCCCCGAACTGGCTCTGTCATTGATTCCTCAAAACTCAAGGCCCCAACTTTCTCAAACCCATCACGATCACCACATGCAGTAGCATCGTCACGATAGCGACCGCAGGAGAAGTCGTCAGCATCCCAACTACCACCGTCTATGGGTTGAAATTTTTTCGCACACTTGCAAGAATTTGACATTTTGATATTACACAAGCTAAAATTTTCACATATGACGTACACTCTACAGAGGTTATTTGATTTTGACCAAAACATGTTCTAGTTCTCTGCCTGTGGCGACCACGTATACTGTCAGACTTGGCTGGATGAGTCAAGGTGAAACCAGGTCAATCAGGGAGGGGCTAGTAAGGGCAATCACTTCTGCAAGAAAGAAAAAAACTTCTATTATTATATAGAAAAAATTCTACGAAGTATATAGTCTCGCCCCTGCTAAATATTTTGAAAAAAAAAATTAAAATGGTAGTGAATACATATTCGCCTCCGTATAGTGAATTTCCTGGTTCCGTTCCTGAGATTAGCAATGGACGGACTCCACTTTTCATCGAAGTCTCCATAAGCTTTTGATTTTATTCTACTTTCTTTTGAATGACGATCAAGTTCGAGCAAACTTAGCAATCTGTTATAGTGTAAACAAAATTTTGTGGAGTTCATGTGCTGAAATCTTGTAACAGAGGACATGGCTAGCTACTAGTGAGAAACAAGCGTTGGAAGTATTGAATGGTAATTCTCCTATGTTTTAATGAAAGAAAAGTTCTATAATAAGGGAAAAAATACAATTCTAAAAAAATTTCTTTCCAAAATAGTGATTCAATATAAATTTTATTTCGTTTTAGTTTTTTTGAATTTTATTTTGTAATAGTTGTTTACAAAAAATATAAAATAATAATACTTTTACAACTAGTATGAACTATGAAGTCATTTATTATTTTTTATTATTCTAGTATCTACATTATCTTGACTATGAAGAAAATTTATACGATAGATAATTTTGTAATGGACATGCTTATTGCTATAGCCTTATCAGTACATAATAAATTATTTGGAGTGTAGAAAGTCATAAAAATCTCGATGAAAACATCTGAGTTTGCAAACCGCTTAGTATAAATCTCGGTGAACGCATTCGAGTCGCAATCACTTAGTTTGTAAATCTAAACACACTACTCAACTTGTCTAGTTCGAATACGGAAAGTCACAACACAAAATTAAACTTCTTTAATTAAAATACAGAAAGTTGTGAAATACCAATTGTTTAACCCATAAATCTAAGCACACAATACCACTTTTTTTGTTTTTTTAGTTTAAATATAAAATGTTGCAGACATCTCGTTCGAGCACATACTTGAATCCTTGATTACTGACATCAGGGGCGGAACCATGTGGGGGCCGGGGAGGGCCCGGGCCCCCCCAAAAATTTCAAAAAATTTTAAAACCTAGGTATAAAAAAAATTAAAAATTAAAAATTATATAAAAAATTACATTTCGGCCCCCCAAAATTATATTTAACCCTTCATTTCAAAAAAAAAAAAATTTCGGCCCCCCCCAAAGTCATATCCTGGTTCCGCCCCTGACTGACATGTTCGGTAACTAATTTTTTTCCAATTTATAACAAAGTTAAAACAGGTTAAATAATAAAATCCATGAAAGGTTGCCATTGTTGAACTAGAAGTTATGGGTTTTGACTTGAAAAAAGTGCAACTAATGGAAGAAATTTGTGTCAGGGATCAAATTCTAGGGCTTTCTTTCTAATCGTTGCAATACATCTGATTTCTACGCGACCAGAATCAGAACTAGCCCACAATCTTAAATCGAACAAGGATTATTTTTTCCGTCTCCCTCTCACCTTCTGTTTGCTGTATTTTTGGATAATTTAGATGCTCAACATGATATGTTGGGTCTAGTAAACAAACACGCCTAGGATAAATTGGAAAATCCGATGCACACTCTAGGATGCAGGGGTGGCACACACTTAGGGGCCTCCTTGTTAGCATTTTTTTTGGGGCCGAAGTAGTAGTTTTTCGGCTTCTAATCAGGGCCGGCCTGCATCCTTGCTTTTTTGCTTTCCCCCTTTAATTGGGCATGATTAAAGGATCTTTTGTATTCCAGGTTTCAGGTGTGACAAAAACTCATACTCTGGGTTCAACTTCTGTTACACCCTCTTCATGTGGTTTGTCTAGCCATGTGGAGAGCGAAGAGAGAAGGGGAGAGAGAGGGCAAAAAAAAAGGGTAATAGGATAGACAATTAGGATGAGAGAGCAAATGAACGTAAGGAGAGAGAAATATCTGACATTATGGCTATACCTATCTGATGGATTCTGCTATGAGAGAATATTGGGTGCGGGCAGAAATTTTATACTGATGGAAGTAGTGAAACATAAACCTTTAGATGAGATTCAATAGTCATGTGGGTTCAAGCTAAATATCAAGAGGGCTAATTGAGAGACTGTACCACTTTGTGCAGCTGAATTACACTTGTGATGAAATTTCTTCAATTGCACCCACTCATCTCCATGTAGCGTCGCCTCTGCCAAGCTCACTAGATGTTCCGGTTTGCTAAAACAATTGCCATTGAGTCTGATTTGCTATTTCACTTGTTGGTTCTCTTAGATAAGTGAATTTTTTTTTATTGCTAATTTCAGAGAAATTGTAAATTTAGTAAAGAATTTTTTTTTTTTTTTTTTTTGCTCGGCTAGTAAAGAATAGTTTGGTTATGTTTAGCAAATTTTACGTGCAGTGTTGAATACAGGAAGTTATTTAGAAATGATATTTGCTACATGATGGTTCAAATCTTGAAGCATTCTCCTTTATGTTCATATTTTGGCTGGTATTGCGTATTTGATGAGAATGCTAAAATTAGGTTGTTGCTGAGGTAGACCAAAGTTGCAAACTTTTGTTAGTTTAATGCGTAGGATCTTGATTTGGTTTATCCATTGATCTTTACCACTTCATGTTTTCGGTTACCAAATCTAGACAAAGAACACCCTGGAATTGCTTGGATGTTTAGAATATCACTTTGTCCTCCAGGGAAACCTTACTACGCAATGTTAGCCATTACTGTTTGATTGTTACCTTTTTTTTAATTTTGACAAACCATTCTCGATGAAACCTATATCAGATACAAGATTTTAACCCTAGCTCTATGATATGACTTTGGTGGTCCTATATCAAATATTAGTTTTGTGGTTGATAGAACTCTAAAAAGGAATTTGTCTTTGCCTTTTGTTTTCACAGATTACTTAAAGCAAAAATAGGCCGACATAAAGCTTATGGCTATCACAAACAAAAGCTGCTCGTAAAAAATATGAGATAGCGGATTATAATTCAACATCTGTCTAGGGAAGCTATATCAATGGAGATGTAGCCACTAAAAGAATATTTAAATGATTTCCAGAATTTGTCACCGAAAATTTTATTATACATTCTACTGCTAGCTCCTAATTCTTTTCGAGTAGCATTCCCCCATTTGCAAGATCAGGTTTGGAAAGGGTTTCTTTGATGCATTTCAGATTGCAAAGGGCATCTCTCATGCTAATGCGCCCCTCTGGCGAATCGACAGTGCAAGAGAGACCAACACCAAGTACTGCGATCAGGCAATCGCTCTGTGCTTCTGGAGTAATAATGTACTGACCACCATGACAAAGACTAATCTTGTTTGGGTCCAGAGCAGGATCCAACACTTGGTTTACGTGGGCGGGGAGCGCCATTTGCACCCATTTCTTTAGGCTTACATCTCCTGTGAAACTCTCATGGGTTGGTCTCTTCCCAGTAAAAAGCTCTAGCAACGTGATTCCGTAGCTGTACACATCTCCTGCAGTTGATGGTTTCCCTCCCGCACCATACTCTGCAGCAAAATTAATCAAAGAAAAAAATGATGTTATCTCTGAGGTGTAGTTAATATGCATTTGGTGTGGAGTTAGACAAATGTTTGAAAGTATCGTAGGACACGAAGAAAAATAGCTCTACAAAGTACATATACGCAAACCAACTATAGAAAAATAACACAAAAATTATTTACATATGTGTGCATATATGATATATCCCATAGTTTGAGGTCCACAACTACATGAGTATTCTATTTTTTGTTCTGCAGCTGGTCTATGCACATAGTTTGTCTAAAGGAAGAAACCACAAACCTGGAGGTATGTAGCCTATAGAGCCGTTCAGCGCATTCGTATAGATGATAGAAGGTTGATCAGTAGCTCTTTCCATCAACAGCTTGGCAAGCCCAAAATCTCCTACTTTGGCAGTCATATTGTCGTCCATCAAGATGTTGCTAGGCTTCAAATCGCAGTGAACCACCACTTGTGCTCCGTTTTCATGGTGCAAATAGTTTACAACAGAAGCAACATCAATTGCCACATTCAATCGATCCACAATATTCAACCCTTGTCCATTTGTGTGACTCCTATTTCCTGTAATCCAACTGTCCAAGCTTCCATTACTCATGAATTCGTATACTAGAGCAAGAAAGTTCATGTTCTTGAAGTCAATGCTCGAGCATGATGTAATGAGTTTCACAAGGTTTCGATGCCTCACATTCCTCAAAGCTGCACATTCAGCAAGAAAACTGTTCCAAGATCCAGTCTTGTCTGCATTCAGAACTTTAATTGCGACAGGTTTATTTTCTTTGAGACATCCTTTATAGACAGACCCAAAACTCCCACTTCCAATAAGATTTTGTGGATTGAAATTTCCAGTTGCTAAACGAAGTTCATTATAAGAGACCATTTCATACTGTCGCTCAAAGGACTCAGATAACAGTGTGACTTTTGCTTTCCTTTTCCTTAGGTAGAGGACCAAGCCGATTGTCGAGCACAATGCTATGATTGCAGTGGTTGCAATAATAATAAAAATCATGATTAGTCTTTTTTTGTGGTCTCGATCTTTCTCACATGCCAAATGGGAGGAAAGTTTTGGGTTACCTTCGAGATGAATGATAGAAAGGTTTATGAAAACCCCTCCAACGGGAACCTCACCTTCAAGATCATTGAAAGAGAGGTTCAACGACCGGAGGCCTTGCAATTCTTGTAAGTCATCTGGAATCGAGCCAGAAAGTTTGTTTGAGGAAATGTCAAGAGTTTCCAAACCTTTCAATTCCCCTAAAGTATCTGGAATATGACCTGAGAACATGTTATTTGCCATGAACAACTTCTCCAAGCTCTTACAGTTGCCAATTGCATTAGGGATGGTTTCTGATAAACGGTTGTCTGAGAGGTCAATCGCTGCAAGACTATCTAGAGTTCCAATTTCTTGAGGTAAAGGTCCACTTAGAAAGTTATTTGAGAGATTTAGATGAGTGCTTAAACTAGGGAGATTGAGAGCTTCTTTGGGTATGCTTCCGTTGAGCTTATTACTCGATAAATCCAACGAGAGTAGACGGGGGAAGTTTCCAAGACTAATGGGTATGGTTCCCACCAACTCATTTCCTGATAAATCAAGCTCAATTAATTGTTTGAGATTCCCTACTGAAGTCAGAATGTTTCCTGAGATGTTATTCCCAGCCAACACCAACTCCAGCAGTCCCTCCAGTTGGCCTATTTCACCAGGAATTTCACCCGAAATTGAGTTGTAGCTCAAATTTAGCAAGGACAAACCACTCAAAGACCCAATTGAGGCAGGTATGCTGCCACGAATTCGGTTTCCCCCCATGTAAAATTTTGAAAGAACCTTGGAAAGATTGCCTATGGACTGGGGAATAACACCCTCCAGAAAATTTCCATCAATTGCAAGGAAGTTGAGACGGGTACTGTTTGTCAACAAGGTGAGAAAATCGAGACCATTATCACCGGAGCTAACAATCTTATTGAAACCAATATTATACATTTGGAGCTCTGGAAGATTACCTAATCCCGGTGGCACCGTTCCATGTAAGAGATTATAGGCCATACGAATGATCTGTATGTTTGTGAGGTTGTGCAGAGACCAAGGAATGGTACCAGTGAATTTATTGAAGCAATAATTAAAACCCAAGAGATTTGGGAGTGTAACTCCAATGTCGCCAGGAATTTCACCCCACAAATCATTGGAAGCCAAGGCCAAATAAACTAGCGAAGACATGTTGTATACAGATGGAGGAACCGTACCCGTTAGATTGTTGATAGTGAGATCAAGTCGCTTCAAATTTTGAAGACGAGCCAAGTCACCAGGTATCATGCCACCTAGAGTGTTGGTGCCTAAATTTAAGTTGATGAGTGATGATAGGTTGGCTATAGATGGTGGAATTGCACCAGAAAGACGGTTTTGTCCCAGGTCCAATACTTGGAGCTTTGTTAGGTAGCTCAGCTCTTCAGGGATTTTCCCTGAAATCTCATTGTCTTTCAAGTCGAGGACGATAAGCTCCACGCACCCACTTATGTTTGTCGGTACTACACCTTGTAGGCTGTTGAAACTCATGTTTACGACTTGGAGGCGAAAAAGATTGGCAAGTTGATCAGGAATTGTTCCTGTCAATTGGTTATTTTGGAGCTGAAGGGATCTGATGAATGATAGATTTCCAATATGAGGACTTATCGAACCTCGTAGCCCCAAGCCAGAAAGATCAAGCTCGACGACCCTTCTGCCATATGTGTTGCAACGGACGCCTGTCCAGTTGCAGGGTGACGAAGTTTGAACCCAAGTGGATAGAGGGTTAGGCGGTTCGGTATCGATACTGGACTTGAAAGAAAGCAAGGCCTCTTTGTCTGTGACAGTGCTCAAGGAAGTGGGTTGAGATTCTGCTACAAGAAATAGGCTTTTGGAACTAATGAGAGCAACTAAAATGGCAAACTGAAGCATTACTTGGGGCGTGAAACAAAAACCCATTTCTCTTGGGCAATTTGAGATTGTAATGAAGAGAGAAACTGTAGGAATGAGATAGTTATAGACTGAAGTCAACAACCACATGTTGTGGACCATTGGGTGCATAGACAAGTCGTACTTATGAGGCCAACTCTTTTTGAAGCGTGGAATTAGTAAACCATGAACTCTGAGGCCATTCAAGAAGAAAGCCATGCTGCAAATAAAGCGTATCACAATCATGCTACGTATATATAGTAAAAAAGTGAAGTTATGTATTTTTATGGTTCATCTATTACGATATTTTTTATGGCTTGATTTGTTACGTACATTTTTTTGTTTATTTGTTACGTGTTTTATGTTAAGTGTTTTGTATTGTTTGGAATAGTTACGGAAAAATGCGTACAATACGAACCAAAATATTACGCAATAGTTTTGATTAGTTATAAAATATTTAGTGTTAGTTACTATCATTTTAATCAAATTGCACTGATTTTACGGTTTGTTATGATTTTTTATGGTTTAATTTGTTAAATATTTGGTTCATTTGTTACGAGTTTTATGTTAATTAATTGTTAGGTACTATTTTGAAATATTTATGAAAAATGTGTACGATACGCATCAAAATATTACTAATTATTTGATTACTAATAAAAATATTTAGTGTTAATTACGATCATTTAAATTAAATTACATAAAATTTTAGTCAAAATTGTTCTAAAAGCTTAAAAAGTAATGCTAGGTACACAGATAATCGGGATACAAATGTGTCCAGAACCGTTGGATGCGTGTGAAATCCATTCAATGGTTCCGGACACATCTGTGCTCGGATGTGTTTGGATAATCTGTGTACCAAGACTTTTCCAAGCTTGAATCCAAGGTTGATTCATGCAAACTTTGTATTTCCTTTCTTCTAACGCAAAAGTCTCTCGGTGTCTGGTTTGCATCCAACGCTTGGATCAAGAACTATTGCATAAATTTGATACATCAAACATTAGATAGCAACAAAAAGTCTAGAAACACATATATTTTGAACTTATTCAGACACAAATGTATTCGGAATCATTGAATGCACGTGAGCTCATGTGCATCTAATGGTCCCGAACACATCCGGATAACATATATGTTCCTGGCATTACTTAGATCGTAATCACATAACCAAAAGATTGACTTACTGGTCAAGGTCTAAGACTTGGGGGTTTGTCCCCTCTTAAATTTTCAGGTTCAAAACTACTCATGTGCTATTAACTCTTATGAGACCAGAATATGAATGATTTATCTTTATTTTTTGGGTTTTCGGCTAGTAGGCGATGGGATTGATCCTTCAAAAATTAATCGAGGTGTACGTAAATTGATCCGAATATTCTGACTTATAAAAGAAAATCACATAACGATAATAGTACTGCACCAAAATTCAAGATCAGTGAAAGGTCGTAGCGTGGTGTATCAAAATTCAAGATCAGTGAAAGGTCGTAGCGTGTTGTGGACTTTGAAGTTTTCTTCACGGAAGGAGCTACCTGTATCCTGTAGTGAAGTCTATTAATGTTGTGGACCAGCTAAAGTACTGGCAACATCAACCACAAATGCCATTAATTCACTGTTTGAAAGTCTAGGGAACATATTTTTACAAAATATGTCAATTCACACCACTTTGTCCTCCCAAATTGTGGCTTTCAAGTGCACCTTTTAGAACTTTGAATTATAGAGAACCTCTTTCAATTGGGCATGCTCATATCTATTGATGAAACTTGTGACATCACAATAGAAATTGATTCGAACAATTTTCTCTTATTTAAATAAGCAAAAACGATAGAATTCGAAATGAGATTAATCTTTGGAGATTAATCCTAAAATTGCATCATAAGAAATAGAAACAAAATGGCTAAAAAAAACATGAATCATAAAAGAGGCCAAAAAAAGCTTGAATCTTTTGACATATATGGGTCTGGTCGGTGTGGACTATTAAAAGGGTTCATTTGACCTGTGGTGTAATTTATTGAATTATGATATCTGAAGTAGAATTTGTTTAGTCGGTGCCCTTTGGACTAAATTTTTTATTTCGTTATTTGACTATAATTAATGAAGTATTTTATTTGATTTTGATGGAGCAATGACCGAATTGCCTCGTAAGTATGGGTATTTAAAAGAATTTAGGATATGTGTGGATAATTTTGTCTTTTAGTCTTCTGTACAATATAAGACAAATTAGCAAGAAAAATCACACAAATCAAGCTTCTTCAACAAATAAACTACCCCAAATGGGAAAGTTTTTTGACAAAAAAATTTTAAAAACTATACAAACACCACAGGTCAAATGGAACCTTAAAAGAAATTAATCAACAAAACAATATAACTCTAAAGGCCTTCTAATGAAAATGAGACCACACAAAAATCATAGCCTAAAAAAAGAATACAAAAAAATTGAGTCTTCTGTCGAGGCAAGTTTTTTTTTTTCCAGGCTCAATGATTCTCAATCTGGCAGTAGGGTAAAGAACAACACAACAGGCCCATGTGAAGGAACTAAAATGCATGCATCTATTTTTGTTTTATATTGGTTAGGGTGACATTATGTAGACTGTTTTAACAGAAATTCCTAAGGTTTGTTCTATCCCGAAGATCTAGAACTTGACCTCTTTTCATTAAAAAAAAAAAAATTCTCCTGTTTATTTTGAGATGCCCCTAAGAGGGGTATACATCATTTAGGAAACTTCTTTGACGTAGTCAGGTGTTTTCATAGGCCTACGACAAACCCCAAGGACTGTGATTGTCCTTGTCTATTTTGCCGATCGTTTTGTTTTAAAAACTGGATAAGGTGACTAAGATGATATAGGTAAGCCTATGATGGAAAGCACCTACATCATTCATTGCAAATCCTCTATGTTTTAAAAATTTGGCGAAGTTTCCTAATCATGCGACAACCTCGTCATTTTAACAAAAATAGTTCTTTCCATGTAAAACGAGGAGAATTGGCCATACGCCATTTGGGAGACCAATTTAATCAAAGATTTAGATTACCTTAGTTTCCCCGAACTTTGGTCAAGTGTGATCTTTAAAGCAGAGTGACTCTCATTATTTCCGTAGACAACCTTAAGAAATCAAGGGCAAACATCCTCCACGCGATTCCTTTTGAGGGTCGAACTAATCCAACATTGGGATTGCCCCAACCCTCAGAGGAATGACCTGTAGGGTCACTATTCTAAACTTATTTACAGTGCTAACATGGATAGCAATGTAGATGGACAATACAGCAAAACGTGCTAGAAACATAACAAGGTATGCGACCAATGTAACAAGTCATGCGAGCAACATAACGGGTTATGCGAGTGGCATATAGAGGCATACAGACAACGAAATGGGTTATGTGGGCGACATAACAAGGCATGTGAGTAGTATGATTGGATATGCAATCAGCATAACGGGTCTTTAGCATGACAAGGTATGCAGACAGCGTAACGAGATATATAAGTAGCACAACGAGATATGCAGGCAGCATAGGAAATCATAAGAAAATCACTAACACGTAGCCACACCAATAGGATATATGATTTGCATATAATCTTGTAAGGTTCCTGTCCTAATTTGGAAAGTGCTAGGACTTTCTACTATGCATAAGGTTTATGGCTGTCATGGGGGGTCCTTTGGGCTACAATCAAGATATACATCCTATTGTCATGAGATGCGCGACAGACGGTCAAACGGTACTTATGACTCATCATAGCCTAAAGGGTGCAAGCTTCCCAAGATTAACTAATGGAAAGCTAAAGAGCTAGCCTGGATCCTTAAGGTATTGCTTACAGGTTTATCCATACCACGATGCAAATGCAATGCTTTAGTTTATTAACATGAAATAGTTATTAAAATCGCATAAATGTGTTTTGAATCTACTCTCACCAGTCCCCAATGGAGTCGCCACTGTGGGCTCCCCAACGAAAAATCTGTCATGGACCGAACCACGAGATCTACGTGGTCGCTGTTTTACCGATTTCTTTAGGCATTTCTTCGCTAGTGATCCATTTCTTGGAGTCGTCACCTCAGCTTTAGGCTTTTCCCGAGGAAATAAGCAAACTCGTACATCTCAAAGCTACTAATCATTCGTTTACCAGATATCATAAGTGTCCAGGAGTAAGTTACGCAGTGGGAAGGTGTTGTTAGGCACCCGCTGCGCATGTCATGCCCTCATTTTTGAAAAAGATAAATAATCATATTTTATTATCAAAACCTCACCATAACTCAACAATAAGCACAAATCATAATTCTCATAGATCACAAGTGATAGTGTTTCAAATATTACAATTAAAGGGGCACTCTTGGCCCAAGTAAGCCAAAATAATAACTTGAAGATAATACAATGTGATTTGCTTTGAAATGCATAAAAGAAACAAAAGAGTAGTTAATTTACATATTTCAAAAATAAGTTCTAAAGATGTCATGCATTCACGCATTCATGTCAAGACTCCGGAACGATACCTGAAAAACAAAGGGATAAACCACAATTTCAAGTAGAAATGTCTACACCAATATTATTTGAATATGCAAGATATGACATGCCGCATGAACAATTCATGATACCAAGTATAAATTTTTTTCTGGTTAAGCAAATGGAAATGGAGGTCTCATTATTCACTGCAGTTTGATGTCAAAATTTAGAAGAAAAAAAAACTTGCCTTGGACAAAAGATTCATGTTTTTCTGTAACCTTTTCTTAGGCTGTTTTTTTAGTGGAAGGCCTTTAGATTTCTTCGATTTATATTGTTTTGTATTGCACCTCTCTCTGGTCCTAGCCCTCCAATAAGCCTGATTGTGTTGTCTTATTTTGACTTCCTGAAAGTAGTTCATCAAAACTTTAGGAAACGGCTGTAGTGTCACAAGTTTCATCAATAGATATGCCCAATTAATAGAGATTCCCTATAATTGTAAGTACTAAAAGATGCCCTTGATCGAAAGCCACAATTTGCGAGGACAAAGTAGTGTAAATTGATAATTTGTATTTTTAGTCGAGATATTTTAGTTTTAGAATTATTCCTAAACTAATGTCGCCTAGTCTTTGTGGACTAATTCAATTGTTCATTTACAAGGGCACCATTCAAAACCAGAATTTTTGTCATGCATGAGCTATCATTATAAGAATTAATAACACATGAGATATTTCGAACTTGAGACCTACAAAAAAATATACCTCTAAACCTCGAGCCTTGACTATTTGATCAAGCCCTTGAAATTGTGTGAATTGATACATTGTAAACAGGTTCCCTAGACTTTCAAACAGTGAATTAGTGGCATTTGTGGATGATATTGCCAGTACTCCAGCTGGTCCACAACAATAGACTTGACAACAACTAGCTCCTTCCCTAAAGGAAACTTCAAAGTCCACAACACGCTACGACTTTTCGCTGATCTTGAATTTTGATGTAGTACTATTGTCGTTATGAGATTTTTTTTTTTTTTATAACTCAGAGTATTTGAAGCAGTTTACGCGCACTTTCATTAATCTTTAAAGGATCAATCTCACTATTTACTAGGAGAGAATTTATTTAAAACCGGGACAAACTTCTAAGTCTTAAGCCTTGACAACTAGACTAATTCCTGTGGTTATTTGATATCAAATTTATGCAATAGTTGTTGATCCAAGTGTTGGATGCAAACCAGACATCGAGAGACTTTTGTTAGAAGATAGGAAATACAAGGTTTGCACGAATCAACCGTGGATTTAAGCTTATAGTACAATTTTGACCAAGTCTTTTTGTAATTTGATTTAAACGTCCTAATTACTAACACTAAATATTTTTGTTATTAATCAAGTAATATGTAATATTTTGATGCTTAGCGTACACACTTTTCATAACTGTTCCAAAATAGTACCTAACAATTAACATAAAACTCGTAACGAATAAACCAGATAGATAACAAATCAAATCATAAAAGATACATAACAAAACATAAAATCAGTGTAATTTGATTAAAATGATCGTAACTAACATGACTAAATATTTTTATAACTAATCAAACTAAGTAATACGTAATAGTTTGATTTGTATTGTAAACATTTTTTCATAATTATTCCAAAATAATACGTAACACGTACTCATAACAAATGAACAACAAAAATACATAACAAATCAAACAATAAAAGATGTGGTAATTGATGAACCATAAGTTTTATAATTGACCATAAAATTTTTAGATGCATAACTTCACTTTTTTATGAAACCTAAAAATAAAATAAAATGTAAAAAATATATATGTAACATCGTTGTGATCATACGCCTTATTTGCAGCATTGCTTTCTCCTTGAATGGTCTCAGTTCATGGTTTACTAATTCGGAGAAACATGTGGTCGTCTTCAACCTCTGTCCAGCACGTGTAGGCCACACGTGCGAGTGGATTTTACTTTCCGTCGCGCACTGCCTTTAACCGAAGCGCGAGGCTTCTACGTTGGACCAAAAAATGACGGACGATAACCACTGAAATTGTCTCCTTTAGATGAACACAACCTTGTGCTCCATAAATAATTTTTGACGAACTTTGTTTTTGGTCATTTTAAACTAGTGACTTCAAATGTATTTGTTTGTGACCTCATTCAACATATACCACTTGTTACGGATTATTAGTCACTCAACACACGTCTTTGAGACAAAAGATTCATGTTTATTTCTAGCCTTTTTTTAGGCTGTGATTTTAGTGGTCTCACTTTCATTAAAAGGCCCTTAGACTTTTTGTTTGTTTGTTGAAGTATATAGTTTGGCTTATTTAAGTTGAAGGCAAGTTCCCTATACTTTCAAACAGCGAATTAATGGCTTTTGTGTGGAGGATGTTGAAGGCACAAGCATTTGCTAGTGTAATTAAAAATATAAATATTTAATTAATTAACTGAACAACTTGGATTTCTGTCTTGTAAATAAGTTGGGTTATGTATGAATAATAATTCTGTAAAATAATTGAATTGTAAATAAAACAATGACTTAAAAATCAAATACACCCATCTAATAAACTTACCCAAAGTCAGCCAATTGACACCCCACTTGCACTACTCCTGTGGTCCATGACAATTGCCTTCCCTAGAAATAACTCCTTCCGTAAAGAAAACTTCAAACTTCACAACACGTTATGACGTCCTTCCAGTGATTAAGATCTAATGTTCAATGCGTCAAATCAAACCATAAAAGATAAGTAACAAACCATAAGATGAATAACAGATGAAACATAAAATAATTATTGCGACCTCCGCTGAGATTCTAATAAATGCACTAAAGTTTCCTACTTTATAAATAATTTAGCAGATTCTCTCATGTCGTTAACTTTTAATAAAACCGTTAGTCTTAATTAATAAAAGGCTAAAATGTTATTCTTTAGTTCTTTAAAAACCTATTGTAATATTTTGCCATTCACTGAGCTTTCAGCTGACGGATTTTTTCCACATCATTTTTCAGGCAAGACAGGACGTTAGGAAAGGACTCTGGCGATATCGTGGGATATGTTTTATTGACTTTCATAGGACATTGCATTTAGTGTGAAGATTTTATTATTTTGCTTCCGCATTTCTTTTTAAAAATTTGGTAACTGGATTCCTTTGATTTATTTTTTTCTTTGGAGGTACATTTTTATGCGATGGTTTGTGATATGATTATGCCTCACGGTTGGTTGGAACATTTTGTTAGAATTTTGTGAAATGGAAACTTGGTCTTTTCGTAATCGACATTATTTAATAATTTAATTATTCTTATTATTTTGCTTTTGCAAGTTGGAATCTTGTAGTTCACGTCCGGTCCCATCTTCCATTTTCGGGTGTGACAGGAATAACTTAGGTCATCACCATAAACAACAAATCAAATAAGTTATTATCAAGTTTTTGTTTCAAGCCAAAATCAAATAGGAGAAAGGTATTATGAACTCCACTAATATTTAAAAAGGTAATTTAAATCAAAGTCCTATGAGCCCACGCTGCGTAGTTTTTCATCCCATCATTTTTCGAGTTATATATGTTTTCATCCCATTTTGACATGATTTGACAATTTTGCCATTAATTTTGTGTGTTAATTTACCTTTCTATCCTTTTTAAATCAAAACTCAAATTCTTAATTTGGTAGGTTAGCAAACATGGCAGTAAAATATTAGGCATAAAAACTAAAAATAAATATAGTAAAATATATTCTGTGAATCCAAAAGATATTCATTGGAATCCAAAAAATATCCACTGGAATCATATTTAGAGGACGATATTTCCTGCATTTGTTCCCATGAATACTAAATTATTGTGTTTATCCCCCTAAATGTGTCTTAGTCACTGTGTGGATTTCTTTTGATCGCTATTTCTGTTTCTATTCTTCACAGGAATCTTATATCACAAAGACATTTTAATTTTTTGTATTTGTTCACGGGAATCCAAATTTCTTGTATTCATCCTCCCCCAAACCAATCGAAAAATACTTCAGGTATATCAAAAAAGAAAATCAAGTGTTGTGAGTTAGAAGGAAGATTTCATCATCAAACGTAAAGAATACTTTCCAGATCGACAATTATTATTACGTGGTGAGGGAAATTTTGTGTTACTATTGTTCTTCCTTTTAGCATCCATTGTAAGTTAATATTTGTTGAACACTATAGGAAGGATTTTGGCAGAAATTTATTATTAGATCTGCAAATTTACCATCGCAAATAACAAAGGATTTGAAGTAATTTAACTATTACATCTACAAGTTTACCATCACAATTATAGAAGGTAGTGATTTTACTATCACACGAACAAACTAATCATCAGGTAAGCAAATTTATCATCACGTATAGAAAAATGTATGGAAATTTACCATCACAAATATAAAGGGCATCAAATTTACCATCGATCTTAAAAACTAATCATTAGGTAAGGAAATTGATCATCATATCTAGAAAAGATATGCAAATTTATCATCACAATTATAGAGGGTAGTAAATTTACCATCGACTCTAATAAATTAACCATCAAGTAAGCAAATTGGTCACCACATGTAATATGCAAATTTACCATCACCAATTGCTAACAATTTTCAGTAAAATTTACCACCTACGAATGTCATGATGGTAAATTTACCATCAATTTACCACCGGTTTTTTGGGAGTCTAAAACTGATATGGTAATATATTAATTCTATTACCATCCCATTGATGCTAATACGCAATTTTAAAAATTAGAATAATTTAGATTTTTTTTAAAGATAAGACCAAAACATAACTTTTAAAAGTTGATGGGATGAAAAAACTAGTTAACACTTATAGATAGAACCAAAAAATAAGTGCTACACAAAACAACAAAAATCCATATTTAAAATTATGATAAAAAAAGAAAACCTTATGTTATAGGTAAGTAATATTGATCGACTTTCTCTTTTAACAGCCTAGTGAGAAATTTTTTCTTCATATAATATTTTAGGATGTCTATGTGCATTCGATTAGGTAAATAAATATAAGAGACGAAAAAATAATAAGATTTTTTAAATAAAGATATCATTTTATATAAAACTAAATAATGGTTGTCAAAACATAATGCATAAATATCTCGTAGTGGTAGGTAGGACTTCTAATATCATGGTTTACTAAGTCCACCCCACCAAAAGACTTGACCTCGTACATAGGACTTGTGTATGCACCAAAAGTTCCTCCACCACGCGTGACTGTTGAGTTCACTCTATAAATAATCTCGTGCCTACAATTTCTCTTTTCATTGCAATCTCAAATTGTTCAAGAGAAATGGGTTTGTGTTTTACGTCCCGAATAATACTTCTGTTTGCCATCTTAGTTATTCTCATTACTTCCAAAAGCCTATTTCTTGTAGCAGAATCTCAACCCACTACCTTTAGCATTGTCACAGACAAAGAAGCCTTGCTCTCTTTCAGGTCCAATATCAATATTGAACCGCCTAACCCTCTATCCACTTGGTTCCAGACTTTGTCACCCTGTAACTGGACAGGCGTCCGTTGCAACAAATATGGCAAAAGGGTTGTCGAGCTTGATCTTTCTGGCTTGGGGCTACGAGGTTCAATAAGCCCTCATATTGGAAATCTATCATTCCTCAGATCCCTTCAACTCCAAAATAACCAATTGACAGGAACAATTCCTGATCAACTTGCCAATCTTTTTCGCCTCCGGGTCCTAAACATGAGTTTCAACAGCATACAAGGTCTAGTACCGGCAAACATAAGTCGGTGCATGGAGCTCATCGTCCTTGACTTGAAGGACAATGAGATTTCAGGAAAAATCCCTGAAGAGCTCAGCCACCTAACAAAGCTCCAAGTTCTGAACCTGGGACAAAACCATCTTTCCGGTGCAATTCCATCATCTATAGCCAACCTATCATCACTCGTCAACTTAAATTTAGGCACCAACACTCTAGGTGGCATGATACCTGGTGACTTAGCTCGTCTTCAAAATCTAAAGTGACTTGATCTCACCATCAACAATTTAACGGGTACGGTTCATCCATCCATATACAACATGTCTTCGCTAATTTATTTGGCCTTGGCTTCCAATGATTTGTGGGGTGAAATTCCTAGCGACGTCGGAGTTACACTCCCAAATCTCCTAGGATTTAATTTTTGCTTAAACAAATTCTCTGGCACCATTCCTTGGTCTTTGCACAACCTCACAAACATACAGATCATTCGTATGGCCCATAATCTCTTGCATGGAACGGTGCCACCGGGGTTAGGTAATCTTCCGGACCTCCAAATGTACAATATTGGTTTCAATAGGATTGTTAGCTCCGGTGATAATGGTCTAGATTTTCTCAACTTGTTGACAAACAGTACCCGTCTCAAGTTCCTTGCAATTGATGGCAATTTTCTGGAGGGTGTTATTCCCCAATCCGTAGGCAATCTTTCCAAGGTTCTTTCAATATTTTACATGGGAGGAAACCGCATTCGAGGCAGCATACCTGTCTCAATTGGGTCTTTGAGTGGTTTGTCCTTGCTAAATTTGAGCTACAACTCAATTTCCGGTAAAATTCCTAGTGAAATAGGCCAACTAGAGGGACTGCTGGAGTTGGTGTTAGCTGGGAATAACATCTCAGGAAACATTCCAACTTCCATAAGTAATCTCAAACAATTGATTGAGCTTGATTTATCAAGAAATGAGTTGGTGGGAACCGTACCCATTAGTCTTGGAAACTTCCCGCGTATACTTTCGTTGGACTTATCAAGTAATAAGCTCAACGGAAGCATACCCAGAGAAGTTCTCAATCTCCCTAGTTTAAGCACTCATCTTAATCTCTCAAATAACTTTCTAGCTGGACCTTTACCTCAAGAAATTGGTACCCTAGATAGTCTTGCGGCAATTGACCTCTCAAACAACCATTTATCAGAAGCCATCCCCGATGCAATAGGCGGCTGTAAGAGCTTGGAAAAGTTGTTCATGGCAAATAACATGTTCTCGGGCCATATTCCACATACTTTAGGAGAATTGAAAGGTTTGGAAACTCTTGACCTTTCCTCAAACAAACTTTCTGGCTCGATTCCTAGTGATTTACAAAAATTGCAAGGCCTCCAGTTGTTGAACCTCTCTTTCAACGACCTTGAAGGTGAACTTCCCGTTGGAGGGATTTTCACAAACCTTTCTAGAGTTCATCTTCAAGGTAACCCAAAACTTTGCTCCCATTTGGCATGTGAAAGAGGTCGTGACCGTAGAAAAAGACTAATCGTGGTTTGCATTGTCATCACGACCACTGCAATCATAGCATTGTGCTCTACAATCAGCTTGGTCTTCTACCTAAGGAAAAGGAAATCAAAAGTCAAAGCATCATCTGACTCCTTTGTGCGACAGCATCAAATGGTCTCTTATGATGAACTTCGTTTAGCAACTGAAAATTTCAACCCAAAAAATCTGATTGGAAGCGGGAGTTTTGGGTCTGTCTACAAAGGATGTCTCAAAGAAAATATTTCAGTCGCAATTAAAGTCCTTAACGTAGACAAGACCGGATCTTGGAAGAGCTTTCTTACTGAGTGTGCAGCTCTAAGGAATGTGAGGCATCGCAATCTTGTGAAACTCATCACATCATGCTCAAGCATCGACTTCAAGAACATGGACTTTCTTGCTCTAGTGTACGAACTCATGAGTAATGGAAACTTGGACAGTTGGATTACAGGAAAGAGGAGTCATGCAAATGGAAAAGGGTTGAATATTGTGGATCGATTGAACGTGGCCATTGATGTTGCTTCTGTTGTAAACTATTTGCACCATGAAAGCGGAGCACAAGTGGTGGTTCACTGTGATTTGAAGCCTAGCAATATCTTGTTGGATGACGATATGACTGCCAAAGTAGGAGATTTTGGGCTTGCCAAGCTGTTTATGGACAGAGCTGCTGATCAACCTTCTATCAGCTCTACGAATGTGCTGAACGGCTCTATAGGCTACATACCTCCAGGTTTGTGGTTTCTTCCTCGAGATAAGCTATGTGCATAGACCAACTGCAGAAAAACAAACAGAATACTCACGTAGTTGAGGACCTCAAACTATGGGATATATCATATATGTCACCTATGTAAATGATTTTTGGGTTTTTTTTTCCTGCAGTTGGTTTGTGTATATGTACTCTGTAGAGCTATCATTCTTCATATACTACGATACTTCTAAATATATGTCTAACTCCACACAATGCATACCAACTACACCTCTGAGACAACATCTTTTTTTCCTTTGATTAATTTTGATGCAGAGTATGGCGCAGGAGAGAAACCATCAACCGCAGGAGATGTCTACAGCTACGGAATCACGTTGCTAGAGCTTTTTACTGGGAAAAGACCAACCCATGAGAGTTTCACAGGAGATGTAAGCCTAAAGAAATGGGTGCAAATGGCGATCCCCAACCACGTAAGCCAAGTGTTGGATCCTGCTCTGAATCCAAAGGATCCAAACAAGATTAGTCTTTGTCATGATGGTCAGTACATTATTACTCCAGAAGCACAGAGCGATTGCCTGATCGCAGTACTTGGTGTTGGTCTCTCTTGCACTGTTGATTCGCCAGAGGGGCGCATTAGCATGAGAGATGCCCTTTGCAATTTGAAACGCATCAGGGAAACCCTTTTCAAGCCTGAACTTGCAAATAAAATATAAGTTTTTAAGTAAAATTTTGAGGGGACGCGGTTTATGTGTTTCAGGCGCTTTTGTTTTGAATAAATTGTAGTGCATGAATAAGAAGCACTGGGACTAGATCAAAACATATAGTTGTGATGTATACATGTCTGATTAATATGTGCAATACAGTCATTTTTCTTTTCTTAGACTTAGAGAGTTGTTCATTTTTCAGTTTTTCTTCTGAGCTAGAAGCTTTTTCATTGTAACAAGAGTGTTGTTCCACCCCTCAAATTGTCTGTACTCTTTTTTCTAATCAATGTTTCTGTTCATTTTTTTGTTATTAAATCATGTGGTAATCTCACTTTTCAAGATTTCTGTGATCCAATGGCTTAAAAGGCACAAGAATATTTGAAAAGGCACAAGTGAATATAAATGGCTTAAATTTGTATCCCACACTATCATTTGAAGTGTAAAATTTCATATCGTTTTGTCACATATCAGATTACACGTTCATTTTTTTTTTCTAATGAAATAATATCCTTGGTGAATGTAAGATCTACATCGTATATTAGTATTTTACTTTTTATATGTAAGTACGAACGTTAGTTGACTCATGGTAGGTACCGTCCTATGTACGAAGGATGAAGGATAAATGAATAATGCATAAACTGTATATTTTCTGATGCACATTTTATCTATCTCAACATATTTATTCACATTCTTGTACACCTTTTATGCTATAATTAATTCATTAATAAATAATTCACCTTACTGAGGCCTCGTTTAGTTATCCTTACTTTAATGTTATTCATTCGACTGTTAAGCATCTCCAACTTATACTCCATTTTTTAATTTAAGATTTAGGCTTTTGGATCAAAGACATACTACATTTTTTTAATTTTTCTCCCTTATCTCGCTGTTTTGGAAGAAAATCAAGTTCTAATCATTCTCTATTTCTTCCTTTTATTTGAGAGGATGCAATTTGATACTATAAATATGAAAAAGAAGAAAAAAATAAAGATCCTCCAAACCTAATGTTGAATATAGAAAGAAAAAAAATAATTGAGTGGGGATTAAAAGTAGACAAGACTTGACGAAAAAGAGTAAAAAAAATAAATAAAGAATAAAGATATAAAAATGTCTGATTTAAGTGAATTTGAATATAGTAAAAAAAAGTTCTTAATTCACTTTTCAAGTATGAGATTGTATTTTGATCCTTCTTGATAAGATAAATCTAAAAAGTAAAATAATTTTGTCCAAAAATTTTTAAAAATTCACAAAATAAATTTGCAATAGGCAGATACTTTTTACGAAATATTGGTGAAAAGTACAAATGTAGGGTAAACTTTGATTTTTGAGTTAGGCTTTATGATTTTAATAGTGTTAATAGTCAGGTCCGTTGTTTTTAATGTTTTAATAGGTTAGGTCTCTTAATTGACAAAATTATCCTGAGAGAGAGAGTATACTGTGTAGTTTCGTTGTTCTTATCAGAAATGAACCAAGCAGTCGGCCAATTCAAATGAATGGAGTCCCACCCCAAAGAAAATTCTGTCCCATGTGATTGACTCCGACCAAACACCTTTGTTTAGATATTCTAGGCAATCAGAAAATTTCATTATGGTGAAATTGTACATCTCTATTCTTGTGGCGTTTTTTTTTTTTTTTTCCAGATTAAAGTCTTTTTTTTTTTAATAACAAGATTTAAATCAAAATACCCACAATTATTTATTAATTAAATAAAAAACCAAGTTAAAGAGTGCATTATTGAGAAAGACCATATTACCCCACGGGGTTTACATTTATTTCATAACATAAAAATAAGAAAATATCAGAGCACTAAACTAAAGGTACGATATTTAGGTGAACAACTCCTCTCCATCGATACCCGGCATTTTCCGCACGGGCTACTCCTCTATCTGCTCATCTCCATTCTGGTATGAAACATTAGGGGCAGAGAAGTTACACCAATGAGTAATGAAACTCAGTAGATAAAGTTACCCAAAAAACTAAATCCACAGGTGATACATCACATAAAAGATATGTACGCTAAATAGTTGAGATATTAAGCATAAAAGAAAGCATAACAGTAACTATGAACGATAATACTAACACCTTGGTAAGTTTTATTGAATCCCTTTAATATTTCTAGGTACACCATGAAGTATACCATATCCTTTCTTAGACACTAGCATAGGACCGTTAGTTAGCATTGACTAGGTCTCACCTACCTGTGGATCATAATTCCAATCATAACCCAATAAGGAAAGAACTTTCAACCGTTCTATCAAGTCAATACTTACTTCACCCTATCTAGATCCCACAAATATGACGTCACTAGATCCAGTCTTTACGTACTTTAGTCACTTCTCCTAATAGACTCAAAGACGCGCAGAACTCTAGCCGTCAGTCTCTTGGGGTCCGAAGCTGCCTTCACAGACGTCGCCAAAGTCACCATCTACCGTCTCTAACTCCTCCAGGGGCCCTTAAATCAAACCACAATAGATATCTCATATCTTAATACACGTGTCACACCAAGCCAAACACACCGAGTTAATCATTTTCCGTTAAACTTCTCACACAAGTTTCTATGATGTTCTCTACCCTATAACGCACACCAAATACTCTCCACCGCCTTATTCAAGTGTCATTCAAAGCAATGTCCCTAGCGTAGTTCTAGATTTTTCCAAATTAACCCCAAATTACATACCAAGTTTTCACACTACTCACAGTATCTTAAAATACAAAGTATTCACAACCCTTGGGCAGTATAACAGCTGAACCCGGAACAACCACAACAATCTCATCACCACATGATTAACGTGTCTCATAATCTCAATGTGTCCCATCAATATAGCTCATGCTTTCATAGTTACATCATTCTATTCTACACATTACATGCATAAATCTCAAAGAACAGCAACGTACATAACAACTAGGAGTGGGCACATGTGCATTGTGTAAAATCAGAGGTTAAATAGTCTATAAAATAGTATCTAACAGTGTAGAACACGATCAGGAAACAACATTGAACAACCTGCTAAACTGCCTATTTTTCAACAGACCGCTCTATAACTCGCTCGAGCAGGCTACCAAATTACGGGTACTGAAAAATTGGTACCCAGGGCAGATTCTGACAAAAATTCAAGAGGTCACTCGAGCATCCTAGAGCTCGCTCGATTGAGCCTTCGTTTTTTCCAGATTCTGGTTTAAGATTTCCTGCATTTTTGGGTTCATTCATCCAAATCAGACATGATCAGAGCATTATCTACGCAAATTGGCTACTGAAAATCTTAACAAGTGAATCTAACATGCTTTTTCCTAAATCAATTTGACAATACGAATTACAGAATATAAGAAATCGATTAATTTCATCAAAAACTTCAAGAACAAACCCTAACACATGCGAATCTAGTCCAATATGATCTATTAATGCATAAACCTTGAAATTAACAATAGAAATTCAAATCTAGGGTTGGTAGATAACTAAACCTACCTCAAATTTGAAGAACAAAGCTCAAACGATCACGAAATTGTTGGAGCAAAATGGTCAGAAACTTCTTCTGAAGAACTTCTCAAGAACACTCAAAACCCTCTCTAGATTACTGATCTAGTAGCTATAAAATGAAAAACAAACTCCCCTACCGATTAAATAGAAATTTACGACCATAAAACCAAAAAACTAAACGATTCCCCTCCATCAAAATCTCCATAACTGCGATTCCGCAGTTTCATAATATGAGGAGATCGCTCAAGCGGCTTCTAGCTCTTTTCTTTTTCTGTTTAAAGTATGAAACAATAACAACAATAACTAGACTGTGAAATAATTAAATAAATACAAAAAATAAATTAATCAAACGTTAAAATTAATTAAAAATAAATTAAAATTTTTAAGGTTATTACAAATATTGCATGAACCAACGATTCTCCCCAAGCGATATGGGGACGAACCAACAAATCACATGGGACCAAAAAAATTAATGAAAATTGGTAAAATTGTACATTGTTGTTCTATTTTTAGATTTCTTTCATCGAGATGAATCAACAAATCACAAAAAATTAATTCATAAATAGTAAACACAAACAAAAATTCAAAACAAAGAATAATAATTTCAAGAATTTCGGCTAAACACAATGAAAAAGTAGAATTAAATTCCCGTTTTCTAATCAAACAGGAAAAGTAAAGTGAAAAAAAACTACGGATAATGCTATCTATCGATTTCAAATAAAATAATTGAAACAGATAATGCTATCTGTTGGTTTAAAATATTATCTGTGTTTTTATTCTAACAGATAATTTTATCTGTTTACAATCTTTATACCTTTATCAGAAATAAAACAATAAATAGATAATATTATCTGTTATAGTATACATAGTTTGCACTAGCTTATAATATTATCTATTGCAACATTATCTGATCATAACACTATCAGATAATGTTAACTGCAAAGGCTGCAGATAACAATATCCGATAATATTGTTATATGCAAATGGCAAAAATAACATTATCTGATAATGTTATGTGTTATTTTATATGTTAAAACTTTATCTGTAGTACATGATAAAGTTATCTATTGACCCACTTTCTTCATTTGAAATACGGTAATTATCTATAAATTGTGCATTAATATCCGTGAATATACTTAATATTTGTAAAATGTGCATTGATATTCATATTTATTTAATATTATGTGTATGTTATCCACTGCCTAGTGGGTGATGGTTAGTAAGACCCATTATTAAATTATTGTCTTATTTTTTTGTCCTTATTTTAAAAAAAATTAGTTTTTTTATTTTGAATTAATTTTTTGCTTATTGTTGGTTAGCCTGGATAAGATCAAAAAAGTACACAAATATGTCCAAAAATTAAAAAAAAAATCAGAAAACACGAAAAATAAGCCAAATATCGTATGTTTTGATTTAGTGATTTTGTTTTAATTTTTAGATATAGTTTTATACTTTTTAGAATTTTTTCATCAAGACAAACCAACAAACCCCAAAAGAATTGATGAAAATATAAAAAATACAAAAACAAGTTTGAACAATGATTAAAAAAATTAAAATAGGCCTAATTTAGATAATATGTGCCTTTGAAATAAGGTTTTTTTTTAGCAGTAAAAAAACAAAACAAAAATAACAATGGTATTTTTAGAATTTGTGTGTCTAAAGAACTTATAGCTCTTGCATTACAATTCATTACTTTAGATTTTTGCTGAGAGTCCCTATTTTTAATTATGTTTATTTTTCCTCTATAATTGAAAATTTAGTATAAATGGAGAAATTATTAGTCCAATCCCACCTGTAGTCCGTCCAATCAAACAGCCCACCATGGACAAACTAATCAAACAATATTTGTAATTTTTTTTTCCAATATAGTTTACAAACATTACTCTCAAATAAATACAAAAATAGTAAATCAAACATGGTTACTTTGGGCACCTTTTGCAAAACCTTTTTTTGGTATTAATATCATTTTTTAATTTTTTCGTGAATTTTATTAAAATTTTAACATTCTTCATAGATTAATCATTTTTGTTGACAAAATAAAAATAAAAATCTAAAAATATAAGTAACAATCTGAATTTGATATCATTTTATCTGAATTTGTCTCAATTTTAATCTATATTTCTTGTCAAGCCAAATAAAAAAACGTAACAAAATTTAATGAAACATTATGTGAAAAATTATGGAACATTATTATATTTAGTAATAAATAATTATTCCAAAGTCATTACGAGCCAAACGAGTCAAAACTATGTAACCCGGGAAGTCTCACATCTGTCAAATCTCAAACGAAACACTTTGAATTTCAAAATTTTTGCGCCGTCATACTCCCATCCCAAATCACCCCCACAAACCTCAAACACTCCAAAATCTCAAAATTTTCGTTATCGTTTCAGGAGCGCGCAAATCATTTATTTTCGAAACTACAGAAATGGCGGCACATTTGCTTTTCTCTCCCTCTCTCTCCTCACTACAAAGCCTCAGTAGTTTCGTACACCTCTCTCACATTCTTCCCTTTCCCTTCTCACTCTCTCTCTCTCTCCCCCCGACCCTGAATAGAGAGAGAGGAGTGAGAGAGCAATGTCTGATCAGGAGAACTGCTTGCGTGTGACGCGCCTGGCGAAGAAGAGGGCCGCTGAATCAATGGCCGATTCGAAACAACAACCCGCAACCAAGAAGCGGGTGGCGCTGGGCGAGCTTCTGAATTTGTCGAATATGGGGCCGGCGACTAGGGATCTGGATTCGAAGCCGCTGCCCAAGCCGAAATGCAGGACGAAGAAGAAGGTCAAGAAGGCAGTGACCACTACGCCCATTGTGACTACGACTAAGATGCAGGATGTTGACGAGAAATGGGAGGATCCCCAAATGTGTGGGGATTATGTATCTGAGATATACCAGTATCTTCATGAAATGGAGGTCAGTGGGTCTCTATTGTTTTTTATCGAATTTTTCTCAATTGGGCTGGGGTTTGTCTAGTTATGAATATATAGGGTAATGGGTAATTGTCAAATACTAAGAAATGTTGAATTTGATTGCTTTTGTAATGGATTATACGTAATAGGTATTGATTTAGAGGGAAATGGGTAAATGTTTACGCTCAACATCAAGAATTTGTTTGTTTTGATTTCTCTTTTCATGTTAATAAATGGTGGGTTTGATTATAGTTTGTTTAGAGGGATTTCATTAGGCTTTTTCTTTTCTTTTGATACCGAACGTTTCCTGTGGTTTTGTTTAGATTCAGGCGAGGAGGAGACCATTGCCAGATTACGTTGAGAAGGTCCAGAGCGATGTGAACCCTAATATGAGGGGGATTTTGGTGGATTGGTTGGTGGAGGTTGCTGAGGAGTACAAGCTTTGCTCTGATACTCTGTTTATGTCCATCTCTTTCATTGATAGATTTTTATCAACGAATTCTCTCCATAGGCAGAAGCTCCAGTTGCTGGGTGTTTCCTCAATGCTTGTAGCATCGTAAGCTTTCAGACTCTTAAAATCTGCTTGTGGTTTATATATCTTTAAAGATAATTAATTTGGATCATTGGTTATTCATTTTGTCTATTCTGTTGATGGGCAGAAAGTATGAGGAGATCAGCCCTCCAAACGTGGAAGATTTTTGTTACATAACAGACAATACATACACAAAGAAAGAGGTGGTAAAAATGGAGGCTGACATACTCAAACATCTGAATTATGAACTGGGCAGTCCCACAATTAAGACATTTTTAAGGTATTAAACCACCGTAAAGATGCAATTTCCCTTTTCCATCAGGGACATATTTTCCAGATGGTTTATTTTAGAAAATTGTGCTTCAGTTGACTGATCATAGTTGTCATTTTGCTTGATCTTTGCAGAAACTTGACCAGGGTTGCTCAAGAAGATTATAAGAAAGTAAGTTCAAGTCTCTCTCTCTCGCGCGCGCACGCTCATATGCACATTTAACAGAAATCCAAAATCTCATTCCAAACCATTTGGAAAAAAGTATACTAGATAAATTATTGTTTTTGGATAATTAGGGTGCTTGAGTTAGTTGACGCGCACTTTGGTTGATCCTTAAGAGTACCAATCTCATCATCCACAAGGAGAAAAACATGTGCAAAATTCTATAGGATTAGCCCCACAAGAGTTTATACTACAAATTTTGGAGGTTCGAACTTGAGATTGAAGAGGAAATAAACTCTTAATTCTTACAATTTGACCACAAGATCAATCCCTTGGGTTATATTATTTAGAAATCATACCAACTAGGTGCTCCTAGAGATTTGTCATATACCTAGTCATACATCACTAATGATCAGGCTTACCATGTTCCGTCAATAGCACCTAACCTATGCTGATTGTGGAGGACAAACAAAAGAGCGAACCATTTTTTTAGTATCAATGATTAGTACCAATAAATAGGATAAAAGGGAAGAACTTGAATCCATTTTGTTTTGATCATCTAATAGGGATAACTACACAACTCAAACTTCACTTGACTGTATACAATGCATGATTATTTGATTTATGTAGGCCCACTCAAATAAATTTCTAACATATTTATCCTTTTGGCCTTCTGCAGACTTCCAGTTTGGAGTTGGAGTTCTTGGGTTACTACCTAGCAGAATTAAGTTTGTTGGATTATAGCTGTCTGAAATTCTTACCTTCCTTGGTGTCTGCATCTGTGATGTTTCTTTCGAGATTTACACTTCGACCAAATTCACATCCTTGGGTAAGAGCCTAAATCGGATTTACTATCCTAAGTCTCAAGGTCATGTTTGGCAACCACTATATTAACCACATGCAGTATGCTTTTACAGAATTCATCCCTGCAACAATTTTCTGGATACAAGCCAGTAGACTTGAAGGAATGTGTTCTTATATTACATGATTTGCAACTAAGTAAAAGGGGAGGTTCTTTGGTAGCAATTAGAGACAAATACAAGCAGCATAAGGTAACTTTGTTCTATAATTTGCTAATGTTATTAATATTGAAAAGGGTCATTTATAATTGTGGATATCTAATCAAATTAAATGATTTTCCTGGAACAGTTCAAATTCGTGTCGACATTGTCCTCTCATCAAGAGATACCAATTTCTTTCTTTGAAGATGTTAAAGATTCGTAGTATGGGTTAGCAGCTCAGATAATGAAATATTTGTTTCGCGGTTAGATGAAGCTTGAGAATGTTACATCATAAGGAGATGATCCTCTTGGTTCAATTTGTTACATCATACTGAGTAGTTTGTTCACTGGTTGATCCTGTCTGATAAAGGGTAGCTGATTTGGATGGTTCTGCTGGGGGTATAACAGGGCATGAATGGTATTGCTAGCAGAGATGAGATATAATTGTGGTATTTCTTCCTGACAAATAGTTTGTTCAGTTTTTTTTTTCGCTAAGCAATAGTTTGTTCAGTTAGTAAATTTTTTTGTAGTAATCATGGATTTTGGCGACATGTTCTTTCTTTCAATAAAAAGTCGACAAATATAATTCATTTGTGAACATCTAGATAGATAGATGTGTTTGGAATTGTCAAATACATATATGATTATATATGATTATGAAAGATTTCATGATTTTGGATTTATCTGTGTTTGAATGTACACGAATGATATGTGTTTACACTAATTGAAACTTTTGATTATAGAAGATGCATTTTCAGTACCTGTGTCTTTGAAATTTAAGACCCATCACAAAAGAAAAAATGGTGAGTGCTGTTTACTGTTGCGAAAAGCAGTCTTAAAAATAAAACAAAACTGAATTTTATCAATAATGATGGATAATCAAGGTACGATTGTACTAAGTTGATCACACAAACTTCATAAAAAAAAAAGTTCTAATAGAAATCTAACAATTTGCAGATAAACATTAATACTAGAATTGGATATTTGTGAAAAGAATTTAGATTATGATTTTGAAATCCATAATAGTTAGAAATAAAAAATCAAAAGAGATTAATATACTATAAATGGTGATGTGTGTGCAACGTGTTTGATAAATTAAACTAAGGTTTGTGTTTCACAAAATATTCATAAGTTAGATAAATCATTCTATTTCTCAAAATTCTAGTCATCTTCCCTATTTTCCCTCCCTAACCAAACCAGTCAACCCCCACCCCCATACCACCTCCACCTCCACAACCGACAGCCACCGCCACCATCTCCATTTGCTGACGACCACCACCATCTTCATTCTCCGACAACCTTCGAAGACCCATCCTCCGCGCACTCGAAACCTCGAATGTATAGGTCGATCTATCTCTCTCTCTCAATGCTCTCAGAGCTCTGCTCTCTGCTCTATGCTCTAATTGATGTATTTCGAACCCAAATTGGAGATCTAGGGTTCCAATTTCGGGACCCTAATTTGAAAATTTAGGGCAAGCAAGTTATTCTTGAAATTGAGAAATCTCAGTGCATGATTCAGAGCATCGAACCCAATTCTTGATTTGTGCTGTGGAAGCAGCTGCTGTGCAATTCCCTCAACAGACATTCACTAGTATGGATTATTATGAGAAAGGTGAAGTTTGGCTACAGGGGTATCAAATGAGGTATGCCCTGAGATAGACCTATCCATTCGAGGTTCGAGTGCGCGGAGGACGGGTCTTCGAAGGTCGTCGGCGAGGGGAGATGGTGGCGGTGGCCATCGGTTGTGAAGGTGGAGGTGGAGGTGGGACGGGGGTGAGGGTCGACTGGTTTGGTTGGGAAGGGACGTCGTTTTGGGTGGTGTGTAAAATGAGTGTGTGCATAGCATTATTGTAATTTAAAACTTGGGTCTCATGTGCCAATTTCCAGCAATATCGTTTTTTTATATGAGACTATGTAACTTGATATTATTAGACATCACACTTTAATAGTTAATCTCTCATTCAATTCTTGACCAATTTTGTTTATTTTTTTACAGCTTAAATTCCTTATGTAAGAATCCACTTCAATTGAATTTTTAGAAGAAGACCACCATTTTTTTTTATAAGTAAGTCAATTTTCCTGGACAATCAATAAAGAAGAAATTTTTTTTGTAAAAATCAATAATTTTTTTTTTAAAAGAAACTTATAAAGAAGTCAAAAATCAATAATTTAATTGTGTAAAAAAAATTTAGTGCAAAAAAAAAAAAATTCTTGCAAAATCTTATATTTTTTACTGGACATGTTTTTAAGAAAAACTAATCTTTCTGAAAAAATTAGAGATACAAGATCTATAATTTTTCTGATAAATGAACACAATAAAATATTTTTAAGAATTAATATTTGTGCACTTTCTTTTTCTTTCTCGCCAACTAAACAGGGACCTAAGGTGCGTGACACTTTAGTTGGAAATCAAAAAGATTATTGTGGTGTTGGTAACATCATCACTGTATAAATTAGCCTACGTTTTTTGACTTTTGAGGAATAAATTCAACGTTTATTATGCCCACAACCTTTAATCCTCTTACATTCCAGTACATTCCTACTACAAATTGTCTATCGGGCAAAGATAAAATTAATTTCAAGTATATGATTCACATTGAAGACATTGGGATTTTCCTTGGTTGATTCAAGAGTAGTTACCTAATTTGGTAAGAATTAGTTTGTCTCTATTAATTTTTTTTACATTTACTAATTTTATATTAATTTTAAAAAAATAATTTATTGATTCATCTTGACAAAAAAATTTTAAAAAATAAAAAATTATGACTAAAAATTTTAAAAACACTCACTAAATATAAAAATAATTAAAAATAAACAAATATTTTTAAATTATATATTTTTAAATTTTTTTAAATTCAACTCTTTTTTTTGCTTTTGCTTTTTGAAACCTGTCATCAAAACAAACCAATAATCTATAAAAATTAATACAAAACCAACAAATGCAAAATCGTTTAGCATAAAAATAAAAATAAATCCAAGACAAAAAAACCACACTTAGAATCTTGATTGGCGTCACCAGTGGTCATGCAACTCATGTTTCTGGTCAAAGATAAAAAAAAAGTGCAAATTCACATTAAGGGTTGTTTTTAGATGTATCTCTATTTATGCCAATAAGCTGTTTTTGTACACCCCCCACGCGCGCACAGAGAGAGAGAGAGAGAGAGAGAGCACAAAACTACCGTTTACAACAGTCTCTTTAAGGCACAATGTCTATACCATATGTTATTTAAGGCCAGACCAAATCTGGTAAACAGCATAACTTAGTCAGAGAAATCTCTCTTCAGGTCTGATTTAGTGCACCTTTTTTTTTAACCTTGCATTGACAAAATAGGGTTCCTCAGCAGACCAATGGCTAAGCATGCATTGCTAGGTAGAACGAATACCAGCCTCAAGAACAACTTGATCCCTTCTAGTTTTCGAAGAATTTTGTATGTACTATAGTTTGATAAAATGATATATGCAGGTTAAACACTCGAACAGATTGTCATTGGTATAACGATAAGTGTATAATGTACTTATTCTTGCGGCTTCATCCCTAACCAACCTGAAGCAAACCAAATGAGATAGCCATGCTACGAATATCCATTCGATGATAACACAAAAAGATCCGCAAAAAAGTCTAATTAAGGAACATAGTTACTGTAAAAAACAACCCGTCAACTCTATGACTAGATCAAGTAATTCAACTAGTTAGCTAAAAAGTCTTCACTTATCACATAAACACATCTTCTGTAATGCAAAAGAATGCTTGAGACAATTTCTTTCTCAAGGAAGATACAATCCCATTTCATATTAGAAGTATAATATGAAGGTTACTACAAACTCTACATGCGGAAATTGAAAACAGAAACTACCTCGTTTGAGAAACAAGCAGCAACCTTGTCACCTTCCTTGTTCCAGCACACTTCGAATATGCCACCATTGCCAGTATACGTTTTCACAAGCTTGCCTTGCTTCACAGACCATATGTGCAGACATTTATCTAATGATCCGCTAGCTAAAAACTCACCATTGGGACTGAACGCAACAGAGTATACAGAATCCCTGAAAGGCAGAACAGAGATCAAATTAAAAATAAGAAAGTCACAGAATCTCACATCAGTGCATGCGAGATGCGACGGGGAAAATGGGCTTCACGAGGCCCCAGATAGTTTTGTTGTAAATCATGTATGTAATATTAGTACACATGGTTTGAGTGTGGTACCTGTGGCCCTTTAAGCTGTGAAGGACACGCCCTAACTCCACATCCCATAGCTTTATCGTTGAGTCAAAAGAGGCACTGTTCAGAAAAGTAACAAAGAATTACATGTCCAAGAGTGCAGTAAAGAGATGAGCAAAGAACATCGGCCAAATTTGTCACGTCTTAGAAATAACGGCATTAGCAAATTTTGGTGTATTTCGTTGCAGGAAATAGTTCTTCATATTTTAAACATAAGCTAAATACAACCATAATATTCCCAATTTGAGCAACCTATTCATACTCTACATCACAGGGCCTTGAGTCGGAAGCCCTTTCTGTGGATTCCATGTATAGTGTAGTACTAAACAATCTTGGTGACGATGAAACCCATGAAGGGGCATTCGTTTCAACAATCTGAGACTAGACTATGCACCATTCAGCTCTACTGCGGCCACATAGCAGAATTAAGCCTTGAACGGCTGTGCCTATGATAACTCATATGATTCATCTGAAACTTGACAGAACAGCTTCCCCCGCATGCCACGAAGTGGTAAATAAAATAATATATGAAAAAAAGAACAGGCATCTTCAGAGATGCAGTGGACGGGAAACTTGTTTTATAAGGACAGACTAAATAATGCAACTGTTTCATATGATTTTGCAAACTAACCCCTCAAAATGCTTTGATGTTTCAACTAAGCAATAAAAGTTGAAAATTTCAGTAAAAAGCAATAGTGAAATATGTAACAATTTGGAAGAAGATATAAGAGGTAGATCGGCCACAAGAAATCAAAGGGTAAACAAGATGGACATTACTGAACAGAAACTAGGGAGAAATCGAGGATCCAGAGGGGAAAGACATGGCAATACATTAAGATAATTACTGTTCCATCCTGCATAAACAATCCAATGATACATGGTCACCACTTCCTTTAATATGTGCAAGATTCAATTATGGTAGATATTTACCCAATTTCAAACACCCATTGCCATTCTTGATTGTCAGAGAAGCAGCAGGTTTACCTGGCCAGCACTAATTGCTGATTAGGGTTGTTTGTTCCAGGCCCTGTAGGACTCCATCTAATGGTGTATATTTCCTATAACGTAATGCGTTTCTGTCAGTAGCATTAATCAAGGGATAATTACCTGAACGCATCAAAACAAGGGAAAAGGCTATTACGTACCTTGGCATGTTCCTTCAAATCATGAACATACGTATCTTGTTTCATACTCCATATCTGAATCATGGTTTCATATCAGTTCTCAACCCAATTGCACGGAACATGTTAACTATGGTGTCAAACGAGTGGGTTTGGGGGGTTATAAATGGCTTTGGTTTTTAATAAGTCATCCATCCATTTACAACTAATGTTAGTAAATTTTGAGTGGGATTGGCAAAATTTTGGGGTGCTATTGATAAATATAGGATAGCATTAGTGATTTTTGGGGTGACAGTAGTAATTGTTGAATGGCATTAGTAAATCTTGGTGTGGTATTAGCTACTTTTCGTGTGACATTCGAAATTTTGGGTGGCATTAGTAAATTTGGTGTGATTATAATGAATGTGGAGTGACGGTAGTAGTATGTATTAATAAATAACTTATTGTGTAATATCAGTAAACCCATTTAATCCACCCATTTAAGACTCATTTGAGATGAGTCAAGTTGATTTATGACCCATCTTATAAATGGGTCAGGTTTGAATTTAGGGTGGGTCGGTTTGGGCGGGTTCATGAGTTTAGCTCAAGATTGACACTGCTAATGTTAACTAATAGAAGTCAGAATTTAGGAAATCCTCGTAAAGCATGTCCACAGTAGGAACGCAATTGATGGTTTTGAAGTAATCCATGGCTGTAAATAGGTTTTGTAGAGTGAACAAATATGATATGCCAATTATTGATAGAAATGATGAAGAGAGTGCAAAAGGAAAAAGCATTATACACCACTGGGCCAGCAAATTATAAAGAAAGGTACTGTAGTGGGTGAGAACCTTGCTGCGACATCAGACAGGACAAGGTAATAGGAGGAAACAATTCACCTTCGCAGTGGAGTCATCAGAGCAGGAAGCTAACAACGAACCTGTCGGATCCCATTTGATAGCGTTAACTTCTCCCTGAAATAGCAAGATTTTACAAACTAAAATGCCAAGCCACACATTATAAAAATCCTCAGCTCTGTTGGTCAGTGCTGATGAGTGATTGTGCCTAGACTGTTTGTTAATTGCTCTCATATCATAATTTTTAGCTAATGGTCATATATCCTAAGAAATCCTTAAAAATTCAATAATTCAGGTCACCAATTTGTATGACTCAATCGTAAGCAGTTATATGGATTCCAGCAAAAACATCAGCAGTCTTAACATGAGCAGGCTTTCCTAGTTCATTTGTATTCCTGCAACTGCCGAGGCAACACCCAAATACACTGCAGATGTTGGAATTAACTTCATATACTTGGGTTGATCAGAAATTACAGTTAACAGATCAATCATGACAGTATAATAACTCAAATACTGCTGTTAACAAAAGATCAGCGAATTCAGCAGTTCCAGCAGTGAAAAGAAAAGATTGCTCAGTAAAGTGAAAGAACCAACCTGATGCCCTGAGAAAGATTTGATTGGTCGGTTCTCTCCAACTTTGCAAACATATATCATGTGGTCTGTGGAGCACGTCGCAAATGAAACGTTGTTTCTCCAATCAACATCAAGCGTAGGAGCTGAAGTGAGCATTCAAGTATCATTAAAAAGACGATAACAAAGAAAACAGGCCTTATATTGGATAATTGTAACAGAGTAAAAAACATATATGAAAGTGTATGATTAAACAGAGACTTGGAGGAACCTGAATGAAATTCAAATTGTTGTTTCCACTCCCCTGTTTTTATGTCCCACACAATTGCAGTTTCGTCAAAACTCCCGCTAAGAAGATAGTCACCCTTCTTGTTCCACTTCAAAGAAAATATTGGTCCTTTATGTTTATTTAAGGTAGTCATCAACTCTCCTGGACAAATTTGATTTGAATGCACAAATTGTAACCCTCATTTTACAACCCATAATTGAAGAACACAGACAAAATGCTAATGTTAAATGAAATTCAATACAATATGCAATGTAATTATCCAAAATCACAGCCTGACATTTGTCGAATAGCAAAACAAACAATAAAACCTATCTGACAACTGACATCAAGGCTTTGTTTAGCGTTTATGCAACTATTTGAGGTCCTGAGAGAGTGCTGTATTTTAAGACGTAAGCTACAATCATCAGAAAGTCTATGTCACAAGGCAGTTGTTTCAAGAGCTTGTTTCCAAATACAGAAAATGTCCGGCTTAACCATACCGCCATCGACACAGAAGTATGGATTTTGATTTTAATTAGCCAACGGAAAAAAAGTAGGGATATTAAGAAAAGCATAACAACATCCATAGAGAAAAGTTCAGTTTTCAACGTACGCAACTTTGTGTGATCCATCATGGTTGTCAAAATCACATGATTCACGATTTGATTATTCACAATTCATAGAAAAATTATATGAATCTTGATTCATGCAAGTATAACAACTGTTGCATTCGCTGATTATGAAACCACTTTTACCTCTATTTTGATTTAAAAACAAAAAAATAACTTCATAGAGTGTTATGTTTGAAAACTATCTTTGTATACAATTTAATCATTTGCTGATCATAATATTTCATTTTATTGAGCAAGTTGTTAACCCTTTTCCCTCATGTTTATCAAACATGAAAACAATTATTAATTTATTATTCTAGATATGTTAAAATTAAGATACCTCTTTTCCATTAACTATATTAGTTCGGTAAAATTTTCAAAATTTGTTATCATAAGAGTCAATGGATGGGCTTAACATCTTTAAAATGCTATTATTTTCATATGCTAAACTACAACTATTCAAGGAGTTGTAAATATAATAATATCCAACATGAACACAAATTTTGACAAATTGATCTCTTTAATTCTTGTACATTTAGATTGCAACAAGGTTTAGAGCCTAAAGCCAACATACGTATGTCGTCATATACACAATTTTCTTACCAACCTACATAATCGTTGTTGAAAATATACTACTTATTTTATTAAGTCCAAGTTTTCAATTTAATAATGACTATTTGATATCTATATGCACATAAATATATTTTCTATTATGATCGGATCTTCTACGATTCACAATTCAAAAAGGCCATTTCGATTCAAGATTTGGTTCACGATTTGACAAGCTTATTTATAAATTCCAAGGAATGGGTCACACGAAACAGCACCTATATCTTTTTATTGGAAATGTGTTAAGAGCAAGAAATGGTTTGTAATATTTTATAATCTGGAAGTGAACTGAATAAGCTCAATTACTTCTTTAGCTAAGAGTTCTTCACTGAGCATGTTCTTATCGAAATCAACTAAAATTGTTGAACAAATATTTTATGACTTGGGGAATGATAAGTCATACTTTTTTTTTAGTTAGAACATTAAGGAGGTGCTCCTGCAATGACTCTAATGCCTGGACTCGAGTTTTAGCTCTGAGAATTGAAGCTTCTGCTTCCTGCATTCCACTCTTGCTGATTCATTCAAAATGAAATCAGGCTAACTTATTATATATTGCAGTCCATAAACACAAACTTCAAGATGGGGAGGTACAAAACAAAGCCTGATACATATGCATTGGTTTGCATGTCCGTACTCTGTACGCATTAACCCAAAAAGTGAAGCACCAAATCATATGAATTTAGTGACTCGAAATTCTTTATTCCGAGTCTTTGCTTCTTAGGTCACATCCCTTTCATCACACACATTTTCAATTCTTCAGACTAAACAAATTGTTCAGGTCAAATATAGGTACCTATATAGATTCCTGATTTTCTACATTTAACCAACTTCATTGAAAGCTGAATGTGAAAACGATGTGATAAGACAGACGTACCATCTGTATTCCATATCCTTGCTTGGCCATCGTACGATCCTGTTGCAAGTAGTGTTCCCTCCCCCTAAATTTGAGCAGACATTCACATGAGAAATGACTCAATCAACTTGCATACAACCAAATTATAACACAAAGATAGAACCATATCTCAAATATCCTGAGTCAAACTTCGATGGAGTTCACAATAACACGAAGACAACTCACATTCCAATCAAGCGTTGTAACATCCTTGCACTTCTCATTGGTTCTACCTTTGCAATGTTTCAAGACAACACTTGGGGGGGCTGGTTGCATGCCTGAACTGCAAGGCCCATCTGCAATTGTCCAAATTCTTGCAGTTGCATCCCCAGACCTAGTATATGAGGAATCAGAGATAAGTGTAGAAAAAAAGATAGAACTTTGGTTTGGTGGAAACAGACATTTCAAATCAATGTCACTTTATGGTTCACCATAATTCCAGGATTCCAAATCTGTAAGCTATGACAGAAAATTAATGTTAGGTTAGCCATAATAATAGGGTAAGCAACGATGACAAATTAACTGTTGTATTCATAATTAAATGTGAACAGGTCTGCATCGACTGTAACCAAAAGGTTAGTGAACCCAAAACGATACAAAAGGAACAATAAGAACATTATGCAAAATACTAAACAGGCATTGAATAAGCCCCAATGCTTTGTAAGAGGAAAAAAAAAAAACTATATCCAGCCAACCAATAGGTACATGACAGTTATATAATGTCTCATAGCATACCAACTCCTCTCAAATATTGCAGAACAGAATGTAAAATGAAGATACAGAATGCAATAGAAACAAAGACAGGGCAGGGTTACCTACTCTTAGAGCAACCCCAACAAGGGTGAACAAATCTTTAGCCAAAAAAATTAGTGAACAGTTCTTTATTCACCCATGTCATTTTCAACACTCCAACAATACTACCTATACTCACTCTCTACTATTAAAATACTATTTTTTACTTTTTTAAAATATTTACAATAAACATAAGTAGCCAATAAGAGAGAGAGAGAGAGAGAAAAAATAAAAAATTAAAAGGGGAGTGAACAGTAGCTCCCTAAATGGGGGTTGATTTAGGGAGCTACTGTTCATGAAACCCATTTTGTTAATCTGTTTAGGGAGTTTGTTGCAGCCTGTTTTTTGAGTTTACTGAGTAAAATACAAAGTGAACAGTTCTTTGTTCACTTTGTTGCACTTGCCCTTAAGGGGCAAAGCAAGGTCTTTCATTTAATCAATAACTTTTAGTTGGACAAAAGAAAAGGATTAATAATCTATCAGCTAACTATTGCTACTCTTTTCCGTTAGAATTTGGTCATTGATTACTTTGTTAGGAAGTATAAACAACCACTGTAATAGCCAATTCAATTTGCTAAATTATGTTTACTCACATATTCAATAATCAAATTGGATTCTGTCCACCAACACGAGATGAATGGTCTATAAAGGTTTTGCTTCGTTCCATGGTCCACTCAAAGGTGCTCATGGATAATAAGGAGATCAAGTGCATTTCAAAACACCTTCTATATGATCTAAGATGGTACAACCATGCAGGTATTTTCTGAAGTAATCCATTAGAAATGAAGAAAGGAAAGGGTATTTTCACTATATGAAATAGTCACTTTCAACAGGATAATGTAATCACCCTGAGGCAAGAACCGAACCAGCTGGACTCCATGCACATGCAAAAACCTGCACCATACAAAGAAACAACTGCATGACAAACAAGAAGATAATATGTTAACTAACGAAACAAAAGTGAACGATAGAGAGATGCATCCAGACCTCAGAGTTATGGCCTCTCAGAATTGTCACATCACTGTTAGGGATTTCGCAGGGCAATGAACTTGAGCTTGTGCATATTTCCATTGGCTCTGGTCCTATATTGCAGATCAGAAGCAAATGGACAAAATGCATTTCAAAATTACGGTCACGGTAAGATCAAACGTTAAGAACTGACATCGTACTGTCTTCATATGAGCATAAATTTAATAGGGTTTTTCGTTTCTTTGTTTTTAAGGGCATTCTTCAAGAGTTTGTACACCTAGAATCTTGCGGGAGGTGAAACTGTGGCATCTACTCAAAGATACTTCCCAACTACCACCCAGGAAACAGTGCCAACTTTATGCAATCCAAAATAAAATTCCAGGGGATGCTAAAGACAAGCTACGAAATGACCCAAATTGACATTTTTCAAACAAACATTTGCGTCTATATTTCTAATAAACAACACAAGGGAAGTGACATGATAAGTGTAGGTCACATTATTCATTTTCCTCATGCCTGACGCTCACTTTTAAGTTAGAGAATAAGATATGAGGCCAGTCAATTTGTGGTAAGAACAATGACATTAAGAACTTATTACTTACATGAACACGGTTACTTATTTTCAGTTGGAATCTTTGTAATAATCTCCTCAAACACATTGGGGAAGTTAAACAACATGAATAGGTTACCTCCATTGCATCCGTTTTCTTCATGCCTAACGACGACCTTATCTCCACCTTGTTTGGAATCAATAGGATCCTCTTGTGGCTTTTCCTTTCCTTTCCCCTTTTGTTCTTTATGCTTCTCTACCCTTCCTCTATCTTGTTCTTTTTCTTTCTCCTTTTGTGGTTTTTCCTTCTCCTTTGCTTGTGCACGTTCTCCTTCGTGTTCACGGTCAGGTTCATTAATATCTTTTTCGATTTCTCCCTGTCTATCCTGTTGAAGGTTTTCCTTTTTCTCTTTTATGATTTTTCTTAGTTCATAAACATCCTTTGTTATAAGATCCATAGGTTGGAGGAGCGAGAAATCATCATCCATTTCTGCGTCGCTCTGAGAAAACCTTAACCTTAATCAATTGATACTTCTCAAGAGTGCAAAGTATGATAGAAAAATGAGCATAGGTAATGTACTTACACCACTCAAGTTCGCTTCCAGCTCAAGATATTGAATTCCTTTTTGCACAAATGTAACAAGAGCACCAGGAGGAACTAAGTTTCCATCAACTGTGCTTTTGTTAATACCTGCCTCGTATCCTAATGCAAAAGCTGCATGTGTGAACCCTGAAAGAAATTGACTAGCAACTAAGAACTATCTAAAAAAGTATAGACGAGTCTTTTAAGAGCACAATGCACGGGGACACAGGTAAGTCAACTCCATGAATCTGGCTTCCAACCTCAATCAAATTAAGACAATAAAAGGTAGCTCCATCAACATATAAATACTCAAAAACAATATATGATATATACAAGGCAGAAGGAAGAGCACTTGCATACAGTTATTGATCCCTGCTTCATTTACTTAAGCAAGACCTAAAATAAGACTCAGACTCTCATCTGTCCTTGTGATTTCTATTTGGACAATTTAAAAAGCGCTATTTTCCAAAATTGTGTCAAAGTAGTCCATCCATATCATGGTATACAATTTGCGTCGAAAATGGCCATGTGAGAGGCAGAGGGATCCAGGGGTTCAAAATGCCACAAAGCTCCAACAATAGGGACCGTTGCTGCAATGACAGCACTAAGAAACACTGGAAAGAACAGCCCTGATCCCCAAGATTGGTATTCACACTCGCAAATATTTTAGAAGAAAATACTTTCCAATGTGGACAGAAGGAAAGTGGTTCAACCAAAAACCTATTTCTACATTATTTGCAGCTTTAAAATATAATTACATAAAAAACGGAAAGACCCTAAAATAAGTACTTGATGAAGGGATAGAAGAAATCCAGCATCCCAAGACAGTGTACAATATCAGTTTTTTCTTTTTTCCACAATTTGTAGACCACAAGAATCAAAACCAAACACCAATCTACCCTTTAAGATGACATGCTTACACGCTACCACTACACTATACCACATGGCCTCTGGTAATTCGTACTAGCTTCTACAAATCGTCCTTTTTCTGATATTACTTAACTAAACTACCTTGAAGTGATAATTATGCCATATTTTCCTCTGAATTATTATCATAGATTTCTTAAACTAGACGAAGCCGATTATAATCTTAAAAGATCGTTTCAGGTAATAGGCAAATCTCAATACGGCAACCGCAAGTCAATCTCAAGATCAATTGCTTTACTATAAAGCCCCGAAAAATTCTGAAAACCTAATCCTGAAAGGAAAGCATTAGGCTTTGAAAACTGGTCCGTACATAGCAGTTGGTGGTTGTCTTAAAAGAAAAGTTCCAATAATTCTACCCTAATTCAAAGAACAACTCGATTCTGGACTAAGAGGAATCCAGCAACATCACTAAGAGAAAAAGATTAGAAAAATTATTGAATTTCCATTTTCAGAACGTCGACGCAAAACAAATGGTGAAGAAAAGAAGACGGACCTGATTCGTTAAGGTAACGGAAGATTAGGTAGTTCAATTCTGTCGAAGTAATGGAAACCATTGTTCAGACTCGCCGGCATATAAGAGAATGGGTAAGTGATTGGGGAGAGAGGGAGAGAGAGAGAGAGAGAGTCGGGGATGTCCTCTTCTTGCGCTCCGGCTTTGCCTGTCGGGAGATGGGGTTTATACCTGAGGGTGCGTTTGCAAAGTAGAGGAGAGAATTATTACCAGCATCGGGCTAAATTTTTAAAGGGGCAGTTATTTTTTTCCCTAGCTAATACTAAAATTTTCACCTCATTCTCGTTTAATGATTATGTTTTAGTTTTAGTATCTTAAAAAATCCACACTATCTTAATTTTTAATTTTACACAATTTTAACGTTTTAACTCTTAAATAACATAATACAATAATGAACTTATCATATTAATTTTAATATCTTAAAATTAAATTTGTTGTCTTCCGTAATTATGATGATAAATTTACATATTTTTTCTACATATGATGATAAATTTTCTTACCTGATAATTAACCTATTAATAGATTTATTGCCTCTATAAACTTGATAGTAAATTGTTGATTTTTTCTACATATAAAATAAATTTGGTTACATAATAGTTAATTTGTTAAGGTCGATGGTAAATTTATTATCATCTATAATTATGATGATAAATTTGTATATCTAATGGTTTAAATTGTTATAAAATTCTTTGTTCTTTTGTGATGATAAATTTACAAATCATGATATTTTTTTCAAAATCAATCATTATATTGTTCAACCAATATTATTCTAAAACGGAAGTTAAAAAGAAGAATAATAGTAAAATAAACTTCACTCACCACGTAATAAAAACCGTCTTTGAAAAATATTCTTTACGTTTGACGATGAAATCCTCTTTCTAACTCGCAATACTAGATTTTCTTCTTTATATGCCTGGAGTTTTTTCCGATTAGTTTTGAGGGGATAAAACAAAAGCAATACATAAAATTGAAAAATCTCAGTGATAAAGAATGATGAATATACCAAATAGATTTAGGAGGATAAACACAAAAAATTCAGATTCTATAAACAAATACGAAGATTAACAAAATCTCAGTTACTTAATATGATTCCGATTAATATATTTTGGAATTCTGATGAGTATCTTTTGGATTCACATAATATGTTTTACTATATTTGTTTCTAATTTTCAAGTCTAATTTACTGACATATTTTTTAGCATACAAAATTGTTGATTATATTTTTTACTTAAAAATATAAACTAACACTAAAAAATAATAATAAAAATATCAAATCATGTAAAAATGGGATAAAAATATAACTTGAAAATTCTAATGGGATGAAAACCTATACAGCTTGGGTTTATAGGATCCTGATTTAAATTATATGTAAATCAAAATTAAATTGCTTTATCTTAAATTATAATTTTTTTCGTTGATAGTAAACTTTTAACAGATTCTTAGTAAAAGTCCAAAGAGACTTATAATGCAATTAATCAATCTACTAACTAGATTATTAGATTATTTTTTTCTTGATATGAAATGTTTTTGTAGTTTTTTGTCTTTCGTCAATTTTTCGTGGATTATTAGTTCATCTCGCTGTGAGTTTTTAGAAAAATTATAAATAATGGACTAAATTTTAAAAAATTCAAAAAAAAAACAAAAATAATCTAAAAGCAGAATTTTTAGCTTATTCATCATTTTTAGTGACATTTTTTTTTAACTTTTAGATATAATTTTTATAGTTTTTAGATTCCTTTCATCTAGACAAATCAATAATCCACAACACATTGAGGTAAAAATAATAAATACAAAAAAAAATATTTTAAAAAAATTTAGGCCAAATGGACATTAAACTTTGACACAGCAGTTTCAAAAATACCATTGCACCAAACATGCAAACTATATATATTGCAACAAATAACATTATAAGATAATTATAATAGATAACATTATCTGTTATTTCTGTTAAAAACATGAAGATTTCGAAATAAAGTTATCTATTAGAATAAAAACACAGATAAAGTTATTTGTTTAAAAACATAAAGGATAAAAATACAGGCAATATTTTAAACCAACAGATAACATTATATGTTCTAATTATTTTATTTTAGGGAGGCTCGGGCAAAAGTCTATTTGAATGGAGTTTTAACGCATTAAGTCCATCTCAAACTAAATGTATAGACGGAAGTCCTTTTGACGCATAAGTTTCAAAAATATCCTTTTAGTAAAACATGCAATAACGTTATTTGTTCGTTAAATATCCCTTTTAGTAAACACGCGATAACATTATTTATTTGTTAGATATTCCTTTTATTAAACACGCGATAACATTATCTGTTGATATTATTACTTTTTGTCTATTTTCTTTCTTTGTCCTTAGTCCTCGTACAACATCGACGCTGCATATGTAGCTCAATTGATAGGGTGGTCCATCAATTATGTTATACGGAATTGGGGGCCCTGCTGGGCACAACGCACAGCAGGGCGTGCTGTGCGCCAAAACAGCGTCGTTTTGGCGCACAAAACACTGACCGAAAATTGTTCAATCAGTTTTTTACTGTTCGGACAGTGTTTTGTGCGCCAAAACGACGCCGTTTGGCGCACAGCACAGCAGGGCCCCGGTTCCATGTTATACTCTTTCACCTACAGCACAATTTTTGGATCATCCATTAGATAACATATGCATATTTGTCTATATTTCTAATACAACACACCGTCCAAAAAATTATTTTATCTTCTCTCTCTCCCCCACTTCTGTGGTTTCCCAAAACTATGGAAACTCCTCCTCACAAAATTATAATATAATCAAACCTTCTCTCTCCTCTACGTTTTCCATCTTCCTCAGGTTATGCCCAACATTTATTTTTATAGTCGAGGTATGTGGTCGGTTTTCAAATTATTCATAATTTAATGTTGATTAGTCTTCGGGTAGCAATTTAATTATCGTCTACTTGCAGGGACTCCATTTAAGGTCATGACTTTTTGCTCTGTATAAATTGACCCCACAAAAATTGATAACACTTGAGATATTCAAACTTAAAATTAACCTAAAAGAGAACATATATTTGCCTCTAAGTCTTGACTATCAGACCAACTCTTTGGGATTATATGCCCAACAATATTTTCTAGTCATATCACTAGCTATTTTGTCTAGTTTCCATCTTGCTGATTCACTTTTTTAATCCTTCATCCGACAAAACTAGCTATAATTTTTCTAGATTCGAGAAATATTCTTACTTTAATTTTCAGGAGATAAATTATAGATTGGTGTCTTTGGGATGAAGCTATTTTTAAAAATAATCCAAAGATAGATTTTTTTGTGCTTATTTGTCACTTTAAGTGACTTATTTTTAGTTTATGGATATAATTTTATATTTTCTAGATTTTTTTATTAAGACGGACCAATAATACACAAAAAATTGAGGCCAAAATAAAAAATACAAAAAAACTTTAAATAGAGACAAAACGTATTTAAAAATGATCGAGTTAAGGCAATGAAATACAAATATTCTTAAGGCAAATGGAATACAAATATTCTTACTTTAATCTTTGGGAGATAAAAATTATTTTGCGTGTTTAAGTACTAATTATTTTTTAGATTATAGATTGTAAATTATATTGCACTTGACAGAACTCTTTGGAGGAAAAGGATTCATGTAGCCGACCCCAATTGATTTGGGACACAAGGCTCAGTTTGGTTTGGTTTGGTTTAGATTGTAAATTATATATATTCTAGTTTAATAATGAGAATGTAAAATATTTAAATAATAATGCCTGAAATAAATTTTGTAGAAGAGTAACGTTGAATTTATATAGAGAACATAAAATAACTTCTTCGAAAATCATTCGAAGGTAATTTTTTGATTATGCAATCTTCATTTATTTTTCAAAATATATTTTACAATTTTTAATCAAATACCCAACAATGTAAAACTATGGCCCCCCAAACACCACATCAAGAAATGTTCAGAAAAAGAGACATGGCCGAGAGAGACAGAGACCGCAAAATTGTCATAACAGAGAGAGAGAGAGAGAGCACGCACGCAATTAATTGCAGAAAATTCGAAAGGCTAATATTTAAGAACAATACTAAAGACACTCAACGAATTATCTTATTTTATATCGTATGCTTAGATGACAAATAACCATAAAAATTAGAGCAGTTGTTTGCCATCTAGACATGCTGTATAAAATGAAATAATTTGTGAAATGTTACTAACTTTATTGAGTATTTAACTCAACAAGCCCTACAAGACGAACACTTTTTGGATTATGGAAATCGTATCTGTACGTATTGGACCGACCATTGCAAGTTGCATCCAAGAGTCCCAATTGCAGAGAAAGAGAATCCACATCCATTTTTAAGGGGGCATGACCACATGAACTGCGACCTTTGCGAATAGGGGCGGCATTAGAATTCGAAATTTGAGGGGATCAAAAAAAATTTTAGAGAAAGGGAAGGGACCGAATGTAAATTGAGGAAGAAAAAATGTAATTTTTTTTAAAATTTTTAAATTTATACTTAAGTCTTAAATATTTTTTAAATTTTTTGAGAATTCGAGTGATGCCGTCTCTGAATGGTTCGGCCCATGCTTGGGGAGCAAGGAAGATTTTAGGAACATGGGCTTTTGGACATGGCCTCCAATTTTAGTCAGCATTTACTTGCCGACAAAGATATATATAATAATGAGAATATAATATCTTTAGTTTTTTTCTCTTGACCTTTGTAGCCATAGCTTTATTTTTCAAGCTTTTATAAATTGATTGAACATCTCTTATCATACACTGAATTAAACCTTCCCAGGTTCCAAATCTTCCACTGCAACACATCCATGGAGCAAACATGGTTTTACTATCTCTCTATAGTATTCTTCCTCTCTCTCTTCCTATTAAAAGTCCTACCAAAAAAATCCCCACTCAAAAACCCACCACCAACTCCCCCTTCACTTCCCATAATAGGCCATCTCCATCTTTTGAAAGAACCAATTCACCGAACACTTGAAAGCCTTTCCCAAAAATACGGTCCAATTCTTAACCTCCGATTCGGGTCCCGTACAATACTCCTCCTATCCTCCCCATCATCAGTCGAAGAGTTATTTTCCAAAAACGATCTCATTTTCGCAAATAGGCCACGATTCATGGCCGGAAAATACTTCAACTACAACTACACTACAGTGGGGGCCTCCTCCTACGGGAATCACTGGCGCAACCTCCGGCGTCTTACGACACTAGAACTGTTCTCCACAACCAAACTGAACTCGTTTTTGGGTATTCGACAAGAAGAAGTCCGGTCGCTGTTGAAAAATCTGTTTCAACATTCACAGAAGTGTTTTGTCAAGGTGGAAATGAAGTCGAGACTATCTGACTTGTCGTTCAATATCATTATGCGAATGGTTGTAGGGAAACGATACTTTGGAGTTGAGGTGGAGGACTCTAAAGAGGCTAGGGAGTTTCGGGATATTATTAGGGATGTTTTTGAATTAAGTGGAGCGTCGAGTCTGGTAGATTTTGTGCCTTTGTTGAGGTGGATTGATTTTGGAAAAGTGGAGAGCAGAATGTTGAAGATTCAAAAGAAGATCGATGTGTTTTTGCAGGCTTTGATCGATGAGAATCGTAAGTATAGATAAGAAGGTTCCTGTAGAAAATGGATTGCAAATCAACTCAATGATGAATTCTATGTTGGGGTTACAGGAATCGGATCCTCACTACTACTCTGATGAAATAATCAAAGGCAACATACTGGTATGTGACCCTACTCTTTATTTTTTCATATTTTGATTTTGTTAGTTCAAGTTATCAATGCATTTCTAATCACAAGATCGATATATATTTGGATCGGTAGAAGCAGAATATATTGAATGAAAAAGAAAGGTGCAGAAATCATCCATTTGGTTGGCATCAACCAAATAGAAACACAAAGAAATAAAAAAACATAACCCACATTCCAAGAACATCAATGAAAACTAAAGCATATGAAAAAGAAATCATAAAAATCTAAAGATAAGCCCAAAGAAGAGGTTATTGTTGGGGATCGGAAAATCACATGCACACAATGGAATATTACTTGAGAGAAATTTTGCTAATATTGATACAAATAATATAGTTACAAAGACTCTCAGAGGAGAAGGTCCAAATCGAAACCTTCGCTCAACTCCCCCACTCTCCTACCTCTGTTTGCAACACACCACACTGAGCCTCATTACCAGAGAACCCATTTGATAGCCAAAGTGAAGAGGAAGAAACAAATGCATGGAATCCTTACAGATTTTCCAAAATTTGTTTTGTCAACAACGGTTGCTTATCGGGGGATTTGCCGCAGCCCAAATCCTTCAAAAAGGATTGCTTTCACATAGGGAGATTTATCTATGTTTGGTTAGGTGTTTGGGAGATTTTCTCCCAAACAAGTTTCTGGAACAAGTTTCTCAAACATTTTCTCAAATATTTTCCCAGACAACTTTTTCTCTCTATAAAAAGTGTCTCTGAAACATTTTTCTCCTAGACAAGTTTCTAAGACACTTATAACCAAACAACGTCTCAGAGTTTTGTTTCTAAAAATTGTTTCAGAAACACTCAAAACGAACACAATAGTTACATCTTCCAACACTTTGGAAATGACATTTGGCAGTAGCAGCAGCACAAAAAACTTGACCAATGACCAGCATCCCAGCCCTCAGCATCTGGATGTTTAAGAAATAAACAGAAGCAGTATCGTTAGACAGCCGCTCATAAGTAGTAGACCTTTAGAATTACTCAGGAATACGATCATGGATATTAAAACACCATCATACGACTTTGAGTCTATTCCCATGGTGAGACAAAAATTTTAAGGGCAAATATTCCTATGTTTATGTATCATGAGGCATGACTAGATTTTGGGCTTGACTACTCTGATACGGTGGAAACTGTTATGTACATGGAAATTAGTATCTATCAAATAAGTGTAAAAATAGATTGTGCTTTTTTTGGCAAGTAATTTTGAGTTCATATTTTTTGTAGTCCAACCCTTAGGTTGTATGTGATAGATGAATTATATTTGATTGAAAATTCATCACAAAAATTGAAGCATGATCGTTTTAATGGCACACGTAGATTTCATTCCAGGTCTTTGACTAAGAAATCTAAATCATGGATCCATTCAATGTATAGATAATGCTACTCGCGGGGACTGACACGTCAGCAGTGACCATCGAGTGGGCCATGTCGCTTTTGCTCAACCATCCCAATGTTTTAAACAAGGCTAGAAGTGAACTAGACACAATTGTAGGGAATAATCGTATAGCAAATGAACTGGATTTTTCCAAGCTACCCTACCTCCAAAACATCGTCAAGGAGACCCTCCGACTATTTCCAGCAGCGCCACTCTTGGTGCCACATGAGTCGTCTGATAATTGTACCATCGAAGGATATGACGTGGCACGTGGCACGATATTATTGGTAAATGCATGGGCCGTTCATAGGGACCCAAAGGTGTGGGAAGACCCAACAAGTTTCAGACCAGAGAGGTTTGAAGATGGAATAAATGATGCGTACAAATTAATACCATTTGGGGTTGGAAGGAGGAGTTGTCCAGGGGCGGGACTTGCCAATCGGGTGGTAGGAATGACTTTGGCGGCGTTGATTCAATCCTTTGAGTGGGTGAGGATAAATGAAGAGTTAGTGGACATGTCCGAGGGGCAAGGGCTCACTATGCCTAAGTCTAAGCCATTGGAGGTTATGTGCAGAGCACGCGATACGATGGTAAATGTGCTATCCGAGTTGTAAGAAAGTTTTATTCTAATTTTACTATTGTAATAATGTTTCATGTTTGTAAGTTTGAATATCTTTTCCTCGGTCCACCTTCAGTTGTAATACTTGTTTGAACTGTTTACTGATGAATAAAGTAGATATTGCAATTTGTATTTCACTCCAATGAGTGCATTTTATGCTTCATGAATACCCACCAAATGCAACGAAACTATTATTATTATTGCCTACCGATATGAAAAACCATAAGTTAAAGTCTACATTTCCATCGAAGGTGCGTTTTGTTTTTCATGAAATATCCAGGAAATGCAAGAAAGAAAAAACAAAAAATTCTCAGCAAAAAGGAAAATTTTGTCAAATTTTTTAAATGATTAGAAAGATTAAAAAGAAATGAGAGAAAAAAATTCACAACGAACGCAACCAAAATCCAACTAAATTGGCATCCGGAAGCCGGTTGAGCCCCACAGAAGCACCCAAAAGTTAAGGGCAATTCAACAAAAACAGGAATATAAAGAGGGCAATGCCCAAACCAAAAATTAAGAAAAACAGAAAATTAGAGTCCCATTGAATCCTAAAAGCTTGGGCAGTAGGGGGAGTGGATAATCCTCAGGGGACCCGGAGAGGTCATCAACAGCAAGAGCAGCAGCAGATTAGCAGGTCCGCAAAAATCCAATATTTTGTTGGGTAAAATGCACAAACCTCCCCTGAGGTTACTAACAAATGCAATAATCTCTCCTGAAATTTTGGAAAATTCAGTAATTTCCCTTACTTTTTGAAAGTATTTGATCGTTACCCTACTCTAACTAACTTCCGTTAATTTTGGATGAAATTTGCTGATGTCAGCAAAGATAGTTTTGTAAATTCCAAAAATACAACTCCAATGTCTATAATAACACTATTAATTTGCCCTCACCTCCTCTCAATGCACACAAAACCTCTCTCTCTCCTCACCTCTTCTTCCCACTCCAAAACATAGGATAAAATGCGCTGACCACCCCTGAGGTTTCTAACAAATGCAAAAACATCCCCTCAGGTTTTGAAAAATACAAAGACCTCCCCTACTTTACAAAATATTAGACCATTTCTTCCCTCAGGGTAACTTCTATCAGAATTTAACAGATTTTAATTGGAAATTCTGAAAATACCTTCCTAATGTGTATAAATATGAAGGAAATTCTTAAAAAAAATTATTGTCTTTCAAAATATTTCACACATCATCTTCATTTTCTCATCGTATAAAAATCTTATAAATTTTTATTTATTTATTTTTGTATTTGTGAATTTTGTGTTTTGTTTTTATAGATTATTAATTTCTCTTGATGAAATGAATATAAGAATTAAAAAAAATTATATCTAAAAGTTCAAAAGAAAATTACTAAAAATGAAAATAATTCAAAACGGACAAAATTTTAAGATTTTTTTTTTCATTTTTTGAACTTTCAAAAATGGACACAAAATGATTCAAAATGCAAAATAAAAAATTACAAAAAAAAATGTAGCGACAATTTTTTTTTTTTAAGTTTATAAGGTGTATTTAACAAAGAGGAGCATAAACTTAAATAAAGATTATAAGATTAAATTTTTCTTTTTCTTAAATAAACCTAATAAACTCAAACCTTTTTATCGCTACTCATTTTTTTTTTTTTTGGTAATTTTCTATTTTGCATTTTAAATTATTTTGTATGTTTATGAAAACTCCAAAAAATTCAAAAAAAAAAAAATCTAAACAAATTTGTCCGTTTAAATTATTTTCGTCTTTAGAGAACTTTTCTTTTAATTTTTAGACATAAAATTTTAATTTTTAAATTTATTTCGTCAAGATGAATTAATAATTTATAAAAATTAAATGCAAATTCACAAATACAAAAAAAAAATTAAATTAAGATTATAATATTTTCATATGGTGAGAAAATAAAGATAATGTGTGTAGTATTTTGGGAGATAAGAATTTTTTTTTAAGAATTTCCTTATTTTTAGGGGGGTATTTTTTGAATTCTAAATTAAAATCTATTAAAATTTAACAGAATTTAGGCCCCATTTGCCTTAACTGTATTGACTAGATTATCCGGCGTCGTTTTTTTGTCTTTATTCAAATTTTTTTTGTATTTGTTATTTTTATATCATTTTTTCGTGGATTATTGGTTCGTATCGACGAAAGGAATCTAAAAAGTATAAAATTATGTCGAAAAGTTAAAAAAAAAGTCACTAAAGACGAAAAATAAGCCAAAACGGACGCTGTTTTTGGCTTATTTTTTGTCTTTTCTGAACTTTTTTCAAATGTAGCCGATGATTGAGAACTTTTCTGAAAGCTCTTGTCGAGACGAACCAACAATCATCAAAAAAATGATGAAAAACAAAATATTAAAGAAAAATTTCAAATAAGGACAAAAAACTAAACAGTGAATAATCCAATAATCCAGTCACGCCAAATAGACCCTTACCTTGAAGAGAAAACAGTCTAATATTTCGTAAAGTAGAAGAGGTTTCTACATTTGTCAGAAACCTCACGGGAGGTCAATGCATTTTACCCCAAAAAATAAGATGGACTCTTTGCATCATACTATTAGTGGCCGACTGGAAGAATATTAGTGGATGAAGGAGTATTTTCAGAGGATAAGTTATTGAAAGGAAATAAAATAAGAAAGAATATTATTTTTAGAGAGTTAACCTACATTGATGTGATGTTTATAGAAAAGAAATAAAAAAGAGGATAAATACTAACTGGGGGAGAATAGAAGAGGCTTTGAAGTTCCGGTAGATCACAGCGGTATCCTACCATCACTACGATGTCAAGATCTCTGCAAATCTTCTCATGTTCAATAGTCAGAGTTATCTCCAGTGCTCTCGTTTCTCCTAGTTTGGGAAGGTCTTGGTGAGGCGGAGAATCTGAGATGGGGAGCAGGTGGGAGTGGATTTTGGGATTAGGGTTAATGTGGGTTGGTTTAGTGGAATTTTTTTAGTGAGAAGTTTTTTGGTTGGTGCCCTGATTTAGGCGTGGGTTTTGGGGCCAATCCGGGTTTCGGCCCAAGTTTGTTTCTCCTTTGTATTTCATTAATGTTTCTTCTTATATATTAATTTTTGCCATTCAAAAAATAAAATAAAATAGAAAGGGGATAAAAAAGTAAATGGCTTGAATGGGGTATTAAAACATGAAAATAAAATAGTACTTAATTTGGATGGAGAATAAAATAAGGGACAAGGTTGTTTTGTAGTTGTAATAAGAAAGAAAAAGTATTATTCTTGGCTAATACCTGTGGATAACTTTTAGACAGGGCGGGGGTGTTCAAAAATAATATCCCTCTATCCCCTCTAACAGAGAATATTTTTGAAGGGGTGAAAATTTAGCCCCCTGTATTTTTGTCCTCAATATATCACGTCGACTCTTATACCCCTCTAAAAATTATCCTCATTTCTTATCTCTCATCCAGACGGTCCCTTAAAGTGTTCCAATCACTCATTTGCCTTTGTGCCACAGGTGAAAACTAATTGACCTGCTATTCCAAATAAGATAATTCTTCTTCCCACTCAAAATCAACCCATATAGAATTTTTTCCATCTTATATGCTGCTGCAGTTTTTTGGGGTTAATTATTCGTCACCACATAAATCTTGTTTCTCTTCGTCTTCTTTGGGTTCTTTAAATTTGAGAGGATTTTTTTTCTTTCTTTCTTTTCTTTGTATTCTAGCTTGGGTGTGGTTTGGTATCTTAGATAGTCTCGTACTTAGCTATTGGAAATACCAGGCCATTGTCAAAACCAACTGGCCACTTTAAAAAAAAATGCGACTCATGGACAAATCCATCCATACAAATCCCCCCAAAATAATGCCACACCTGAGGTGGGACTAAGTTATTCCATAAATGGGCCGCTATGTTAATTAGAGTGGACATATCAATCCTATCCGGATTGTAATCAAACACCGGCTGAAATCGGATTAAAATGGAATAGTCCAATCTAGAGGTAAGCAATTCGACAACCAAACGTGCTCAAAGGACCAACTTTTTTAAGGTAGTCTATTTTCCTGCAATAGCTTCTCCTAATACATAATTATTACTAAAAGTTTCTTCCTAGTGAATCACACATCATTTTGAAAAAAGAAAAAGAAAACGAAAAATTGGTAAAAAAAACAAATTCGACCTGATTTGGTTTATTAAGAATATGTTAATTTAATTTATGAATCAGGGTCTCTAATTTGAAAAGTTTTAATGCCCAAGGTCCTTTTATAGACGAATTTGCCCCTGAACGCGAAGAGATAATTTTATCTAATAACATTATTATTTCGAAAACTAGCAAATAACGTTGTTCATTAAGGTATCTGTTAAAAACAACAGATGATGTTAATTAATAACACTAACATGTAACTTCATCTAATAAAATTATCATTTCAAAACTAAAAGATAAAGTTATTTTCTTAATATACGAACTAGATAATATTACATGTTGATTTGATATATCTATTATTAGTCAAATTAAGAAATACAACACATATGATTTTATCTGATAACATTATTACTTCGAAAACTAACAAGTAACATTGTTAAGATATCTCTTTAAATCGACAGAAATGTTAACTAATAAATACTAACAAATATAGTGATCTAATAAAACAGATAACGTTATTTGTTAATGTATCTGTTAAAAGTGACAAATAATGTTAACTGATAAACATTAACAAGTAACTTTATCTAATGAAATCATCGCTTTTATATCTAACAAACAGATAACGTTATCGCGTATTTATTAGAGGGGTATTTTTGAAACTTATGCGCCAAAAAAACTTCTGTCTGTAACTTAGTTTGAAATGAACTTATTTGGCTAAAAATCAACTGTTATGGACTTTCAACCGAATCTCACAAAAGAAAATTAGCTCAGATTATGTGTGCAATTGATTTGTCAATATCTTATACTTAAGCATTATAATACTGTCTTAAAAAATAAAATATATAATAACTCTCACTCAATCTTCTTCCTTAATCAAACATAAAAAAAATCTTTTAAGATCTCACTATTTTCTAAATAAACCAAACAAATAAAAAATGTCTTCGTTTCCTCATCATCTCCTCGCCTTCTAATTCCAAACTAAACATTAGAATTACATAAAAGTATTTTACTTATTGATTTAAAAATTACAGAATTTTTCGTAAAGAACCTTTAAAGATGAACGAAAGGAATGGAGTACTTTTTTTTATTGGAAACGTTTATTACAAACTAAATGGCATTAAGACATTCCCTGGAATCTAACCAGATATGTCGAATAAACTTATAAACATATATATAAAATATGGTGTTAGAATCATGGACACGTCACGTACTGTTTTTTTTTTTTCAATTGGACAAGGATATAGTAAATGATGATAAGAAGCGGGTTGTTAAAACATCCACATCAGTTTTTCTATTTTTTGGAATAAATTAAAGAGTAATTCTCACTTTTTTATTTTAGGGAGCCACGTTTTTTAATGTCTTATGCATCAAATTTTCTATTATATTCCTATTTTATTAAAATATTCTTTCTTTTTTTCCCTTTCATATTCAACTCAAATGGAGGGAGAAGAAAGAAATGGGAAGAAAAATATAAGGACGCTATAATAAGTCATTGTAGCATTCACAGAAAAAATATTTAACTGTTGGTTGCTATGTAACGCCCCGAATTTTGGACACGTTAATAAAAAGAGTAAAGTAACTAAAATACCATCATTATATTGAAATACGAGTTTGATACATGAGATCGTCAAAATACATTTCAGAAGAGACTGTTTACATTCAAAAAGACTTTAAAAGTAAAGTCAGAGCAGTTTAAACTAGTCTAAGTGATCCACGGCTCGATCACGTCTTCTGCGGGGTAAGCGTCATCATAAGGTGTAAAGTCGGGTCCGGCTCCATCATCGTCAGTACCTGGTTATGAAATACCAGGGGCAGGAGGAAGTTGCACCATGAGTTTTGACACTCAGTAAGTTTCCTACCCTTAAGTTTCCCTTTTAATGTTTTAGAGCATTTTACAAGAATATGCAATGTGTAAATGTGTAGAAATAATCAAAGTTTGGTAGTATCATACAATAAGTGTGAACAGTGATAAATATAAGATTTAACCGAATGAATAGAATTGCAGTTTATAACTAACACAGAGTATATTAATTCCAAATCCTTCACAGTACTCGACTTTAATCAATATTCCAAAGCATGACCACGTCATATAATTCAAAAAGGCTTTTCTAACATCAATGACATCGTCATATATTTCGAATAGGCTTCTCTCAATCAATAAAGTCCAAATGGTGCTCCTGAACGATAACGATCCCGACCGCCCAACTAACCGATGCTTCCCAACCGCCCTGCGCCCCAACCGCACTGCTCCCGATCGTCATGTTCCCAATCAAGATGCTTTCCCTAACATTATATCCTTTCCTATCGCGCCGGACAATATAAGTTTAAAGTTTACACTGGAAGATCGTTAGACTAGAAAAGGCACGATAGGGCTAGATATAATTTCGGCTCAAGCGAAATTTGGCTAAACGCACGACACGGCTAAATTACAACGCTTGGGTGATACAAAAGTTTGGGTCTATCACACCCTCTGGTTAAAGTCAAAGCTCGGCTCATGTCGCATCACGGCTACAAGACACGCATAATATTCCCACGGGGAATAAACCACAACAACTAAACGTATATTATTATCAGTGTGTTTACGTTCGGGTATCCACAGGACACCCTGAGTCAAGTAACCATAGCAATAATCAAGATAATTTCATGCTCGACTAATATTCAAACTACTAAATAGAAATTGCATAATAATAGGATAGTTGTGCAAATAAAAATTTAAAATAATATCATAGTGATTTAATTATAAGATAAATAAGTTTACTTATAATTAAATAAATTAGAGTAAATTTGTAATTTAAATATTTTAAGGATAAAACTGTAATTTGATAAAATAAGGACAAATCTGTAATTTTATAAACTAATAGGATTAATGTGTAATATAATAATTAATATTACTTTATATTTTAAACCTGGGGTGCAAATAGTAATTTATACAAAATAACTTATCCTCATAAATGAACTAATAACTACGGGGAAAAAATGTAATTTTGTTTTAACAAAATAAAACAGAAGCTTCGTCTGTAATTACCCGGCCGGACTGTCGTCTCACGTTCGGCACCATTTTCTTCCTACAGGACCTCGTAATACTCCGAACATTAAAACGAATACTCCAGAGTAAGAATCTTACATTGGATTGGAGTTTTTGGTCGCGTATCTGGTTCGCGGAGTGGCTGCTCTTCTTCTTCTTCCTCCTTCCTTCCTTCCTTCTTTCTGCTATTCCGTGGTGAAAAATAACAGAGGGGGGTTTCCTATTTATAGAGAAAGGGAGGGGGAAGAGCAACGGCTGGGAGGAAATCCGGGAAATCCAACGGCGGGGGCGAAAGTGATGATGGTTTAGGGGTGGCTGGTGGCAGGAGTAGCTGACGAGGGACGGGTGATTGATTGGGAGCGGCGACTTGACGGGGAGGAGGTGGCTAAGGCAGAGAGGAGTAATGAGGCGGTTGATTGATGGGAGCGGCGACTTGACGGGGATGAGGTGGGGTGGTCAGAGAGGAGGCTTGGGGAAGACGTTCTGTTTCTCCGTTTTCCAACGCGCGCACACACACAGATATACGCACATATATATATGTATATATAAAATATATTAATCTTAATATATATAAAATCAGAACCGGACAGGAACCGGTCGGAAAACTCGAAAACCGGCCAAAAAACCCACTGAACCGGAACAAAACCGGCCAAAACCGGACGGAAAACCGGGTAGCCGGCCGGGCACGGCCCAGGCGCCGGGCACGGCCCAAATGCCGGGCACGGCCCAGGCCCAGTCCAAACCGGCCCAAACCCGGTCAGCCCAAAACCCGCCCAGGCAGCCCAAACCCGGGAGAGAGAGAGAAGAGAGAGAGAGAGAGAGAGAGAGAGGAGAGAAAAATAAAAATAAAAAAAATCGTACGCAAACGTAATAAAAAAATTATACGAGAAGTATAAAAATTTTCGAACTATTTATTTATTAAAAAATATTTACGGGTTATTACAACCTATCCCCCTTAACAAATTTCGTCCTCGAAATTACAAAGTGTCAGAAATAAAAAGGTGTGGGTGATTGGCTCGGATAACATCTTCTCTTTCCCAAGTAGATTCTTCAATGTTGCGATGACGCCATAAGACTCGAACAAGACGGATGGTCTTTCCTCGTAAAGTCTTCTCTCCATGGTCAATGATACGTATCGGCTGCTCTTCATAAGTAGTGTCCTCGTCGATGGTGACTTCTTCCCAATTGAGGATATGGGTCGGATGTGCCATGTATTTGCGAAGCATGGATACATGGAACACATTGTGCACACGATCAATCTGAGGTGGAAGTGCTAAACAATAAGCAACTTCTCCGACTCGCTGCAATATCTCAAATGGTCCAATATATCGTGGCGATAACTTCCCTTTCTTTCCAAATCTGATGATTCCTCTACGCGGTGAGATTTTCAAGAAAACGTGGTCTCCAATGTTGAAAGTCAGAGGTCTGGTTCTTTTGTCGGCGTAACTCTTCTGTCTACTCTGCGCTGTCAGAAGTCGCTGTCGGATGACTTTGATTTTCTCTGTGGTCTCTCGTACAAGATCTAGTCCTAAAAGACTAGTCTCTCCAACTTCAGTCCAACATATAGGTGATCGACATGGGCGTCCGTAAAGTGCTTCGTACGGCGCCATCTCGATACTCGCCTGATAGCTGTTGTTGTAAGCGAATTCTACTAAAGGTAGATGTCTCTCCCAATTACCTCGAAAATCTAGGACACACGCTCTAAGCATATCCTCCAAGGTCTGTATGGTTCGCTCTGACTGCCCATCTGTCTGAGGGTGAAAAGCTGTGCTCATACGAAGATCTGTTCCCAAGGCTTTCTGTAAGCTCTGCCAAAAAGTTGACGTGAATCTTGGGTCTCTGTCTGATACAATTGATACTGGTACACCATGCAGTCTGATGATCTCCTTGATATACAATCGGCTGTACGAATCCATTGTGTCAGATAGCTTGATTGGTAAGAAGTGTGACGACTTAGTCAAACGGTCAACGACAATCTAGATGGCATCGTGTCCCTGAATTGACTTCGGTAGTCCTGTCACAAAATCCATCGCTATATGTTCCCACTTCCATCCTGGTATAGGCAACGGCTGTAGCGTTCCTCCAGGTCTCTGATGTCCTGCCTTGACTTGCTGACATGTGAGACAAGTGGCTACGTACTTGGCCACATCTCTTTTCATTCCGCTCCACCAATAAGTTCGCCTCAAGTCCTTGTACATCTTATTCCCTCCAGGGTGGACAGCAAAGTTTGACTTGTGGAACTCTTTTAATACTGATTCTCTGAGCGTACCGAAGTCTGGCACGAAAAGACGTCCAAGATATCTCAATCCTCTGTCTGCTCCAATAGTCCATCCTGCTGATGATTCTCCTTTAGCTAGTCGGCTCTTGACGAGATCTGACTCCGAATCAAGGGTCTGTACCTTCAGAATTTCTTCATGAAGTGCCGGCGTAACTATTACTGCACACAGATAAGCTTCTCCTTGCTGTTCCTTCTGCTGGAGTCCGTACTCCTGTATCTGGTTCATTAGTTTCCACTCTCTGACTGCCAAACTGGCAACGTGTCCTCGAGACTTGCGACTAAGTGCATCTGCTACGACATTAGCCTTTCCCGGGTGATAGGACAAGGTGAAGTCGTAATCTTCTAGATACTCCATCCAACGTCGTTGTCTCATATTCAGATCCTTCTGAGTGAATATGTACTTGAGACTCTTGTGATCCGTGAAAACTTCAAACTTCTCACCGTAAAGGTAATGACGCCAAATCTTAAGCGCGTGTACCACAGCGGCAAGCTCTAAGTCATGAGTCGGATAGTTTTGCTCGTGTATCTTCAGCTGGCGTGATCCGTAGGCTATGACCTGTCCTTCTTGCATAAGCACAGAGCCTAATCCATCCTTTGATGCGTCACAGTAGACGATGTACCCAATATCTCGTCGTGGAACGATAAGAATAGGGGCATTGGTCAATCTATTCTTCAACTCTTGAAAAGACTTCTCACATGCATCGCTCCAATCGAACTTGATTCCCTTCTGAGTTAGCCGAGTCATTGGTTTGGCAAAAGCCGAAAAGTCCATGATGAATCGTCTATAATAACCGGCTAGTCCCAAAAAGCTACGAATCTCGAAAACTGAAGTAGGCTTCTTCCAATCCTTGATGGCCTCGATCTTGCTGTCGTCGACGGAGATTCCTTTCTCTGACACAACGTGTCCTAGGAATTTGACTTCTTTCATCCAAAAGTCACACTTGCTAGCTTTGGCGTAAAGCCGATTATCTCGTAGAATCTGAAGTGTGGTCCTTAAGTGTTGCTCATGTAGCTCTTCCGTTACTGAGTAGATCAATATGTCGTCGATGAATACTACCACGAACTGGTCCAAGTACTGAGTAAAGATCTTATTCATGAGGCACATGAATACTGCTGGTGCGTTGGTAAGTCCGAAAGGCATCACTAGAAACTCATAGTGGCCATACCTTGTTCGGAAAGCTGTCTTCTGAATGTCTGAATCCCTAACTCGCAACTGATGATACCCGGATCGTAAATCAATCTTTGAGAAACAAGTTGCTCCTCTAAGTTGATCAAACAGGTCATCGATTCGAGGTAGTGGATATCGATTCTTGCTTGTGACTCGATTGAGTTGTCTATAGTCAATACAGAGTCGAAGTGTGCCTTCTTTCTTCTTCACGAACAGTGCTGGAGCTCCCCAGGGTGAAGTGCTCGGTCGAATGAATCCTTTCTCTAGAAGATCTTGAAGCTGAATCTTCAATTCCTTCAATTCGGCTGGTGCCATTCTGAATGGTGCCATGGATATTGGTGTTGTTCCAGGTAGAAGCTCAATGGTGAAATCCAATTCTCGAGTCGGCGGTAGTCCAGGTAGCTCATCGGGAAATACATCAGCGTACTCACAGACTACGCGTGGTAATCCCAATTCCATTCGATCTTCTTCTCCTAATGTCAGACTAGCTAACCATCCGGTTAGGTTGTCATGCCATCGTGATCGGGTCCTTGGTAGTGACATAAACTCTTGCCTATCCCCCTTAAATTTGAAACAAGTTCCATCTAAGGAGTAGGCCGTCACTGTTTTCTGGTGACAATCGATAATAGCGCGGTGAGTGGATAACCAGTCCATGCCTAGGATGACATCAAAGTCGGCCATGGCTATGACTCGAAGGTCACACGTTAGGCGCAATCCTGAGACTTCTATCTCACAGTTCTTACAAACTAAGCCCACAGAAACTAGTCCTCCTAAAGGTGAGGTAACGCACATAGGAGTTTCTAGTTGTTCAGGTACAAGTTCTAAAGTACTAACACATGCTGTTGATATAAACGAATGCGAAGCACCCGTATCAAATAAAGCTGTAATGCACGAGTTTAACAGTACTAGTGTACCTTGTATGACCGAAGGATCATACACTTCTTCTTCTGTGGCTTCAGCTTCTCCTTCTCCTTGGAGGGAAAAGATCCTTCCTCCATTGTTCGGCCTGGGCCCAGTCGGTCCTCTGTTCTGTCCTGTTTGATTGTTCTGCCCGGGCCTCTGCTGGTTGCCAAAATTATTCCGTGGCTGCCACTGTCCTTGTGTCTGCTGTTGAGGTCCTCCAGCTGGAGTGGTCCCCACTCTCTGTTGGTTAGCTCCAGTGGCATTGGATGGACACTGAGTTTTGATATGGCCTTCTTTGCCACAACCAAAACAAGTGACAGAATTCTGCTTCCCCGGGTGATGTGGCGTGGAATAAGGAGCACTCCTCTGCTGAAACTGCTGGTTCTGCTGGGGTGGTGGTTGATTGTAGTTGCTGACATTGTTGCGGCTGACGGTGTTGTTGCGGTTAAAGTTTCCAGTGTGGTTGTTATTGAAGTTGTTGCCGTAAGACCTTTGTATGGGGTTCTCTCTTGAATTTCGCATTGGTCCACCTAACTGTGGTCGATTGCGGCTGTCAAAGATTCTCCTTGAATCAGATGCTTCTTGCTCTACCAGTAGAGCACACTCTACGACTCCAGCGTAGGTCTATTCTCTTTGAGTTACTACACCCTTCCGGATGTAGGGGCTGAGTCCCCACTCAAATTTCCTGGCCCTGGTGGCGTCAGTTGCCACATGCTCAGGGGCATGTCGAGAAAGTTCTTCAAAGCGGGCGGCGTACTGAGTAACCGTACGGTTGCCTTGTTTGAGGTTCAGAAACTCTAGGACCAAAGCCTGCTTCACAGGGGTAGGAAAATACTTAGCTACGAACAAGGTCTTGAAAGTCTCCCAGTTCATCATCTCATCATCGTGCGTTGTCTTCACTAGGTCCCACCAGTAATCTGCCTCTCCTTGAAGCTGATACGTTGCTAGAGCCACTCGATCTCCATTGTCGGGAACTTGCATGATGTGCAGTAGCTTCTGAGTCTGCTTAAGCCAAGCCTCTGCAGCTCCAAGATTAACATCGCCGGTGAAGACCGGTGGTCGTCTTTTGCAGAACTCATTGAGCAAGATACTACGGTTGGGTTGCCCATAGTAATGTGGAGGTGCATATGGTTGATATTGTTGAGGAGGCAGCGGAGCTGTACGATTAACTGAGATAGGGGGTGGAGGTGGTGGTTGACAGTGTTGGTTGTGTTGATTCTGTCCAGTTGTGTCACTCGTGTTTGCTCCGTTACGTGTTTCTACCATATTTCTACATTTAAACAATCATAGGCCTAAATAAGAACGAGTAAAGAACACAATTTATAAAAGAGAATACTTCATTAAACTTAAGTCATTTAAACAAAGCTAGGCCGAATCATGCATACTACAAAGTGAATGTATGCTATGATTTTATACGTTGTGGAGTGTTTTACAAAGGTTTTTCTAGTTAAGCTCGCAAAATAACACTCTTTACGCTACGCAAATCCGTCACTGAAAAAGACGGGGATAGTCTTGGCGGAGGTGAGATTCACGCTCTCGGGTGGTCTCAATGCAGCCGAAACATCGCCAGTAAGTTTTGTAACTCCAAGAGTTACGCTCCCACGGATTCTGCAGCTGACGATCTTCAATCATAAAAGGGCGCTCTATGTAGACAAACCGATTGGTGAAGTCCACATTTCCTTCAGGATCCACGATCCTACTTTCGTCATCCGGCCTTGCTATCTGCACCCATGAGTGGAGCGCGGTGTTTCCCACTTTCTCTACAAAACCGACGGGCAAGCTCAGTAGGTAGTTGCCGTTGGGATCTTGGTCTAGGAGCATCACTGGCCCCAAGAAATAAGGCTCCGAACGCACTTTCCAAGAGCATCTCTTTGCTGGTGAGATCTTCACATATACCATAGTGCCTGCCTCAATGTCAGGGCTCCAACCCCACTGTCTCCACGTTTCGACTTCCATTGGTATCTTCTCGGGTTCAGGTGTCGGTGGTTGTTCGACATCGCTCTCTGGGTTGGCATCCTCGGCTTCTTCGTACGCTCTGATTTCTGCAAGGTAAGCGTCTTCGTCGTCGTTTTCGTCGTCGCTATGCACTGGCTCGTACTGGAACCACTGTGCTGCTTCCTCCCAGTCTGGTAATGGCTCTGGAGCCGCTGGTGGTATGTATCCCGGTGCGTCCTCAGGGAATTCCATCTCTGGTGCCTCGAAGGGGGGAATATATTCGTCATCTCCTGGAAAAGGAGGCTCTTCAGGATCTTCATCCTCGCTGTTGTCGTCGTTAGCGCTACTATAGTCAGTGCTGCTATTGTCAGTGCTGCTGTCGCTGTCGTCTGAATATGGGACCAATTGTGGCCCGTCCACTGGTAGTCCGTCCATAAGTTCGTCTTCCGAGATATCGTCGTCTGAGTATTGCGGTCCGCTCTTATAATCCATCTGTAAAGTAATTATAAATTAGACTTATGTATATCGTATCATAAAAGGAAAAAGACAAATAAAAGTCTAATTACTCGGAGTAAGAACGCTCGAAAGTGTAAGCTACCCAAATCTACCCAAGGTCGAGAGGTGGTGAAACCTAAAGCTCTGATACCAAGTTGTAACGCCCCGAATTTCGGACACGTTAATAAAAAGAGTAAAGTAACTAAAATACCATCATTATATTGAAATACGAGTTTGATACATGAGATCGTCAAAATACATTTCAGAAGAGACTGTTTACATTCAAAAAGACTTTAAAAGTAAAGTCAGAGCAGTTTAAACTAGTCTAAGTGATCCACGGCTCGATCACGTCTTCTGCGGGGTAAGCGTCATCATAAGGTGTAAAGTCGGGTCCGGCTCCATCATCGTCAGTACCTGGTTATGAAATACCAGGGGCAGGAGGAAGTTGCACCATGAGTTTTGACACTCAGTAAGTTTCCTACCCTTAAGTTTCCCTTTTAATGTTTTAGAGCATTTTACAAGAATATGCAATGTGTAAATGTGTAGAAATAATCAAAGTTTGGTAGTATCATACAATAAGTGTGAACAGTGATAAATATAAGATTTAACCGAATGAATAGAATTGCAGTTTATAACTAACACAGAGTATATTAATTCCAAATCCTTCACAGTACTCGACTTTAATCAATATTCCAAAGCATGACCACGTCATATAATTCAAAAAGGCTTTTCTAACATCAATGACATCGTCATATATTTCGAATAGGCTTCTCTCAATCAATAAAGTCCAAATGGTGCTCCCGAACGATAACGATCCCGATCGCCCAACTAACCGATGCTTCCCAACCGCCCTGCGCCCCAACCGCACTGCTCCCGATCGTCATGTTCCCAATCAAGATGCTTTCCCTAACATTATATCCTTTCCTATCGCGCCGGACAATATAAGTTTAAAGTTTACACTGGAAGATCGTTAGACTAGAAAAGGCACGATAGGGCTAGATATAATTTCGGCTCAAGCGAAATTTGGCTAAACGCACGACACGGCTAAATTACAGCGCTTGGGTGATACAAAAGCTTGGGTCTATCACACCCTCTGGTTAAAGTCAAAGCTCGGCTCATGTCGCATCACGGCTACAAGACACGCATAATATTCCCACGGGGAATAAACCACAACAACTAAACGTATATTATTATCAGTGTGTTTACGTTCGGGTATCCACGGGACACCCTGAGTCAAGTAACCATAGCAATAATCAAGATAATTTCATGCTCGACTAATATTCAAACTACTAAATAGAAATTGCATAATAATAGGATAGTTGTGCAAATAAAAATTTAAAATAATATCATAGTGATTTAATTATAAGATAAATAAGTTTACTTATAATTAAATAAATTAGAGTAAATTTGTAATTTAAATATTTTAAGGATAAAACTGTAATTTGATAAAATAAGGACAAATCTGTAATTTTATAAACTAATAGGATTAATGTGTAATATAATAATTAATATTACTTTATATTTTAAACCTGGGGTGCAAATAGTAATTTATACAAAATAACTTATCCTCATAAATGAACTAATAACTACGGGGAAAAAATGTAATTTTGTTTTAACAAAATAAAACAGAAGCTTCGTCTGTAATTACCCGGCCGGACTGTCGTCTCACGTTCGGCACCATTTTCTTCCTACAGGACCTCGTAATACTCCGAACATTAAAACGAATACTCCAGAGTAAGAATCTTACATTGGATTGGAGTTTTTGGTCGCGTATCTGGTTCGCGGAGTGGCTGCTCTTCTTCTTCTTCCTTCCTTCCTTCCTTCTTTCTGCTATTCCGTGGTGAAAAATAACAGAGGGGGGTTTCCTATTTATAGAGAAAGGGAGGGGACAGAGCAACGGCTGGGAGGAAATCCGGGAAATCCAACGGCGGGGGCGAAAGTGATGATGGTTTAGGGGTGGCTGGTGGCAGGAGTAGCTGACGAGGGACGGGTGATTGATTGGGAGCGGCGACTTGACGGGGAGGAGGTGGCTAAGGCAGAGAGGAGTAATGAGGCGGTTGATTGATGGGAGCGGCGACTTGACGGGGATGAGGTGGGGTGGTCAGAGAGGAGGCTTGGGGAAGACGTTCTGTTTCTCCGTTTTCCAACGCGCGCACACACACAGATATACGCACATATATATATATATATGTATATATAAAATATATTAATCTTAATATATATAAAATCAGAACCGGACAGGAACCGGTCGGAAAACCCGAAAACCGGCCAAAAAACCCACTGAACCGGAACAAAACCGACCAAAACCGGACGGAAAACCGGGTAGCCGGCCGGGCACGGCCCAGGCGCCGGGCACGGCCCAAATGCCGGGCACAGCCCAGGCCCAGTCCAAACCCGGTCAGCCCAAAACCCGCCCAGGCAACCCAAACCCGGGAGAGAGAGAGAAGAGAGAGAGAGAGAGAGAGGAGAGAAAAATAAAAATAAAAAAAATCGTACGCAAACATAATAAAAAAATTATACGAGGAGTATAAAAATTTTCGAACTATTTATTTATTAAAAAATATTTACGTGTTATTACATGCTATATTTATGATTTTTCAGCATGTGGGAGATGAAAAGTTTGACAAAAAGCCCAAGTATATGAAAATTCCACATCGGTTTATGAATGCGAACGACTTTTAAACATGGCTATCAAAATTCGTAACTCCATAACCCGGGCATTAAAAATTTATTCAGTATCGTTGGTGTCGCAACACACTCTAACACCCCACATTCGTGCAAAGTCGAGACTCCCGTGATTGTTAGATGTATGGTATCTTGACTAGACCACAATCCGATGAGACCCTAGACCTGGCCTAATTCAGCAGCAATGCGCACAGTAAAAAGACCGAAGCTCACATACAATGAGTCCTCCCTCCTTCACAGAATTTGGCTAAACCAACACACACAACCCAATTTGATGAAAAGTCAACTTTTTCCATCTAGCTGGGAAAAACATATCGATATGCATATTATGAAGTAAGCATTATACCATAAACTCATGATAGGGAATATATGATCTTTGAATTTGTCCCATATGACAATAAGCTAGTCAAACTCGCAACATACGTACCCAGCCCAATAAAGAACTTTGGAACAGATACAAATGTATTACGATATCAAATAAAATTAAAAAAATAAAACCTCCATGTTTAACTGTTTAAGTCTAATCTCCAAGTTAGTAGACCAATAAAATGGAATGGCCTTTGAAAGATTAAAAAGGACATAACTGGGATTTAATTATTCTCATTGGGGGTCCAAGAGCCATATCACAAAATTAAATCAACATCATTACCTACCGCACGAGTAAAAATTCCAAACGAACCTTCAACGTCAAATTCTTTTAAAGCACAATTCAGATATCGTTTCCCGTCTTTTTCCCAACAAAAAAAAAATGAACAAAGTGTTTTGGCATTTTGCAATACAAAAAATCACACTGGTCCAAACTCCAAACCAAAAGCAAAACAGTCTTAAATCACAAACAATCAAAATTCTTATTGGAGTTCTTTTTTATCGACAAAGAATTTTTTTTATTAATCCTTGAAAAAGATTAAAACATTAAAGAGAAACAAAGCCAGCTGAGGATATCACATCGACCAAAACTGAACTCCAACTATTGATTTGATGCTATTTGTAATAACCCGGTATTTTAAATTAATAAAAATACAATTTTTATTTACTTAATTGGTATTTATAATCACGAAACAGTTTTAAACATAACTGAGAAGAAATATAGATTAGACGAACAAACCAGAACACGTGTTTCATAAAATTTTCTTAAAATAAATTCGTCACCTCACTACAAGAAATTTTAGATTTAGCAGCACTCTAAACCATCACAAAAGATTCAGAAAAGCGCTGCTATAGATCTGAGAAGGCTATACCAACGGTTGGAAAAATGTCAGCTAAAGCGTCGCGAGATGACCGTCGCTATAGGGTTATAGCAACGCTTTTTGCAAGTGCTGGTACAAACCTTATTTTACTAACAGTTTATTTAGCGACGCTTACGGACGCTGGTACAGATAATTTACCTTTCTAGGGACGTTTTTCAAAGCGTCGCTATAGTTCAAATTAGTCCAATTATTCCCTACAATTTGAAATATATTATACATTCTTTTTAAAAGGAGCACTCAATATATTCATAATTAAAACTCTATTTCATAAAGTTGCATTTTCATTAAATAAAATAAAACTTATATATCAAAATTCAAATTCCATTAAATAAACATGTCACAGTCAAAGCTGACTCTACAAAATAAAACGCAATATTAGTATTTTATATATACAAGTCCAACATCGAACCTCAATCCAGTAGTTATTTGTTCATTTCCAGAGCAATAACAAAAGGAGTGTATGAAGCATCAACATTAAAAAACCAAGAACCAATTCAGATAACTTAGAATCAAGTTCAATAGCTCCAAGATATGAGCAAATTGCTTCATGTCCTTTGCCTGCACATTGCAAACAACTTCTGTCACCTCTCAGAGATTAGATACATTTTGAATCGTTACTTCCTCTTTTTCTGCCCGCAAAAGTTGAGACCCAATAAATCAGAACAAAACTAAGAGCATGTATTTATTTCCTTGTAAATGAGCATATATTCGAACAAAACGGATTGCAAGTATCAGGAATGTCAACCCTTCTAATTGCAAGAAAAATAAAGGAATACCTACGCTAAAGATTATCCAGACAATTACGAGGAAAGCGCATAATTACAGAACCCAAAATTAAGAGAAGAATGCTTAAAGGGTCTAATCTTAGAAGATTTAACTCTTATAGTCAACCGCAATTTGATCAACCAAAAGATCAGGGAATTGTCAAATCCTTTTTTTGCCTCATGAAATACACCAAAATTTGCCCAAACTAACTTTCCTATACTATCATGTAATCTTTGCTACTGTATTTTCCCGAAGGCCAAGAGGTCTCAAGCCTCTAGGTGCCTTGGATGGAAAGTAGAAGAAACACAACGAAGATAAGATATACTCCATGAGACTTGACTACACTTCAAGATGGGCAACCAAAAACAGAGACAGGAGTCGATCGAAGAACAATGGATGCAAGAAAGAATATCAAACAGGGGAAGTTTGGACAAAATCAAACCTTCAGATTGATGAACTAATGATCTAAGTTCGCACCTTCAGTACCGATCGAAGTTCATACCTTCAAAATCAGTAGTTCAAACCTTCAGATACAGAAGTTCAGATGAATTCCAAAAAAAAAAACCTTACAATTTAGGCGTTTATCCAAAAAAAAAACTTACGATTTAGGGCTAACTTCCCTTATTACATTTTCCGGACTGCTCCAGTGTTGGTTCTGTTTCTGGTTCCAAGATTGTCGAGGCATCTGTAGGAGCATCCATCGACATCAATTCAATGCAATGATCTTTAACAACCTGATTAGGGAAACAAGAGTAAATGTCAACTGTACTGAATGATACTCGCAAAATAAATTTACGGTGATTTTACATAGATGACTTTGAAATGAACGAATTCGAAATCACTATTCGAGAATGGATTCGAAATATTCAGAATGGAGGACTGGAAATTACAATACGACTATACGGTAAGCCACATTTTAGTTAATTCCTTGTGTTTCTAGAACCATAATTTAGAATCCACAATTGTTGGAGTTCAGGGCATGTCTAAATTAGTGGAATTTAGAGAAAAAGTACATATGATGGAGGACTAAAGTGGAATTTATTAGTGGAAACTCCAGCATTGGATGAACATTCTTCAATTAACCAAATTGTATTACTATACTCACAACCAGTCTGAAGCAGACTGTACAGGTTTCCGAAGCTAACTACTTCATATGCAATGCCTATAATATCTACAAACGAGGAAAAAAAAAAGCGATTGCCGTTGAAATTCCTGTTATCACCGTAATTGTCTAGTCTCTGCAGAGATTTCAAGAAATTATCCTTTACATATGACTGTCAAACAGCCTTGAGGGAAAGAACCACAACAAAACATACCTTTCACAATCATTTCCATGGACATGAAGCCCCCAAGTAAATGAATATGTCGAGGAGCCGCTTTCACAATCAATGTGCCATAGCAGGAAGAGAAAGTCTGGGGAGCCGCATTTCATCAATGTTCCATAGAAAATCATTAGAAACAAGGAAGTACAAAGTCAAATGAGAGAATAGCCAAACCTTGTTTGTCAAAAGAGATGTGGGAACTTCTATATTCAGTGAGCAACTTTTCAGGAAAATTTCGTTCTCTATATCTCTTATAGCTGCTTTTATTAGAGGTAAATAGACAGTCACAACATCTTTGAAATCGCTATCTTGAATTTCATCCTTCTTCCTGAGATAGTTCATGTCGCAACAAGTTATATACGTCAACAGGGCTAAGGAATAGCAAGAGAGAGCAAAAAAAAAGAGTACAACACACTAGTTTAGTGAAATCGAAACAGATGGTACACCACTCATCAATGCCTCTCTATCTCCAGCCACAATGCTCGAGTAAATCCTGAGAATTCCAAAGCAATAGACATAATAAAGTAACTGAATCAGAGCTATAGTTGTATAAGAAATCCATTTATTCCTCGTTCACCTCTAAACAACCTTAACAACTACTGCAGAATGAGATTAGACTTTACCAGATTTCATATGTTTAGGAAAGCAAAATCAAAACCAAATAGGATGATTGAAACAGTTTCTACTTACATTTGGTGGCTACAGTTTGAACCCCTATTAATTCCACTTGTTACCCGATAACATTATATCTTCAAAAGATGGGGGAAAAAAACAAAAACAAAAGCATCAATGGTCCTATTAATGACGGCAAATAAAAGCATACCAGCAAAGGTTATGACCAAAAAAAACAATGCGACAGAAAGAGCTGATGAGACACAATCCACAGGAGCCCCTGATAACAAATAACCCCAGACCCTAACAACATTAGATCCCCAAATAACATGGAAAATTAAATCAAATGTGCAGTTTTAGAGCGCAAAACAGAAAAAGAACAAAGTAAAAAATAATACAACGTCAGAACCATCCCAAGTCCTTCTGTGGGAAGAGAGCAACAACTCTTAAAATCAACTAGGAAGACCTAGACAACAATGGAATGTGCAATTATTTAAAATAGATGACGCTGTAGAGACACTATGTGGCGTGAAGTAATTTAGGAATCCTAAGAAGTAATCTAAACAGTTAATTGTGAATAATAAGAATGATTAGTATCAGATTATAGTCAATGTCCCATAGAGACGAATGAAAACCCTAGCTATTGAAAACCCAAAAATCGACCGTAAGATTTGAAATCTGAGGGAGGAGGGGAGCCTCTGGCCTTCGGCAACCCGCTTGCACCCTCCATAAACAAATGGATTAGATAATACCAGTTCAAATTGTGAGATCCATCGAGGTGGAAAATATCGATCAGAGTACGAGCAGTAAATCAAACCGAAGGTCGTCATTGAAAGTCGATCGTAGAGGTCTCTACACCAAGGCTCGACTGATTCTGGCAAATCGAACCCAGATATGTCAGAGTCGCCTGCATACAGAATCGGCCAGCGAGTCCCCTCGGCGAACGATTGCCGGCGAAACAGGACGGTGAAGTCCGAGGGGCCAGTGAAAGGTTATTTCGGGAAGTGCGTTGGCGTTGACTGGGAAAATGGATCGGAGATTACTCGTCGTGGCCGAGAAGCGGGTCGGCCACCGATTCCACATCGTGGACTGCATTGGGTTTCACTTTGGCTTGGAAGTTGGAACTATTCAAGAAGCATGAGAGATATGACAATTACATAATATATTATACATTATTACATATATATAAAAAAGAAATTTACTAATAGTCAAATGAAAACCGTGGCAATAGGAAAACGTATACTAACGGTCTACTAAAAATAGTGGTTATGTACCTGGTTATACCAACGCTTTGGGAAACGTTATTAGACCCATGTTTTACCAACGGTTTTTTAGACCGTTGTTAATAAAACCGTTGGGAGATCCCAACTTTCTTGTAGTGCCTTCAAGTGGTGATTGAGATATCAACCGTCTCTCTCTCTCTCTCTCTCAAGATTTAAAGATAGTATTTAGTATAATATGTACACCACGTGCAGAGAATGCCGGACAAAATGAAAAAAAAAATTATACTATTTATTTGGAATTAGAACAACAAGAGGAAATAGAACTGATAGAAGAGTTTTGGAAGAACGAAACATTGCCAAAGAATAATGAAAATTTTATAATAGCTCAAAAAACAAAAAAAAACTATCAAACTCTAAACAAATGAATCAATTTAACACCCTAGCGAGAGACTTTTCAACCGTCCAATCATTTGTTTTGGCGTGTTTGTAAATCAACCTTAAAAATACATAGGTGTGAGCGTGTTTGTACTCTCTAATTTTGATGGTAATATAAACTTACAATCTAGCCGCCCTCTTTTTTGTTGCGGATTATAAGGCTTGATTTCCTCCTTGATTTCCTCCTGATTAGTTTCCAAGATAGACTAGGATATCTCTGTAATTATCCTCTGTATTATTTTGTTTCCTTTTCTATTGCCTAAACTTAAGGCCTGTACATGTATATAAAATCTGTACAGATGAATGAGAATAAATCAAGTCATTAACCCTAAGCACGAATTCTCTGAACTTACATGGTATCAGAGCCACCCAAAACCCCATAACCATATCCCTTGAATTCTCCGAAACCTCATAACCCGTTTCTCCTTGAAACCACCGAAACCTTGAAACCACCCAAAACCCCATAATCATATCCCTTGAATCCACCGACCTCTCATAACCAACTTACTGAAATCTCACCACCATGACCACCGAAAAAAAATCTGTACCATCATCATCATCTTCATCAGATTCTCCAAGTCCCGTTACGGATCAAACCCGGCCATTTGGGTCACAGAATCGCAGTTATGAAGTCGGAGCTGCACACCCAGAACGTATTTGCACTCATTGTAATGAAACCGGCCATACTAAGGCCCGGTGTTATGAACTGATTGGATTCCCAGAATGGTGGGATCCGGCCAAGGCACCACGCAAACGGAACGTTAGATCAAACCATCAGGCTTCTGTGGCAGTGGCTGAAACTCCTCTCGATAACCCGAAGGAAACCTCTGGTTTGGTTGCTACATCAAGTAACATTGGTAAGGCTCTTAATACTTCTGTACCTAATAGTAATAGTACATGGATAATTGATTCTGGTGCTACAGATCACATGACCTTTGACAGTACTAAGATCCACTCTTTGCAATCTTCCAAACACCCTGTTGTGTCAACTGCAAATGGTACTTCTTCTCCTGTCCTTGGAGAAGGTTCTATTAGTCTCACAAAAGATTTGAGTTTAAACTCTGTCTTAGTTGTCCCTTCTCTTAATTATAGCCTGCTGTCTGTTGCTCAAGTAACCAATTCTTTGCAATGTGTTGTGATTTTTTGGCCTAACCGTTGTGTTTTTAAGGACATTCGGACTCAGAGGACAATTGGTTATGGTACTAGAAGGGGAAAACTGTATTACCTTAACATGGCACCGGCCAGTTCCAGTCACTTGGCTCAAGTTTTTCAGAATAAAGGTTCTACAAAGTCTGTCCATTCAGACATTTGGTTATGGCATAGGCGTTTAGGTCATGCTTCTTTTGGATATTTAAAAAAATTGTTTCCCAAGTTGTTTTTACATTTGTCTAGTTCAGATTTCAAGTGTGACATTTGTGAATTGGCTAAAAGTCATCGGGTTCCATTTCCGATAAGAATGAATAAAAGTCCTATTCCATTCATGGTTGTTCACTCTGATGTGTGGGGTCCAGCAAAAATTTCCTCTTTAAATGGTTCACGTTGGTTTGTATCATTTATTGATGATTATTCTCGCATGACTTGGGTGTGCTTGATGAAAACGAAGGATGAGGTCAGCTTGTTATTTAAAAAATTTCATAAGATGATAACCACTCAGTATAAATCTAAAATACAAGTTCTCCGCACTGATAATGGTAGAGAATTTGTTAATCGGGATGTGGCATCATTTCTTAACTTGCATGGGATGGTTCATCAGACGACTTGTATCGATACCCCACAGCAGAACGGGGTTGCGGAGCGCAAGAACCGTCATCTCCTTGAAGTGGTACGTGCTTCTTTGTTTGAAGCTGGTATGCCCACGAGGTATTGGGGTGATGCTCTCACTGCCGCAGCTTATCTCATAAATCGTGTGCCTTCCAGTGCTGTGAACTTTGAGACTCCATTTAATGTACTACATCAAGCTCTGTGCGCTCCAACTGTACCAAATTTGCCTCCACGTGTGTTTGGATGTGTTGCTTTTGTGCATCTGCATAAACCTTCGCGACATAAGCTGGCTCCCCGGGCTCTCCGTTGTGTATTTGTTGGATATGCCTTGCATCAGAAAGGCTATAAATGTTATCACCCCCCTTCTCGAAAGGAATATATTACTCTTGATGTTACCTTTCATGAGGAGGAAATGTATTACTCTTCTCCCACGTCTCCACTTCAGGGGGAGAGTAGAAACGAATTGGAGACTTTGAATATGGCTGAACTTGAAACCTTGGATTACTCTTGTGATACAAAGGATGATAACAGTGGAGAAAGTATTGATGAGAAGAATGAGTTGAATATGGCTGAACTTGAAACCTTGGATTATTCTTGTGATACAAAGGATGATAACAGTGGAGAAAGTATTGATGAGAAGAATGAGGGGCAGACTGATCCGAATGGGCAGATTGAGGAGGTGAATGACTTGTTGGATCCAGATCAGATGGAAGGTAACCTATCACCACCAGTGCCATCAGTACCACATAACCAATTGCTCTCTCAGTCTAGTTCTATTCCCGAGTCTCAACCTCATACCAAAGTGCTACCCGATCGAGTCACAAGAGGAAAACCTAGAGTTAACTATGAACCTGTCCTTGATGAGAAGAATGAGGGGCAGACTGATCCGAATGGGCAGATTGAGGAGGTGAATGACTTGTTGGATCCAGATCAGATGGAAGGTAACCTATCACCACCAGTGCCATCAGTACCACATAACCAATTGCTCTCTCAGTCTAGTTCTATTCCCGAGTCTCAACCTCATACCAAAGTGCTACCCGATCGAGTCACAAGAGGAAAACCTAGAGTTAACTATGAACCTGTCCTTGATTCTAAAACCAAATATCCCATGAGTAACTTTGTATCATATCATAAACTGTCAAAGGAAGGTGAGTCATTTGTGAATCAATTATCTGTTGTATCTATTCCTAATAGTGTGCAGGAGGCTTTAAGAGATCCTAGATGGAAGGAAGCAATGAATGAAGAAATGAGGTCCCTCCAAAAGAACTCAACATGGGAAGTTTGCAATTTACCTGAAGGAAAAAAACCCGTCGGTTGCAGGTGGGTCTTTACCATTAAATACAAGGCTGATGGAGTGATTGAACGGTACAAAGCAAGACTCGTGGCTAAAGGGTATACACAGACGTATGGAGTGGATTATATGGAGACATTCGCGCCAGTGGCTAAGCTAAACACTGTTCGAATTCTACTATCCTTGGCTGCAAATCTTGATTGGCCATTGCAGCAGTTTGATGTGAAGAATGCCTTCTTGCATGGAGACCTCCAAGAAGAGGTACATATGGAGTTGCCCCCTGGTTGCAGCATGCAGATTGAAGGCGGCAAACAGGTGTGCAGGTTAAAAAAGGCTCTATATGGTCTGAAACAATCACCTAGAGCCTGGTTTGGAAGATTCACAAGTTCTATGAAGGCTTTTGGATACAAGCAAAGTAACTCTGATCATACTCTTTTCATCAAACATAATGGAGAGAAGATAACTGTTCTCATCGTATACGTTGATGACATGATTGTTACTGGAAATGATGTGGAAGAACGGAAGGCTCTGCAGAATTATCTGGCCCGTGAGTTTGAGATGAAGGATCTTGGTCCTTTGAAGTACTTCTTAGGGATTGAGGTGTTACGATCTAAGCAAGGTATTTTTCTATCACAACGAAAATATACCTTAGACTTATTGCATGAGACTGGTATGTCAGCTTGCAGCCCTATAAGTACTCCCATGGAAGAAAATTTGAAGTTAGGTGTGCATACAAATCAAATTCCCACTAGCAAGAAGCGTTATCAGAGGCTAGTTGGGAGACTAATGTATCTTGCACATACTCGGCCAGATTTGGCATATGCATTGAGTGTAGTCAGTCAATTCATGCATGCGCCAAGTGAAGAACATATGAATGCTGTCACTCGTATTCTGCGCTACCTAAAGTCAGCTCCGGAAAAAGGCATTATGTTCACAAAAGGAGACAGCTTAAACATTGAGGGTTATACCGATGCTGATTGGGCTGGGTCGGTTGATGATCGGCGTTCCACATCTGGGTATTTCACATTCGTTGGTGGGAATCTAGTTACCTGGCGAAGTAAGAAGCAAGAGGTGGTAGCTCGATCCAGCGCTGAAGCCGAATACAGGGGAATGGCCAAGGGGATATGTGAGCTACTATGGATCCGAAACCTAATGCTAGACTTGCGCATTGAACAAGCCAGCCCGATGAGATTATTTTGTGATAATAAAGCAGCGCGAGACATTGCCTATAATCCGGTTCAACATGATCGAACCAAACATGTTGAGGTTGATAGGCACTTTATCAAGGAAAAGCTTGAAGCAAAGTTAATCGAAGTACCACATGTTCGATCTGAGGATCAGCTCGCGGATGTACTAACGAAGGCAGTCTCGGGCCGAGTATTTGCTGAGTGTCTTGACAAGTTGGGCATGAGCGACATCTATGCGCCAACTTGAGGGGGAGTGTTGCGGATTATAAGGCTTGATTTCCTCCTTGATTTCCTCCTGATTAGTTTCCAAGATAGACTAGGATATCTCTGTAATTATCCTCTGTATTATTTTGTTTCCTTTTCTATTGCCTAAACTTAAGGCCTGTACATGTATATAAAATCTGTACAGATGAATGAGAATAAATCAAGTCATTAACCCTAAGCACGAATTCTCTGAACTTACATTTTTTTATCGGCAAAAGTAACAATTTATTATGGAGTGAAAAAAGGGTGCTAACTAAAGATTGGAAATTACACCAAGGGCGGCAAAGCCCTAAAACAACGGTAAGCCTAAAATATTTGGATAAAACAATAAGAGCACACATCTGTAGGCCAAAATATATAAATAAAACAATAAAGTACATCTACTATTATAATACATATATACATCTAGTATTATATTATACACACACACATCTAGATTAAAAAAAAATCTATAAAGTATATAGACTCATTCTTGCAAAATATTTTGACAAAAAAAAATTCTCTTTTGCGTAATGAAATTCTTGGCTCCATCCACCTTCCGCCTCAGCCACTAATTTATTGCCGAAAACAATTTTCCTCCAAGAAAAGATAATGTTTTTTTTTCCTTCAGTTATTTGAAATTTCTAGGTAAGGCCTTATCTTTCCTACTTCTATAAATAAAGCAAACACCTCAGATATTCATGCACTGAATTATACTTCCAGTTCTCAGGCCCTCCATTGCAACATATTCATGGACCAAACATGGTTTTACTCGATTTCCATAGCCTTCTTACTCTCTCTCCTTTTCCTTAAACTCCTCAAACAAAAACTATCCCCGAAAAAAAACCAACCACCAACCCCTCCTTCACTTCCCATAATCGGCCATCTCCATTTAATCAAACAACCATTTCACCGAACTCTTGAAAAGCTTTCCGAAATATACGGTCCAATTTTCACTCTCCGATTTGGGTCCCGTCCAGTACTCATCCTATCCTCCCCGTCGGCAATCGAAGAGTTATTCTCCAAAAACGACATCGTTTTTGCAAATAGGCCACACCTCCTAGTAGGAAAACTCATCTTCTACAACTACACAACCCTAGGGGCTTCTCCGTACGGAGACCACTGGCGCAACCTCCGTCGCCTTATGACACTAGAATTCTTCTCCACAAATAAACTGAACTTTTTTCTGGTTATTCGACAGGAAGAAGTTCGATCGTTGTTGAAAAACCTTTTTCAAAAATCGCAAGAGGGTTTTTATTGCGTATGTTAGTTTGTTACTCAGCTTATATTAGTTTGTTAATCTGTTAGCAATTAGTTAATTACCTATAGTTAGTTAACCATGGTATAGCTGACCACAGTTTACTTAATTTTCCCCTGTATATATTCTTCTCTTCTTGGTTCATTGTAAATAACGAAACTACAGTTATGAAAATAGAAAGAGGTTTCTTTCTTCTCCCTTCTTCTTCATCAGTCGTAATATGGTATCAGAGCTGCAATTCCTTCCTGCAACGCAACTCATCCTAAATCTACAATCCTGATTCTACATTTCCATTCCGTTCTTGTTTCCTGTGTTTTCGTTAAACCTGGAACACATCCTTAGTCATGACATCGAACAACTCCAGTTCATCAAGATTCGCCATCGATGAATCCTCAAGCCCTTACTACCTTCACCATTCCGATGGTCCAGGCCTCACATTAGTCTCACAAGCCCTAACTGGAGACAATTATGCATCTTGGAGTCGAGCCATGCTGATTGCATTTTCTGTGAAGAACAAATTAGGTTTTATTGATGGTTCGGTCACGAAACCTCAAGGTAATGACCTGAATTCCATTAATTCCTGGAATAGAAATAACAATGTCGTTATTTCATGGATTCTCAACTCTGTATCAAAGGAAATATCTGCTAGCGTTATATATGCGGAGACTGCATATGAAATTTGGAATGACCTTAAGGATCGATATCAACAGAGTAATGGACCTAGAATTTTCCAATTAAGACGTCAATTGATGAATCTAGTACAAGATCAAGATTCTATTAGTGTTTACTTTACCAAGCTTAAAACCGTATGGGAGGAACTGACCAATTACAGACCTATATGTTCATGTGGAGCATGTACATGTGGTGGAGTCAAGAATCTGAATGCACATCATCAGATGGAATATATAATCTCATTTCTTATGGGTTTGCATGAGTCCTTTTCCCAAATCCGTGGACAACTCCTCCTTATGGATCCCCTCCCTCCCATAAACAAAGTATTCTCTCTGATTTCTCAAGAAGAACATCAGAGACAGATTGGCAATCCTCATATTCCTGGTTCAGATTCAACCAATGGTATGACATTTGCTGTCAAGAATGACATTAACCATAGGAGATATAGTCCTGGTAATCAGGTTTTCACTGGTTACAAGTCCTACAAGAAAGATAGGCCCATTTGTACCCATTGCAATATTCAAGGTCACACCATTGACAAGTGTTACAAACTACATGGTTATCCCCCTGGGTTTGTCTTCAGAAACAAGGATAGTTCTAATCACTCTGCTAAGTCAGTGGTTAATCAAGTATCTCGGTTCCCTGCTTCTTCCTCAGAGACCAAGCAAAACCAAGGAAATGCTGGTACAAATGTGCAGAATTCGATTGAATCACCTAAGTCAGGAAATGTGGGCAATTTTCTTCACAATCTCAATACTGACCAATGTCAACAGTTAGTGAACTTCCTCTCCAGTCAATTAACAGCCAATGTTACTTCCAAGGTTGAAGAATCTCATTCACACAGTTATGATACAGGTACTTGCTTCTCTGTTGCTCAAATTTCCATATTATCTTCACCTCAACATTGGATAGTGGATTCGGGAGCCACACAACATATATGTTTCAATGCCACTAGCTTCATTTCTATGCATCCCATTCAGAATTCGTATGTTACATTACCTAATCATACCAGAATTCCAGTTCTTCAAAGTGGTATTGTAAGGATCAGTCATTCATTGATTCTCCGGAATGTACTTTTTGTACCTCAATTCAAATTCAACCTAATATCAGTTGGTGCCCTCACCAAAGATGATAATATCATGGTTATATTTTCACCTACCTATTTCCTGATCCAGGAACCTACCACCCAGAAACTGATTGGCAAGGGTGAGCTCATTGAAGGTTTATACATACTTCCTGCTACTGCTGATACAGGTTCTTCTCAATCCACTTACATCAACACTGTTTCTTCTCATACCTGGCACAATCGTCTTGGGCATTTATCCTCTAAACAATTGGGAGTTTTAAAGGATCATTTTCAGTGTGATATGTCTGATTTTAATAAGGAGCCTTGTTACATTCGTCCTTTAGCCAAGCAACGACGTTTATCCTTTCCATCAAATAACCACATCTCTGTAAACCCATTTGATCTAGTTCACTGTGATACTTGGGGTCCTTACCATATACCTTCTTACACCGGATATCGTTTCTTTCTTACATTGGTTGATGATTGTACAAGGTTTACTTGGATTTTCTTACTCAAGAATAAATCTGATGTTCGGAGTATTATACCTCAATTTTTCAGTATGGTTACTACTCAATTCCATGCTAATATCAAAGTATTCCGCTCTGATAATGCTCCGGAGTTAGCATTCTCAGAATTCTTTGCTCATAAAGGTGTTATACATCAATATACATGTGTGGATACCCCACAGCAAAACGCTGTAGTTGAACGCAAACACCAACATTTACTTAATGTGGCCCGTGCCTTATACTTTCAGTCTCGTGTTCCTATTGCATTTTGGAGTGAGTGCCTACTTACTGCCACTTACATTATCAACCGGACCCCCTCCCCTTTACTACATTAACAAACTTTCTAACTACCAAATTTGGATTTATTCAATCCAAGGCTGATTACTCACTTTTTACCAAGGGTTCTGGTTCGACATTTGTGGTTCTTCTGGTTTATGTCGATGACATAATTATAGCTGGACCAAATTCTCATATTATTGCTTCTGTCAAGCAATTTCTTCACCACCAGTTCAAGCTCAAGGACCTTGGCTCTCTGAAATACTTCCTGGGTCTGGAAATTGCTCGATCTCCACATGGCCTTGTTCTCTCCCAGCGACATTATGCTCTTCAACTTCTTGAAGATACTGGTTTTTTGGCTTCTAAGCCTGCTCAAATTCCTTTTGATCCCAAAGTCCATCTCGCTACTGATATTGGTGATATAATACCTGATGCTTCTCAGTATCGTCGACTTATTGGCAAATTATTATATCTTACCATCACTCGACCAGACATTACATATGCGGTTCATAAGCTAAGTCAATTCATGGCTCAGCCTCGTTCTCCCCATTTACAGGCTGCTCATCATCTCCTCAGATATATCAAGTCCAGTCCAGCTCAAGGTCTCTTCTTCTCTGCCACCTCCACTCATCAGATTAAAGCCTTTTCTGATTCGGATTGGGGGGCTTGTCTAGATACTCGCCGCTCTGTAACTGGGTTTTGTGTATTTCTTGGTAATTCATTAGTATCTTGGAAATCTAAACGTTAGACTACTATATCCCGTTCCTCAGCTGAGGCGGAATACCGTGCAATGGCATCTGCTGCCAGTGAAATTACTTGGCTACAACAACTGTTATCTGACTTTAAGATGGATTCTCCTACTCCTTCTCTAATGTTTTGTGATAACCAGGCCGCAATGCATATTGCCTCGAATCCAATTTTCCATGAACGTACTAAACACATCGAACTTGATTGCCATTTTATCCGTGATAAGGTTACTGCTGGCACTATCCGTCTCATGCCCATTCGCACCCAGAACCAACTCGCTGATCTATTGACGAAGCCATTGCCATCTTCTGTTCTTCTTCCTCTATTATCCAAGATGGCTGTCAAGACCTTGCACAGTCCATCTTGAGGGGGCGTATTGCGTATGTTAGTTAGAAAGTTTGTTAGTTTGTTACTCAGCTTATATTAGTTTGTTAATCTGTTAGCAATTAGTTAATTACCTATAGTTAGTTAACCATGGTATAGCTGACCATAGTTTACTTAATTTTCCCCTGTATATATTCTTCTCTTCTTGGTTCATTGTAAATAACGAAACTACAGTTATGAAAATAGAAAGAGGTTTCTTTCTTCTCCCTTCTTCTTCATCAGTCGTAATAGTTTTGTTAAAGTGGAAATGAAGTCGAGACTCTCCGAATTCTCGTTCAATATTATTATGAGAATGGTTGCTGGAAAAAGGTATTTTGGTAATGCATTAGGGGATTCAGAAGAGGCTAGAGAGTTTCAGAGTATTATTATGGATATTTTTGGATTAAGTGGAGCGTCGAGCCCGGGGGATTTTTTGCCGTTTTTGAGGTGGATTGATTTTGGAAACCTGAAGAAGAGGTTGCTCAAGATTCATAGGAAGACAGATGCATTTTTACAGGGTTTGATCGACGAGAGACGGAGTAAAAATGCGAAGGTTTCAGATCAAAATGGAGAAAAAACTAAGTCAATGATTGATTCTATGGTGGGCCTACAAGACTCAGATCCTCAACACCACTCTGATGAAATAATCAAAGGCATTATACTGGTATGTAAATCCACTTCTATAATCGGGTACCCTTATGGTTTACTAGTAACGTTAGGAACATAAATGTTTCGGACACATTCGAGCTCCATCCCTATGGACATAGATGTGTCTGGAATGTATCCAACAATTCGAACGTCGATGTTCCTAGACTTTCTCATAGTTTATAGCTCTCTATGAAACACGGATACTTCGAAACCTATCACGTAGTACGCGTATCAAATACTTACCGAATATCAATACACGCTCAATATGCTCCATTACATATTCGATGTGCCGAATAAGTATTCAGCATTAATAGTCGATATCTCGTACATGTACTCATCTTCCTGATATTTATTTGGTAAACCAGCCTCAAGGGGAACTACAAAATGTGTTATAGTCATGCCTCTAAGCAATAGAAATAGATTATGTATACTACTATATAGTTCATTAGTTTGTATTCTTGATGTTTTTATTTTGTTTTTATAAAATTTAATTTTTTTTAAATATTGAAAATTGTTGGAACCGAAAGTTCTACAAACGTGAGTAGCATGCCTACGATTGAAGACGATCATGCTCTACTTTGAACATATGTTACTAAGTCAGAAAGAATGGGAGGTGCAGGTGAAAATACAAGGTTATTGTTGATGCGAATTTATTATAGAGTGAAGGCAGTGGTGGAATAAAAGTGTGTCCCAAAGTGACTCCTCGACAGTACTATTTCTTTCGGCTCATTTTTATGCGTAGTTGATCGGTAATTATAAAAAAATAATAATAATTTTTACCGTATCACCGTATCTGTATTGTATTGTATCCGTATCGCGTATCCATATCCGTGCTTCATAGATCTTCCAATCGCGTACACGCCTTTTCAAAACTTATCATGGGTCCTTTAAAAGCTTACTCTATTTTTCGCTTTTTATTAATCTCAAGTTATTTTTCCCTCTTACCGGAAAGATCTCAATCTACTTCAAGGTGGAAGGAAAAGAAAATTCACTATTCAACAATAAGAATTACAACGCTCCACGATCGCCTTCTGAATTGTATTTTTTTTAATATTTCAATAGTTTTTCTATTGAAAACACTCTTGAAATCCTAAAACTGCTGACCAAAACTTAATATTTCAAACGCTTGGGCCCCCAGATAGACTTGATCGCGGTCTGGATACGAAACAGCTAATAGCAACATTGTTTACACCCTAAGTGTGTCCAAACGCCCCTGATTTGTGTCAAGACGGGAATTCATGTTTGCTCCTTTTTCTTTCCCAAATGCAATCCATCTCACATGCAACAAAATAAAATTGAGCTTTTTGTGGTTAATAATTTGGAGTTCAGACTATTTGAATTCCAACCATTAGATCCAAAATGGTGGACTAATTAATGTGTCTCATAAATTCAAGAATGGTATTGTTAATGATGAGACTGACTTCATTCTAATTCTTTTACTAAGAAATCTTACAGTCTTCATAAATATGTGTAGCAAATGCTAGTCGCGGGGACCGACACGTCATCAGTGACTATTGAGTGGGTCATGTCACTTCTGCTCAACCACCCCAAAGTTTTAAACAAAGCTAGAGCTGAACTAGATGCAATAGTTGGTAAAAATCGATTAGTAGATGAATCTGATCTCTCCAAGCTACCTTACCTACAAAACATCATCAACGAGACCCTCCGATTGTTTCCAGCAGCACCGCTCCTTGCGCCGCACGAGTCATCTGATGACTGCACCATCGGAGGGTATGACATGGCACATGGCACAATGTTATTGGTAAATGCATGGGCCATCCATAGGGACCCAAAGGTGTGGGAGGACCCTACAAGCTTTAGGCCAGAGAGGTTTGAAGGTGGAGAAACGGAAGCATATAAGTTAATACCATTTGGGATTGGAAGGAGGAGTTGCCCAGGGGCGGGACTTGCCAATCGGGTGGTGGGATTGACTTTAGCGGCCTTTATTCAATGCTTTGAGTGGGTCAGGATTGGCGAAGAGTTGGTTGACATGTCTGAAGGGTATGGGCTCACTATGCCAAAGGCCAAGCCATTGGAGGCTATGTGCAAAACACGAGAAACAATGTTTAATGTCTTGTTAGAGCTGTGAGAAAATTGTACTTTTACTTTTTATCAATGTAGTAAGGGTAAAATGCACTTACCTCTCTCGAGATTTCAGACAATTACAAGGACCTCTCCTGAGGTTTTGTAAAATACACTCACTTTTTCTACCTTTTGAAACTATTACATCATTTATCTTCTGTTGTTAATTTCCTACAAACACTTAATAAAAGATCAAAAATGTCCTCATTAGTCTTTTTATTTCTCTTTTTTGTATATACTTAGTCTATTTATATGTGTGTTATAACACATTGTATAACAATATATGATATATGTGTGTGTTATGTAACTATATTTATTATATTAGACTTTATTTATATTTTGATTAAGTTTGTGCAAATAAATATGCATCTTATATTTGGACAATTTTTTTTTCCAAAAATTATATTTACCACTTAATATATCTTGTCATATTTGTATTTTCTATGCATATTTTACATAACGAAAGTACATATATATTTTAGCCTATCTCATAAAATAATTATTATGACTTTTATTTTAATTTATTTTTTAATGTTTTAATTTTTTTCTCTTATTCGAGCCTTATGCATAATAAATTTTAGTACCATTATTTAATTTTATAAAAAAATTTCTTTTTTCTTAATGAATAGTATTATTTTCCGTCCTATATATGTATTTTATTTTATAGAAAGCACATATTTCAACATATTATATAAAAAAATAATTCTCATGAATTTGCTTTAAAAAATTAATGTAACTTATTTTTAACATAATATTTCTTTGTTTATTAGAATTTAAACTTAACTTTGGTTAATTTTATATAATTTAATTTATATATTATATTTTAGTAATTAGAATAAATATTTTTGAATTTATCTATTTGATTAATTTTATGCTTACATGTATTTTATCTGCGGAAAGTACATGTACATTATTAATCTATTGTACTTGGTTTTTTTATATTGTGAATGTTGATCAGAGAACTAAAACTTTTTAAATGTATTTAAAAAAATAAGTTTTTATTGTCTTAAGTGTATTTAGCACCATCTTATCAGAATTTTTTCAATTTTGGTTCATATTTTTATGATTCTCCGATCCTCTCGTCGCGAAGATTAAAAAAAGCAAAAAATTTAACAAAAAATTGTGAAACAAAATATAAACATATACTGACACATTTTGTTCCTAGACCTAAGGACGCTTCCTGTATTAAAAGATGACATGACCATAAATGAATAAAAATAACTTAAATTGATAAATAAAAATAATGGCATTTGCCCCACATTGACACATTTTAATCCTAGCCTTAAGAACACTTGAAGTACTAGATGACATGTCCCAACTAGAAAAAAAAAAAATTACATTGATAAATTAGGAAACAATAAACTAATACATTTGTTAAAAAATAATTAAAATAAAATAAATTACATATCTTTAGTGAAGTGAGAAGAAAAATAAAAATGTGTACCTTAGAGAGTTTTTTTTATTTTTATAGCCATGACCGAGGATTTTTTAGGCATTTTACAAAAGTAATATGGTGACCTCTAGGGGTGTAACCGGTCTAGTTTGGCCAATAAACTTGGACCAAATTAGTTGTTCCGGTTTGGACAAAACAGAAACCAAAAACCGGACCAATGTCGTTCAGTTTGGTTCGGTTTAACTCAGCCGATTTGACTCCGATTTGGTCCAGTTTCCGATTTAAGTGAATATTCTGAAATGTCGAACCATAAACCCTTGGATGAATATTCTGAAATGTATATATCCACCATGAATATTTTCACAACCAGAGCAATTCCTTCTCAATATAAACCACGCATGACAGGAATTGAGAAGCAATATGCTCCTGGGTGGCATTAATTCATCATTGGCAACTAAATTGAGGAATCAAAACAGAGACCAAATACCAACTCAGAAATAGAACTCCAAATACGAACTCGGAACCATAATAGAAACCAAAGAGTCAAAGAGTAATCAATGCCCATATCCAAATACGAACTCAGAAACAGAACTCGAACTCAAAATCTCCAAATACGAACAATAAGCTAGACTACTAGTATAGTAATTGACTCTGCCGAACGGTAATCGACCTAATACTTGTAGGAACTCAAACTTCAAACTCAAATCAGATTTGGACGAAGAAGGTGAATAACGATGGAGAAGGTGAATGACGACGAAGAAGGAGAGTGAGTGAGTCTGAGAGAGAAACTGAGAGTGAGTAAGTGAGGCTGGGCGTGTGCGTCTGTAAATACAAGGTGAGAGAGGGATAGAGAGTGAGTGAGCTAAAGCTAAACGGGAAATGAATCAAACGATATACAGATACTTTTAGTTTTAGGGTTAACAAAAACTGAACCGGTTCGGTCTAGCCCCTAGATGTCAAAAATCAAAAACCAAATCATAAAATTTAAAAAAAATCAAACCAGTCCAGTCTAAGTCAAAAACCGGACCAAACCGTCGGTTGGGTCCAGTTTACCGATCCGGTCTGATTTATCTGTTTACTCTTATGCTCCTAGCGACCTCATCAAAAACTAATCAATTTCTAATAAAAATTTACGACATGAGGAAAATGGTGTAATAATTTTAGAGAAGATTAATGTATTTTTCAAAATCTTAGGAGAAGTTCCTACAAATGTCCGGACCTCAAGGTCGGTGCATTTTACCCATGTAATAATGTTCGAAGACTTGAATTTTCATAGCGTTATTAATTAATATAAAGTTATCTTATATTATTTTCAAAGCATAAAAATTACTATTACATGTACAATGTACATTTTTTTCTTTACACTGTTGTGTGATTATTTCTTTTGGATTATCAATTGATGAAAAACGATTGACTATATAAGTTTAAAGTATTTCACTCTAGTGATTATAAATCTTGGCTACGCCCCGATACTCTTGTGCACATTTCTTCGCTTTCTTATCCAAATGCGTAAATTTTGGGAATGGCCACATGAATACTGAAGCAATTAGCATGCTATAATTTTAGCTTTTGCTAATAACACACACATATAATGTAAGGACCTGTATTTTTATAAATTTTTTTAGAATAAATTTTGGTGTATTTAACTCATATTTCCTATAACCAATTAAAATTTTGCATAACACAATTTAATTCGTGCATATTAAACATTTATTAGGCATTTTTCATATCTTGATCGCATGCTACACATACATGCCTACATGTATAATTTAATACGATATTTCATTCATATATATAAGGGATTCCTCATTTTGTTAAAATACGGACCTCTCCTTCTCCTTATCAAATTTTGGTAATCTGAACCGTTCAATGTGTTTAAAACATGTTTTTAATGGTAGCCATAAAAAATCAAATCAAAATATTATCGGAAATAGCTTGATCCAAGCAGTTTTTCATAAAACTATTCCTGTTAACATTTATATCATATTTGGTTGTGTTAATTAGTATTATTCAATCTCATTTGTATTTTACCTTATTATTTTCTCATAAGATGTATTAGTGTGCCAGTAGTAATGACTTTTAGTACAAGAGTAATAACTTTGGTGTGACAATAATGAATTTTTGTAAAAAAGTAAAAAATTTATGTGACATAGTAAGTAGTAATGTTAAAGTAGTAATTTTGTTTTAGTATTAGAAATTTTTGGTATGGAAATAATAATGTTACTTGTATTGATGGTAATGATCAATTACAGCTAATGTTAACTGGTTTTGTTTTGGATTTTTCCTTTTGGTGGTATAGTTTGTCGTATAGTTGGCTTAGGGAACTGTTTGGGTCCTTAATTATTTGATTACACCTTCCTTTGGATATATATGATTGTCGGGTGGTTTGATTTCTGTTCCTCTCATTGTGATGCTGCTATACCTGTGAATTTTTTAATTTTTTTAATATTTAAAGATTAATAAATTGTTTTATTTTTTCTGATCAAATAATAAAAGAAATATTTTTTTGTGGTAATAGTGATTTTCAGTATGACAACAGTCAGTTTTGGTTTAAGATTTTTTTGTGCCAATAGTAATTTCTGTGAATAATTAGAAAGTAATAGAATCACAATTTTCAGATTTTCCTATTAATTATTATTCATTAGTGAATGGCGATTCTACGTGGAATGAACATTTCTTCATTTATTTTTGAGCCAAACATAAGAATAAATATTTATTAGAATAACCATTTTATTTCAAGGTCCATTCCGTCGCCCAACGTACCCAAATATGAAGAAAAGATTCTAATATTCTGATTTACACATGCTCTAGAAAATACGTATGATAAAAAAAAAACATAGAATCTCGTGTGGCCACTATCAGTATATAGTTTGGAGGCCGTCGAGTTGTTTTTTAGCAATGCTACTTACACATTACGTTGTACATTAAGTTATACATTATGCATACGTATTATACACTAATTTGAACACATATCAAATTTTTTGGAAATACTTTTACGCTTTATACTTAAAATGACATGCTATATATATAAGCATTATGTATTATTTAATGCACAACTTCATATGTTACTAGACTTATTCTTTGTTTTTTAGGTAAAAGCCATTGAAACAATGCTTATAGCTATCGATGGCCACTTAACTTTGATTTTGCCTATCCATATCAATTTTTAAATGCTTAGGATTACATGGACGAGGGATGGAGCCAATATGGGCGGTTGCTTCTATAAGAAAAAAAATCCTCTATTATTATATAAAAAAAATATTTTTTATGAAGTACATAAACTTGTTTAAATATTTTGAAAAAGAAAATCAAATAATAAATTCGTCCCTGCATAGTAAAATTTTTGATTCTCACCCGTAATAATGGCTCCAATCGATCGATGACCCTACACTCTCGATCATTAATTGCTTGCCGAAAACGATATGTACAAGAACAATATTTATACCATATCTTTCAGGTTTCTATAAATCAACAAAACAGCTCTGATAGTCATGCACTAGACTATGCTTTCAAAACCCCTAGACCTCCCAACCCAAAGCAACCATGGAGAAAACCTGGTTTTACTTGATTTCTATAGCCTCCATTCTCTCTCTCCTTCTCCTAAAACTTCTTTCGCAAAAACAATCCCCACAAAGGAATACACCACCAACCCCTCCTTCACTTCCCATAATCGGCCATCTCCACCTACTCAAACAACCACTTCACCGAACACTCGAAAAACTTTCCCAAAAATACGGTCCAATTTTCGCTCTTCGATTCGGGTCTCGCCCGGTTATCATCCTATCCTCTCCGTCAGCCGTTGAAGAGTTGGCTTACAAAAACGATCTCATTTTTGCGAATAGGCCGCGTTTACTGGTCGCAAAACACCTCAACTACAACTACTCAACTCTGGGGGCTTCTTCTTATGGAGACCACTGGCGCAACCTCCGCCGTCTAACAACACTACAAGTTTTCTCCAGCACTACACTGAATTTCTTTCTGGGCATTCGACAAGATGAAGTTCGGTTGCTGCTGAAAGACCTGTTTCAAGATTCAGGAAAGAGTTCTGTTAAGGTGGAAATGAAGTCGAGACTGTCTGAATTGACGTTCAATATTATTATGAGAATGGTTGCTGGAAAGAAGTATTTTGGGAATGATGTGGAGGATTCTGAGGAGGCTATGGAGTTTAGAAAACTTATTAGGGAGTTTTTTGCAGTAAGTGGAGCCTCGAATGTGGTGGATTTTGTGCCTTTTTTGAGGTGGATTGGGTTTGGGAAAGTGGAGGAGAAGATGTTGAAGATTCAAGACAAGATGGATGCGTTTCTTCAAGGTTTGGTCGACGAGGGTCGTAGTAAGAATAAGAAGATTCTAGCAAAAATGGAGAAAAAACTAAGTCAATGATCGAGTTTATGTTGGATTTACAGGAGTCGGATCCTGAGTATACTACTCTGATGTTACAATCAAAGGCATTGTACAGGTATGTTTCCCTATATATCTAGCTAGTAGCTATTTCGTATGGGAAAAGTCTTGGTACGGAGATTATTCAGACACCTATTAGATACACTTGGAATTCTTAAATTATTGAAGGTTCTACATGCATCCAGTGATTCCAGACATATTTGTATATGATCTGTGTTCCTAACATTACTCATTTCGCACCCAGTGACGTTTCTTGAGATTCCTGACAAGTATATTAATTTAGTATATGGACAGCAGGCCCATGATATATCAGCTTGTAAACAAGTATACAAGTGGAGCACCGAAAAAGTATATTTCTCAATCTATACAAGCTTTTTGTTTTTTGTGTGGGTTAGCTCATATTGATTATTGAAATAAGAAATTGTATACTTGTTAAATACTTATATCGTAATACTAGATTGGCACGTAATAAGCACAGCGCACTAATATTAAGGTTATGTTCGGTTGAGTATTTTTGTATTTTTTTTAAAGAATAATGTTTGTGAACTATGTTTAAAAAAAACTTCACAAACATTGTTAATTGGTTTGTTTGTCAATTATTGACTATTATTAATGCATCATGTTTACCAGTAATTAATGTATTAAATAGCCACATTTGATTCCATTTTGGTCGTTTCTGACACTATTCATTTGATTCCCTTCTGATCATGTTCTTTCAATTTTAATTTCAAAAAAAATTTAAAAATCATTGTTGACTTAAAAAGATATTTCGAGATTAACTACAACTCAAAATCTTAAAATAAAAAAAAATTGTTAACAAAATATGTGCACAAAGTACACAAAAAGAAATTTTGTTTTAAACACAATACTCCTTTCCCGAGAAAAGGAGAGAAAGAGAGCCTTAAAAATGCAAAAAAAATATAACCCTGAGTTTTTTTATGAAACACTTATACCAAACTGCATTTGAAAGTATTTTTCCCAAAAAATCTATTAAGAAACTATCAACTGAACCTGGCCTTAAGACTTTAGTATTTAAAAATTCCTCTTGGTATTTGAATTATGATAATTTCTGGGGTTATTACTGTATTTTAATTATCAGGATATAAAATTTCCCACATAATAAATTAGAAAAAAGTCATAAATATTAGGAAAATTTGAATGGGGCAATGTGAATTTGTGTAAACTTTTCTCTTCATTTTTTATTTAAAAATCAAGGGTGGCACATCGCTACTCCCTTGCAATAATAGGAGGAGGGGATTTGGAAGGACTATAGTGTAGGAGGAGGTTGGTGAAAATATATTATATTCATTAGTGGTTACTTTGGATCAATATGTAAAAGCATTTTACGAGTTCTTAACAGTGTTAACGACAACAGAGAAACATGACAGGAATTTCAAATATAAGTGATGTTAGAACTTTTTATCAAACTTCCGAGAAAGACACCATACAATGATTCGTTTGATTAGTTTTTGTTGTAATTGATTGTACATGTAAATGAGAAAGCAACCTCTAATGGTGATATGATTAGTAGCAATACTGGGAAATATGGCTTTATCTGTCTAAGAGTTGGGCCAGCCATTGGAATCTATACATGAGCCAATGTAAGTCAAAAAAGGACTGAGCATTCTGTAAAAATGACAACTTCCAAAAGTGATCTTTGTCGATTTGTATGTAGACAATGCTAACTACGGGGACCGACTCGTCGGCTGTGACCATTGAGTGGGCTTTATCGCTTCTTCTCAACAACCCTCAAGTTCTAAAGAAAGCTAGATCCAAACTTGATAAAATCGTTGGCATAAACCGTTTGGTAGACGAACCAGATGTCTCCAAGCTAGACTACCTTCATTGCATCATAAATGAGACCCTTCGATTGTTTCCAGCAGCACCGCTCCTCGCACCACACGAGTCATCCGATGATTGCATCGCCGGAGGGTATAACGTGGAGCGTGGCACCATGTTGTTCGTCAATGCATGGGCCATCCAAAGGGACCCGAAGGTGTGGGATGACCCTCTTAGTTTTAAGCCAGAGAGGTTTGAAGGTGAGCAAGAGGAGGCATATAGGATGATACCATTTGGGATTGGAAGGAGAAGTTGCCCGGGGACAGGCCTAGCCAATCGAGTGATGGGGCTAGCTTTGGCGGCGTTGATCCAGTGCTTTGAGTGGGAGAGGATAAGTGAAGAGATGGTAGACATGTCAGAAGGGTGTGGAGTCACTATGCCTAAAGCTAAGCCATTAGAAGCTATGTGCAAAGCACGCGAAAGAACGGTTATAGTCCTTTCAGAACTGTGAGAAGGTTGTACTTTGAATTCACAACCATTGATGTGTTTGAATAATAGGGTTGAAATAACTTTCCTTCTTCATGTACCACTTCTTGTTGCTCGTTGTAATCCATTTCGTGGAAGTGATCTTTGAGCATGTTGTGTGTTTTATCAACTAATTAAGTCTGTAATATTTAGTTACAAAAAATAATCAGAAAGAGATTGGGCTAAAAACATTACGTGGCTAAAAGAAATGGGTTAAAAAAACTAACTCAATGTTGGCAAGCTGCCAATATTACAAGAAACAGAACACAAGGCAGGACACCTAAACATCTAAACCAAAATAGAATAAATATGATGTTGGAAATTGGAAAGGATTGTGAATGAAATTGGAACACCAGAGGGTCTCACGAGGCAACCGGAAGGTCTTCGCATTTACAACTCATTCATGGTCGCGTTGATGTCCATCAATAGCGCTATTGATGTCCATCAATGACCCTATTAACCCCATTCTTTATGATTTTAGCGGTTCCGAAAGTTTATGGATTCTATAAATAGTGAATCTGTATTTCGTTACCAGAGATCGAATGATTTTCATGTGATTTTTATGGAGAGAGAGGCAGACACAATTAGTTCGACAGGCGGTCGATTGGGAGGTGTTCCATCGGCTGAGTGAGCCGTTTTACCCTGGGAGACAGGCACCAGAGCGATCCTCCAACACCCACGGGAGGCGGCGAATCTGTTTTAAGGGGACTGTGATACACAGGACTCAGTTCAGTATTGTATTCTATTTTCCGAATTGGTATTGTAATTTCGTTCTGTAATTTTTGAATTGTCGATTACTGAAATTATTTTATGGAATTGAATCCGATCAACTGTCCGCATATATTTTTTCCTACAATCTTAAAACAGATTTGTTTTGGTTGATCGGTATTAGGATTTTCCATGAAAATAGTTTCTATTTTGGTACTAATCCTTTTGTCAATCAGTGTTTCTTGGCGATTGTCGTAGAACAAGAACAGTCCAATAACGTTTTGTGCTCGGACTCAGATCTGCAAAAAGAATGTATGTTTTCTAATAAAAACAGGTGGACAATTTTTCAGTTTCGGAAAATTGGGAAAATTTTAGTTGGAAAAATAATAATACTTTTTCTATTTCGAGCCACCCACCTTCCTTTGTGGTAGTGTCTGCTTTTTCGATAGCGGGAAAATCTCATTGTGGTGATTCCTTCCAGAATGTATTATGCTAAAATGCAAAGGGTTTTCAATTCCAATTGTCTGCGCTGAGTCAAGTATCTCTAATTGTTGGTAAGGTTCTTTTTGGGGTGCCTCCCTAATATTAATTAAGGAGAAATGCCCACCATAACCATCTGATTTTGTGTGCCCATTTGGGCCTCTGCATGCACTTTGATTTGAACAGTTCAAAGTTTGGGAATGATTCAATCTGATTTTCTCGATCTTAGTGAAAATCACTGTTTAAAGGGTGAGGTTTCCTTTTTTGGATATGATTGATATTAAAGGCTATATTGAATATTTCTAATTTGAAATGAAAAATTGGAAACTGTTACAAATGATGAAAATACAGATTATCCATGTTTGGTTTGTTGCTTTCCTAATTTGTCTAATATTGCAAGACATGATGATCCATGAGGATTTGCAACATTTTACAAGGCATTTACACCATTGGAGGGAAAAAAAAAACATTTGGCCTTTGCAACTTATAAATTCACACGTGTTGTGTAAATTTATTAGAGCTGACAAGTTTTGCAGGAAAAGAATTTGCTTGAATACTCTTAATACAAATAAAGTGTGTGGGACTATTTATGATTGTAACAGACAATTGCAATTAAGATAATGTTTATTATCATTTGTTAATATTAATGCATTGAGCTCGCAACAATTTTTCTTTGAAAAAAACAAATGTTGATTACATGCATTAATATTGAGATTTACTTATTATGACAATATTTATTGAGGCATTATTCTTAGTGGTGTAACCACAACTGTTGGTGCGCCAACAGTGATCCTACGGGATCATGCTCCTCTATTTGACGAAAATGAGCAGCGATGGGCAAGTTATTGCTAGTACGAAAGGCAAAAGTGACAAAGACTTCTTTTCAATATGTTGAAAGAAGCACCAAACCATTGGGTTTGATTCAGTGATTTATGTCACTTGAAGATCGTATATGTACGAGAAGACAAAAAATTTGTGCTTTTGTCATTGATAGCATGAAATAGTGCTATTTGGTCTTGCTTAAAAGTAAGGGTACCATGCAAGAAAAGTGATAAAAATTCAAGAATGCAGGGGCCGAGAGCCTTTCCATTAATTCTTAAAATGTGGGGGTATCTTGCAGATGTGATGGTACTCATACCCAATAGGGTCAAGAATGTGAAAAAAAAATCGTTAACTGTTCGTTGATTGATTTTTGTGGTGCATGTCAGATTCTCGTGAATGAATCTTAGCTACTCGATATTCAAAAGAATGTGATTAAAAGATCAGAAAATGCATCATTCTTTAAACATGTAATGATAGTCAAGATGTTGTGATACCTGGGGTATGCACATGACTATAGGCTGCACTATACCAGATATCTTGCAGTACAAGAGAGGTACAGTGACGCAATTTGGATATCTGATATAAAGGATTCAGAATCCATAAGTGGATATATTTTCACACTAGTCGGTGCAGCTGTGTGAAAATCTTTCGAATAGACGTGTATAACACAGTCTATGATGTTAGTCAGTTTTTATTACTTTAGACAAGGCAATTGAAGAGCCAGAATGGCTACGTCAACTTCTGAAAGATGTTCCTATGTGGACGAAAATATGTGCCAGCAATATGTGTAAATTGTGATAACCAATTGGAAATTGGACGGGCACAGAGTAATGTGTAATAGTAAGTCTCGACATGTCGTCATAGACACAATACCATTGAACAACTGCTCTCAAGTTAGATTGTCACAATTTGACAGAGTGAAGTCAAAAGACAATGATGCAGATCTACCAACCTGAGGGTTATATAGAGAGCAAGTTGTAAAGCATCGATGGGAATGGGAGTAAAGCCTATGATGTTAAAAACTACCGTGATAGAAACTCAACCTTATTGACTGGAGATCCCAAGATCAAGGTTCAAAGGGACAACCTAATCGCGCGTGGTTACGGATATCACTGAGGAGATTAATTCTTCTACCTATTCCTATGGTGCAACAGTGAAGTTGTTAAGGATAAGCAATTTCTATTTGCTTTTAATGACTCTTATGCGTTGGAATTGAGATTCCTATTAGAGTATTTGAGATGCTCACGATAAGAGATCACCTATGTGAGTGTGAAGTGGGGCCGCTTCAATAAGAATTTGAGAAGATAAAATTCTTAAAACACTTGCAGAACCAGGACGTGTGTTCATGGCCAAAACGAACACAACAGTGAGAACTAAAATGTGTTAAGAGAAGTTCTTGTGTGGTGTTTGTTGTCTCGGTTTACACAAACGGCAGAACAGTTCAAGACCTCATGTTCACTGATCAGTCAGTAAATCTGATGGACTTTCACAATGGAAGGTTCAAGGCCAAAAGCTACCTATCCTATGCGGGAATTATCTGATGTGCTCTCTTTCTGGATTTGCTTTGTACTTTGCATGAATTTCTTGCCAAGTTCATTCATGCGGGGGGGATTGTTGGAAATTTGAAAAGGTTGTGAATGAAATTGGAACATCGGAGGGTCTCACGAGGCAACCGGAAGGTCTCCGCATTTACAACTCATTCATGGTCGCGTTGATGTCCATCAATAGCTCTATTGATGTCCATCAATGACCCTATTAACCCCATTCTTTATGATTTTAGCGGTTTCGAAAGTTTATGGATTCTATAAATAGTAAATCTGTATTTGGTTACCAGAGATCGAATGATTTTCGTGTGATTTTTATGGAGAGAGAGGCAGACACAGTTAGTTCGACAGGCGGTCGATTGGGAGGTGTTCCATCGGCTGAGTGAGCCGTTTTACCCTGGGAGACAGGTGCCGGAGTGATCCTCCAACACCCACGGGAGGCGGCGAATCTGTTTTAAGGGGACTGTGATAGACAGAACTCGGTTCGGTATTGTATTCTATTTTCCGAATTGGTATTGTAATTTCGTTCTGTAATTTTTGAATTGTCGATTACTGAAATTATTTTATTGAATTGAATCTGATCAACTGTCCGCATATATTTTTTCCTACATATGCCTATGGCCTGGACTTGAAGAAGCCAAAATGGTGACAAAAGAGCTTCATTCGCAGAGAGATTTCCAACAGCTACACCAACACCTTGCAAGTCGAAAAGGGAAGAAAACCAGAGCCATGTTGAAAAAAGAAACCACATCCAATAGGAGACTTTGAACCAGAACCACAAAACCAGCAGGGAAACCAACAGATTGCATATCATTCATAAAACCAACAGAGAGCATCTTCACTAAACTTGCGAGGAATAGATGAGGAGTTACGTATACACACTTCAAGTTCTCTTGAACAGAATTTGTACTCAAAATCTATTCGAACAAAAAGAACAAAATACTAAGTGTAACATTTGATGGACATTCATGAAACATAGAAAGGCACATTGGACGACACGCTGACATCATATATTACGTACTCAAATAATTATTTATAACGGATTACAACAAGCAACAATCAGTGGCGGAGGAAGAAACTAATTTTAAACAACAACAATTATTCAAACACATAATAACTTGTAAATCCAAAGGACAACCTCCTCACAGCTCCAATAGGACATTAACCATTTCTTTGCTTGCTATGCACAAAGCCTCTCATGGCTAAGCTTTAGGCACAGTGGCTCCATACCTTGCTGAAATATCTACCATCTCTTCATTAATCCTTTCCTACTCAAAGCACTGGATCAATGCTGCCAAAGCCAGCCCCCTTACTCGATTGACGAGTCCCTTCCTTGGGCAGCTCTTTCCAACCCCAAATGGTATCATCTTATATCCCTGGTCTTCACCACCTTCAAACCTCTCCGGCCTAAAACAAGTAGGGTCATCCCACAGCTTGGGGTCCCCATGTGCCACCTCATATCCTCTAGCGGTGCAACCAGCAGATGACTCGTGTGGCGCGAGGAACGGTGCAACTGGATAGAAGCATGCTCTAGTACAAATCGATGAAAATCACCTTCAGAAGTTGCCATTTTAAGAACCTCTCTCTGCCAAAAAGTAGTTTCAATTTACCTAATTTTAATGGGAAAGGAAATTGGTTGTTAACGTTAACACCACCATTAATCTGTTCGTTTTGATTAACAGTTCAACTATCCTTTGGAAGCCCGTGGGTTTGGACTTTAGATATGAACTCCAAGTTGTCAAACACAAGATGCTCATATCCTATTTTAACGATTAGAGGATTAGAGCTGGGGTTTATAGTATAGAGGATTCCTAATTAACCGCACACCCGCACTGTGACTTTTTTCTAATCGGTAAAAATAATATATTAATCTTTAAAATGGTAGTACAAAGATTAAAAGGACAACAAACATGTTAGCATAACATGACTTGAATACTTTTTATTTTTGTTCTTCGGTAGCATAATAACTGGCTAATGATAGACAAACCCAAAACATAAGCAATAATGCTTTGGACATAGCTATGTAAGAAACGGTCAATACTGAGAAAAAAGGGAAAATTCCACGAAAATATTATGAGCAAGTGCATCAGATTGTTCAAAATTTGTGTACACGTGTGTTTTATGTCCTTGTCTCTTCTGATAAGAACGCAACAGTAATATCTTGGGAAATCCCATGCGTGATATCTTGGAAGATTTATCAAAATATGATCAAATGCCAAGCAGCCTTTCCTTTTCATGCGCATGGGTTGATGTTGTCAATTCTTTGCTCTTTTTGTCAATGGGTAGGCCCCAATTCAGGTAGACTCCAATAGTTTTATGTATTTCAAAACAAAATCTGAAAGGAAAAATAATTCTCTCTTTTCTCAAGACTAGCCAAAAAATTAACCCATAGAAAACTACAAAATTGTAGAGTTCAATAAAACGTCAAGTTGATAAGCTTGATAAAGTTGACATCATCAAGTACAAGGAATTTATTACAAAAATACTAAATTTTTTTAGCTAAAAAAAAAAAGATTTTACAAAATATGAGGAATTTTGTCGAGCATCGATGAGTTATAAATTTCATAACACTAATCGATTTTGTTAATTGCTAATTTGAATTTGGATACAATTTATTCGTAATTAAAATTGATTACACTCATTTATTCATGATAAAAGAAGGGTGTCAACCGATTCATGACAAAACTTATCGTGCTTGGTTATGTCTATCTAAACATGATCAATTTCGAACGTGAAAAGAATTGGTTAGGTTCATTAATTCATGGTAAAACTTGGTAAATAATATCCTTAATTTTGTAGTGGTAGGTTAAATAGGATTCAGATTTTATTTAATTTAAATTTAGGTTGACTAAAACAACAAAGAAAGAATCATCAACAGGAGAGAGATGAAATTAAATGCGGCTATTGGGGGGAAGGAATAAGGATAGATTGATATCTGGAATTGGATTTGGCGTGAGAATTAGGAAAAGCAGCAAAGTAGGTGTGGTGATGAAGATCGAGAAAATTATTGGGGTGTATCGTGTATGGTGGGGACGAGGATAACGCTATAGTGTAGGTGATCCACGCGAGAGGCATGGTATGGAGGGTGGAAATTATATGGTGAGGTAGGTGTACATAATGTATGTATGAAGACTGTACAAAACATGTGTAATATTTTTTTTTTTTTTTTTTGATAGTCGAGGTATTCGGCTGGTTTGAAATTTTACCCGTAACCTATTGTCAACTAGTCCTCGGGAGACCCATCCCACCGTCCATTTGAGGGAACCCCATTTAAAGTCAGAATTTTATCCTGTATAAAATTAGCTCTATAAGGATTGATAACTCATGAGATATTTCAAATCTAAGACCTAAGTCGAAGCATACTTATAAATTTCAAGTTTTAACCACTAGGCTAATCTCTTGGAATTAATATGAATAATTAAGCAAGATTTTTTTATTTTTGAATTAAAAATACAGGTCCTTACATAATTGTATTAAAAAACAAGTTTGGGCTTACCCTTCATTGGAGGATTGTTAGCAAGACAAAGAAAAAAACAAACAATTGTAAGAGCATCTTTAAGAGAAATAATAAAATTTTACATTAAATCTAGATTTGGTAGTGTGTGGCAAATTGAAGAGTCACTTGCCAAAAGTACACTTTGAATTTAAAATTTCTTAATAATCTTCAGCTATAAGGGATTGGCTTCATCAAAAGATTAATTAATTCACCACTTTTAAATATTAACCTTGGTGTGTTCGTTTAAGGGTTTGAAATTTTTTTTCCAAATAAGTTTCTCGAACAAGTTTCTCAAACATTTTTACTTTTTTCCCAAACAATTTCATCCCTCTGTAAACAAGTTTCTGAAATACTTATACCAAACAACATTTCAGAGTTTTTTTTTTCAAAAATTATTTCAGAAATACTCAAAACGAACACACCGATCCACTTTTTAACTTTAAGATTAAAAAATATATAAAATTGCATTAAAATAATATAGGCAATTTTTTTTTCATATATGACTCCTCAATAGAATTTGGTTTTTAATTTTGATTTTGATAGTTTATTAAAGTAATGTCATACAAAATTCCAATTTACTTATGGGGAAGAGTCGTTTTACACAACCTAATATGGGCCACCCAAATTTATTGGATCACATAACCCCATCATGCTACATGCAATGACCCAAGGTACTAACATCTCATAGTGTTTTTTTTAGGGTGTACTAAATTTTTATGAATAAGCCTACTAAGTTATACATTAAAATATACATTATATTTACGTGATATATCATTATACGACTAAATATAAAAATAAATCCCATAAATTTCAATATGTGTTCAAAGTAGTGAATATCACATGAGCATAATGTATAACTTCATGTACAAAGTAATGTATTAGTAGCATTGCTCAATTTTTATTGGCAAGATTTAAATTGCCGTGTTTACAGAGTTCATTAAATAGCATGCATAAAAAAAATTTAACAGATCGAATAATGATGATTATTTGATTGGTTAATATTTATTTTGAAAAAATAAATAGTCACTCTGACTAAAAAAATGAACAATAAATAAGTTTATTTTAATTACGAAACTATAACTTTTTTATTAACTTGACTTGGAGAGACAATACATGGTGTAGTGTTTTGAAACACTATTGGAAGCTTTTATCCATGCCATCAAATCGCATAATAGACAGTAATGTCATGAACAGATATTTAGGTATAAATACGACGACAGTCATTCGATGCATATAATTTTTTCATATTGTGTCCAATTTGACCTAACTAAATTATCGTATTATTTTGTTGTCTTTATCAAGTTTGATAGTTTTGCGTGTATCACTAGTTTGTCTTGCGAAGAATAATTTAATAAGTAAAAAATAAATGATACAAAAAAATTAAAAAAATAAGGTTTACAAAATAGGAAAAAATAATTTAAAGCAAATAAATATTTTTAGTTACTTCTCAATTTTTTAAAAGTTTATTTTTTATTTTTTGTTTTTTAAAATTTCTTATCAATAATTCAGAAAAATTTAGACTAAACTAATAAATACAAAAGAATTTAAGTAAAGCAAAAAAATAATTGGAAAAAATTTAGACCAAATTCTAAATACATACGAAGATGTATTTTGACTCCAATTTTATTATTTCTAGGGTGAATAAATTTTGTTCACTCCGCCGTGTGTTAGTCATTTTGAGATTTAACTTTAATGATTAAAATCGTAAACGTTTATTTTGTATTGATTAATTTTTTTAATTATTATCAAAAATTTAGCTCAATTAAATATCGATAAGTATTTAATTTTTTTCATTTTAAAAATTAAAAATTTCAAATTAAGAAAATTAAACATTTAGCTTAAAATTTTGTACTAACTACAAAAATTAATTACAACAAAATAAATAATTTCAATCGTCCAGATGTCGTAATATTGGGCGGAAGGTGAAGAAATTTGTGAACTGTACTGTACTGTGTATTTTCCCCACAATAAAATACAGACGAAGACAAAGCGAATGCGCAGTTCTGTGGAAATTAAGTACTCTCAATCCCTTCCGCGTTCGCAATGAGCAATAACGCCGAAGAGACTAATAACATCGCAGCAGCAGCAGAAGAGGAAAAACCAGAAGAACCAAAATCCCCAACAATGGCAGAAACCGACGAACAACAACAACCACCACCACCACCACCACCACAAACTCAACCACAACAACCTGAAACCAAAATAACCGAGAAGATGGCCAGCCTATCCTTCAGCATCTGGCCGCCGACGCAGCGCACCCGTGACGCTGTCGTTAACCGCCTCCTCGAAACCCTCTCGACGACTTCAGTCCTGTCCAAGCGCTACGGATCCATGCCCCACGATGAGGCCTTGGACAACGCCCGTCGCATCGAGGAAGAGGCTTTCTCTGCCGTTGCAACTTCCGCATCTGCCGACGACGACGGGATCGAGATCCTTCAGCTATACTCCAAGGAGATCAGCAAGCGGATGCTCGACGCCGTTAAGTCCAGATCTGCCACCGGTTCGTCACTGGACGGCAACAGCGTATCGAAGTCTGCCGATGTGGCCCCCACCGCCGCCGCTGTTGAGGAAATCTCGCCCGTTAAGAGTGAGGCTTGATCTGCTCTAGGGTTTATATCTCAGCTTCACATCCGGTATATTAGGATATGGGTGATTTGAACTGCTATCTTTTCTGTATCGAATTCTCTTCGTACTTTTAAGAGATTTTGAACTGCTATTTAGTAATTACAAACTTTTATTATTATGTAGAGTCCCGGTTTTATCCGATCCTCGTAATCATATGCTTCGTTTTTTCTAGGTTCTCTCTTTAATTTTTATTGCGTAATTATATTCTGAAGATATTACACCAGGTTCGCAATGTCTTAATTTGGTCATTGTTGTTTTATTCCAAATGTGTATCATTTGGTGTTAGGTTAGAATTCGTCCTCATTCTGAGTTGCTAAAGAATTTGACGTAAGTTAGAAAATATAACTACTTCCTGCTGTGATGGAATCAGAAGGGGCAATAGAGGATGAGAATGTGTACTTCGTACGATCTTATAATCCATTTAGCTCGATATTCCCTTGAAATTAGTAGCTTGCTTTTTATTAAGTTTACTTCATAAGAATATTCGTTGGGGTTTTGAAACTACCAAAACGATGAGGCATAGGGGATCTTATTGCTTCTATCTGTTTTTTGTGCTGGCCTTGTGTTATATCCTTGCAATATAAGAATTGGGTGCAGGTAGGTTTCATTGTGTCAGTTCATCAAATTGCTTGGAATAAGCTCAAAATGAACCTTGACAACTATAGAGGTAAAACAAGGTCTCAAAGTACATGTCATATTCCTCATCTGATTCTTTTGTTTTCTATGGTGAATTATGTTTGTACAAGGTGTCACAGAGCATTTTGTGCATGCACATATTTGTAAGGTATGCTTACTTTGTATATCTCCAACTACAAATGTAGGACAAATATCTAATGCCCTTGGCCAAAGTGTCAAGTGATGGGTATTTCATCCTTTTAGAAGATTTCATTTAACACGAGGGCGAGGCGAATTTATGGTGGAGCAATAGCCACTGTCAGCCCATAGCCACTGTCAGCCCATACAAGGTGTCATAGAGCATTGTGTGCATGATATGAGAGTTTTGTACATAGTTATAAGATATAATCACGTTACTGTAGATGCTGGGTTTGTATTTCTCCAACTACAGTGTAGGACACATATCTGATACCATTATCGATGTGTTCGAGTGACAGGTTATTTCATCTTTTTTCATAAGATTCCATTTAACATAGGGGCAATGGGAATTTATTTTGCAGCACAAGCCACCCTCAAAACAGTCCACTAATAGTATGAATTGAACTGGCTTGTGATTCTTGAAAACTATTTTGGAGATCGAACAAGTGAATTTCTTTGTTTGCTGTTTTGTCTATTTGAGGGCTTGATTCTGGTGTTGTTATATAAGGGACACTCGGAAATCTGTGGAAATGAAGTGAATTGGGATTAGTTGAAAACTGGCAAGTGTCATGGCCAGTAAGCATGTAGAGCTTCATAATATGTTTGTGTTGTATTTTTATATGCTGTTTGAGTCGGAAATTCAAGTAGCATCACGAGAACTGCTCCTTGTTCTCTTTGCCTTTAGTAAAAGGCATTCTTAGCCCTTAGGGCGTCACTGTTACTGATCATACTTTAAACACGCTCTTATTACCCTCCCCTGCACTTAATCATGCCTTTTGAATGTCATGGTGGAATATGAGATATATTCTTGGATATACTTTTCCAATCTCTTAGGTGCAGTCATAGTTGTGAAAGGCACGCCTAGGTGAGGCGCCTTCAAGAGGCGCGAGTTTAATGCCCGAGGTGCGAAAAGGCACGAGGTGCCAGAAAGGCGTGCCTCTTTCAAAATAAAGAAATAGGGAGTTAAACCTAAATTTCTACTTTTCTACTCTCTCTATCTCTCTGTTTTTCTTGTTCTTCTTCAGACCAGGGCTACCCCTCTCTCTGGATCAATCGCTCAACCTCATCAGACAAGGGCCCAGGTGTCTCTCTTCTTCTTATCCTTCATGCCGCTTGACTTAAATCCACTAATTCACTTTGAAATCCATCCTATTGAGTTCAAAATTCGTCTATCGACTTTGAATCTTTTTGTCGACTTCGTATGTATAGATCAAAGCCATGATCAACTTCGTGTTGTAAAGCTCTTTTGAAATAGGGATTGACTTCGTGTTGTAAAGCGGCTATTTTGACACGGGGCTTTTCATAATAAAAAAAAAGCCATGATCGATAACAAAGAGTTTGCATACATCCTAATGTTGGGTATATGTGTACACAGGGCTTTTCATACAAAACCCATGAGCAATATATACTACTCCGTATTTGGAAAAAGTGTATATACATCCTCCTTGTATGTATAAAATACCAAACCAAACCAAACTGAGCCTTATGTCCCAAATCAATTGGGGTCGGCTACATGAATCCTTTTCCTCCAAAGAGTTCTGTCAAGTGCTGCTTGCTCTCCTTGTATGTATAAAATATACTATTTAAAACAGGGCGTTACAATACAATATCCCGTGTATATTATATACAATGTTTTTATAAAATACAAGTATACACTATTTTTTTTGAAAACAGGGCCTGTTATATTCTATTGCATATAAAATGTTAGAACTTTGTTAGATGTTTATATTGTATTGTATATAAAATGCTTGAAATTTGTTAGATGTTGTTTATGTCCTTTTCAAGTGGTACACTATCAAATTTGTTATCTTGGTATTTACTATTTGATGTATTGGTGCGTGCTCTCCCTTACCTCGTGCCATCCCAAGAGATCTTTGTGACTGAGTGCGCTTCTCTACTTAAATAATTTTGGTCGCAGTTCGTAGTATTGGTAGGTTAATCCCGTTTGCTCATTTGACTTGTGGAATACCTCTTGGATGAGCCGTTACCATAACCTAGAGGGCAGTTTTACTGACATTTATTTTGCAGAAATATAGGGCTCTGGAAACCCATTTGATAGAAATATAATATGTTTGGAGTGCAGTTTTTGTGCATCCAATGTTGGTTTATTGTTATTTGATGTTTTAGGCTTATGAATGCCAATTCAGTTGAAATGCTTTAATTGGGTGACTATGGGATGGTTAGTGAAATGCTTTTGTGGTTTGGTTCTTCTAAAGATGTCGTTTACTTGAAGAGTGATGTTGGTTGTTTCAGCAGACATTGGATTTTTTTGACAATCAAGATATTCGGTCAATTTGGAGTATGTTTGTTAATTAGTTATTGGGTCTTGAAATTAATGACCGGGCAACATTTAGTGACCTCAAGTATATAGTTGTCAAAGTTCGATCTTAGGATATCTTGATTTACAGCTCAACCCGATCTCTCACTATAGACCATCTTTCCTTTATCTTCATGAAAATTCATTGTTGTCATGAATGGTGCTAACATTTCTTGAAAAAGTAGAAGAAAGGTGGTCCATAAAAGGAGAGTGATAGGTAGGTCAAGTGTTGAAGTCGATTGTGGTGTGGGTCTTCTGTTTGTTTATCCTTAAAAAAAAAAAATCAATCTCTGATTTTAGTTTACTTCTATTGTTTTCATTGATTAACTAATTTAGATTCAAAACATAGCTTGGGTTGGGCTCACAGATAATAGGCAAGAAAGTCTTAGGATGACATCAACAACCGTAGGCTTAGCATTTGGCTTTCTATGTACTGAACCCAAGTCACCCTTCACAGGTTAAGATATATCTTGCCTTCGTATCATAGTAGCACGTAGATTTAAACGAAAATATATATTTAAAGACTCGTAAACTGAAATCACGATACAAAAAACTCGAAGAATCGGCTGTCACGTGCAATAGAAAAGACATAATAATGTAGCAACTTGAAGAAAGAGTGAGAATAGATCGATAGTGTGAAACAATCTTAATTGCACAGTCGAATATGATGTTTGGTAGAATTTGTACATGATTTGAAGGGTTTATACTCACTATGTGAAAAAGCTCGGCTAAATTTTCTGTTGGGGTGCTATATTTCAATATGTATTCAAATATCTAGTAAAAATCTGTAATCTAGACCTAAAATAGAAAAATAATTAGCGCAATGAATGGGAAAGTACGATACTAGTACAAAATTTGGTTGTTGTGGATGGTAAGTATTTTGTCGCAATCTTGTACATCTGTTGGTATGCTTGCATTTTGTGTTTACTCCGTTGTCTATTGTACCAATTTTTTATATATAAAATTAATAAGTACAATTTGTTGGCTAAAATTAGTAAGAAAGAACTTACGTGCAGTTGTGATCTTGTTCGTTTGTTGAGATTACTTAATAAGTATAATTAAAATAGACAAGTTGAATATTAATAAATGTTGTTTAATTAAATAACATATCTTATTTTTGTGCTATGGTTCTTGACGAAAAAAATTTAAAAAATATAAAATTATGTTGAAAAGTTAAAAAAATTTATTAAAAACGAAAAATAAGTCAACATATTATATTTTTAAAATAAATTTATTTTTTCTGAATTTTTTTTTCAATTTGATTAGTATTATTTTATTTATTTGAAATTTTTCATCTAAATGAATCAATGATCTAAAAACAAATTTGATGTAAAATCAAAAATTCCAAAAAAAGAAATTGAAGAAAAAAAATAATTCAAAAAAAAAGTTAGACAAATTGCGACAAAGTCGCGAGGAGAAAAACTAGAACTTTTTAAAAGTTTAGAAGCTTGTATATGTGTCTATTGCCCAATGATGCGAATAAACCAAGCCATTAACGAATTGTGCGGGCAAGTCTCAACTTGGTAAAGTTTCTTTGAGTTTGATTTGTCAACTAAATGAATCAAATTTATGTCTTAATTTTAAACTTGCTTAATTAATGAGCCAAAGCAAAATCTATCAATATTCGGCTCGCAAGGATATTCATTAATTTTATATTTTTTTGGAGGATGTGCATATATGAATCATTATTTCTTTTTTACCCTTAACATATATTTCAGGGAGATATTGAAATACAGCTTGCCCAAAAAATTTATCTCAAATCATGCCTTATGTCAATTGTGCGTTCCACGTTGAAATTTAGAGATAGCAATGGAACAGATTGATGGTGAATATTACTATTCTCAATTTTGGAATTTATATTGATCTCCATTTATGTTCCGATCTCTGAACGGGGATTGATTTTACTCTTCATCCCCGTCTCGAACGAAAAATTTAGATTTTCAAATGGAGAACGGAGATCCAAAAAATTAAAAAAAGAATTATTTCTAATAAAAAAATATACATTAGAAATTATATAAAACCTGACAAACCCTAAAACCATGTATGTTATATAACTTATAATATTTTTGACCTAAGGATTGTAAGCATTGCTTAACAGAAAACACACACGCTCTGAGTATTTGTGATACTGAATATCTTAATCCGATAATAGTATGTAGAACTCTATGATTCCTTGACATGTCTTGGCAAGAATTTAAAAAATATGCTTGTTTGCATAGACACTCAAGAATGGGTGCAGGATTCACAAAATGTTTGTGGGTATCATTTCTAGAAACCCTCACGAGACTTCACAAGTCCTACTAAGGCCACCTAGGAGTTTAAAAGGCTTATTGCACATGCTAAGTGCAATCGTAAACCATACGAAAGTTGGTATTTAAAATTTAGTTAATGATTTTGTTATTTTTCTTTGCACGAGGACTAACAAAGTGTAAGTTAGGGGGTATGATACACACATAAATGTGTACATTTACTGCCGTCCAATTTACCTTTGTTAAAGTCTTATAAGTCTTATTATTATTAATTTGGCTTGTCTTTTATGATTTCAGGAGGTCGAGTTGATAACAACGAAATGGGAGAAAAATTCATAAATTCCAATGTTGGATGTCCGAACAGCACTGATCCCCGTCCGGATGTGGTTGACACCACCCTTCTGCACAAAAATCCCACACAGATGTTTGATTGGCAGTGATCCCCATCCAGACGGGAACCTTCACCAATGACAGGGTGCCACCTCATGACAACACTTCACAATCACCTTTCTTGCGTCCGGACGAGACCATTGCCCCAAGCATCGCTATGATGATGTCGGCCCTATTTATAGGCGGCGCAGGTGACCGGACGGGAAGCAATTTCTCCTCTAGCATTTTTCTCACACAGGCGTTCGAACGGGACATTACAGCGTCCGGATGATTTAGAGCGGTGGAAATGTCTATAAATAGCTTGATACATATTTTCAGAGGGATATCAGATTTTTCAGCCATTTTCCAGCTTAGGCCATTGTAAAAGAGTATCCTTCAAATAGGAAGGAAGCTCGGGGTAAATAGAGAAAGGAGGAGAGGAAAAGGTGGTGAGTGCTATATATATATATATATATATATATATATATATATATATAGAGAGAGAGAGAGAGAGAGTGAGTGAGTTTCTAATGAGGGATCCATTACTTTACTATAGTGCGGACCTTCTATTTCTTGATCAAATTATGATGGTCAGAAAATAGAAGGTCCGCACCATAGCAAAATAAGGAATCCCTTATTAGAAAGGAACTATATATATATATATATATATATATATATATATATATATATATATGGGAGAGGCTCCCAAGACCAAGACATTGTGAACCAATTTCATACCAATTCTGATGGCCCTTGGATCTAATCTCATCTAAGGGCTGAGATTAGATGAGGACATAACAAAATAAAAACACTACTGCCTATTGCCCCACACACCCCCACGCCCCCCTTCTCCCTCTCTCTCCTCCTCTTCCCCCCCGCCCCCTTCTCCATCTCTCTGCTTAGTTTACTTTTACAGATCTGCTTAGTTGAAGAAGAGTACACATTGTCAAGCAATTAAACTATACAAAATATATTAGTTGCTTAGAATTCTCGAGAAAATAAGATGAATTTCTTGACTCAATTGAATTCAAACATTTTCCTTCCTTTTTCTCTGTTTTCTAGAGGATCCAATAGAGGAGAATTTTCACCTTGCTTTCAAATTTTTCTGTCTACATCTACAAAAGAGAATCAAGTTTTTGTATTTCTTCTACTAAAGACAGAAGCATGGTATTCATGCCTAATGTGTTGTTTTTCAATTGCATATCTTTGTTTTATTCCCTTCAGTGCATATAAACTCCATACAACAAGATTGGAGAATTTCATGGTGAATATATAATGGTGTATATCCTATGAACCTTTTACTGATAACATAACGATCATAGAGGCGTAACAAGTTTCAAATTATGCTTGGTATATTTAATTGTTGTAGGCTTAGAAGGGATGTTGAATTGTTGTAGCTTAATTAGGAGAGAGGGAGAAGAGGAGAGAGGGAGAAGGGGGCGGGGGGAGGAGGAGGAGAGAGAGGGAGAAGGGGGGCGTGGGGGTGGGTGGGGCAGTAGGCAAGGTTTTTTATTTGTTATGCCCTCATCTAATCTCAGTCCTTGGATGAGATTAGATCCAAGAGCTATCAGAATTGGTATGAAATTGGTCCACAATGTCTTGGTCTTGGGAGACTCTCCCTATATATATATATATATATATATATATATATATATATATATATATATATATATATATATATATATATATATATATATATGTCATAGTTAGGCTACGTGTACCGATATTTTGCAATTCAAGATCAATATAATTAAGTTCAATGGCCGGCTAATCTTCCATCTAAGGCAACGACGAAGAAGTTTCAACTTTGCATATATGTATGTCTTGCTAAACTTTCAGTTTTCACTATTCAAATCAACGTTGTATGAAATAGAATCACGACTTTCTTCAAAGTCTTCTTCCTCTTCTTATCCATTCATCGTATTTTCACGACATACAATAAAGAATTCATTGATTTGTGTAACTTCAACTAAAATAGATTATGTCTCGTAAGACGCGTTGTGCTATCAAACGATCCGTGCCTTAGAGACGAGTAATGTTGATAAGACAACTCTTGCTAAGCTAAGATAATCTGTGCCAGTTGGTACAACACAAATATCTTTAGACAAGCATAGTATAGCCTTGTTTCCTACACAGTGCTTGACGAATCCAAATAATAAATATTGATAGATAGAAAGTTTTCATTATAAAATGTTAGAGTGAATTCAAGCCTTAGATTTTTTCTCCCTCAACTTTTCAATAGTTTTCAGTATTGTCTTATATTCTCGTATCTAGTCCAAATCACACAAAACAAATCAAAACTACATTTCATTAAAAATTAGAATAAATTCAATTGAAGTAATAGCAAATTTAATCTTGTTCCTGTTGATCGATACTCAATTTGTTACTATACATTTCTCATTCAAAAAGAGCACAAATAGTTTTAAACAATCATTTTGAGACGGCTTAATAACGATACACATTCTAGGCCAATCAATAGACAATTCTTAAAAATTCTAAGTAATATGAGGGGGAGACAGAGATACATATCGTCGAATCCTATCTGGCCTTTGAATTTTTTTCAAAGTCATCCTAAATCTTACCAGTTCTCCCAAAAAAATCCCAAATTTTCGATTCGATGGGGGCGGGGAATTGAACGAAATGAATTGGATGAAATTGCCAATCGGAACCTCCTCTATGTATTTAGTATTTTAGTTTTTATCTTAGTCCGACAGATCTAGTATAAATAGATGATATTTTTGATTAATTCGGTAAACAATAACAACTATTAACAAGCTATTTAGTACAAACGTTTAAAAACACCCAAATTCTTCTTTCCACGCCAACCTCTCCGTACAACTACAATGATCTATGGATGTGGAGAAATAAAATGTGGTGTACATTTAGTACTACCCGCGTCCATCCATTTCCTATCTTGTCTTCATCGAAAACGTCGATACCACTGTCCACTGAATTATTTTTCAATTCGGGGCGTAGCCATATGTCCCTTCGCTATTTCTTCGTTGTCTCACTGTACAGAGAGACGACCTCCGGGATCAGAAATCCCTCTCGATTCACCGGCGATGAAGCGACCGATTGAATCAGACGCCGATCCGGCCTCGATTGACGATACGAAGATGAAGAAGAAGGTCAAACCAGACGAAGAAGAGCCGGATCAAGGTGCATATACTAAGTCTTTGTTTGTTCTAACTGACGAGAACTTGCTGTACGAGGTGCTGAAGCACGCGGATGCGCGTACGCTGGCGATGGCGGCGTGTGTTAGCAAGCAGTGGCACAAGACGGCGCAGGACGAGCGCCTCTGGGAGCTGATCTGTACCAAACAATGGGCCAACATGGGCTCCGGCGGAAGCAACCAGCTCCGCTCAGTTGTCCTCGCCCTCGGGGGATTCCGCCGCCTCCACTCCCTCTATCTTTGGCCCCTATCAAAACCTTCTTCTTCTACTACTACTACCTCCGCCACGTCGTCGGCATGGCCTTGCCTACCGCTAGCCTCCCCGGTGGTTCCGCTCAGATCTACTTCTGCCGCGAAAACTCGTTGGGGGAAGGATGAGGTTAACCTCTCGCTGTCTCTTCTCTCCATTCGTTACTTCGAAAAGATGAACTTCAATAATCGAGGCAAAGGACTTTGATTAACCGCTAGGGTTTCTGATTTTCTGCTTTTTCGTCTTTCTTGTATTTTTATGTGCGAGTATAATTGTTTTGATATGTATCCTAATGTATGTGGATTGATTCTTCGTTTCTTGAATAGTTGTTTTGATATGTATCCTAATGTGTGTGGATTGATTCTTCGTTTCTTGATCCTCTGTGTGGTGGTTCAATTAGAAACTTCGTCAATCTATTTCCTATGTCACAGTGAAACTATGTAATTAGATGTGATTTATGGCGTTTATTTTTTTCTTCTCGACTGAATTCGCCTCCGGGATATTTGTCTTTGGATATTGGGAAAGTGGGGGAAAATATTACTTTACCTAGGGAATCTCGAGAACTTAATACTGTAAATACGTCGTATTCCTTGGCATTTTCCTTTGAAAGAACTCTTGTAGTTATGTGTGGATTAGGATATGTACATACACACAGACAAACACATGCAGTTTATATTAACTAGTGCAGACTTTTCCTGGTGTTTGTTCTATTAGGACCACATCCTACATTGCTGTATCTATAGGTTTAGTTGGCATTTTTGTCTGAAAGATCTCTTGTAGTTATGTGTGGATTAGGATATATGCACACCCACAAACACATGGAATATATACTAACTACTTCAGACTTTTCCTGGTGTTTGTTGTTCAGTTAGGACCACATCCTATATTACTGTATCTATAGGTTTAGTTGGTATTAAAAAATGTTTGCAGCTTTTAGTTCAGGTTAACAAACGTACCTGTGACTTCTTCCTTGATCTTCATTAACAGTTAACAACGATAACTCCCCAGACAAATATGAAAATTTTATGAATATCAACAGGTAAAACTTACAAAAAATGGGAAGATATGATATAATCTATCTAAATGGAGCCTGCTTCTTCCTAACTTTGTGTCCAAAACTGTGGGATTTTTTCGAAAATTGTTTTCATGCTCGCACTCCCACTCTTTCTCACGCTTACGCACCTGTATTGTCTAACTTAGGTTCACACCTCTGTGCTGCATCCCTGTCGTCTCAATTGTTGGCATTCTGTTGTGGGCGAGTTTGTTAGCTCTCTGCTTATGGTTGTCTAATCTAGGCTTTCATTAGTGATAAAAGCCCTCTTCCATTTCATCATACTGATTGTGTTTGGGCAGTCATCGTTTGCAGGACGAAACAATGGTATATCAACTAGCGTATGGACACTACGTGCTAGTATGTTTTCTTCTAATTTTCTTTCTTTAAGACGATGTTGACAGTCCCCTACATTGAATGTCGAACACCCTACGTAGGCAACGCTGAGCTCAAGCCTCCTAAGTGGCCATCTTAGTGCAATAGTCAATAAATAAAAGACGCCGAAGATTAGCGAAAACCAGAAAAGTTCAAAGAATGGAGTGCATCACCGGAAAGATACATGTAAGCAAAAGGGATCGATTGAGCAAATGCCAAGAAGAAAAGGCAGCATCGGTAGCGAAGGATTCTGTAAAAAATCGAGTGGACAACCTAAATCGTTGATTTACAAAATTAATGGCATCTAAATCGGTATTAGAAAAAGGCAAAAATAGGATGGAACAGCGGTTGCATTACCAAATGTATTTGGACGAAGGTTCTTGCAAAATTTGGAACGAATATCCCATAAAATGGTGAAGTCAACAGTTTGATGTAGGTAATCTTGTTCATCTTGTTGGGGATTGTTTTGGGCTTGTAGTACAGCTGGAGCAGGCATTGAAAGACTGGTACTATTCTAATTTTTTGATAATGAGTTCTTAGGCATGTGATGATTTCTTCTATATTTTCGATTGGATTAGCAAAGCCCTATGACTTCCGTTTCCATTTTGTGGTTTTTGAGTTCTTAGTGCACCTTCGCTTTGTGGTTTTCTAAGTTCTTCAATTTTTTCGAACTGATGTCTGTGATTTGCAAAGTCCTCATATCTTCGTTTCGTTGTTATGACTTTGGGTTCTGTTCTTATTTCGTTGGCTGACTTGAGTTCTTCTTGTAGGGATTTTTTCCCCACAAAAATCCACTCGTAGCAGAAGCGCAATTACAATAAAATACACAAATTAACAACACGGATAATTTTACATGGTTCTTCCTAACTCAGAGGTACACCCACGGAAGAGAGAAATTTTTATCATTAGGATTTGCAAAGTGCTCACAAATGCACTCAACAACTTGTAACAAGGATAGAGGAAAGATCTCACATATTTTGAATGAACTAAAACTTTTTCTCTTCTTGGTCCACCACTCACACTTTTTCTCTCTCTCGCTCTGTTATTTCTCTGTTTCCCCTCTCTTTTGCTCTGTCGACCTCTCTTCTTCCTTTCTTTCTTCTCAAGAGTTCTACACTTGGACAAAAGCAAATCCTATTTTTAACTTCCCCAAATTGTGTAGAATCTCCCACCCAATTTTGGCCCACAAAATTAATGAATTGGGTCAAACATATGCTGGGCTTATTTTTCAATTTTCACTAAACGCATGACACGGCTAAATTACAGCGCTTGGTTAATACAAAGTTTGGGTTTGTCATACCTCTGGTTAAAGTCAAAACTCGATTCAAGTCGCATCACGGATACAAGACACGCATAATATTTTCACGGAGAATATATCCACAACAACTAATCATATGCCATTATAGGTGTGTTTAACGTTCGGGTATCTACAGGATACCTTAAGTATCATCAATCGATCATCATCCAAGTAATCAAAGTATATTCATGGTAATTCATGCTCAATTAATATTTAAACTATTAAATAAAATCACGTAATAATAAGATGTATGTGTAAATAAATAAATATTTAATTAACTAATCATAAAAAGTTTATTTAATAATACACATTACAAGAGAGAATGTGTGATTGTTAAGAAGTTAAATAAGAAGAGGATGTAAAGTACCACAATTACCTCCTCAGAGTTGGTCATGTACAACGCACATGTGTATCTTCTGTTAGAAAAACTGACTAACTATAACGGATGGATCACATTGAACCAAATGTAAAACTGTAAAGGGCTCAGTGTTCAATAAAACCAGAAAGACCAAATCAAAATTCGACTTAATGTCAAAGGGGTATGCAAATAATTATCTCTTTATAAAATGAGTTATAATTTTGTGGTTTTTCAAAAAGAATGAAAAAGTAGGTACCTGAAAAGGTGTAACAATTATAGTTTAATTCTTTTAATAAACTATGGGGAGTTTAATTATCATATACAATTTAAAATATATTTAATCTACATCAGAGGCATAATTTGTAATAACTAAAAATATCGGGTACAAATTGAATATATCGAAAACTAGTTAAAATACATTGGGACGAAACAATGGTACATTTCATCATACTGATTGTGTTTGGGCAGTCATCGTTTGCAGGACGAAACAATGGTACATCAACTAGCGTATGGACACTACGTGCTAGTATGTTTTCTTCTAATTTTCTTTCTTTAAGACGATGTTGACAGTCCCCTACATTGAATGTCGAACACCCTACGTAGGCAACGCTGAGCTCAAGCCTCCTAAGTGGCCATCTTAGTGCAATAGTCAATAAATAAAAGACGCCGAAGATTAGCGAAAACCAGAAAAGTTCAAAGAATGGAGTGCATCACCGGACAGATACATGTAAGCAAAAGGGATCGATTGAGAAAATGCCAAGAAGAAAAGGCAGCATCGGTAGCGAAGGATTCTGTAAAAAATCGAGTGGACAACCTAAATCGTTGATTTACAAAATTAATGGCATCTAAATAGGTATTAGAAAAAGGCAAAAATAGGATGGAACAGCGGTTGCATTACCAAATGTATTTGGACGAAGGTTCTTGCAAAATTTGGAACGAATATCCCATAAAATGGCGAAGTCAACAGTTTGATGTGGGTAATCTTGTTCATCTTGTAGGGGATTGTTTTGGGCTTGTAGTACAGGTGGAGCATGCATTGAAAGTTCTAGTCCAACAAAAAGAATAGTTGGTGTTTGGTTTCACTTTTACGTTTTGAGTTTAAAAATACGAAAAGTCTATGAACAAAGATGTTCCAAACACATCCGGATACGAATGTGTCCGGAATCATTGAACGTACCTATTCGTACACAGATGTGTTCGAACCGTTGAATGCATGTGTGGTTTACAAAGTATTGAGGGTTTCACGTTCATCCAACGATTCTGAACACATCTATTTCTAACATTACTTTAAAAATATTAAAAGTGGATTCAAAAATAATTTCTAAAGGGTATATTTTTAGGGCAAGTTGTGGGAGTCCCGACTAGATTCATGCACTATTGGAAGTCTTGAATTTGGTCTGAGAAAGAATTCAAATGCCCAAGGGTAATTTACATAAAAATCATTTCATCTGTCACTCGGTTTCATTTAATCTCATCATCTTTTGATTGTCTCAATGTACCCCTGATATTTTCAAATGTAACAATCGATCCCTTTTAGATTAACGCACAAGATTATTTATCGTATTATTCGCTATCTGCATCTCTCCAAAAGGAGTCGATTGTTATATTTAGAAAGATTAGAGGTACATTGGGACAATTAGAAAATAAATGAGGTTAAGTAAAATTGAGTAATAGATGAAAAGAGTTTTATGTAAATTACCCAATGCCTAACTGATGTTCACTTCGCAAGCCAAATACCAAATTATATGTATCCTTTGACCTTTTCAATCCCTGTTTCTACTACAGGACAATTCTTAGCACCCTGTTTATTTGCATTGGAATGGTTTTTGACCCAATTACCTCTTCATCTTACTTACCCCCTTTGAATACATTAATCAATGAATTAAAATACAACAAAGAAACAAAATGGGATTACCCCTTCACTACAGTAAAGGAACTTCCTCCCACTACAGTAATGGAACACAAAAAATCTACACAACACTTAAACAAAGAAGAGGAGAAAACAACAGAGAAAACCAATTCTATATTGTCCTACTTTGGCATCGCCTAAAATTTGCAGGAAATGTTCCATTGCATACATGACCACTTGTTTTCATCAGAGTTAGTGACGGATTCAGGATTTTAAACCAGAGGTATCATCATCAAAATAAATAAACAATTAAGAATAAAATTTTGGTAGATTGGAGGGAGTTTGACAGAGCAAAATGGTATGAGAGAGTCACAGTGCTACGCGGTAAGTCTTGGCTTACTGGTAGACCTAAAAAAAAAAAAATTAGAATTTTTATCGACTATGAGAGTATCACATGACACACACAACACCCACTTTCATGGGTCTGCCACTGATCAGAGTTTGTAAATTGTTTCCATGAGCTCACTCTAGTTCTACATTTGTGCCTACTATTTCAGTTACTCCCTCGATGTCTTTCATCATCCCCCCAAACACCCTTTTATTTACCAAATGTTGTGCACAGTGGCTGCAAGACAAAGTTCATACAAATCAGTTTTGAGAGACATACTCCTACAGTAGTTGATAGCCTACCTAAGCTCTGAATTCCAGTCTATAGTACTTGTTTGGATCCTGCACTTTGCTAAAATATTGCTCCAAACTCTTTTAGAAAACCACACGTGCTTTAGAGTAACAGAAACACAAGACACAATAACGGCTAATATGCATATGCATTTCCCCTATCCTTAATTTGTAGCTAACCTTTTCAAAAAGCTCAGTGAATAAGTAAAAGCCCATTTGGGGACATTTCTATGAAACCAAACAAATGACTTCTTCTTCCTTTTCAGTAGTTAAGAGTTGCTTGGGGTGTTGGCAATAATTTGCTGAGTAATTCTGTTCGTGGGCCGCACGGCCCGCACACTTTTGCATTAAAAGATCTCCCCAGGTAAAACACAAACTCTCCCCCAAAATATTTGTACTAAGGACGCCAATTGTTAAGCTATATTGTTTTGTCCATTACCAATCACATGCTTCACCATCGAAAACCCTGAGTTTCAGAAGTTTCCTACTTGTCCATAATGAATCAATAGGAATATTAATCAAATGCCAGAAATTTTGGCTCTTAATCACGTAAGTATGCACCCACTTCACCCACATCGCATCTTCTTTTTTGAATGTATGCCATAGGTGTCTTAGCATCGTAGCCTCGTTCCATTCCTTCAAGGGCCTTTTTGATGTGCAAACTTGCTCCCAACTCAGTCCCAGACCATAAAATAAAAATCCCTTTTTGACATAGCTACAATTTTCTTCAGAATTCTTTGGTAAATGACAAAAGCCTATTGGACCAACTAAGAATACGTTGCTTAGTCCTTTCCCTAAGTTGAACACAATCCTCATATTTCATTGAGAGTTCGTCGACTCATAAGGTTTCTTTTGCAATTGTTACTAAATATGATTGTGAGTAGAGATAAACTAGCATGATTAGATCGAAGTGCAATTCTTGGTTAACTAGTCCTGCCCACCTCCGCAACTTTGATGCAATACGATCCTTGAAATCTAGTTCCCATCTTTAAAGGGATTTTCTCATAATGCCGTTTATTCCAAAGGAAAATGAAATATAGTAAAACTGAAGAAGTTCGTCAAATTTTGGAAAGTGCAATTTGGAGTAGGAATGTGAACCCGTTTGTTTGACCAAATATGAGCATCAGATTAAACGTCTTACTAGCCAAATTATGTTTCTTTTAGATACATTATATGTACGACAAAGTCTCAAATACTGTGGAGTCTAGAATTCCACTATTGACCAATTACAAGGTAAGCTTTGAAGTGAATTTTAGTTCATCTAATCTATATTGGGTGCCAGTGAAGTGGTGTGTACTTTAAAGTTACTCCTCAACGAAGTGAGTTTTGTGCATGGATGGAAAGATTGATGTATCGTACGAACTCCCAATAAGTGCTATCAGAGTCGATAGTTGACAATCAATGGGCTAACTCTCTATGCACCATGAATGAGCCTGCACATAAAACTTTTGATTGAGTAAGGAAAATCCAAGGTGACTCATGAGACAATAATGATGTCGGCAGATGGTTAAAACCTGTTGCAAGGCGGCTCTCAATGAGTTGGTATGTGAATGGCTCTTGACTAATAGAGTGCGTTAAATAAGCTTAGTAGGACTTTGACTTTTTCTTGGAAATTAATATGTATGACTTCCAAAACCTATTAAAAGGCATTAAATATGAAGAGCCCTACAGCCAGACATGGAGTGACTCTTCATATTGTCGGAATACCCATGACCTAACTTAATTAATCATGTAAAATTCAGAGACATTGTTAGAGAGTACTTATCAGAATGATACCAAGGGAATCAATGCCCAAATGAATGGAGCCCAATACACATTTCACATGGAGATGACGTGTGTGAATATATATTGAGTCTCAAATCGTCTAGAGAGAGTAAAGGTTGAGTCTTAATATAGTATTGAATGACTCACAACTTAAAGGGATCGAGTACTAAGTTTTTAAGTGTGTCTTGAGTTGAATTAACTTACATTAGGCTCAAGTGATGTGTTGCAGATTATACAGTTGCTGCTCAATGAATTGAGCCTTGTGCATGCATGGAAAAGTTGATGTATCATATGGACTCTCAATAATTTTGTATTATACGTAATTTAATTTTCATAAATCAAAACCGTGGTTACGTGGAAAAATAGGTGTATCAATTGATTCCTTCATTGATGATAAAAAATGGACCTTATTAATGATGGAAAACATAAATTTTGTTCAATATCTCTATTGGCATAAACACTTACACAAGAATGGGTAAGGGGTTCTACACACGCTATATGTATTGACCATCACATGATATATATTATATCAACAAGTTAGTTTAAAAATACAAATTATTCGTGCACATCTAGACACAAATGCATTTGAAATCATCAGATGCATGTAAAGTCCTTTATAATTATGTGAGTCTTGCATGCATCTGACAGTTCCGAACACATCTGTGTTTGGATATGGATGAAAATTCGTCTTTCTTAGGCTTTTTTTTATATTGTATGTACTATGTGATGCCCCTATTCATGTGAATTCGTGTATTAATATTTGTGTAACTATCATTTTAATTTTTTCAAGTGACCATTCACCTTTTAAATTGGCTACGTGGATTTGAGACCAGAGACCAGGTCAAAACTAATCAAAGCAAATTAAAGAAGGGTAGTGGGTTATGCAAACGTCACTAGAAAAGATGTTAGAACATTCGATTTGGCAACCTCTCCAACAATATAATTATTCTATATCTTTAACTTTTTTTAATAGTTCATAGTATTTAAGTCAATTTGCATATATTTTGATTAATTTTTAAAATAATAATTTTACCGTTATTTTCTTTTATTGTCAATAAAAATTCAAACTTTTAGATCCGCCAACCAATTGAAAAGCACCGTAGCCGAGAGAAAAGTAATTAGGAAGCTAGTAGCATTTATTTAGGAATTTTCTAAGCACGTAGTTGATTATACATACTGTCTTCTCTCTTCTTCTTTAACTCGTAAAGTTGTCTTTTTCTTCGACTCTTCTCTTTTCTGTATGTATTTTGTACTTTCTATTCAATTCTTTTAAGCAGAATATATTTTTTAAAATCTCTTAGTCTAAACACTTTTTCTCTATCTATTATAAATTATTGACAATACTCGTAGTAGTTGCATTTGAAAAAAGAAATTTTTTAAAATTTACGATTAATACGAACTTACCTAAGAGAATCGATTATGTCTCATGAAAGATTATGTGGATTAGCAACATTATAAAAGGAAGAAAAATATTAAAACAACTTGATTTTTAAAATCTTGATTAGTCATTTTGCATTAAAAACAATAAGGAAAATAAAATTTCCATTAGTTAAAGAAAATAACAATAGTTAAACTTACAATTTAATTTTTTTTACTTTTTAAAAGGCCTCAGTTAATTCGCTTAAGGTCTAGGAAGACTTTGGGCCGCCCCTACATGTACTAGCGATGGCCTAATTAATAAAGTAAGTCGGGGCAAAATTATTTATAGACTTACTCTATAAATTTTGAATTTAACATCTTAAAAGAAAATAAATATTTAAGTTCCAAAACTTTGACCACCAAACTAATCTTGAAATAATTACTTGACCATTAATTGAAGAATTGTCACATATGTTTATGAAATTGATGACGCCATCCAACTTTAGGAAATTTCAGGGAAATGCAACAAGGCCTATTGTGTTATGTTCGCCCCACCCAAGCTAAGACCTACCCACAAATACAAACCCACCACAAAAAAAGACCGCATTTTCGTACGCAATTGGTGGGCACGCCCTCAAAAGTGAGGGTTCAAACAACACACAATCCCCGACTAGATGCACGCTGTGTGCACGGCAGAGTGTATTGTGCATCTAAACGATATCGTTTTTGTGTATAAAAAATTGTTTAGAATAAATTTTTACCTCTAAGGGTCATCTTTTTTACGCTAAAATAAAGTTATTTTGCTACACAGCAGACTTCCCCATTTTCTCCCTTAGATTAATTTACTCAAAGTAAGGTTAGATTCTGTGTTTTTTTTGTGTGTAGGAAATGGGTAGTTAGTTTCCTGCGTCTCATTTTCAAGGTCCGTTAGAATCTGGAGGTGGCGGCACCTCTCCAATTCCTTTCAACCCACCCACGTGTTTGAACATACATGCGTACATATTATTATACATAAATATACAACACTATACATATATCTAGTGCAATTTTTCTGCTTCAACTCATTAGAACCAGTCAAATTAGCCTCATCTCTATAAATACAGAACATCAATCTTAACTACACCATCCAAGGCCTAGTCAAGTTCTCTCTCTCTCTCTCTCTCTGAATACACTTGTTCCTAGACTTTTCCCTCATTCTAACTACAACCCTCTCCAATGTCCCAAAAGCTCAATTCTCTCACATTCTTGTTCGTTTTTCTCCTCATGAACAATTCATTTCTTATTACCACAGCTCGTCCACTCAATGCTGCTTATAAGCCTCGTACTTCTATATGCAAAGAGATTGAGAATGTCTTTGAAGGGCTCTACGTTCAAGCAATAAAAACCGGAGGTCCAAGCTCGGGAGGGGAAGGACACAAATTCGCCAACAATGAAACTTTAGAAGGAATCAAAAACTCTGGCCCTAGCCATGGAGGAGAGGGACATGAATTCACCAGCTCTGAAACTCTTGGGGGGATCAAACACTCTGCAGGTCCAAGCGATGGAGGAGATGGGCATGGCTTCACCAACACTGAAACTCTTGGGGGGATCAAAAGCTTTGCAGGTGGTGAGGGACTTGAAATTCATTAACACTGAAATACTTGGGGCCGGGAATTAAAGACTCTGCAGGTCCAAGCAAAGGAGGAGAGGGACACTAATCTATCTATGATCGAATAGGAGAGATATTAAAGCAATCTGGTCCGAGCCCGAGAGAGGGAAACTGATTTTCTCATTAGCATTTGCATGCAGAAGAGGTTCTTTATTTCGTTTAAGAAGAAAAACAATTCGATTCTTTTATTTATTTTCGCTATTTCTAGGTTTGAATGTATCTAATCATCAAGTAAACTAGCTAGTTATTCTTTTGTATCTCGTCTAATATTAACTTTTCATTTGTTTCTCTTATTTCGACATTTTATGTTCCGAGACTCGATAACTGAAACTCATTTTGCATCTGTTGATATTTGTTATGTGCTTGTTCAATATATAAGTACCATTTTGTGGCTCATAGATATTCGTGTTTGGTAACTCTTCCTGATCAGCAAAGTGTGGACGCTAATTCTTTCACAAAAGATACGACAATATTTCCAACACAAGTTTTGTGAGAGAATATATTTACGTATTTACAAGTGTGTGTCTCCGACGCTTAATCATTCTTGTTTGGTTCTTGGAAGCTGGTTATTGCAATCATGCTATGGTAAGTATACATTGTAACGCTAATCGGATAATATTTTAAATTTGCGAATTGAAAAGAAGTAAGGAATGGGACCCCGCAAGTGGACGCTCAAATTGGTTCCCCGAGAACTACTCGGTATTAGGTTGGAGATAATTCCAAAATCAGCCGGATACCTCGACTATAAAAAAAAAGAAGTAAGGAATTCTAGTTCATCAGTCTTGCTTGAATCTCTTAGTTTTTCTTCATTTGCACCAATCCAAATACAATGGTGTTGTTCGTCATGGAAAATGACCTTGGCTTATAAACTAACGTTTATGGAAGTGTAAAACAATTTTGGAGCACTGCCATGTTCACATGGTGATCTTCAATGACTGATGAGGGCAAAAAATGCATCAAATTGGTTCTATGGAACTCGTGATCATAAAAAGATTTTTCAAAACTGGCCGCTATATATCGTACCGATCGTTATTAATGGTTTTAGTCCCTTACGATACTGTTACACCTAACATACCAGTGCGGTTAAAAATACTTTCGTATCGGCCAGTACATGTTACATAACCGTTCATTTCAGTTCACGGCCGTTACATTTATTTTCTTCCAATATTTTTTTTGTTAAATATGTTTTTAAAATTCACAACATGTTATAATCGATTATTGCGGCTATCGCCTGATACTCCTGATCCGTACCATTATACTTCAAACCAAAACATTGTGCATTCTAATACTGTGTTTAAAACGCCGGACTCATAACATCTCTTACTTGTTCTAGAGCACCCACATCAACACGTTGACCAAGGTTGAGTATTTCTTCAATAGTTCACATATTTGAAATGTTTTGTTATAATAAGTAGGACTGCAAGAAAATCGAACGAACTGATCACTAGGTCTGAATCGAACCAAAACATATAGAACATTTTGGTTCGGATTCGTGGATTAATGGTTAGTTCTGGTTTGAAAATTTTGAGAATCGTAAACTACAAGAAAAAACATGTTTGGCGACATGTTTGGTCATGGTTTCTTGAAATGAACCATTGATCATCAAACTAGACTGCGCGTGTGTATATATACATAGAGAGAGCTTCAAATTAATAAGGGATCTCTCATTTTGCTAAAACGAAAATCTCTTATTTTTTGATTAAATTTTAATGATCCGAACCGTTCAATGTGTTTAAAACATATTTTTAGTAGTACATGCGATAAATCAACTCAACATACTATTCAATTATCTATCTACATACAGTTCCATATATCTCCTAACACGTTCTAACTTGATCGTCAAAGGGTCCACTAGCGGACAATCACCCCTGGTCATCGGACTTATGTGCAAGAGCCCAAAAATAGGATTCGAGAGAGTCCAACCATTTTTCAACATCATTAAAGTATTTTTAATAAAAGCTCAAAAAAGACAATTTGAATTTTGGAGAAAAAGTGAGTAACATTTGAGGTGTGAAGTAAATTTAAAAAAAAAAACAAAGACAAAAATTGATTATTGATTATTGAGTTGGAGTTGGAGTTGGCTTTCCTCCAAAACTTTTCTTTATAGAAAAGATTTTGTTGATTTTGTTCAATGGAGAAAGGGGTAAAAAAAATAGAGGATTGGATAAGGACAAACGGGATTTTTTAAAATGTTTTGTGAACTTTTTCTTAGTCTTGGGTAGGGGTGTAAAAAATCAGACCGGATAGATAAATCGAATCAAATCGACGGTTCGATTTGATTCGATTTTTGGCTCAAATTGGTCTGATCCAGTTCGGGTTGAGTTTTTTAAAAACTTTCGGTGTGATTTTCGGTTTTTAACATGTAGGAGTCAAATCGGAATGGACCAGACCAGTTCAGTAAAGATTAATCCTAAAAATAAAATTATATTATTTATCGGTTATAATTTGCATTAAAAGTTGTAATTATTTTTTGGTTCACACTTTACATGGGAGTATTGTTGGGGCCGCAATTTTATGGACTTGATTTGCACATTGTTTTAGATTGGATGAGATATTTTTTATTGTGATTGCAATTCCATTATTTTTTATTGTTTGATATTATTCTTGATTACTTAAAATTTTTTACAAAAAAATATGGGCTTGGGCCCAGTCAAATAAAAAATCGGACTAAACCAGCCATAAAACGGTCAAGCCGAATCGGACCAAACTGATAGACTTGAATCTGATTTTTGATTTCTCAATCGCCCAAACCAGAACAACTAATTTGGTCTGAGTTTATTGGTCAAACCGGATCGAATACTCCCTAGTTTTGGATCACTTTTTTTTTTATTATATATAATTGGCTTGTTCAGCTATATTATTTAAATCACTAATAGTAGCAGGAGTATATTATTTCATGCTAATTGAAACAGATTACAAGTTATTACCCCTTGTGTCGTACAATGGTCTGAGGTTTTACAAGAAAACGAATCTTCTGATAACACTTGGAGTATTCCCCAAGCTATCCCTAGTCTTAATACTAGGAATTAGATCCATATCACTCCTCATACTATAATGGAGCAGAAGATAGTACAATTAATCTTCAATTTCCTAGATCTTTAAGATGCAGATCTATGTCTTTAAGATTTGACATTAAATCTCTTGATTCTTCTCATACTGTTCCTCAAACACTTCCATCACGAAATTCTTTTAGTAGTAATAGATCTACTGTTCAAAATTTGAGACAAATAGGAACAAGACAGACACAAAATCAAATTTCCTTGCCAGTTTTGTTATTTGATAACATGATAGAATTTATACAAATGCTTTATGTGTTGATCAATAGAATTAGAATAGATAAGAACATCATCTATATAAACAATAGAAATGAAGAATATGAATTAAATATATCATTCATTATATGTTGGAATTCAGAAAATGCCTTTTTTAACCTACAAGGCATAATATTTTATTTATAATGTCCAAAAGGAACTGTGAAAATAGTTTTGTATCTATCATTTTCATCCATTTGTATTTGTCAAAATCTTGATTTCATATCAAATTTTAAAAATATCTTTGCATTGTATAATCTATTTAAAAGATCTTTTTTATTTGGTATGGGATACCGAATTCACTGTAAAACTATATTAAGTGGTTTATAGTTGATTATTAGTCTAGGTGTCCCTCTTTTCAATTCTGCATTTTTATTAACATAAAAAGCAACACATACCATGGAGATTTACTTGGTCTAACTAGCTATTTTTGTAATAAATCCTTAATTTCTTTTTACAATATTCAAGCTTTCGAAAGTCCATTTGTGAAGGTCTAGCATTTGTAAGAATCAATTTTTCATTAAAATATTTTTCATATGGTAAAGAAATTATATGTTGTTTATGGTGCCAAAAGGCATTGAGAATTTTAGCACAAATATTTTTCTCAAATAAGTCTTGAATTTGAGTAATTTTCCGTTTGATATTAGGAGATATAAGTTGTTGCTCAATCCTTTCATAAGAAAATTCTTCTTGTAAAAAACAGATTTGGTTTTGTTTGTAAAGTAAATTATTTTTTAAATATTAATTTCATAATCCTTAGTGGGGTAAATAAATTTGAACGAAATATTTTGTCCTAAAATTGTGGTATCAATACCTTCAGTATTTGTTGAAAAAAGAGTTATCGTAGTTAAAAGGGGTACCTAATATAACTATTTGCTTAAGATTTTTAATAAGAATAAATTTAGTATTTGTACTATCAGCAGTTTTTAAAGATTATTTTATTTTTTCAAAATATTTTGTAGGAATAAGTCATTTCTTGATACAGTTTAGATCAACACCTAAATCTACTAAGGCTATAGTATTAAGAACAAAATCCTTTATTACTAAAGATATGCGAACGTCTCATTTTTGAAATGTGATATTTACGTTAACAGGGTGTATGTGTGAGGGTAGATGAGAAAACTCTTGAATATCACCGAAATATATTTCATTAGTACTAATATTATTTTCTTCGATACTTTTCTCATTGATAGAAGGATCTTGAGGGTCGACAAAGTCATTAATATCGTATGTAATATCTCCTTTGAGATAAGAAATCCTGGAGTTTAAAGAAATTATTTTTTTTTCAAAGAATTTATTTCTCTTTAAGATCTTGTAAACTAGGGGCGTTAGTAAGAGAAATAACTGAGTTATTAACTATACTAACAATATTTTTGAAATCATAGGGCTGATTGGAAAAATTATTTGAAGACGTATTTGGTTTATCTGGTCTGGTATGCATTTTAGTATAAGAAAATATAGCAATTTTTTTTTATCTAGATTATCTATTTTATCAATAATTTCTAAAATGACACTTTCTTCTTTTGTCAAGACATTAATAGATAAACTATTCATATTTAATAAGGCTTAGTAACAGATATGAAAGCAGCTATTATATGAAAACAATATAAACAAAATTATATGAAGAGTATGCACGACAGAGTGTGTCCTTAGACAGTCATACACCTTTAACTCTTAATATAAATGAGAAATCTTATAGAGAATGAAATTGGAGAAGGAAGGAAGGAGAAGAGATGCTTGATACTGTAAACTCAAACTCTTAATATATTATTTCAAACTCAGAACGACTCTTATTACAAACTTCTAACATATGGTCTTATATAGAATTGTAAGTCTGACCAAATGAGGGACAAACTCACATGAAATTTAATTTACATAACAACCAAACGGCGGTAGTACAAAAAGATAATATTATTGGTACGAAAAAAGTTCCTTTAAATAAAGGAGATGCTCTCTGGCTGACATTCAAGTCCTCTTTGTCCTTTTGAAGGCATGCGCCATGGGTGACGGTCATAGCTAAGCTTTGTCATGGGTGATGTCTTTAGAGGTTTGCAATTCCAAAGCAATCATCCTCATTTTTGAATTCTGGAGGAGTTGATGGAGAGGTTGGTGTTTTGGGAGGAGTATCCTCTGATGAATCATTGCTTAAATCATGGGTCAATTTGTAGATATTTCAGCAATAACTCAATTTCTTATTTCGGCCTTTGAAGCCAGTGACATTTTTTATTTTAATGATGCTTTGATGGCATCATAGTCCATAGCAATTGGAGTCGAATAATGTCTTCCTGTGCTCATTGATTTTGGGGAGCCATAAATATCTTCCTGTCTTCCTTTTTGAACTATTTCAATTAATTTTTTGTATTGTAAAGGAAAATAGTCTTCTGGTATGTCAAACCTAATCTACCATTTAGAAGCATAGTGGCGGCATAAATAAGACATATGGTTGATAGGGATATCAAATATTTCTAAAATACTACCAGTTTATAAATTTAGGAAAACATAATTGAGACTTTACTTTTGTGTTGAAGATATGTTTTTTATAAATTATTTTGTAAATTTATAACATATCTTCTAAAACACTCTCTTTAGTTATTTTTTAGTTAGAAAAATATAAAATTATATCTTTAAAAAGTCTTAGACTCTCTATTTTGTCCATAACTACAGTATCTCTCCCCAATACGAGAGTAACTATTCACAAGCAAAAGGAAAAGAAAGTATTATTTTAATTAAAGTTTTGAATAGTTGATAATGTTGAAAAAAAAAATATAAGTATTTAGAAAGATATGTTGAAAAAGAAGAAAACAGAAAGAATTTTCCAATTGAAAACAAAATTAATAAGATTATTTAAGTATCAAAAGAGAGTTAAATAATTTTATCTATTTGCTGCCGTACATCGCAACTAAGATGGTTCTGGTCTTCAACTGAAATTACGAAGACCCTGGAGGGGTAGGTGTACTGGATAATTTCATTTTTTTCGCTTCAGTGACACGTGGCAAAATCCCACAGATAAATGGCGCGCTGATTCGATACGCTCCAGCCACCACCTTGGTCGGTGTTGTCAACGACGAACAGCCGTAGGCCCGCAATCGGACCACCGCGATAAGAGTGCCAGCGCGGCCATAAAGATTTTCTCTCGTCGCAATTAGAATCTTTAATAAGAAAGCGGCGAAGTGATTTAGCTGAACAATGGGAAGCTCAAACGCAGGGGTTACGGTTACGGACGACTCCGCCGCCACCATCTCCGACGAGGACGAGGTCACCAGCGATACCGACGTCGAAGTCAAAGACGCCGTCGATTCTGCTCTTCCTTCCGATCCCAGTCCCTTCTCCCAAGGCGAGAAGGTCATCGCCTTCTTTGACAATGTCGCTTACACAGCCAGGGTATTTTTCCTCCCTCTGTTATTCACTTTCGTTTCAGGGAATAACGAGAAAATTAAACAAAAAGGGAAATAAATTGCTCCGGGAATCAAGTTATATTCATGAATTCTCTGTTCTTTCACCCACGCTTTGAACGGTAATCTCTCCCCTTGGTCATGTTTCGCTTCTTCCAAATGGTTTCACGTCTCTATTTGCTTCGATCGTCAAATAATCGTTTGGATATATTACTCTGCTACGGTGATATTTGTTTTCCTTAACCTGAAAACTTGGACGTGCCGGATAAGGAGAAGCAATTTATTGGGCAATGAGATAAATCCATGTCTGATCCTTCTCCATTTTCGCTTTTCCTTCTGTTGAATTCAATTCTTCTGCGGACCAACTTATTTACTGTATTTTCGAATTTTAGGTTAGTAGGTAATGCCTGTTTCTCACTCTGATCCTTCCGCATTTTTTGAGTTTCTCATTCGGTTGAATTCAGTTGTTCTATGGATCAACTCGAGTATTTTCTAATTTTAGGTTAGTAGGTGATGCCTGTTTCTCACTCTAATTATTGCTTTTTCTTACTCTCTTCCTTACGGCTACAGAAGTTACATGATACAAGCTGTTTCGTTTTGATATATCTGGGCGGAGTGTTTTCTCAGCTTGTAGATTGTATACTTTGCACTGACATTCTTATAGAAATGCTATTGTTCTTACTATGGTGTTTTTCTGCTTTCCACTTACTTCTACTCATTCTGTCTCGTTACTTAACCTTTTGTATTGGAAATACCCCAATTGTTAGGTTATTCATTTAGTAAACTTCTTTAGAAGATTTTGTTGGTACTACATTCTCGGATACAACTAAAAGGGTGGCATAAACTACGCGTGTGCATTATTGTGGTTTTGGTTTTTCACACAGTCTTCAGATTTGTATAGTTTTGTGGGTGATCTTGAGCAGATTCTATTATTTAGTTCCTAATTAAACTGGTTGCTCATGTCTTATTCAATTATATTTTTGTGAGGTTCATCTCAATACATATGGCTTAATAAAAATAAAAACCATTGAGGTTTTAGTTCATTGGTGAATGATAAAAGCATCTTTGTAATTTTCTTGTAATATGTTACTGGACTAAGCGATATTGGGTTGATGCATCCCTTAGCACGGCTTTGGTAAAATTAATGCCTTGGGTATCTTTGTAATTTTCTTAATTCTAATGGCTAGTTTAGTCTTTTACCTAATATTCTATGTAAAGGGCTTTGCCGTAGATTGTGAATGAAAAGTGTTAACACCCCATGTATATCACTAACCCAATATATAACTTGTCCGAGCCTAACCATGTGGCCCAAAATGTTTAAGCCCAAGTTATTTGTAGCAATATACATGACTCATTACATACCAAGATCATTCATGTAGACTTTCGATGTGGGACGGGATGTCACAATCTCCCATCTTTAAGACATTGCTCCCTGGCAAGAGGTTGAACACTAGAGTCACCACGGCCTAACCCTGGGTCTGTTCTCTAGTGACTAAACAAAGTCCTGACCCCACACTTAATCGTGTACACAGATCGCTCTAATACCATTAGTAACGCCCCATGTATACCACTGGTCCAATATATAACTTGTCGGAGTCTAACCACACGAGTATTGTGTGTTGCCATGAGGCATGAACGGAGCGTCAAAAATTAATGCCTTGGGACATCCTTGTAATTTTCTTGAATCCTAATGGCTAGTATCATTTAGTCTGATGAATGGAAAGGATGAGCCGTAGCTCTTTGTCTCCCCTGTTTTTTGCTTTTCTCGACTACTTCAGCAGTAGCAGTCTTCGTTTCCCCATTGATTTTCATGGAGTCCCACCAATAAATCAAAAGATTCTTGAGTTTAAAGCCAATAGGGTTTGTGGAAAGCAGCGGCGGACCTAGGATTTAGGATTTAATATTGGGGGTGACACTACTAACAAAATTATAATATTCAACATAAAAAAATACATGTGTTCCAACGACTCCTTACTAACCAATTGTTTTGTGTGAATTTTCATTCAATTAGAAATAAAATAACGCAATGAAAAATAAAAAATACATTCAAATATTTTGTATGAACTCTGTTCAACTAGAAACAAAATAATGTAACAAAAAATAAAAAAGAAACTCAAATTTCTTTCAAATCTTGAAAATCAGACAGGATTGATTCTAAACTAAATTTCAAAGCAATTTCTTTTTCAATGTAGATAAGCGATGAGTCCAAAAGAAAACAGTCTTTAATTTTGTTTTGAAGTCTAGTTTTGATAATTTTCAAGGCCGAAAATGAAAGTTTTGCTATTGCGGTAGAAACGGGAAATATAAGTACAAGGACTCGAAAAATTAAGTGGTAAGTTGTTGCTTTCCCAATTTTCACCATCCATTCACACAAGTGAAAAATAGATGACAATGTTCAATAAATCCCTTATCTCAACTTATGAAGGGGCAACCGGTCACGGATAACAATATTATGTCGAGGGAAAAAATTTGTGTAATTAATAGAACTAATTAATTGTTTTTTGGGTTGAATTTGGCCACTTGGGGGTGGCATGTGCCACTCCCCCCAACCAGGTAAGTCCGCCACTGGTGGAAAGGCATTTGGCTTGTGGGAGAAGTCTTTTTGAAGTTCGTCACTTTTTGGCTTATTTTATTTGAGGAATTGGAATCAAGTATGAGTGTGCCAGAAAAGACTTGTAATTATTCTTTTCAGAATTTATTAGGAAGTTGAAAAGCCAAAAACTACCAGACGTCGTGTTATTTGTTCTCTTACCTCAACAGAGAATTTGTAAGTGTTGACACATAGTTCGAATAAACTCAGAAAACAAGAAATTGAAGAATCAAGAATGCAAAATAATCACTTGAATATCGAATTCAACCATAAGCTTACATTTGGGTGTTCTTCTCATATTCTAATTCCAATTGAACAAGTCTACAAGCTGGAGCTATTGCTATGAACTACTGAGACTAACTAAAGCTATTTCTACAATTAACTGCTAAACTAATGCTACTTCTACTGATAAAAAATAAGTAATTGCAAACTAAGTAAAAGCTGTCTTTTTCTGAAATTCTTTGTTTTCTTCTTTGATGCCTTTTGATATTTATAGGCACATGCTACAACTGCTTTTGGTAACTGTTCCGTGATCTTTTGCTCTTTTGCCTTTCCTGCTTCATTCATTTTCTAAAATCTTAGTCCTTTCCCTCTTTCAATCCCACTATTGGGTCATGGCTTATGTAACTGCTAATGCTGCATTTCATCCCTCTTGCAGAGGTGTTGTTTCTTTTCTCGACACTTGTCATTGAATAAGAATTATACTTTTGGCCCTGGAAGTTTCTTTATCATGGATAATAGGACACTAAAACAGGAAGCCCAAATTTTCACATGGAGTGTGGAGCATGGCTGTTACCTCTGCAGAGAGAAGCAGTAATGGCACGTGGAAGTATGCTTTTGCATACTTACTTTGGAGTAATTCACACAAAGTACCATTTAGAATGTTAAATGTCGATTTGAAGTGAGAAATTTTAGAACAAAATCGATGCAGCTTTGTAATACTTTAGACACCAAAATGGTGCTCTCGCTTTACATAGTAGTATAGATGCTAGCTGTGTAGTTTTCTTACTATCAATTACTGCAATTTTTACCTTGATTCATTCTAGCACTCTTTTAGAAGATTTTTTGTTATTAAATCACATTCTGTTGTACCGCTGGAAGATGTTAACATGCTTCTTTCTGATGGTCCAACACATTCCGTTATTGTTTACCTCAAGGCTTAACTCTAATATGGTGCATGATTTTTTTTGTTGCAAGGTGCAAAAAGTTGAGCTTCGACTGAAGGAATGGAGATTCTTCGTTCATTATCTCGTAAGCATTTTTCACCAAATAGTTTTTGGAAGTCGTAGTACCGTATTAGTGTCTTGATGTTTGAGATGCTTTTTGGCTTCTACCTCATTTATGTGTTTGCGACTTGCATTACCAAAAAAAGCTTATCATATGGGTTATCTAGAAAATGTAATTCCCTTTTTAGTACCTCAACAAAGGCCTCCCTTTGTTTTGCAGGGGTGGAAAAACAGGTGAGTGCATCCTCTACGTCGTATCTACTGTCACAGTGATTTCCTGATTGAAGAAGACAAGGAGTTGTATGATTTATGGGATGGTTTTATTTTTCACTTCTGATCTTTTTTCTTTTAAATCATGCATCTTGGGATGTGGTTTGAAAGAACATTAATTTTATAATTTTATTTTATGTTGTCTTACTTAAGTACTCTTTGTGGCAGCTTACTTAGTGGTTCCTATATGTATACTCCAGCCATCCAAGTCCTCGCTCCACCACAATTTATAGTTTTTACTTGAGGCTGATTTCTTTAGCAAGTTAATGTAATTATGCGGATATAGATGTACAACAGATTGTCCAGTGCTGTTTATTATATACGCTACTTGTGAATGAGTTGTTTTTGTCAGTTCGAACTCTGATTTTGTTTTTCCTTGAACATTTCAACATTTATATATCCAAATTCAGTTTTATTATAAGGGAGAGGGATGAGGTTTCCACTTTGAGTTCATTTCATCCAAGAGAATGGTACTTTCCAATTTAAGGGTGCCATAGTGACCAAGTTGTTGAAGTTTAATATCTTCATAGTTTCTTTTACAGTTGGGATGAATGGGTCAGCACAGATCGTATGATGAAATATACTGAAGAGAATTTGCAGAAACAGGAGATTCTCAACAAGAAAAAGAGTTCAGAGAAGATCACAAAGACTGGAGGTGTGTCACATATTTAGACTAACAGATTCTGGGTTTTGATATTTTCCAGGTTCAGGCAACCATGGAAAGTAGCTACACTGTTTCTATGGTAGCCAAGCATTAGGAAATAAGTTGCATATGAACTTCTATTCTCCACTTTTCCTTCATTTTGTTTTCTCTTTCCCACTCCTTGTCAAGATGTATTTGCATCACATTACATACAATGGTGCATGTTCTCACCCATGACACTAATTTCTACTTCTTTGCATGATTGAGTAGGTAAACAATAAGCTCTATTGTGGTGGGGAAGATTAGCCCTTCTTTTAAGCTTGAATTAGCCTCATGGTCTTCTTCATTATTCTAATTGCACCAAGAAGAGCAATGTTTGTGCCGTCCGGCCAAAGTTGGGGGAGGGTACTCCGATGTTCAAGTTAGACTCCACTCATAAGTACCAATAAAAGTAGGAGAAACGCCATACCTTCTTAGGGTTACATCAAGTACTATATGTAGAACAAATGACTTGCCCTCCAAGTAGCTTGTCAATTGCCCCCTTGACGGCCTCCTGTGATTTTCACGGGCTCAACAACAGATATACGATCCCATCCTGCTGTCATCAATGTCGTCGTCCGAACACCACGTTGGTCGGATGCCACATGGTTGATAAATTCCATGCGGACATCCACGTGGGACTGAGCTGTCTTTGATTGGACTTTCTTTGCCATTGCACAATTTGGGCCAGGGAGGCTAACGTTCTGGGGTAAGTTCAGCCGATTGAATAGATCAAGCCACAAATTGAACACGCTTTTTGATGGATGTGCCCAAATGGCCCATCAGCACATTTTCAGCCCTCCACATCTATCTAGCAGGGTTATATTGTGTCAGGTTGTTCTTTTATATGTCAAGCTTTACTCAACATTTTGTTTATAAAGATAGTTTCGCGTTAGTTTTTTATCATTAGATTAGCAGTTTTGACAGATCAATCAGTTATTTGACCAGGATATGGCTTTGATAACTTAGGCATAAGTTTGATTTCGAAGTATCTCCTTTAGATAGAAACTGTGTACAAGACCTATTTACATCCTGTGGTTTTCCGAAAAAGCGATATGCCCTTAGGCACGTCCATACATAGTGAGTACTTTTTGACCTGATTAAAGGGCACGAATGCGAGAAAAAGGAGGGAGGGGAGGGGGGAGGGGGGGTGGGGGGGGTGTTTGGAATTGTGACAGAGGGTGTGCCATCTATATGTAATTTGGATCTACTATGTGATCAAACCATATCTTTTGGTCAGCTCTATTACTAGGCTTCCCAACCTTCTTCCAGGGCAATTCAGACCGAAATCTTACTTCAACTGCAGCCAACGTCCACCGTCATTGTCATAGTGATGTTACCTCCAAATATTTGTTCTGTTTTGTGCTAAAACAATGTGTATTTTGACTGCAACATATTTGGAAATTAATTCTCAGAAGTGGTCTTTTTCTTAAGCTATGATTTGACAACCTTTGCAGTGGCAAGGGGGAAGAAACGGAGGAACGAGTCTGTTAGTAAGGTATATTCCGGTTTACTTGCAATAAGCTTTGTTCCTCAGTAGCTCAGTTTTAGAGTGGACTACTGTTAACTAATTGGTATTTGGGGTTCAATCCCATAAGTGCTTCCAATCTTTATTGTGTGTATTTGGTCATTTTAAGTTCCATCTTGGAATGACCAAGAAAATTGATTCATGCATTTACGGGCCCTATTTATTTTGCGACATCTCGAATTTGGTGTATTCATTAGCTGCAGCGAGCCTTCTAAAGATATTAAGAATGCTTTTTGAAGATAAGGTCTTAAGTTAATCAGATTAGCTTCATACTGTGCTTTCTAATTGCGAAAGGAGCAGAAGAGCTGGGTATCATTATGTTAATGTGCTCACTCATTGAAGGATGGTTTCCTGGTCAAGGATGGCATGTCATATATATCTGATTATCAACTACAATTTCTTTTTATACCTCTGCAGTCAGTATATATTTATCTTGGAAGGGATCAGTGGTCCTTCGTTTGGTTTTTATGGTAAGACAGGCATTTTCAATGACATTGCTCTTAGTGGGTTCATAATGCTAATTTTATGAATAGAAGCATATGATATATGCTTTTTCATGTCATTTAAAGTTGATGAACATATTCTGAACCTGTTATAATGTCTATTTGTTCATGAGTTCCTTTTTATTCACTCAAACAATGTTTACATTGTGACACTTGTTGGCTTTATTGGTTTTCAAAATTGAGGAAGTCGTCCAGCAAAAGGGAAAACAAGGTACTGGATCATTGTTGGACATGCGAAATTTTAGACACGAGTCAAGCAGGGATCTTTTCTGCAACTAGATTGTCCTATGCTTGAGCTTTGAGTTGGTGAACTTATTAGTCTTAAGGGACTAAAGCAATTAGTTTCTTTAACTAATTGAATATTCAACCTAGTATTTGCTGGTTTACAGACAATAATGTATTAGTTATCGAAACCAGTTTGATTAATCCAAGCAAGATGAACCTCCTTAGAAATTTGCTTATCATTTTCAATTATTTGTTCAAGTTTTTCTAGGTGTTTGCATTGATATTTTGGGGCCTATTAGACACAGTTTATGGCTTGTCATGCCAGGAGGAGGACAATTTGACACCAGAAAAGCTAGTCAACATCCTTCTTCCCTCGACATTGAAGAAGCAATTAGTTGATGATTGTGAGTTCGTTACTCATCTGGGAAAGGTATGCTGTATTCATTGTTGGAATTATAACTCAAGTATTGGTCTGCAGTTTATCGTCAAACTACTTGGATGGACGTGCCTGCTATCTGCATAACTATCCTTGTGACTATTGGAAGCTTGATTATGTCTCTTTTTTTTCCTATGTGTCAAAGCAAATATATACCTATATAGGACAAATCTGGATCCGGACACATCAACGTTTGAAAAGAATCAGGATATCAACATATGGGGATATGCCAAAAAGAATAGATGTATATGTTATCAATTAGTATGTGTATGAAGATAATGTCCAGTGATAACAAACTAGTAATTCAACTCAAGAAAACAAAATCTTATAATTGATAGAATGATAGATCATCCACCAAAAAGAAAAATCATAACCAGCAAACCGGTCAAAAGAAGAAAGAAGAATAAGGGAGACTGGGAGAGAATGCTACACCTTAGACCAAAAAACAGCCCAAGCATGTTTGAGAGAGAAGAGAGAGATCTGTATTATCAGATTAGAAGCTTAGACCAACCATTGTTTTGCAATATTATTATTTTACCATAGGCGATTGTGGTCCAGATCCGAAATAAGAATAACTCAGAACTATTTTCTTCTTGATAAGCTTACATTCATGGCCATTGCTGTTTTCGATGCAGACTTTCTCTCTTATGCTTTCTTCAGGGTAGAACCATACTCTCAACACGTCAAACCACCTCCTTCCCTACACCTCAACAACCCATCGCTCCTTGTTTACATGAACTACATCCAAGAACAAAATAATATTCCTTTTATTATTTGGTATTCAAAATTCCTTTCCATTGTTGAATTCTGAGGTTGGCTGGTTCAACATCACCAAGCCAATGTGGTCTATACTCTATAGACTCATTGACGACGCTATGATATAGCATGGAGTGGAATGGAATCAGCCAGAAGAAATGGGCTGGAAGAACCTCATAATTTGGTAGACATTCATTTATTTGTTGCCCAATAAGAGAATGCTCAAGAAAGTGATTAACTTTTAGTTTTCATGATTTATTCGTTTTATTTGATAATACTCTACTTGATTTCAAGTAATATTATCCAACATATCCTTGTAAAATGTTACTCATACCTTGAAAGAAATGAAAGGAAGAGCTATTTTATTAGTACATGGGAAAGTATGAAAAAGAGAGATCTAAGAGCCCCCAAGCACCATAGTGAGTGAAACAAAAATGAGAAGATGAAGAATTGGAAGAAGTGATCATAACATAAATGGAAGAAAGAAAAGTAGTAAGATTAAGAAAATGAAAGAGGAGAACAAAAAGAATAAATTATTTTAGGCAATTTGACTAAATGGAGAAAAAATAAGGTTTAAAATAGTCTTTTGCAAAAGATGACCGTGTGGTAACATTTAATGCTTGTCTTTGTTATTTGTTTTTCCTTATCTTTTATTGTGGACTGGGTGCAAAATGCTACCTGATGTCACAAACAAACAATGACAAAAATGCTCACACACACTAAAACCTCTATAATGTTGTTATTTAAGTAGAATGGAGACAGAGACAACTGAAATGGCAGTTTTTAAAAAATGCTAGAGACGAAACCCTGTGGTCTCTTTGAATATATGAAAACTATATATATGTCAGATATAGGATCATTTAATCGATGAATACAAAATGCAACACAACACTGATAGACATTGAAAGAACATTAATTTCATTATTTAGTCAACAATATGTCATTCAAGTGAACTTTTTTTTGTTTTTCTATTTGGTTGACGAGGAATCCCTTGCGTTTAAATATCTTGGCTCGATTATTAGCAAGGATAAAGAGATTATGGATAATATTACAAATAGATTATAAGTTGAATATATCAAGTGGTGGAGTGGTTTGCGAGTCGACCGGAGGTTAACCGAAAAGTTGAACGAGAAATTTTACTGTACTACTATAAGGCCAGTCATGTTATATGGCACAAAATGTTGGGCTACTAAGAAACAAAGTGCAAGTAAGATGAGTGTGGCTGAGAACTTTGAGAGGGACGCATGGTAAAATTTTGCAAGATAGGATTTCCAATCCTAGCAGGAAAAGAAGGGGGGAATGGATACTCAATTTAAAGCGAGTAAACAAAATTTTATAGTTGATCTCATAGAGAGATATATAATTCTGTGGAAAGTCGTATTAAATGAAAGTTGCATGTACAGATTGGAGGGAGATCTTTCATATCTTTCGAGATCCACCCTACACTATGGGGTAAAAGATCCAAAACAAGTGATTTTAGCCCTTATAAAAAGAAAACGGTTTCTTGAACCTTTCACGCTTATGTCACGTTGTGGTACTACAAAAGAAAAAAGTGCAAAATTTTATCCAATTTATCGTAATTGATTAGTTAATATGTTGGTTAATCGTATTCTGAAACACGGAAAAAGATAATTAGTTAGTCCTGGTAAAGCTCCTAGAGGGTGTATTTTTTTGAGATGTGATCGTCGATAACGTGACATAAAGACTCCTTATGTTTAATTTATTATGATTTCATTTTACCAAATAAACCTAAACTAAAACTGAACTAATAAAAGGACTAGAATACAAACCCCATCATATCATTGATGAGAAGCAAGGAAAGGCTTTCATAAAAACTCTCTTAGAATTGAGAATGAAGTTTTCATTTTGTACATGTCATATCATGAATTAGTAACTGCATCCAACCTCCATAAAAATTCCAATTGTTTTGAACTTTCTATTTTTGGAATAGAATAGTTACGGAATCTCCATGAGTAGGATCAAACTTTATTTCATTGTATTTCCAAGAGGTTTCTCTTTCTTACTCGTAAGAAAGTCCCCACATAGGGCTTAGTGGATTCATGATTTCTCTTTCATCTTTCGTTTCCTTTTTGTTTGTATTGAGAAATAGATCGGGAGCTAAGTTATGAGATGAGAAGGTGTTAGGCAAGCCTCGAGTTAGTCTTTACTAACCATTTACGAGATTTTGAAATCAATTTATGTCAATGCCACAATTAGCGAAAAGAGACATTCGATGGGGGGTAAAGTAGTAAACAACCAAACATGCTTGTAATACTCCAGGATAGTTTTATTTTGAATCAGATTCATTCTGTTTAGTTCAAGCACATTATGCATTTATTATTATTGTATATACGTTAAAGAAATAAGATTAAATCTTTTTACTGCAAATTTAGAAGTTGTTTTCCTTCACCTCATGTAACTATCCATTTTAGACTTCTAGTTCATCAACTTGAATAAGGAAAAAGAAATGAAAATAGAATATTAATTTCATTTAACTTCTGTCAAAAGGGAAATAAGAAAAAATTTATTTTTCAACGAATCATACGTAGAGATATTGATAACACACATAAAGTTATGGTATTTATAACTAATTGATTGAGCAAGAAAGTGTTAAAATAGCAGTACCTTGGGAAGTACCGATTATGAATAGTTGTATCGGGGTTTTGAGCATAAAGATTCAATGTTACTCACCTGTTCGCCACTGGAAACACCACTTCCGGTCTGACTTGCATGTGTTAAGCATGCCGCCAGCATTCATTTTGAGCTAGGATCGAACTCTCTATGAAATTCATAGTTGCATTACTTATAGCTTTCTTGTTCGTAGACAAAACGGTCTCATAGGAGAATAGAAGAAATTTTACTTCCATAAGATATCTTAATTACACCATCTCTAATGAGCAATAAATTCAAGAGTAATTTACATAAAATCCCCTTCATCTATTACTGGGTTTCACTTAATCCCCTTCATCTTCTAATTGTCCCAATTGGGAGTACATTGAGACAATTAGAAGATGAAGGAGGTTAAGTGAAATCGAGTAATAGATAAAGGGTTTTTTATGTAAATTACCCTAAATCCAATTTAATTCAACTATACCTACACGTGTAAAATTCTTAGCAACTATCAAATCGAACATATAAATTAGATATTTGGACTCGAATTGATAGATGATATCACTAAATAGATTGGTAAACTAAAATTAACTTCAAAGCGGTAGTTCAAAAGGGTTTAAGTTTCTTGAACATAAAGAAACAAGATGCACTCGACAGAGCTCATTGAAAAACATATATTCATGTAGTCAACCCCACCTGATTGGGACTTAAGGCTTGGTTTAGTTTGGTTTGACGAACCCCTGTTGGAAAGCCCAGATCTATGTACCCCCCTTGCTCACCCACTCATAGAGATTGGGCAAAGACAAGACCCATGAGAATCATGGGTTTCTTGTGCAGGTGGCCTAAATGGTTTAGAGGAGTTGAACACAAGACCTCTACTTCCTTGTGCGGTCCCTTACCAACTTTTTTGCCTTGGGCTTCATTCAAGAAACAATTACATAATAGTTGCATTCAATCACCACTAGTAAAATAAACCACACTAAAGAATTAAATTTAGGACTGGTCTACTAATACATCATCTTACATGACAGTCCTAAGATCATTAAGCCCAAATGGCAAGGGATCAATAAGTGTACATTGTTCTTAATCATTGGATACCGAGTTACTTTTATGACCCCATAACTTGTTTTGTTGAAGTGTAAGTGATTCAGATGTTTGTCGCCAAGAGTTCGATTCAGTCAAGTGTCTGACACATTATGAAGTGTCCAATTCGTGTCCATGCGACAGTTCTTAGAAGTTTGTGCTTCTTAAATGCTATGTTGATCTTTTTTGGACCCAATATTATTTGCATGTTTTTGTGTTTATTAGGTACTGGTATTCCTATGGCAGTTGTGGTGTTGAAGATTGACCTTTTTCTCAATAGCGAATTTATTGTTAGGATTTAATTAATGTTGAGAGTCCTTAATTGCAGCTTGTAAAACTTCCTCGTAGTCCGAATGTTGATGTTATATTGAAGAAGTATCTTGATCACAGGTTGAAGAAGGATGGCGTGTAAGTTCATGCTCTATTGGTTTTGCAATTTGAGACCTTTCGTATTTTCTTCTTCCTTCTGTTTTTTCTTTTATGGGTTAGTTTGGAAATTTAGTTCAATTGCCACATCCAAGAAGATATCCCAAATGTGGAACTTGTTTAATCCTGCGAATGTTACGTTAAAGAGCGTACTCAGAAGGACAAAATAGTTAATCCCCTTGCTGGAGCTTCGTGGTTACAAATTGCAATGATGACTTTAGTCCCCTAATTTCCTGAATAAGTGTCTCCTTGATGTTAACGTCTGAATACCCTATCATGTCAAACTGAACAACGACATCTTCCCGCGCCTAAAAAGGGGTAAATGCCCACTATTGATTCAACTGTGCCTTTTTGAGGGAATAATTGAAAGATAGAATATGTTAACTCTGTTTCAAAACATGGGAGTGGGGGCCGGGGTTTGGGGAAGAGAAGGCAAATGTTTTTAGTGTACCCAGATGCAGAGAGCAACAACATTTGGATTACCATAGTTGAAGATGCCTGATTTCACCATTATTGGTTGTTGATGGTCATGTCCAGCTTTTTACTTGCATATCTAGCTTTACCTGTTTGGTCAATGTCCAAAAGCAGTTGGTTTTGACCTCCTCCAGCATTAAGCTGCACACAGACCGAAAGTGTGAGCCTTAAGTAGTGACTTCTACATGAATGCAGTACCAATATTTTGAGTTTTCAAGTAGTGAACATGTGGGTGTTCACTTTTGATCGGATGATCAATCTGCCCTACTTGAGTTCTTGGCTTCTTGTTTTTTCATGTAAATAAACGCAAGTTTTTTGTGAGCTTCTGACCTCGTCAAACTGGTCCATTGATGTATTCATTACCTGGATAATGAATGTTAGGAAAAACTCTTCCACCAGCAAAACTATACACTGTCATTCTTCCGTAGTTTCGACAGCACATTAAAGAATATAGATAACAAAAAACAGAATTTCGTAGAAAATTATGAGAATTGTAATGTATATCAGCAGTAACTTTATGTTTTTCTGTATATTGGTGGATATAGGATAGCTGATTCAGTTGAAGAAGTTCTAAATGGTTTGCAGTGTTACTTCAACAAAGCATTGCCAGCTATGCTTCTCTACAGAAGTGAGCGCCAGCAATACAAAGAAGCGATTGCAGATGGTGTCTGTCCTTCAACTATATATGGTGCTGAACACCTTTTACGACTCTTTGGTATGCTGCACTTTGATGTTCAGCAAAATAACTTTTGAGTTGGAAAAGTGCATTGCTTTCTCTGGTCATGCTGCAAAATACTGCTATGAACCTATGGTGTTCTAGACCATTGCCTCTGCCTCTGTCTCTGCCTCGCTATGTGTGTGGGTTGGTTAGGGCCTGGGTTTGATAGCCCATGGATCCTACTCATTAATCCCGTGTACTTAGTTCACGGATGTTTTATACTTGCTTGTTTGTAGCAGTTCTAGTCGTAGTTGCCTCTTTATTAAACTCCGTGCAATTTCATAACTCATGGGACTTGTCTTCTGTGTAGTAATTGTTCTCAATCTCCTGTTACTATCATAAATATCTACCGGCTGTTAGCTTTATTGACAGGTCATGGAAAGGGCCACTCAGATGTGAGATTTGGAAGAGATCTGTCATGGTGCAGTTTTAGATCTTGCAAAGCATTGGTTTTTAGATCCTTTCCTACTTTCTTCACAGGCAGAGGCAATTGTGTGGCGTCATAAAATTTGTCCCAAAGATCGTGCAAATGAACAGTAATATTTAATAGGACAATGGATTTGGATTCAAATTCTTTCTAGTTAAACATAAATATTGTTGATAACAAACTCATTCAAAGGATTGAGAGGTAACATCATTATTTATAGGCTTATAGCCATGTCACATCCCTCATTTGGGCTAGGCTGTCATCCAAAAATGTGTGCTTGTATTTTAAATTTCATGTAGGCAGTGAAGTTCAAACACAAGACCTATTTGCTGCTTGTCTAAGGCATATCTCGTGCTTTGTTACTATTGAAAGGGTTTAAGCAATAGATTTCTGTATATTCATCTCCTTAGGAGGAGGCACTATATATATAGGACATCTTATAGACTCAAACAAGGAAATATAAATCAATAACAAATAACCCATCATTCTATATTCCTAACTTACTTCTAATCAAATCCCTCAATGAACTCCTAATTATACGCATTCCAAATTATACTGTCAACACTCTGCCTCAAGATGGAGAGCATATATCATGAACACCCAGCTTGTGACAGATGAAATCAATGGTGACCTTAGGAAGCGCTTTGGTGAATATATCCGCAAGTTGAGAACCGGAAAAAAGAAAGAGAGTTGTAATCTCTTTCGACTCTACTTTTGATCGAACCAATTGACAGTCAACCTTGATATGCTTGGTTTGCTCATGAAATACTGGATTATTGGCTATATGAATAGTATTTTCATTGCAATAGAGAGGAGTCGGATCATGAATTGGAAACCAAATTCTCGAAGAATCGTGTGTAACCAGGTTAGCTCACAAGCGGTATGAGCCATTGCCCGATACTCTACCTCAGCACTCAAATGTGCCACGACCGATTGCTTTTTGCTCTTCCATGTTACAAGATTGCCACCTATAAAGGTGCAGTAGCCGGTAGTAGAACGACGGTCAGCGAGGGATCTTGCCCAATCAGCATTAGTGTATCCTTCAATTCAAAGGTACCCAGAAAATTTATATGGAAGTCCTCGACCAGGAGCATTCTTGAGATACTTTAAGATATGAATGACTGCGTCCATGTGAGGAATTCAAGGACAAGTCATAAACTGACTCAAAATGCTGACTGCAAAAGAAATATCTGGCCGAATGATGGCAAGATAGATGAGTTTACCCACTAGTCTCCGATACATCTCTGGATCGTTAATCAATTCACCATCATCAGGCATTAACTTGAGATTAGTTTCCATGGGAGAGGCCACACATTTAGAACCAAGATACCCTATATCTTTCAAAAGGTCAAGAGTTTACTTTCTCTGGGATAGACTGACACCTGCTTTAGATCTAGCAACTTCGATTCCAAGAACGTACCGGAGCTTACCCAAATCTTTGGTGAGGAAATTGGAACAAAGATGACTAATCAAGGTTTGGATTGCATGACTATCACTTCCAGTAATTACAATATCATCCACATGTACAATTAGAATCACAATGCCTTTGTTGGTGCGGTTGAAGAAGATAGAGTGATCGACCTGACTATGAGTCATGCCATGAGAGATAATCGAGTTGCTGAATTTATCGAACCAGGTTCTGGGAGATTGTATGAGTCCATATATAGATTTGTGAAGATGACACACATACTCCTCCTTGGATTCAAAACTGGGGGTGGAGCTACATAAACAGTCTCAGATAGATTTCCATGCAAAAATGCATTTTTGACATCCAGCTGATGAAGTGGCCAAGCAAGATTAGCAGCAAGTGAGATGATAATGCGAATGGAATTGAGTTTGACAACCGGAAAAAAGGTTTTCGTGTAATCAAGACCACATGTTTAAGTGAAACCTTTGGCCACTAGGCGAGCTTTGAGACGGTCAACAGCGCCATCGGGATTGTGTTTGATGGTGAAAACCCAACGGTCTAACACTATGGGCCTCAGAGGGCTTGGTGACAAGAGTCCACGTATGATTCAGGTCTAATGCTTGCATCTCTTCTTGCATAGTAGAGCGCAAGCCAGGATGAACAAGAGTTTTCTGGTAAGACTTAGGAACAACAACCAAGGAGAGAGACGTATATAAAGCTTGAGACGAAGGAAACAAGCGATCATAAGAAACAAAGTGAGAAATAGGATGAGAGGTGCAAGTGTGCATACTCTTTTGGACAACAATGAGAAGATCAAGCGTAGAGTCTGGTGGATTTGTAGGCAGCAAGGGAGACGGTGTTTTGGGGGGGGGGGGGGGGGGGGGGGGGCGGGTGGGAGGGGGAATGAGAGGTGTCCTCAGTGGCCATTGACAGGCATAGGGGGATGAGGCGGGCGCTGAATATAGACCTGAGTGATTGGCGGGTGAGCTGGAGGAAGCATAGGAACACTGGAAGGGGCAGGCTCAGAAACAATGGAGGGTTATCTGGACGCGAAGAGAATGAGATCTCGTAAGTGGTGACCTTCTGCAGAATAGTAAGGCATAGTTTCAAAGACTGTAACATTAGTACTAACAAAGTGTTTGTGTAACGAAGGACTATAGCACCTGCAGCCTTTTTGAGTGCGAGAATAACCAAAGAAGGTACACTTGTGAGAACGTGGATCCATTTTATCATGACCGGGTTGTAGATTATGGACAAATGAAACACAACCAAAAAGCCGAGGACAAGGAGGAAGAGGAAAGGTTTCCATGCTAGGAAACATAACCTGAAATGGAGATTTGTCTTTTAGAACCCGTGATGGCGTGCGGTTTGAGAGAAAACTGGCAATAAGAACAGCGTTCTCTCAAGAACAATTTGGGAACATGTATGTGTATCATAAGAGTACGAGCAATTGCAAGAATAGGACCATTCTTTCGTTCAGCAATCCCATTTTGTTGAGTAGTGACACAGGAGGTTTGATGAATAATGCCATGAGAGGCAAAGAACTGCGTAAAAGGTTTAGAGGTGTATTCTTGAGCATTATCACTATAGTGAACAAATAATCGAGCATTAAATTGATTCACCACTTCAGCATAAAAAGATAGAAAAATACGGGATAACTGAGAGCGATCTTTAAGCACATACATCCAAGTTAACCAAGAAAAATTATCAATAAATGTGACAAAATATCAAGCACCACACAAATCAGTAATTCGAGATGGTCCCCAAATATCATAATGAACAAGAGCAATAGGGTGTAATCTAGATAGTTCATTTCGTGAAGGAAAATAAACCCTACGATGTTTACTAAGTTTACAAGTATCACAGTTAAAAGTAGAAATTGCAGGTAAAGAGGGAACTATTTGGCAGAGATTGGCTGATGAAGAATGGCCAAGGCGGCAATGCAACTGGTATGGTATAATGATGGAATGAAGTCTAGATGATGGTAAGGAGCTAGTCGGCTGGAAGTAGTACAAGCTATTTTTCTCATATCTCCCACCAATCCTCCTCTTCGTCTTTAGATCCTGAAAGTCACAATAAGAGGGATAAAATGTTACCGAACAATTTAAGGGTTGGGTGAGTTTGGGAATAGACAATAAGTTAAACGAAAACTGGGGTAAATATAAGACAGAAAACAACGTGAGACCAGAATCATAGTAAGTGTCAAGGCCGCGAACTCGAGTTTTAGTGCCATAGACAATGGTAACATAGGATGGGGTAGATGGATGAGTAACATCAAATAAAAGCGAGAGATTACCTGTCATATGATCAGAGATACCAGAATCCAGAATCTAGAATCTAAGGGGTATGAGAGGTGAAATAGAGACGTGTTACCTAATGCAACAAGGGTGGTCGTAGAAGAAGAAGATGCGTTGGCATGGTGGACCGAATCATACTCGGACTTAGAAATAGTGATGCTATCTGAAGTGATGGGCTCAGATAGCTCCCCCTCAGAAACAGTCTGATCAGCCCAAGCAGGCTTGCCATTAAGTCGCTAGCAGAACTCAACGTTGTGGTTAGTCTGACCACAATGAATACATTTTTTAGAGCCGTGATAGCCTCGCCCTCCTCAATGACCACCATGATTAGAGGAACCATTAGGAGTACGGCCAGACATATGATTACCAAAAGCTCCAGAGGGAGGAATATAATGCTCGGTGGGAGCAGCAAGGGCAGATCGAGGACGGGTCTCCAGGATAGAAGAGTGGGTAGCAGCTCAACGAATAAGAGCAAAGGTCTCGTCAACTGTGGGGATGTCCTTTCTAGACAAGATCTGAGAACTCATAGGGGCCAGTTCTGGTTTGAGACCGAAGAGGAATTTGGCAACCCAAAATTTTTCCCTGTATCATTCTTGTTTCTCCAAGTCATTTGTTAAGGGTTGATAGATATTCAACTCATCCCACATGTCTTTTAACAGAGAAAACCGAATGATTCCCTTGCTAAAGAGAGAAAATATCCTGATAGAGCTGGTAAATACAAGAGAGATTCTGATCGGAAGAATACAGTTCTCGTAGTGTATCTCATATAGCTATAGAGGTGTCTAAACGGGAAACATTAGTAAAAATATCCAGGTCTAGGCTATTCCAGAGTAGAGTCATAATTCGGTCATTATTTTGACTCCAATTGTGATCAGTAGAAGGTTCATCAGTGATATAGGAAGTTTCACCACTTGCATGTAGAGAGACAGTCACAGCTTAATACCAAGGAAGATAATTCGACCCTTTTAATTTAATAGTAGTAAGGGTATGCTGAACAAAAGGGTCTCTTATATCCTTGATTTCTTTAAACACTGGTTTTTGTAGTTTTCTCAGCCATTATATAAGACAGTAACAATAACCAGTATAAAAGAGAGATAAATGGGTATCAGACTATCAATACAAGGGCGGAACCAGAAATATAATTTACCCTGGGCTAAAAATCAACCGGATTAAAAAATACATTAAACTATAAATAATAGGGGGGGGGGGGGGGGCTAAAATTAATTTGACTAAAATTTTACATATAAAAAAATGGAAAAAAAAAAAAATTTCCACCTAGGCTATAGCCCAGTGTGCCTCTTGCTACCTCCGCCATTGTATCAGTAGACTTAGCAAATATAGGGCAGATCAAGAGATACCTCACAGAGAGCTGATGCAGAGTGCTGGAAGAGCTTCGGCAAATCTTTGGTGGTGGTTGGTGAGTAGAGATTGAGCGAATAAAGTGCAAATCTATGGGTGGTAATAGTCAGGAAGAGCAAATCGGGAGCTTAGAAGGTTCAACAAGACGTGGTCCGGTGAGTCTTGTTAGAGTCCGGCGAAGGTCCGGCAACAGTTGGCGAACGGTAGGCAAGCGGTTGCCGGTGGTTGGAGATGAGAACCGTTGTTGATGGTCAATGCTGAGGCAGAACGGTCGCTGAACAGTTGCTGCTCTGGTAAATCGAGCGAGAGAGATTGGCGAGAGAATGGTCGGCAGATGGTAGGCGAGTGGTCGCCAGTAGTTAGAGATGAGATACCAGTGTGGTCGCTAATTGGATCTAAGGTAGTTAGGTTGCTGCATGATGGTGAACCGATCAAGAATCGAGCAAAAGAGATCGAGTGAGCGAGAGGGGTATGTGACCAAGTCAAATTAGGATTTTGAAACCCGCTCTGATATCATGTTGAAAGGGTTTAAGCAATAGATTTCTGTATATTCATCTCCTTAGGAGGAGGCACACTATATATAGGACATCTTACGGACTCAAACAAAGAAATATAAATCAGTAACTGATCATGCACCTATTGTTCTATATTCCTAACCTACTTCTAATCAGATCCCTAAACGAACTCCTAATTATACGCCTTCCAAATTATACTGCCAACAATTACGATAGTAATTTTGGACATCTACTGCCATCTTTTGTGCCATTATGCAATCTTTCTACATAGTATCATGTGCTTAGACTTTGTATGCGCTAGATTTAGTTGCTGGAAATCTACCCTGTTCTTTGCTGTTAATATTTACCAATTTCACAATAAAGCATGCTTGGCATGTTCAACGTGCTTTCTTATTGGGAACTGTCATTATTATATGTCCTTCGTGAATTCCTTGCTTCTTCAGGTGCTTGAGTTTTTTCAATTGGGTATTTTGCAGTTAAGTTGCCGGAGATGCTATATCATGCCAATATTGAAGAGGAGACATTGAAGGAGTTGCAGCAGAAGCTATTGGACTTTCTCAAGTATAATTTCTTTCATACTTCTGATTACAGTTTTGAACACTCGGAAGCACTTTTCCCTTTATTCGCTATCTTCCTTGCGGTAGAACTCCATGTCTGAGGAAGGAACAAGAAAACTCAAAGTTGGGAATGAATTAGATTTGTAAATGTTGTCTGAAGATTGCTCATTGCGTTCTATTTTAGACCCTATTTTGCTTATTGCCTTCTAGTTTAGTTGGTGGCAGGCGGGGTTTCATGTCTCTGCAATTTCTTTATTTCTGTCACTTTTGTCAATGGTAGAATATGCAAGAGATAAAAATGACACAGTTGTTATTACATCAAGTAGCTGACTGTTAAATGTGGCTTTTGAACAAGAAAGTCCATAAACCGAGTGTTAGGAACGCAGCTTGTTAAATCTCGAGGGAGATTCTTGGAAGCAGTGGATTTGTCTAACGCACCTGCCACACTGTTAATCTGAGTGCTCGAAAAGGTTCAAACGCCCATTGGCACGAGAGAAAGAGGTACACGTACTATTCTGAATGGAAAAGTAGTTGGACATTCAGCTACCAAGCATATTTTGTAGTTCGAATTCAATATGAACTATGCACGGAAAATCTGTATTGTGCATGAAATGTCCTAAAATACCTTGCGGACTCATTTACCCGAAAAACAGAAAAAGAAATACATCCTACGTGTGTACTAGATAAATCAAACTCTTAGATACGTGCATGTGGTACCTGGTTTCATATGATGAAAGAGCGCATGCACACACACACACACACACACACACACACAGAGTTCTATCTAATAAGCCCGGGCAATGTACCTTCTCGTGTTTGGATCAAACACGAATGTCGTATTTTCTCCACATTTAGTTACTCCAGTGAAACATATTTCTCCTTCACAGTTTGTGCAAAATAAGTATCACTAGTAGCTCTAGTGGATGATATTTCTCCATCTAAGCTAAATGTTTTGGCTGGCATGATTGAAGGAGATGCCCCAACTGCTTTTTTGCCGTCCAATTAACCCATATATTGGTTTGGCCAAGTTGCCTTCATTCCTATGGCTCGTTCGTTAGTGTTAAATAGAACCATTGTGATCATACTTGGGCTGAGAGATTACTTTGATTGCCCTGCAGATTCCTGCAGAAAAATCAAAGTGCCTTCTTCCTATCTACCTACCAGACAGTGGAAGGTTTTGATGCAAGCACTAAGAAACATGGTGACTGAGCGAGGACGGGTGCTGGAAAAATGTATATAAGATCATCAAACTGCTTGATTCATAGGAGGTAGTCCTATGACCATTGCCTTTTTTCGGTATTATTTTTCCTTCTAATTTGTTGAACTTTCGTTCCATATTTATGGAAACCCTGTAATGTGCTAACTTGTGTACTTGGCTGAGTAGATTAAAGGCTGTAGAGTTGAAGTATGATTATCTTGAATAAATTTTTTCTCCGATTTTCTTATGAATAGAGTTAGAACCCTCCGATAGCTTTCCTTCATGAAGAATACATGTTTTCCCGTATTCGATTCGACGTACCTTTTGGCTGAATCGTGCATAAATTTCCACCATGTCATAACTCCTTAATTCAGAATGGGTGTCTGGAAGGGATAGATTAGATACAGACCTAACCTTTGACATTAAATGGACAAAATGATTGTCCTCAGACTCAAATCCACAATCTACAGCTTAACATGAATTGTAAAATTGATCGGGCTCAAAACCAAGATTAAGAAGATTGTGTCAGAGATACATTAGTTCAGATTATAATGTTTCTCACTGGCAAATGGATTATTATTTTTTTAGGAAGGCAAGAACATGATTGAATTTATGTTAGTGGGTTAATAGGGATTAGGAAGAATCGAACTCCCGATCGTTACCACTTGAGCTAGATCACAGGTTCACTGATAGGATTATTAAATCCACCAGCTGTATCAATGATAGTAGCTACTGTATTTGGTATTTCTAGCAGCAGCTTGATACTTTGGTTGACTTGGTTAAGGATGATTACATGATGTGCGGTCCTTCTTCGGGAGAAGGACAAAGCAAGTAGAGCCGAAGACACGAAGAAGTGAATAGTTAGGAAGCACACCAAGAAGATGTTCATACGGAGACATGCTAGAAAGAAGAGGTGTGAACATTTGATTCAGGAGATAGGCTGCAGTAAGAACAGCCTCACCTCAAAATACAAAGAGAACAGAGGATGAAAAAATGAGAGATATAGCTGTATCAAGAAGATGACGATGTTTGCGCTCAGCACGACCATTCTGTGCAGGTGTGTCAGAACATGAGGATTGATGAATAATTCCATAGTTAGACAAAAGTTTGGTAAAATCATTCATAAAATACTTCCCATGCAAATCAAAACGAAGAATTTTAACACATGTAGAGAACCAAGTCTTAACTATGGCATGGAAAAGACCAAATAGATTAAAGACCTTGTGTTTCATTAAATAAATCCAAATAAATCATAAAGGACGCATAATAGACAGACTCACCTTTGTTGCACAAGAGAAGGACCTCACACATCAATATGAACAGTATGAAAATGAGAAGGAAAAATAGAAAAACTTTTATTAATTGGTAAAGTAGACATTTTGACAAATTTACAACTACTGCACTTAGAAATATCACTAATGGGGAGGGCTCCCAATATACTAGATTTAACCAAAAGTTTTAACTTTCACTAGATATGACCTAACCGACAATGTCAAAGATAAAAAAGAGAAGACTTCTCATTGAGACAGAAGGATGGTAAAGCAGTTGAACTAGGTTGCACTGGGACATGCAAGTTTTTCAAAAGATAGAGATCACTAATTCTACACCCAGTCCCAATTTGCTTCTTTGATATCTGATCCTGCACAACACAACCAGAAGAAAAAAATAAGACATCAAAATCAGAATCAAACAATTGACTAATTGAAAGTAAACTGAGAGATAGGTGCGAAACATAGAAAATATTAGATAGAGGGAAGAGGATGCAATAGAGCCAATAGACACAACATTAGTATGTGATCCATTTGATGTGGCAATGTGAATAGGAGAGGAAGGAGAAACACAATTATCAAGGAGAGAAATGTAAGGAGTCATATGATGAGAAAAATCAGAGTTAAATATCCATGTAAAGAGTAAAGTATCTGTGGAATGAGAACCATGCAAACTTATTGGAAAGGTGGTCATAGCAGAAGTTTGCTATGAATCCGACTGAATGGCTACTAGGAATGCTTGATAGGCTTGAAACTGCTCAAATGAGGGAGAAGATGAAATGCCTATAGACGTAGGAGTGACAAGAGCTGCAGAAGAGTGAGAAAACTGTTGCGGTGGCCAAAAGAAGGAAGCAATTGAATGAGAGGATTTTCGTCCCTTTTTGGGGCACACAGCCTTCCAATAACCCTTTTGATGACAGAAACTACACTCATCCAGTGGCACCCAAACAATAGGTTTAGATCTGTTTGAATTCTGAGCACCATGGGTCTGGTGAATAGGTAGTAACGGAGCAGAAGAGGCCGATGGTACTGAAAAGATTGTTTGACTGAGGGAGGGAAGCAACCCCTAACTAGAGGTAGTCCGAAATCAAATCTCTTGATGAACAATTTGTTCACAACTGAGTCAACTAGAGGAAGCCGGGTACGATGGAGGATAGTACTACGAATACCCTGAAAATTCACTCAAAGTGCCATTAGAAATTGTACCAACCGTTGGTCTTCTCTGTAAATGCAATATTCTTTATGGGCACTCAGTTTAGCAGGTTTCGTGAAGGCTAGTTGATCCCACAAACCAGTTATTACTGAATAAAACTCTTAAATACTCATAATTCCTTGGGAAGTAGCACGAATTTCATGCTCAAACTGATAGCATTTTGTAAAGTTTGACTGAACATGTAGTCTACACTAATAATTTCAAATTTCTTTTGCAGTGTTAAATTTGGCGAAATGAACTCCAATTGACTAATTCACAGAATTATTTATCCAAGTAATGATTTTAGCATTATTCATTCGCCAAATCGAAAGTGACACTACATATTTTTAAGCTTTAGGATCTTTTGGGATCGTAACATCACCAGAAACATAATCTCATAGCTCTTTGCCAGTTATAAAAATTTTCATAACATATGCCCAATATATATAATTTGCTTCAACTAATTTTACGCTAATAGCTTGTAGGGAATCAGAGTTCCCTCCAGTCATATTGAGAAGTAAGAGAGACAATCACAACTTAACTAAAGGCACAAATTATACTAGAGAGTATTCCAATGCCAAGTGGGTGCCTATAGCCTCTGAGTCTTGCTTTAAGTTTGGCTACAGCAGCCTCAAAATACTCTTTCGTTATATTAGTTTACAGTGCCTAAACCAAAACCTCAGCGCCTCACAACTTAGCTTCACGTACAGCCATATCTTCCCTGGGATATCATCCTTGATGATGATGATCGACGTCGGAGGTCTGAGAGGGAGAGAGGGATCGAGATCACTTCAGGGAAAGAGAACCAGATAGCGAGTCAAGGTTTTGTGAAGATAGATCGCACGTTAGAGAGAAATAGCGAGGAACAGATCGTCATGGAAGCTGGAGACAGATGTGGCCGGACTGCGAGAGAGGTGCTGAGAGAAGAACAGATTGCCTAGTATAAATAATCAAAACCCTAGGCCTCTGATACCATGACAGAGAACTACAAAGAGGAAGTACACTAATTCTGTATTGACTTGGTAAAATCGTTACAGTGCATAATACACAAATAAATAGACAACCCTAAAGTACCATTATGGAATACTATGCTAGATAAGAAAACACAAATATACTACGCCAAATAAGACAACACAATATTCGTAGTGTGCAATAAATAGTTTTATGTAGGAAGTGGCCATATATTGATTTAAGAATAGGGCTATCTTACAAGTTAGAGTAATTAATAAGTTACAGCTGTAGTAAGCAGAAGAAAACAACCTTGTTTAAACCAAAACATTTTTTTTATAGGCAAAAGCAGTTGTCAACTTCGGGTCCATTTGAACTGTGGTATTTATTGGGAAAAAATTCATCCTTGTGTGAAATTTTTTTGTAATTTTTTGTTTTTCATCAATTTTTTGTGATTTGTGGTTCATCTCGACAAGAACTTTTAGAAAAAGTTATAAATCATGGGTCAAATTTGAAAAAAGTTCAGAAAAGACAAAAAATAAATTAAAAATAGAGTTTTTTTAACTTATTCATCATTTTTAGTAATATTTTTTTAACTTTTGGATATAATTTTATATTTTTTAGATTCCTTACATCAAAACGGACCAATAAACTACAAAACATTGAAGTTAAAACAACAAATGCAAAAAATAATAATAATAAATAGAGATAAAAAATAAATTTAAATAAAAACCATAGGCCAAAGAGAGCCTTCTTCATTGTTTCTTCTATCTCCACGCTTCCATGGTTTTGGTAAACCGAGCACAGGACAAATAGAACAAATTACTGGAACAACACGTATGGATAATGTTTAATATACTACTTCATCATAAACTCGTAATTTGTTGGACAAATAGAATAAATTCTACCGGAATTAATTGTTTGTTTTTCCACTCCGCCCAATCGAAAATTGCTAGAATGATCATCTTTTTTTGGTTGTTAATCTTTTTTTTTGAATTAAATTCGGTGAGAGAAATTCTTGCAAACAAACAGGGAAAATAATTTGGAACAACTTTTTACTACTTCCCAGAATGATCTTCAAAATGAGTTAATGTGAGTTTCATTTTTAAATTTCTTAATGTGGTTTACATTATTACCCTTACAGTTACGGATCAAAATTTGTGTTAGTTTACAAGTAAAATTTCAAATGTGCAATTTGAGAAATCGAAAGTGTGAGCCAACTTTACAATTTGAGCTCACACCAAAAGGGTGTTTCTATTTAGAATGTGGTATTTATTGATTTTTTTTTATCTTTATGTTAATTTTTTTTGTAATTTTTTGTCTTTCGTCAACTTTTTGTGGTTTATTGGTTCATCTCGATGAGAGCTTTCAGAAAAGTTATAAAAAATGGACCAAATTTGAAAAAAATCAGAAAAGACAAAAATAAATTAAAAAAGAGTCTTTTTAGCTTATTCGTCATCTTTAATGACTTTTTTTTTAATTTTTGGACATAATTTTATACTTTTTAGATTTTTTTATCAAGACGGATCAATAAACTATAAAATATTGAGGTCAAAACAACAAATGCAAAAACAAAGGAGACAAAAAATAAATTAGTTAGGCCAAATTGGACAGATTTTTCATGTCTTCATCTATACGTTTTGCATTATGTTTTATGTTTGTTAACTTTATCCGGGCACAATTTTTTCTACTGCGAGGTGGATCTAAAACGGTCATAATCAACTCTTAAGTGTTGGCGTGTACACTATTCATGACACCAAATTTATTTTTTAATAAGATAATGTCATCACAATTAGTATTCTGTTTTTGGAGTAAATTTAATTTTACGATTTTTGTCTCTTTAAGGCTTACATCATAGTACCCGCAATCAAAACTAAACAATCAGATAATTTCATAGTCCACAATGAAAATATGCAATCTATTACGAGACTATATATTAAGAAGATTTAAATTGGTACCACGTGAAATGTTTGAGAGAGAGAGAGAGAGAGAGAGAGAGAGAGAGAGAGAGAGGATGATAAACAAATCTCGGTGGTAATCTGTGGTTGGTGTGGCTCTTTTCCTTGAAAATCAGTATTCGAGTTGGAGAGCTTTAATTGGATTTCTTGGGTTTGTGGTGCAGATGCTGAAATGTAACTACTCTGCGGAGTGGTAACTTCTGGGAGTGTTAAACGTGTATTTTGGTTAATTACAGTTTTAGGTGTACAATTATTTTACGATCTATATTATTTATGTATTTGTAACAATCTGTCTCAAGTCAATGCACCAAACTTAACTATAAATACTCATAAATATTGGATTTCAGATAATGAAATTTTTTTAATTTAAAATTATCTCTTCAATCTCATGATGGGTAATGACCCGTGCATTGTATCCTTTGAATTTTTTATATTTGCGCTAATATGCCCCATCACAGGGAGTTTTTGCAAGTTTTAAAGAATTAATGACATGGTTCTTAGATTGTGCTTCAATTTTTGTAGAATACATGAAAAACATTAGTTTAAAAAAGGCAAGAAAAATCAGATTTTTACTATAAAAAAAAGGTAAAAAAAAAGGCAAGTAGATAGAAGATTACTACTGATGGTATTTTTGGAAATTTAGAAAAGATTCCTGATGGCATTTCTGAAAATTAAAAGTGAGAGCCGACTTCATAGTTCACATCAAAAGAAGTGTTCTATTCATATAAATAGTATAGATAATAATAAATTTCAGAAAAAATGGTCACATCAACACGAATATTTTTCTTTACTCTTTATTCATTTTCTCACTTAAAAGGAAAACCTTTTAAATTCTTCCTCACTTTCAAACTTTCTTTTTCAGTAATCGTAATCCAATTATCCAATAAGGATTTTTGGTGTCCTCATGCACAGTACGAGTATCATGTTTCTTAAATACTACAACTGTATTGTGATTTTTATGTATCTAGGATGAATTTCAGAGAAGCATAACGCTCTGTTTGTTTCGACAAAAGATGTTTTTTTTTTTTTTTTGGAAACAAAATGGTGATAGTATTTATGATAGCTACAATGATGGTGGCAGGAGGTGTTTAGTGGTGGACTCACAAAATTTAATACAGTGGGCACCTTGTAGTTATAATTGGAAACTTGTGTTTGAAATTACAACGTCGTTTGGTGGATTCACAGATAGAGATGAGCCTTCGAATAAAGTGGTAGGTGGTGTTGAAAATGGAGGAAATAAGAGAGAGAGAAGAGAGAGAGAGAGAGAGAGAGAGAAACAGAGTGAGAAACACATGCAAGAAGGGGTAGAAATATGATGTAGAACTTGAAAAGGAGGGATTGGTATTTGCATTGTAGTTTTGTGTTTGAGGGAGAAGGGCTCTGATTAACATGTGAAGCCAGGGCTGCAAACGAGCCGAGCCGAGCCGAGCTTTGGAGTGCCCGAGCTCGGCTTGTTAACTAAACGAGCCAAAAATTCGAGCTCGAGCTCGGCTTGTTTGTAAACGAGCCGAGCCGAGCCGAGTTGAACTAAGCTCATTTACTTAAACGAGCTGAGTTTTTACGAGCCGAGCTGAGCTTTCGAGACTCGAGCTCGGCTCGTTTACGAAACGAGCCTAAAATTCGAGCTCGAGCTCGGCTTGTTAACTGAACGAGTCGAGCCGAACCGAGCCCTTATCGAGCCGAGCCGAGCCGAGCTCGCGAACAGCTCGGTTCGTTTGCAGCCCAGTGAAGGCTTCGAAGTGTCTTATTCTTCTAGAAGATATTTGGAGAAAGTTCCGATGTGATTAGGCTTTGAAATTTCTTGTAATTTTCTTCCAAAATAGAAATTGTTAGTTAAATAATGAAATTAGTCATGTGCAAATGATGTGTACAAATATAAGACGTGGTAGGCTCCTCCATCCCCCCTCCCCTCCTCTCATTTTCTCTCTACATTATTTTTCCGCATAGTGAAATTCTTTGTACCAAATAGCAAAGTTACGTGATAAGTTGAGAGTAGTTTGGGCTCATTTATGTGATGATTTGACTTTTATGTCTTTGATTTGACCCGTTCCATCGGATAAGTATTGGAGCCTTAATATTATATTTCAAAATTATAAATAGTAGATGATATATACATAATACATTTTGTAAATGTATAACAAGTGATAGATTATGGAGTCAATAAATTTTATAAATGTATAAATCCTTATTGTTTTGTTTATGTATTTTTTTTCCTAGTTAGGTCAAGTTACTAATTTCAACCAATTCGATATTGTTGAAAAATGATTTGTGTTTTGAGTTATTGTTACATATAATAATATAAGGACCTACAAATTCAACAAGTTTATCCTTAAACAAAAAGGTGTAGAAACACATATGTGTTTGGACTTATCCGGATGCTGATGTGTTCGAAATTGTTAGATGCACATAGGGTCCATAAATGATTTAAGAATTTCATATGCATCCAACAATTCAGACCACATTTATTTTTGAATATTTCTGCGTCCCTAATATTACTCGTCCTTAAAAACTATGTGGGAGATCAGCTTGGGCCTTCAGACGCCCAAATCTAAAGAATCCGAAAATTGAAGATGAGTTTCAAGCCCACAAAACAAATGGGCTTACTTTTGATTTTCCTTGTATCTACTCTTTTTAATTGGACTCCGATCCTCTGAATTTCGGGTATTCTATAATTACTTACTTTATCAATTAATATTTAGGCTATTTTGCTGTAGTATTTTCTCTCTTTTTTTTTCTTTTTTAACAAATCGAAATGATTGAAGTTTTTTCATTTAAAACCATGTTAGGTGTAATTCTTATCAATTTTGACTGAATTATTCGTAACTCTGTAGTTAAAATACATACTTGGTGATTAGTTAGACTTGATTAATTAAAATCTCCTTTTTTTTTATTGGCTTCTTCTCGTTTTTCAAGCCACATGAAGTCAAATTCAAATTGCTGTCCCGGTTTAATGAAACTCCTCCAATTTAATTCTATCTAAAGTAAGTTTACGAGCACAAATGTATTTAAAACCATTAAATACACATAAAACTCACATGATTACAAAAACCTCCACGTGCATCTAACGATTTCCGCACAACTGTATCCTGAAACTTTTATGTACCAGACTTTTCCTTCAATCTAGGGCATGTGCTGTAGAACCCTTTTCAAATTTTTTTGCAAGTTTGGAAACTCAAGTTGAATTTTGAGCATTCGAAAAACTTGAGATCCTGCTACTAAAAGAAGACAACTTAATAGCTGGAAATTAAGCTTTAAATCTAACATATTATTTTCAACTTCCATTCTTACGCATGAATACATAATTTATTCATATATAAAAATGTCTATATATACCTTCTTCTTTTTATAAAATTGTTCTAGAACGTAAGAATATACCATATAAGATTCTATGAAAGGTTCAATTCAGGCTTTTCCAAAACAATTCTGAACCCACCTCAACAACAGAGACAGTTCAAAATTTTCAAAACTTATGAAAACCTCAATCATAATAAGTTAATTAAAAATCATTTAATACGATTTTAAAATGAATTTATTTCATAGCACCGTTTCTATCATGCGAAGTTTAAAGAATTTGGTGTTTACTTCAAACACCATATCTCAATCCAGATTCTACAGAGCAGGATTTCAAGATTGAAGCATTAATAAATCAAACTCAATTGCACAGATTTTTTGACCACTTAACTAAAATCAGATAATAAACCCATCTGGAGTTAAGAAAGTTCAGTTTTTTGTTCTTCCAATTTCATTCCGAACAAGAAGCAAACCATAGATAGAGAAGAAAATCCTTTATTTTTTCTTCATTTTTTGCTTCTCTAGCATTTTGTGTTCAGCATGAACTTCAACCCCTCTCCCTCTCCCTCTCCCTCTCCTCCTCTGTACACTACCCAGAATTATTTTTGTATAGGACGACTTGGGATTTTGAAATCAAAGATGATTTGTCCCAATTCGAACAGGGTTCAGACTAATTTACTAATCCATCTTACTAATGCCAATTAGCTTGACCACGAAGTTTCATAATCCCTTCAGATTGCGAGCACATCCCCCCCTTGTGTTCAATCCCAGACATATACATCCTCACTTCTTTTCTAATCATCTCCTGCATCACAGCCAAAAATTCTTGACTGAAGAACTGTTTCTCAACCGGCGGCCTACCGCCACGCACTGAACACTGCGGCGGAGTTGGAGCATCCACCTGGAGAACCGGTGCAGCCGGTATCACCTGAGTGGGGCTAGTGACCTGATTAGATCCAATTACCCGATTTAGGGTATCAGCCGACTCGGATCCTGGTAAGGACAAGGTAAGTGAGGTAAGGGGATCGGGGCAAGACGAAGCCGTTTCGATCTGGTTCACCGGAGGAGATACCCCGCCGGTTCTCGGCACTGGCCTGAAAATATGCGAAGGGGCACCAGAGAGGCCCGAATCGCTTATTTCAGATCCGGATGGGCTACTCGGGTTGAGATGCAGACCCGACACATCCAGAACCGGCCCAGCACTAGCAGATCTCTTGAGAGGCGGGTGCGAGTGAGGCGGCTCGTCGGAGGAGAAATTGAAGTCGTCGGAGGACATGGAGGAGCATTTCCGCTTGAGAGTGGAGTTCCAATGGTTCTTAATGGCGTTGTCGGTTCGGCCAGAGAGCAGGCGGGCGATGGTAGCCCACTTGTTTCCGAACTTAGCGTGGGCCATGAGAATCGCCTTGTCCTCCTCCGCCGTGAAAGCTCGGTGCTCCACCTGTGGGGACAACTGGTTGCACCACCGTAGCCGACACGACTTCCCGGATCGACCCGGAATCGATTTGCTGATCAGCGACCAGTTCCTCGCCCCGTGCTTACGCACTAGACTCTGTAACAGCTCGTCCTCTTCAGGGCTCCATGGACCCTTGATCCGATCCAGATCCTTCCTTGTCGCCATTGAATCAGATGATTAAACCCCCAAAAATACGATATAACTCGGTTCGTGGTGGGCTTAGTGATGGAGGAGAGGCGGATCCTCACGTTTCTCTCTGAGAAGAAAGTGGCCTACGAGTGGAAACGGTATATATATACAGAGAGGAGATAGATACAAAGAGGATAGGAATGACCGGATGAGCCGGTTGGGAGACCGGTAACGAACCGTTGGGAGCGTGGGGGAGCTGGTTCTAGGCAGGGGCGTTACTAGTATGATACAGCTGTCAAAGGACACGCGTCGGACTGTTGTGAGTTGTACTGTACACCTAATAGGGGATTTTTTGGAAAATCTCGTGGGGAGTTCAAAATCAAATCAATGTGCGTTAAATGAAAGGGGTATTTGAGTAAAAGAATATCACCGACCGTTTTGGAAGTTGATATGAAGTTATCGCGAGAAGTTTGAAAGAGAACCGTTGGAGATGGGGAAAGTTAGCGGATGGAGTTTGACTAGGCCAGCCTGGACGGCATTTTGAAACTGATTTTTTTTCACTCAAACTGTTTCGTGTGATGAGTTGGCAATATACGACCACACAAAAAAGAAACACTATAAATTTAGAAGAAAAAAATTAAACCACGTGTTTGCGTAAGAGTGTGGCAAAATTGTTGAATAGAGGAGTATAGCCGATTGGGGGTCATGTGCACAGCGTATGCATCGTGCACTAAAATATTATTATTTAGACACATAAAATATCGTACAAATAATTAGGTAATGTTTGGGCAGCTTTCAAATAAGATTTTTTACATTCAAATGTTATTTTGATGCAAAACACGTTTGCTGTGCGACAGACTCCTCTATTCTGAGTTATAGTTGCTAGGACATAGCGAAAATAAAAATGAGAAACAATTGCACAATTAAAAAACTAAGACACATAGATTTACATAGTTTCGAGTTAAAAAATTACTTAATCATGCATCCATGGATTATTGGAATGTTTTACTATGATGAGAGAAAATAGGATTACATTCAAGTGCCTAGTAATTGTATAGTTACAGTTACACAAAAATCCAATACAAGAAAATCCAAAAAATTGAGTGATTAACGATGTGCTCTGCCCCGATGCCTAAAAACACTACCCACTTGAAAATTGACCTAAAACTTCACTTCGAACATTATCTTATCATCAAATCACATTAAAACCCACAATAACGATCTCCACCTCCTCAAGCTTGGAGACCAACTGAAGCTCCACTCAGCTTCAGTTTGTCAACATATCCATTGGATTCTAAGCACCAGGTACCTTTTTCAAGCATCAAATGTCCATCGTTGAGAAGAAGACAAATAAAGTACCTTAATTATATGTGCTTTGTTATGGAATGGAAAGTAGGATTCTTAACAATAAACATGGCACTCTAACTATTAGTGTGTAAAAAACCTTTCTTAACCGTCTTTCCTAGCTTATCTAGAATTCTCTGTAATCAAATTAACCTTTCCAACCTCTATGACCGCTACATACTTTACTTTTGCAGTAGAGAGCAATAATCTTTTGCAACTTAGAGCTCTAACAAATGGTTGTACCACTAAATGTGCAAACAAACCTGCTTATATTCTTTCGGTTATCAAAAATCACTTGCCAAATTAGCATCCATATATCGTTGCAACTTTAGGGCTGCCCTCGTGAAACAAAGTGACTCATCTGTAGAACTGCTCAAATACCTCAAAATTCATTTCAATGCATCCCAATGTTACTTCCCTGGGTTACTCATATATCTACTTGTCACTCCCATTGCATGCACAATGTTTGATCTTGTACAAACCATAGCATACATGAAACTCTCAATTACAAATGCACAAGGAACTCTACCCATGAAGGTCTTCTTTTCCTCTATCTTCGGTGATTGATTTTTATATAGTTTAAAATGACTAGCCAATGGTGCACTCACAGGTATCATATTATCCATGTTAAATCTCTTCAACCCCTTCTTCACATATTCGGCCTGTGATAGTATAAGAACCTGACTCGGAATTTGAAATTGAGAATTAATTTGCGATTATTGGAACAATTTGCATTTCAAATCGAAGTTAATATAGTGGTTGAGGGGTAAATTTGGTGGTTATTATATATAAGGGTTGATTTTGAAATTTAGTTAAACTAAAAGAGGTAAGGTGGAAACTGGAGGTTAAATAAGACATTATAAACTAAGAATATATACGTATGTATCTATTAACTGTTGTAGGATATTTAGGACGTCATTTTTTATGCATGTATAGATGTCAACAGAGATTTTATATTTTAGAACTTTCAAGAAAATGGGGTCAACTCAAGCTAATCTTAAGAGAACCAACATTCCACTTATCGATTTTAGTGTAGAACCTATGTGGCCATTGGGCGTGGTCAACTTATTGGTTCGGGCTAGCAAGGTGACAATAGATATAGAATTTTTGCGAGGGGATGGCCTGTTAGCCTATAATGCCATAGTGGACAGGACATGGATGCACAGGATAGGGGTCATACCATCCACCTACCATCAAGTTATCATGTTTTTCGATCAAAAGGGGCATCAAAAGTGTTTGCTAAAACTAGAAAATGGCGAGAAGTTATTTTTGTGGCTTTCATAAAGCACAGTCCGACCATTGAGCAAGTTAAGTCTATAGAAGTTTCAAATTATTAGTGCAGAACCTATGTGGCCATTGGGCGTAGTCAACTTATTGGATCGAGCTGGCAAGGTGACAACAGATATAGAATTTTTGCAAGTGGATGGCCCCTCAACCTATAATGTCATAGTGGACAGGACATGGATACACAAGATAGGGGTCATACCATCAAGTATCATGTTTTTGGAACAAAATGGGCATAAAAAGTGTTCGCTGAAACTAGAAAATGGCGAGAAGTTATTTTGTGGCTTTCATAAAGCACAGTCCGACCATCGAGCAGGTTAAGTCTATAGAAGTTCCAAATTAGTCAGTCATGGAGGATGTTGGGGGAAACTCGACAAATAGAGTTGTAGAAAATTTAAATCATGTCCCAGCTCACGAGAAATATCCTGAGAGATTCTTTCTCATTTGAAAAAAGGTTCTCGAGCAAGATGAGGCAGCCTTGATCCAAGTCATTATGGACCATATAGACGTATTTCCGTGGATTTCCCATGAGATGCTAGGGGTGGATGCTAACATTAGTTATCACCATTTCAACTTTGACCTGCAACATAAGACATTCATGTAGAAGCGAAAGATGTCGGCAATTCAACACACAAAGACCGCCACTGAAGAACTAGACCGGCTACTTGAAGCCAGTGTTTTTAGCGAGGTCCATTATTCAAAGTGGCTATCTAACACTGGGGTGGTGAAGAAAAGAATGAAAGTGAAGGGTTTGTGTGGACTTCAGAAGCCTTAATAAAGCATGTTCGAAAGATAGCTTTCTACTTCCCAAAATAGACCAACTAATTGATGCCACTATTGGTGTATCACCGGATCAATTTTTTTGAAGCAAATTAGGAGAATACCTCAACCATTACACCCAAGGGGTTATATTGGTACAAGGTGATGCTCCTTACATTATGAGCCTATCAACCAATGTTGAGACAGTCCACTGATGAAACTCCCTTCTCCCTAGCTTATAGCACCAAGGCAGTCATTCCATTGGAATTCGACCTCCATACTATCCGAATAGAGTTGATTGAACGGGTGGCAATGACAAAGTATTGGATATCGAACTAACTTAGCCAAAGAGAAAAGGGAAAGAGCACTCATCAAGCTAGTAGGTTATCAAGAACAGTTTTTTCAAGTTTCACAACACAAAGGTCCAACCCATGAAATTTGGGATCAGTGCCTTGGATCTTTGCAAGGTACTTAGAAACACTAAGCATTCAACTGGTTGAAGCTCAGGCCAAAATAGGAAGACACATACAAATTCATTGGCAAGCCAAACAACGATGTTTACAAGCTTGTTGATTAAGACGAGAAAGAAGTTCCTAAAACTTCAAATGTTTCCAACTTTAAGAAGTATTTTCAGTAAAATATTGTTTTCAAGTTTTCTTTTGAGAAATTTTTGTCAAGAAATTAATTGTAATAATAGAATTCAGTTTTGCAAATTCTTTGTACTTTGTCAATTTTGTAGCAAGGCTGCAAAGGCTAGCCTTGACTACCATGTTGGGGGCAATGGTCCATCTACCACATAAAAAGAATATGGGAAATGATCCGACTTTACAGAGGCATTTGATCTCTTGGCCAAGTTAAAATGGGTAGTGGTCCCGAACAAAGGTCCTAGCGAGGTTACGAGCAAATGTCCTCCCGGACTACAAAAGACTAAACAAACCGTTTACTTGGCAAATGTCCTCTGGAACCACAAAAGATCGAACAATCTCGTTTGCTCGACAAATGTCCTTCGGGACCAAAAAAGACCAAACAACCTTATTTGCTAGGCCAACGTTCTTTAGGACCACGAATGACCGAAGAGCCTTGCCTGCTCGACAAACGTCCTCCAGGACCTCGAAAGACTAAATAGTCTCGTTTGCCCGGTAACAGTCCTCCAGGACCGTAAGAGATATGATGCATGTTCATCTTTGTTTGCTCAACAAATAGTAAGGCCAAATAAAAAGTTGTTCCGATAACGTGATTACAATTGACAAGCACAATTAAGGAAGGCAAAGTTATGTCTAGATGAAGTTAAAGTTGGTAAGAAAAACAAAACTTAAAGCCACCTTCATGTGAGAATTGTTTGGATCATCAAATTACATCCTTCACAAAAATTAAAAGCCAAAAATTTAGGGCTGGGGATTGACCTTCTCTCTATCAGAAGAGTCAGCATCAATCAAGTCCAGGATAGTCTTCATTAGTTTCTTTATTGCCCACCTCCTCGTCCTCATCCTCCTTCTTTTCTACATTCAAGGTGATGATGTCGTCATGAACTTAGAAAGAGGACAGGTCTATGTCAGGATGAGTTGCCTCAATCCTCTTCAAGGACATGAAGCCATTGTAGTAATACTCTATCATGACATCAATGAACCCTTGAGTTTTTTTCAGTTGTTTTGAATTATCAATTTGGGCATAGGCCAGTTGATCACTCAAGGCAAAAATCTATGTTTCCCTCTTGTACAACATCTTGTCTTTCTTGTTAGACATTTGAATCAAGTCAGTCACCACTTTATCCCTCTTGATAAGGGCAATTTTGGCTTTAGCGAGTTCATTCCTCAGATCCTCTAATAACTTCTTCTCAGCCTATATCTCTTCCGTTAGTCGAGTACAAACCCCTCTGTGGATCTCAACGTTATGCTCTTGCATCTTTATAGACTCTCTCAAACTTTAAATTTAAGCCTCCCGTATGTTGGTTTCCTCCTTGAACCTATCCAGTACCTTCCTTAGTTTAGCCAAGGCCTAATCATTTTCATCTCTTAGGCATTCATGAGTTTTGACCCTTCTCTCTGGAGTTTCCTTTTTATTAAGAGCATCCAGGCCTTCCTTACCATCTCTGCCCCATAAACATTTGTCTGCAAGAAGAATGGACAAGTCAGCACAAAAAGTCAAGAGTTAAAACTTGACATGAACGAGAGATAGTTTACCTTGCCCACGTTAAATAAGAACCCTTTGTAGGGCTCAGATTCTTCACTTGGACCCAGTCATTTTCAGTGTTGAATTTGTAAATATGGTCAGCATCCAAAATAAGATTGTTTAGCACGGAAGTTTCTTAGGCCACTTACGAACAAAAGATGTAGATTCCATGATGGGAGCATCAAGCTCCCCCACGGGCACCTCCTGTTTTCCTTCCAGCCCATCTTTTGGTGAATGACTGTCAGTTCCTGTGGTCGCGTGACCTTGGCCCTCTGCTGCAACCTCTTCACTCCTCTTCTCAATTTTGTTTGGAGCCACAACCTTCTTGTCTTTTTCATGCCTCTATTTCTTGGCTAGGACAACGCCTTTTGAAGTGACCCCAGAATCTTGGAAAGTGGAATGGTCTTCTAAGGGCCTTTTCTTCTCAGTTATTTTGGTGCCCTTGGATTTCTTGGCAGCTTTGGCCCTCTCTCTCTCTCTCTCTCTCTCTCTCTCTCTCTCTCTCTCTCTCTCTCTTAGTTCTTCAATCCTCCCTTATTGATGACTACCATATTTTTGTCGTCCTCTGCCAAGAGTAGCTCTCTCTTTTTTAGTTCTTCAATCCTCCCTTATTGATGACTAACATATTTTTGTCGTCCTCTACCAAGAGTAGCTCTCTCTCTTTTAGTTCTTCAATCTTCCCTTATTGATGACTAACATATTTTTGTCGTCCTCTGCCAAGAGTAGCAACATAGGAGAGGAATATAAGGAATCAGTAGTAAAGAACTATGAAAATGTTGTGTTTACTACCTCTCTCTAGAGCAAGAGCCTCACTTGATGATTTTGGACCGAATAGAAATTTAGCCAATGTTTCTAGCTCCAGCAGCACACGATAATTGTGGTCAGTGTAAATGGTGGCAAGTTAGTCTGTTGTGCAATATCCTTGGCGATGGATAGTCTCTGTTTACATGTTTAGGACAATGCATCAGTATACTAAGAATACTCCATGAGGCAATGTTGTTTGATCATATATTGCTTCGATTTTAGTTGATGAAAACTAATCCCTGATGTCACAGGAAATGGCCATATCTTTTATAGCAATATTCTATCTCAATCTAATAACTGATAAGGATCATATAGTCAACTTTGGTCCCATTCCTATCTTTAAGTAACTACCTCCTAATAACACTACAAGATGCAACATGATACGGGGGCTCCAATCTTCTATATAACCTAAGCTATCCTTATGGTACAAGGTACAGAAACTCTATTATTCTAATTTATTGAGCTTTCCTCATCATCTTCTCCACTAGAAGCTCTGACTTAGGTATCAAATGGGTGTTAGCAAGACACCACACCAGTGTCAAGTGTTTTGCAAGACTAGGTGAGTGGGTGGCGCTCCAATCCGTTCCATCAAGGGGCACGTTCCCAAGTTGGAAGAGAGGTTGGACTTGAAAAATAAGAAGGTGATTTTGTAGTGGATGGTCCGACAAAGGCAACGATGACTCATCCCGGCTCTCTCAAGAAGGGTATGATAACCCATGTAGCTTGGGATGTAGCATAGTAAGACTTCTGGTGCTCAGCCTTTATCGCGTTATTTCAAAAGGTATTTATAGTTTAAAATGGTCTTGAGGTGATCTGGTCTGATGTCAGTGTCGCAGTTACCGGCTATCAGGACAAGAGATTCATGTATAGTTACACAAATATAAAATTAAATACAAAAATCAGAAATAAAAGGCAAGTTACTAGCAAGATTTCCTAAAATATATGGAAATGCTAGTTCATTGTGACTCAGGCTCGTTTGGCCGAACTCCCATTTTTCTACAACTTCTAAAAAGTCGTCATCCTCCCTTCGCGTGGAGTCAGAAAGGCAGGTCACAATACTCTCTCGACCTCTAGGGACCTTGAGATAATAGACTTTAGAATCGGATTTGGCTAAGTCATAACTTTATTGGATGTCCTAAGTCAAAATTGTATTGGATGTCCCATAGGCCCAAGTCCGTGACTAGAATCCTGTTCAATTCTGCTATGCACATAACTATCCTAAATGTGTTAATAAAAATCTGCATTGGAGTGAGCCTTTAGAAAACAAGAACCCTATGAGGAAGGGAGTATAGAAGGAATTTCGCAACCCCCCTCCCCCCTTCCGCGCATAATGGCGATTAAGGGAATGTGGAGTGTGTCTCTAGTGGCCTCGTCCCAATATCATTGGGACCATCAAAGGTGATAACAACGTCATCAGGAATGTTGTATCTACGACAAAATTCCTCTATTTTTTCAAGGGAATCCACTATTGATCTGTGAACCCCCATTTCCAGAGAAGTGGATGTGTTAGAAAAAGGACGAGGGCTGAAAAGAGTAGGGGATGAAAGGGGACTTACAGAGATGAGACGAGAACTTAGGGAGTCCATAGGGAATTTTTGGATGAAACTCGAAGAACTCGAATACATAGAGCAATGGGTTTTTTGAAAGAAAGAATACGGTAAAAGTAAAAAAGGAAGGTGAAAAGTTGGATTTTAAGGTGCAGTAAAAGAGACAATTTGTTGCCACGCGCAAAAAGGTCACGTCAGTTATAAAAAATATGCCACCAAACATAATCCACATTTAATGCGACGGTACAAATTTCAACAGGTAAAAGAAAAATATTCATCCAAGTAGAAAATATCCAACCAGTGGGTGTCGCCACTTAAACGATAAGCTTTGTTTATCTTGTCAGCCCAACAAAGAACAAACAAAGCTGGATGGTATTTGAATGAGATAAAACTTAATTAAATCTAAATAAGTTTTTTCAAATAAATATTCTGGATTGTTAGCTCAATAAGGGAGTGCTTTTGCGCACATGCATGTTATCGAGACATGGAGTATGTTTGTCGACCTGAGAAAGGTGCTTAATGTATGGATTGAAGATAAGCATTGCACCCATTTATCTCGCGATGAGGTTAAATCAAATCAGGATGAGAAATCTTAGGATAATTCAATCTGTAATGAGGAGTTTATGGTTGAATGAAACTCAAACTATATAAGATAAGAATACGGAGAGTTTGAATAGAATTATCTTGTCAGTGGCCAATCAATGAATACTTCCAATTCATTTCTAGTCAACAATTATGACTTGAATTTGGACTGGAATTATTGAGGAAGAATATCTAGTAAGGTAACACACTACCATGGTAAAAGTTACTTTGTAAATTATCATTACAAGCATTAGATTAAGAGTTTTTATTTTATTCAAGTATTGATTTAATCATAGGAGTGTCTTTCCGCTGACTAGATGTCTAATTGTTTATTGTCTAGCAAATATTAGGTTTGAAGGAAGATTATGAGAAATTCAATTCGGTTCTAATTGAGATATTTAACTTTCATGTTTAGAAAAATCATCTAACTACAATATTTTTATTTTGCATTGTTTAGTAAGTAAGTCCATCTAATGATAGGAGTGGATTAGCTATTGAGTATATCCTTCTTGTGGTTGTTGTACCGCCACTAGTAACTAATAACTGTGGATCTTTTCTTCGTTTTGAAGGTAATTCTTTGCTTTTGACTTGCAACATTTTGTTTTTTGATATTTTCTTTTCCTATTGATGAATGAGAGAGTCATTGAATTGCTTTTGACTCTTTCCACTTTTTATATTTCACGGCATGCTTGGGTATGGATAATATATAAATTTTTTATTTATATTTTTAGTGATGGATTTATATGATAATTTTATTGTTTCCATTTGGCATTTGTGCCAAAAAATGAAAAAAGTATGGATATCAATAATACACTGCAAGTTGGCAAAGGAGGGCTCCAATCAAAGGAGGAAAAAATATCATTGTTAATAATTTGATTATATATATATATATATATATATATATATATATATATATATATATATATATGACGTTCATTCTATTTGTGATTTGTTAAAAAAAAAATGGTCAAATTGTCGTGCATAACACGAATTTGCTACTAGTTTGTTATTGAAACTCTTAGTGATTATCAAGTTTGAATTCTGAAAAGACATTAAAGAATGAAATTTGATACTTTTCATCCTCAATAATGGGATTTGTAGCTTTGTGAAAAAATTTAGTTTGCATTTCTATTGCATTATTAGCATATTTGTGAATTTGAATATGGACGAAATGGTGGCTAAATTTTGATCCATGATAAGATAATGACACAAATTGATGATATATCTATTTATATTAAGAAAAAAAGAAATATTTAGTTATGAGGCTTGGGCACGTGCCAAGTCGTACGTGACTCCTTATTAGTTGTTTTTTTTTTAATATTAAGAAAATAAAAAACTACTGTAATTAAATAAAAATTAGTCAATTATAGATAAACACAACTATATTTCATTTGGACTAATTTCACATTTTCATCACCCGATAACCTTTTCATCTTCCATAATACTTTATCAACACAGTTGAAATTCTAATTAAACTTTTTTATACCCAATATTTCCCAATTTTTAAACATTTGCTATTGTACTTTTCATATAGAATACTCTTTTATTTTTATAAGAACCTTTTTTTTTATGCAATGAATTTTGTTCACTCTCTTTTAAAGAGGGTGAATATTTTCTTAACTCTCATTGATTGAAATGTTCACATCCTTATCAAACAGTGTATTACAAAGACGGGGCCTACACCATTTCAACCATTTCGAACGAAGGTAATTGCACTCTTTTTTTTATGTGCCTAGGTCTCAAGTTCTACACATTTTAGGTATTATCAATTCTTGTGGGAACCAGTTCATACATGACTTTGCGTAATCTTTAATTGACCCCACGCTAGTGGACAGTGTGATTGATCTCCTAGATATTAGTTGAAGTGCGCGTACATATGAGCGAAATTACATGGAGACCGGGTTCCCCAACGCCCAATTCCAAACAAAATTAGAACATAGGTATAAATTTTGAAAATTAGAAAAAAATTACATTTTGGCTCTCCCAAATTACATTCGGCCCTCTCCATTTTCCAAAAAATATCTCGGTCATCCCAAACATGAAATTCTAATTACGTCTCTGCACATAAACTGACTCGGACACTTGAAGTCATAAAAAAAAAAGTGGCATCACTGACGGAGGTGAAGTATTACTTTTCTTTCCTTTAATGCTATAAGAAAGTGATATTACAAGTACAATAATTTAACACCTAACATGATATTTTTATGTACTTTTTTGCGAGTCATATAGCATCGTACAAGGACTGTGTCATCACATTTATAATTTCAGGACCAAAAAAATTCATGTGAAGTCGTGTTCACTTTGTAACAATATTTGTGTTGAATGTTAATTGGTCTTAAGAATGTGTGTACATTTTAATAGGTGACAATATTCTAAATAAATTTATCAATTAGACATATTAGATTCAAATATTATAATATTGGTACTCTTTACTTCTTAATTTGTACATCGATAAAAAGAAGACATGTGGCAATAACTGGTGAGTATTCATTAACACAATCAAAAGTTGTGGGGGAAGGTGAAGTGATGCCGTTCGAACTCTAAGAGCAGTTATTAAACAGATGAGAGCTTCCAAGAACAAAATAGCGTAATTCAAAAAGTCGTGACCAAGGACAGGTGTCAAGAGAATAGTGAAAGCTTGAAGTGATTGCACACACATAGTCATGATATAGCATACTTTGAGGGTGAGAGGTTACTCAAATTCAAGTGTGAAAAGAAACACTAAAGAAACCAAACAAATTCTCACGGTTGCTATAAATATGAGAGGTGATCAAAGAAGAATAGCCCCCGAAAAAATACATAATTCCGTAAAAGCATTTTCTTTATTTTATGCATTGTCCTTTCTGATTAGTTGTTAGTCTTTGATTAACCACTAGTTATAGTCATAGTTGTACTTAACTTTTATCAGTAGTTGTAGCATTTATGATGATAGTTGATAGTTTTGTTCAAAGCAATTGGATTATTGTATCACAATTTTTCGGATGTAAGTTTGTTATTAAGTTTATTGTTCGAGGAAACATTTCGTCTTGTTTTCTTGACTCTTTATTTTGGTATTTTTCATTCACGTGTCAACACTTAAGCAAAATTTTCTTCATGGAGATAAGAGAAAAGATAATACAAAATGAATATTAGTTGTTGGATATAAACTATTATGTTAAATTTTTTTGAAAAGGATAATTGCAAGCCTTGTTTTAATACACTCGTACGCATTTTTAGTTCTGAGAAAATATTTGAGTCAAGATATATTTTGCCCGACGGGAGTCCAAGTGTCGAGAAATGAAGGCAACGTACCTTAATCTGTTGTAGATGTGGAAGGTATCAGAAAGGTAAGTCCAATAGATCGAACCTCAAATTACCATATAAGGGAGATCAAAGTGATGAACTTGGTCAGAACAAACGTATTGGTCAAACCTAAAGTGTGGGGCATGGCCACCCTACTCAAATTTAGTATGATACAAACAAAGAGGCCAGACCAGCGATATTGGTAGAAATAATCCTAATATGGTAGGGGAAACTGTTATAGGGACTAAGTTAAGGTTGGATCCTTGCAGTTTAGCCATCGACTCTTGAATTCAATGAAGGAAATTTTTTTTATCACAAAAAGATCTTTTAAAACACATGGAAGAATGGGTTTGAAGTGTGAAACAAATTATTTCTGGAAGTTGAGATTCTCAATATCAAAACTATGATAATCATGGGAATATGAAAACAGTGTTATTTAAGGATGACAACAGGACAGATTAGGGGTGGATATTATTGTTCACGTCTTCGATCACTGAACCTATTTCCGACCCCCGTTTCCATCCTTATCGCCGACGGGGGTTTTATTTTACCCTCTATCCCTACCCCAAATGGAGAATGGAGATCAACGAATGGGCAACAGAGATTCAAAAATCACAAAAATTAATAATTTTCTCAATTTCCAAAAAATTATATTATCAATTACCAAAAAATTTAAATGGTTCTCATTTTCATCAAAAAAGAAAAAATAAATAAATGAAATCATGCATACTTAAGGTTCAACAACAACAATAAGCAATTAAAATAAGAGTTAAGGTAAATGGGTAATAGGCTAACAAAATACGGGCCAGGGGCAAGGTGGGGATCGGAAACTATACTCATCCTTGAATTCTACTCGTTTTTTAAAATTTCTTTCAAACTCATCACCGAATCCTCCCTGATTCTCGAAAAAATCTTTGAATTCTCAATTTGTTCAATACGGAGAATGGAGCGGAGGCAATCAAGTCTGGAGAAATTGTCATCCCTAGTATTATCTCAGCCTGGATCTTTTGAAGGAGATTCTAGAGAAGAAATTTACTCACATAGGCCAGGGAAGGCCAAATATAGGACATGGAGTGTGTAGGTCTTAGAGAACACTGTAGTCTTGGTATGAACCACTTCAACTCAAAACTACTATTGGGATGCCTATCAATGTGGATGGAAAAATCCATTATGTCCTATTACCTCTCCAAATAGAAATGACTTACCCAAGACTCAATGAGTTGGGTGGAGTAGAACTACTCAAAAACTCCCTCTTCAAACCAATACCCGATTCGGGCGGCGGGGGGAGGGGGTTGTTGGTGTTGGAAGAGTACATTAGGCCAAATACCCAAACAAGGGAAGTTAATACATAATATGGTGTGTTCACAAAGCTGTTACCTAGTGGTTCACCTATAATACCACTTATACCACTCCCGCAAACTTATTATGGAGTTCCAACTCTAGGGCTTTACCATTATATCCTAGAATTGCTTGGAGTACCAAATTTTAGGGAACCACCTCCTATGGCTGTTCTCACGGCCCCCACTATAGCTGAACCCATGGTTGTCCCAGTTGTTGCACCCATGGCTATTGCTAACCAAGGGAGTTCTTGTTGAGATGCATTACTTTGAGATCAAGTTTTGGACCTTATACAAGAGCTATGTCGTCCATTAGCCTAGGGGGTCCAAATCCCAATTTATAGAAAATCATATCCTAAGTGAATTGGTCGTCAGTATAAGTTCCCTATAAGATCAAAGGTCCCAAACTTACTCTATTTTATGAGGATGGAAGGCAAATCACTCTGGAACATGTGACCAGATTCATTACACAATGTATACTCCTTCGATGTGTCTAAAGCAGTTGAAATATTTTACTTCTTGTTAACAAAAAGAGTCGTTAGGCTTCCTCCTGGTCTTAAGATTCTTACCTTAGAAGAAAGAAAAGGAAAAACATATTGCAAATAGCATGACTCTTGGTCTCATTCAACTAAGAATTATAATATTTTTGGTGACAGGTTACAGGAACATATCAAAAATAGAAGATTGAAGTTCTCAAAAAAGATTATGGCGAAGGACAATGATCTAGTTTTAAAGATCAAAGAAGTTTCTATCGACATAAATATGTCAGTGTCATTGGCTGAACAAGCACAGAATAGCCTTCAAAGGAAGGAATTCCAAGTCAGTATCAGAGTCCCTAACTTCAAAAAGAAAAGGCCTTATTACACCAGGCCTAGAAGCATAGTGATGAAATTTGATGCATATGCCCAGGCTGATACAAGAGCTACAGAACAACGAAGTGACATCATCCCCACTATTGAAAGCATCATTCCTGGAATGTCTATTCATGGAATGTAGAGCTAACAATTTGTTGTTCAAAGACTTGGACAAGAGAGAAAAAAGAAGGCTTTCCCAAATAAACTAAAAAATGAGAAATCTTTAGAAACTCAACTCTCAAGAACAGGGAAAGATATTATAAAGTAATTTCAGGCCATGGGTTTCTCATAAAATAAATATACACACAAGTCCAACTCCACTAGCTGTAAAAAAGGGCTTTTCACCTTCGTAGACGATCAACACTAGTAGAGACAAGGATGGTGATTCAAAGAATTTTACAATTGTAAAAAGATTCCCAGACTAATTCTTAAATTAGATTGAACCTGATTGTTTCAAGGTTATAGGGAGTTATCGAAAGTGTGAAACAAGATTTATAAGCCACCACAATCAACTTCGAACTAGTGGATATTACTTCAAAATCCAAAAACAAAGATCCCTCAAATGGTGCCCATGTTATCTAGAGTCGAGAAGAGGAAGCTCAAGAGGAGATATACTATATTGTAGAAAGAGGAAACATTGTCAGGGGAGAATATATGGATAATGTCAAAATTTAATCCTAAGTTTTCCGGGCACCATAAGGAGGACCTTATAGTAGTTTGGAAAGAGCTCCATCATAAAGAACTGAAGACTTTGAAAGCTGTTGAATCATCATTACTCCACGAGGATGACTTAGGGGAAAACCTTCCTACATCACCAGATTCCTCAACTAGTTACCAATCAAGCTTACTTGAAGCAATGAATGTTGAACAAGGAGGATTCGAAGGGGATCCCACACCTACAGAAGTGTCAGCCCAAGAAGTTTCCTCAGTTGTAGAATTGAAGGAGACTAAGGAGGTACATGACCAATCAATTCAACCAACCCCAATCCAGTTTGGTACCTTGTCATAAGTTCTAACCAACATGGTGTATGTGCTCCCTTATGAAATCATAAGACATGAAAATTGGGTCCTAATTGAACACTGACCTAGTCCAATATCAGAAGGAGATGACTAGCATGTATCAGCAACTTATGATGAGTCAAACTAAGTAGCAACTTGAAGTGACCATAATGATATAGCATTGATTGTCTCTCATGATATTGAGGTTGTTCTATAATCTGTTTGGGGGTGGGGGGGGGGGGGGGGGGGTTTCGGTGGAAGATCTCAGCCAATTTTTGTAGAAAAAATAGTGATGAAAAGTTTGTCATCCCAATCACCAAAGACTTGGTTCGAAGAGTTGGGGACTTCAAAGGCCATGAGTGGTTTTAGTGACAGAAAGAGTTTGACTAATAATGTCAAAAGTGTCCCTAGTGATAGAAGTTGGAAGATGAACGAAATGGCCAACATTGGTGTGCGATTTATAGAAGAATGTGAAGCGTTCGAGTAAGGAGTCGAAGCGATGGAGATAAAGAGTAGTTACCATGATCTCAAGATGGAGGAAAAATGGACAGTTGAATATCCACCAGCATAATTTAAGGCTTAAAATACGCTGGTGTGGGGAGTATGTTTACTCCCTAATTTGCACACCAATAAGAAGAAGACACGTGGCACCAATCAATGGGTATGCACGCATACGATCAGAAGACATATGTAGATGGAGAAGTGACGTCGTTTGAATTCTAGGAGCACTTATTAAATAGTTGAGAGCTTCCAAGAACAAAATAGCAAAAATTCGAAAAACCGTGATCGAGGACAGGTGTCAAGAGAACATGGAAGGCTTAAAGAAGTGATTGCACACACATAGCCATGATCTAGCTCTAATTCAAAGGTAATAAGTTATTCAAATTCAAGCGGAAAATGGAAGACAATCGAACATGTTTCGACAGTTATGGAAAACAATCGAACATGTTTCGACAGTTGTCTATAAATATGAGATGGTGATCAAAGACAAAACATATTCTTTATTTTATCCTTAGTTCTTTCTTAATTGTTAGTCTTCGAGTTATAACCACTAGTTATAGTCATAGTTATCAGTAATTGTAGCATTTATAGTAGCTAGTAGCTTTGTTTGAAGCAATTGGATTGTATCACAACATTTCAGATGTAAATTTGTCACAAATTTACTGTTCGAGAAAATATTTCGTCTTATTTTCTTGACTCTGGATATTCTGATTTTTGTATTTTTCATTCACGTGTCAAAACTTTAAAAGAAATGGTAAAAGTAAGAGAACAAACAACACAAGTGTCTGGTAATTGTTGGTTATAAATTGTCATAAAATTTTTTAAAAATAATAATTACATTTTTTTTTTGACATACTCGCACCTAATTTTTACCCTGAAAAAGTATTTGAGCAGGTAGGTACTTGACTATTATAATAGATGAAAATTTATAACATATTTTTATTATTTCAAAAGAAATAGAGGACCACAGATATCGTGCAAAATACATACTTTACTTTCATAGAAGTTCCATTAGATTTGAATGTTTGACTTTTTTATGCTAATAAACAAAATACATTGACCTACTCTTGCATTGTTCACATTTTATTGTTACAAAATAAATTTATTCACTGCATAGTACGCCGTATGCATTACGCCGTGCACAGTATGTCAATAGGAATTTTATGATAACAACATAACAAGACGAAATTATAAAAATAATAACAAAAAAAATTTGTCAGAATTAGAGTGAGACCCCATTGGAACCATCAAAAGCATATTTGCCATGCGGACAATGCAGCTACTATTAGACCGGATTATGATGTGACCGCAGAAAACAGTAGTTCCGGGGTAAATTACAATTCTCTCCTTTAAAATATTTGACAAGTTTACTGATATTATTTCATTTTATTTAAAACAATTATTTTCTATTTTTATTTTTGAAATTGTTATTTAGTTATTGTTTTGTGTTAAAATATGCCAGATAATGTTACTCAATCTACTCAAATAAAATGAATTGCAATATAATCTTTATCAGGACTAAAATAATTTATGCTGAGGTAGTGAGATTTTCTTAAAATCAAAATTGTGACAAATCTCAAAAAATCCTTCCGATTTAGAAGAATATCAAAATGTTAACCTATTTTATGTCAAAAGTCACAATCCTAGTTCCGCCCTTGCATGTGTTTGGTTGAAATTTTAAGACTCCACCAACTTATAGCGACATTATTTCAGTGAAAAAAAAAAAACACATTAAAATGTTACAACAAACTTAACAAATAAAACATAGGGTGATCTATTATGGCTCCGTCCTAGCCCAAATCCATCTGTAAGTAGAATTTTCAAATTGAAATCAGCCAAACACTAGTGAGTACAGCCTGTAAAAACCTACCCCGGAAACGGCAAACCTGCCAACTTCCCCAACGACCTAACATTTATGCGTGCCACTTCCACTTTCTGAAACTGACGTAAAGGCGGGGCCAACGGGCTCTTCCGTTTTCTCTTCGAAATAGGGGCTCTGTTGTGCGTTGTGTACAGCAGGGTGTGCTGCGCGTCAAAAAGGTATCGTTTTGGTTTGTAAAATACTGACCGAAAATTATTTGGTCAGTTTTTTACTGTTCGAACAGTGTTTTGCGTATCAAAACTATACCATTTTGACGGGCAGCACACCCTGCTGTGCACAGCAGGGCCCTTCCACATTTATTGAAGTCTTTGAGGACCAATTCATGTGTAACTTTATAACTGATCTTGGTTTTGCCGACCTTAATTTCCACCCTTTAATCAGGACAGTGGTATAACTAGACTGTGGGAGACACAAAATTATGATTCCCCCGGTCCTTTCTCTTCCACATTTATTGAAGTCTCAATAGTCAATACAGTTGATAAGTCTTTGACGACCAATTCATGTGTAACTTTATAACTAATCTTGGTTTTGCCGACCTTAATTTCCACCCTTTAATCAGGACAGTGGTATAACTAGCCTGTGGGAGACACAAAATTATGATTCTGCCCTCACAAATTAGTGAGTAGATCTCCTTTGCCTAGCCCGCAGGGTCCGGGCAGGGCCGGCCAGGGTAAGTCCCGTAAGCCTGCAGGCACGGATAATCTCACGGTGCAAGACAACATTCTTTTTTGTAAATATAAAAAAATAGAAACCCACCGAGCTGGAAAACCAAATTGAGGTCAGACTTGGCCTACTTAAATGTCGGGACCGACATTGGGTTTGGGCTCCTCAAAATTTTCAAAAAATATTAGGACCTAGTCATAAATTTTAAAAATCATAAAAAAAAATTATATTTTTTGCCCCCCAAATAGTTACATTCGGCCACCTCCCTCTCCTCTAAAAAATCTTAGCGCCTTCGGACGTTAAATCCTGGTTCCGCCCTTGCTAGCATATTGGAGCTATTTTAAGGGTGCAAATAAATAAAAGTAAGAAAAAAGTAGCAAGTGGGTTATTACCTTTTCAAATGACATTAATTACTTTTTGGCAAGAGTATACACATGGTAAGATAGATTGTAGCATCTAAAGGAAGTGTTAGATCAAAGTTAATTTTAAGAACAATGCTATTAACACATCATGTTATACACCAAATTATAAATCGTGACTATGTGATATCCATTTATTTAAACACATATCAAAATTTATAGAACCCACTTTTACATTTTATACTTAAAATGACATGTTACGTAGGCATGATGTACTATTTAATGTAAAACTTGATGTGTTGATAGATTTATCCTAATTTTAAACATGTTAGTTCGAGAGCATTTAGGTCTTTTGAGTATTTCAAAATACGATACCCTTAATAAAAGTTATTAAACAAATTTCATTGATCGTGTTGCCAACACCAATTAATTGAAACCTAAAGCTCTACTTGATTTGATTTAATTATTAATTATTTTTGTACTTTATAATTTTTTGATTCTTTACCATACTAATTTTTGGAACACACTTATTTTAATCCACTTAGTGGACTTTATAAGTCACATAATGTTGGTATGTGAGCGAAATCAGGAGCAATAGTGTGAAAGTATCTTGCAAAAACATCTAATATTATTATAATTCGTGAAAACTTGAACAAAGAATTCTATGGAGTACATAATAACGTGACATGAGTTGTACTAGTCTGTGGAACACATTAAAATTTAAATATAATAAGTTGAACTGTTTATTATACAAGTTTCGGTATGCATATCTTTTTCGAACTAAAAAAAGTAAATAAGCTAATCCGATAATTGCGTAAACATAATTTAACTTTATATTTAGAAGAAAGCAAACGATGATAAGTACGTTTGATTGGGAATTCATTTGTAAGTACGATCGAATACTTATTTTAGTTGAATAAATTCACGACATCTCTTACCTATTAGAATATCTAATTCCTAATTTTCAAGTGCATGACAGAGAAGGGATAGCCTTGGGATCCTTTCCTCATCGAGAGAAGAGACCCACTCATGCCTGCCTACAAAAAAATAATAATAATAATACGAAGGTCTTCTTCTTTAAAGTCCCTGTGGTCTGGAGAGAGAGAGAGAGTGTTTGTGTGGAGCTAAGCGTTTAATATTCGCAACATGAATAAAAATTATGTAATATTCTAGGTTCCATAAAAGATGCGATATCTTCAGATCGTGACACATAAATAAGAGAATAACGTAAAAAAATTAGATGAAGTACTAATTGATTAGGAGTACAAGATGGTTTGACGCCTGACTTCAATGATTCTAAAATGACTTGATGAGTCTGTCGGGCTAGCAAATATTAATTCGAGAAGGAATCATATCATTTGCGAAATAATTCGGAGAATGTGGTGAGAGTGGACAACTAGCAAGGAACACGTAGTGAAATGACGTGCATGGAAAGATGGGTGTTGTTTGAGGAGGCCAAAGCCTTTTGTGTACGTGAAAGTCAATACACGTAAAATTCAAAGGCAATTACGTGACTAAGCAGTATAATATTCATCGAAGTTTTTAGAAAAAAAAATAAAAATAAAAAGATCCTAGAACCGAACAAACTACATTCAATTATCTTTGTTATCCAACACTTTATTATTCAGTATTTTATTTTTTAGCACTTACAATTTTTCATAAGAGTGGTCATCCACATAGCTAAGAATAAGAGTAATTTAATTTCAACTTGCAAATTCGTTTATTATTTGATTATGTCATCAGTTGCAATTGAAATTAATTCTTATTAATTTATTTAGTATACATATTTAGTTCGATAATTATTATAAAATTAATAAATTAATTCTTGCTAGTATGAAACCAAAACACAGAAATACCAAACATGTAAGATTAAAATTGACATATACAAAATAAACAACTGTAGTCGTTTCATACGGTGCACAATAATTCGGGCATGGTTAGGTACAACGATATTAAAACAATTTATTGATGAGTTTACGCACGGAGTGCTGTCCGTGGGGCTATATTTGGGAAACAGAAAAAACGGAAAAGTGTGCAAAAAGAAAGCAAACAAACAATAGAAACAGTCAAAGAAGAGAGAGAGAGAGAGGGAGAGAGAGTCTCTACTCTCTATTTTATTCAACATGCATTCGTTACGCGGGATACAGCTGTATATCTATGACTTTTCGACCCTTTTTTCTCCCTCACTCTCTCTCATCCATATATTTTATATTAAAGCAGTAAGTACCCTCCTTTCACGTGCCAATCCCTCACCTAATCCTTGTCCTTTCCCCGTACCACCACGTTTTTAAGGAACTCAGTCACGTGAGTCAAAGTCAACCTCCCATCACTCCCCTACACGTGTAAATGCTTTGTCCCTGATGGACCTGTCCTACACAGGAAACATCCCTACGATCCTAGCCCAATGGCCTACCCCAGTATTAGACATATGAATAGAATTTTACCACCGGAAAACGAGGCGGAGGAGTTAAGTAGTAGTGTAGCACATTGTTATATTTCATTTATGAAAAATGCTAACCATCGTCTATTAAATAATAAATAATGTGTAAAAAACATAATAATATTTATAGAATTTGTATTGATATTCATAAATATTTGTTAATATTTGTGGCTTCTAACCCAAAAAAAAACAAGCTATGTATAAATCATAGCCTAAGAAATGTTTCTTTCTCTATTCTTATATAAAAATAAATTGTACTTGAAATATGCATTAGTCTGAAAAAGTGAACGAATTAAATTATAAAAAGAACTACAGAAGATGGTCTTTATGTAAATAATTTACGTTTCTAGATCGACAAGTAATAAGGAAGAAAGAAATTATCATGCGAGTTAGGAGATTGATTAGTAATTAAATCCATATGCTTGTAATCTTATAATATTTATTGCTTTGTCTCATTTGTTTTTGAAGTAAGTAATTTGTTGGTTGTATCCTCCAAAATGTAAGGAAATGCATGTGGATCGTAAAGCTGTAGATACGCAATGCCGGTTTTTTCTTTTCTTTAATTGTTCCGTTCACTATCAACGAAAAATAAAATATATATATGTTTGTTGCTTGTAATCAGGGACAGAACTAGTAAGATATCGAAAGAGGGATCTGGGCCCTCTCAAAAATTTCAAAAAAACTTAAGATCTAAGTATAAATTATAAAAATAATTACATTTTTACTCCCCAAATTACATTCGGTCATCTCTTCTAAAAAAAATTCCAACCCCTCAACGTCTCAATTCGCTGGATGTTGTGAGGCACTAGTACCTTAAGGCAACTTATGTTTTCAATGTTCTGAATACCGGATCGGTTTGGGTACCGGTTTTCCTACTGGTACGGTACGTACCGGTACCGGTCATGTACCGGGTACCGTACCGGATTTATCGCAACTATCAATATATATATAAATTATAGAGAGAATGCCAAAAAAAATTAATTTTTTCCGCAATTCTTAAAAAAAATTAAAAAAAAAAATCTGGTACCGGCCGATATGGCCAGTATTCGCCGGTACGGTCGGTATCCGGCCGGTATTGAGAACGGTACAGTACTAGAGGTACTTGGTACCGTTTTTTTGCCAAAACGGTACGTACCGGCCGGTACGGTACGGTATCGATAACATTGGTTTGTTAACTACTTTTTTGCCATTAAATACTTGACTTAGACTTAGAGATGTGGTCTCTATTGGTTGGCAAGAGTGCTACATACACATCATTTTAACACATCACTTTTACACATCACTTAAAACTACGTTGTTTTAAGTTAAGGAAGATTCCAAATATATTTTCAGCGATATGGGTCAAAAACAAATATGGTTTTTTTCAACACAAAACTACATAGTTTTGAGTGATGTGTGAAAGCGATGTGTAAAAGTGGTGTGTCTTTAGCATTTTTAATTGGCTAAAAATTTCTCTCTCTCTCTCTCTCTCACTCATGGTCTACAAGTGATACTTCCTCGCACTCTTAAGTTGTAAGTTTGACAAAACATGGCATGGAGAGTACGAGCTGAGTGCATTTGTTTGTATGAAACTGAATCTTATTAAAATCAGTTTTTAGTTTGCTACATTTGTAAAAAATACAAAATCAAAATAACAATGTTGTTAAAAAATGTATGGTCATTTTGACGGAGTTTAAAATTTATAAAATCGTATTAAACTCATTGTGTTTTTCAATGTAGATAAGTCAATTTAGATGATATGTTAAATTTAACAAAGCTAAAAATACTGACAGATTTAGTTCCAAAGATACTTTGATATTTTTTAGTAATCTCGGCTCACCAATGGACATAAATTTTACTTAAAGAATTTATCAAATTAGAACTTTAGTCGCCAATATGACAATAAGTGCACGGTACGGTTTGTCATAAATTAATTTTTTTTAAAGACAGTAATATTATTGATGATTAGTAACTCTTTTGGCATTCATATTAATCATATGTATAGACAAGAAGAATTAAAAAAGTATAAAATATATTTTAAAATTCAAAAAATTCAAATAAAATAAACAGAAAGACAATAAAACTGTCTCATTTTCTGAATTTCTTTTTCTCTGGTGAATTTTATTTTTTGCTGCTGATCATAATTTTTAAAAATTTTAGAATCTGCTAATTAAGACAAATATTAACATAAAAATTGGACAAAAATCTAACAAAAATTAAATAAAAAACAATAGCAATAGAATCCTGAAAGTTAGGCCAGATATCCAAGACAGTCGTAACCATATTTGAGACCACAAGAGAAATTACGAAAAAAACGAGACGCAACAAAAAATAGTGGAATCAATGATGTCAAGAAAATTTTACTATAACAGTAATACAATCCGTACGAAAGCAAAAGTTTCTGCAGAATCTCCCACAATCTTTGGACACTTGTGCCAGAAATTTCCACATATACTTTATGGGTTTTGTGAATTACTGTTCATCAAACGGTGAATAAAATACACATAATATCAATATTAAGAGTGCTACACACACGTTATTTTAACACATTATTTTTATATATTACTCAAAATTATGTCATTTTGTATTGAGCAAGATTTAAATATATTTTGAGCGATGCGAGTAAAAAACGAATATAGCTTTTTTCAACACAAAACGACGTAATTTTAAGTGATGCGTAAAAATAATGTGCTAAAGTAATATGTGTAGTATTTTTGTATCACTATATATTTTACGGATATCAATACTCATCACTTATGTTGATTATTATTATTTTAATATAAATCTTAGACAATTCTTACATTTAAAATCGATTTTTAAAATTTAATTAGACCCTTGAATTCCTATTTTCCGTATTTTATTACTTATGTACTTATGCCTGGGACGTTGAATCCGCCCATCATTCATGTACCTGTGAGGACAGTTTCATAAAAATAGACAAGTTGGTGCCCCATCACAAATAGGGAAAACCACACCAAAATATGAAAAAGATGGAATAATGATGTTTTCAATCCAACCAAAAGAGGAGTGTCCGCTTTTTATTTCTCAACCACTTATTTCTATTTAATTTAAGGAATTTAGCATTTTCTCCTCCACAACTTGGAGAGCAATTTTGTTTGTCGGTAAGTGAACAAAGCTCGTTCACCCTTCTATTTGTGAGACTATGTTAATAGATTAGTTCGATGATAAAATAGTGTTTAATTTTATTCTGGTTGATTTGTTAGGATTTTGTATAGAAAATTAAGTTAATCAAAAAGTGAAAAATGCTTGACCGGACAACTTATTTTTCAGCTGAAAATTTTTTATTTTTCAAGTTCAAAATTAAAATTTTAGATCAAACATATACTGAAATTTACACGGACTCTTAACAAATAAATCTGATTAAAATATAAAAAAAAAACTTAGATTAAATCTCACTCAAAGTGAGTGAAATACCCTCATTAATGCAAAAGTGAACAAAATTATTCTTAACAATTTGATATTCAAGTCGTTTGGTGCACAACTCAATTGATGAGTTCTTGTCGTTACTATTTGCCTGTCTTTTGAGTTTTTCATCTTTTCTTGTACGTTATCTTTTATAATGTCTATTTTTTATTATTATACACAATATTGTTGAAAGTTGTCTAATTAATGTGCAAATTTGAAGCACAATCCTTTCAGACGTTTTTAATTACAAAAATCAAAATTAAATTTTTTTGTAAGTCACGTGCCAAAAGAATTTAGGAGTGCTCCGTCGAATTCAATATTATTTCCTTTTTTTTGTTTTTCTCTTGCCTGAATGAAGTGGGGCCGTTAGATGTAGCGGTGAATATCGGGCCAGATCAATGCTGCGGGACCCTCAATCCTCACAGTGACGCAGAAACACTCCAATACTGCAGCAGGTCTAGGGCCTATAGTGCCCTCCAATTTGACACGTATATGGTATTATTGTTTTTGGTGGGACCAGTCTGGTCTTGTCCAATTTGAAGATTACGTGGCCAGAACCTAACCTATTAACGGGCCTAACTGCACCTTTGTCGAGAAAAATCTGCATCACGTCACTGTTTTGCCAGCTATATCCAACACCATGACTTTTTAGTCTTCAACTCAGTAAAGACCCGTTAGGGTCGCCAACGGGTAGATCGAAAACGGATTCGATTATTTTGGTCTCCTATTTATATACTGTTTGATAGTAATTGTTTTCGTTTCCAGTTCTGTTTTTTTCAAAATGGAAAATTTTCCCAAAGAAATATATTTATTAGTTATAAGAACAAAATACGCTGAAGGTGGTAAAATTTCAAAGATCATAAATTTTTTGTTAAGTTATTAATTCAATTCAGTATTGAGATGTTTTTATGCGCGTGTATATTATTGAGCTCGACCGAATAACGATCGATCTAAGGAAGACAATTTATAAATTTTTGACCTGGAAAAGATTGTTCGAATGGTTGCCGGTTTGTGGAAGTTGGTTGGTTACCTATCTTGAATTCTAGAATTAAAAAAGAAACCTCGAATACTTCGGCATAATGTTCTGATCAGATATAGACAGAAAGTCCTACACTGATTCAACTTAAAATAAGAAATTTGAGGTTGAATGAAGTTTTACAGTTAAAAGATAATATCTTGAAGAGTACATGTCAGTTTTGTCTCGTTATTGGCAATCAGAAGACACTTCTATTTTGTTTTTAATAAGGAATTAAATTCTTAAGAGAATAAAGAAGATTAAGTCATAAAATCTATAAATAAATGCGCAGATTCACAGTCAAAGATAGATGTTAATTCGAGATTTGAGTTATTGATTAGAGAGATTATTGTGATAATTGTTCTGATTTAATCATCTGAGTGTCTTTCCGCCACAGAAGTGGAGGATTCTTTGACGTTTTATTGTTTTCTAGATCACTGGTACATATCAAGAGTGAGAGAGCATAATTTCTGCTGGTTATTGATGTATTAACTTTCTAATTGATTGAGAAAATTACCCAATTACAATTGACACCGTATGTGAAAAAGTTAAGATTTCATGGCAAGAACAACACCAAAAAGACAGACACCGAAATGATCTACCGACAAGGAGAAATTGAAATCTCTTCCTCCAATTTTGCTAAAATCAAGAGGTCCGAGAAAGCATCCACCACAAAGATTAGTACTCCCAGACTTCACGAGGACTTTGCTTTAAGAAGAGAGGTCCATCGTGTGAAGACCTGCCTCCTCCACCACTGGCAGCACCAGAAAAACGAGCCTCTAGACCCCCACGGGGGAAGGGAGAGGGTTTTGTTCCCATGGGGGTTCACGATCCTAAACTCGTGAGGAACCAAAAAGAGAGGATAGCGAACGTGAGAGGTTGCGAAAAGCGGGATTGAGATATAAAAGATTTAAGGCATTATTTTGCACAGAGCTGAGAAAGAAATTGGGTACCTCAAACGAGCCCATGATAGGGAGCGTTCCAATCAAACAGAATAAGACAAACAGGCTAGATCTGTTAGAAGCCTTCACCATACTTGTGAAGCACTTGAACAACCATGAGGAGGAGGATGGCCTCCAACAGAGAGCGTCTGCATCAACACCTAAGAAGGGAAAGCTTCGAATGACGTGCACCGAGCTCGGTCTGACCTCCCTAACACGAGGGAATGAATAAATCAACAGTTTGCACTGTGCCGACTTGACCAAGATGCAGCAAAGAAGGCGTTACAACAGTTGACAACCTCTCTGTTGTCAAAATACGTTGATGCGATGGCGTTACCTAGAAAGTTCACCCCTCTTAAGTTCTACCTTTACAATTGGGAGACAAATCCTATAATCCATATTAAAGGGTTCATTCAGGCCATGTTTATTTATTTTGTCAAAAAAAATCTTTATTGTCGAGTTTTCCCATGAGCCTAGGGGAAACCACCCTAAATTGATTCCATAAAGAATAGTTGGTCGAACAGTTTGTAGTATAGTTAATGGCGAACTGAGCTCAATCAAAGGAGTGGGCCTCCCTGATGGCTATGAGAAACTATTTTGATGAAAGCCTGGGGAAGTTTGCAAACAGGTACTAGATCGTACATAATAAAATAGAAGACTGCAACGAGAAATATGTAATAGCAACTTTTAGACTTGGCTTATCTGCTCGCCAGAAGCTACTTTAGTCCCTTGCGGACAACCCAATTGGCCAACGTGGAATAATATGCAAAATTGAAAAATGAACATCATGTTAATTTAGTCAAAAAAATAAGCATTTTAATTTTATATTTGCACTGGACTTCGCACCCATGTTTGCTGAAAAAGGTATGTTCAGAATTAGAATAGCTTAGGCCATCACCCTAACAAGAATCAAATAAGTTATTATGAAATTTTTGCCCCAGTCTGGAACAAATCAAACAAGAAAAAAGTAATAAGAATTTCAATATTTGAAGTACACAAAACAACCACAGTCAATATTTAAAATTCTAATAAAAAAGGAAAGCATCATGTTATTGATAAGTTACATTGACTTTTCTCAACAAACACATGCGAGTTTTTTCTTGATATAATAGAATAGGGTGCAAGGGTGGATTTAGAACTCTTGGCCAGTGACACTACAACAAAAGGTAGTATTCTCAGCGTTTATTAAACCCTGACAAAAGTCACAAAAATGCCACAAAAATACATTACTAGCGTTTTTTCAAAATTTCCGGGATTTGTAAAAAACGTTGCCAGTATTCCTGTCGGGAAAAATTACCGGCGTTTATAAATGTTGCTAATATTTACCGGCGTATTTGCTAGCGTTTGTGAAACGCTGGGAAAAGTTTGAAACTGATTTTGTTTATTTTGAAATTGATTTTGTCATATGTGAAATGTTTCATTTGTTCATTTTGTCATATTTCTGCCACTTTGTTCAATGTATGGCCTTTTGTTATTATTATTAAGTTTGCATAAAAACAACAGACTCTTTTTTTATAATTATTCTTGGAATTTTTTAAAAAAGGGTGGGAATTAAGTGTGGAGAATATGCATTTTTGTTGTAGTGTGGGGTCAAAATATTCACTAAAATCACACAATAAAATTTATTCTATTAAGAGATACATATAAAGTTTTACTTACGTATTAATTTAAAATAACAGACGATGGCTTTTCCTATTTATGAAAAGGTATAAAAAAAAATCTGATGACTTTTTAACTATAGACATGTAAATTATTATTTATTAATTAATTTTTAATTAACCATGATAATTTTTTACACGATTTGCATAGTAAAAATACTTGTTATTTGGACGAAATATTTGGTACAATTTTTTAAGTTAAATCTCAATTAACAAAATATAATGCTTAAGTAATTTTATAAAGTTGGCTAATATAATTCAAATTTAATTTGATTTTAGCATTTAAATCTTGAAAAGAAAAATAAATTGAAATACTAAAAACAAAATAAGTTACTTAAAAGTCATAACGGTTTTTTACGAGATAAGCTCAAAATGTATGTACCTGCATTAGGAAAAATATATATAAGAAACACAATCATAACAATATACGTTACGTGATAAATATAACTTTTGTATGAAAAAATAATTATTAATATATAAGATACATATTTATTTAAATAAATTTGATCAAAATATAAATTAAGTTTAATTTGGTTTTAATATTTCAAGTTTTAATTTAAAAATTATTTTTTTACTATATACGTACTTATATATACAAACATACTAAATATAAAAAAAGAAATGTAAAAAGAGTAAAGAGGGATATTTTAGTCTTTTACCAATTTGAACTAATATTTGTTGTCAAAAAGTTAACAGCAAGGAATAGTCCACTAAATAGTTTGTATAGCTGGGAAAGTCAGTGCATTTATCAGCATTTTAGGGGTGGTTCCTGCATTTGCTATTAACTTTAGGGGAGGTCACTGCATTTTACCCTTTCATGTAGATGTTAATTAATAATGGTATTTGCATAAATATAAAGAGGATAGGTAACGAGGATAAAATATGAATAGAGATGTCCAAATTTTATACCCCTTTAGGTGAATAAAATTTAGACCTCGGATATTATATACGGGGTCCAAAGTCAGTAATGAATTTCGAATATAATAACCCGAATTGCTATATTCAGAATCTAAATTATATATTTTTTCTTTCACCTCTAGCAAAGAGGGCCTTGGTGTCATTCCAAACTCTCTGGTGTAATCAGAACCGTTTACCTTGTTTAGCTCTTTAAAAACATATTTTAAAAAGAAAAAGAGTTGCGGCTATATTTTTAAGAATAAAGCTTTAAGAAAAACATGTTTAGTAGAAACTTGATCTATCAATTTTTTTCACAAAACTTACAAACTCGATAAGCCAAAATAAAATAAATGACTCCAATTACACAAATGACCAAAATGGACTCCATCAAAACGTTAATACAAAAACAAGAGTCTAATTTCATGAATTATCAACTTTGAACCATTGATCCTGGGGAGTGTTAACAAATCTATTGTGCTTTGCATCACAGTTTTGCCAACTTCTTCACCCGCCTGAATCACTTTCAAATGGAAGTGGCTGCAAGTGAGAGAGAAAGATAATTTTTTTATTGGGTAATTTACATAAAATCCTTTTTATCTATCACTTAATTTCACTTAATCCCTTTCATCGTATAATTGTCCCAATATATTTCCTCATCTTTTTAAATGTAACGATCGACTCTTTTTGAATTGATGCAATTAAATGAGAATACGATAAGTAATTATGTGCGTTAATTCAAAAAAAATCGATTATTACATCCAAAAAGATCAAAAAGTGCATTAAGACAATTAAAAGATTAAAATAATTAAGTAAAATTGAGTGACAGATGAAGGAGATTTTATATATACTACATTTCTTTATTATGCCCAAAGAGTGACCATGTTTGATAACGGGTGTGGAACGGGGTTTTGGGTCGACTACCAATCCCGTGGGTTCATTATGTAACCATTTGGTTGCAATTTCTGAGAGAGAATTATTAGTCCATCCAGACTATGAATCCTATATATAAAATGGGAGGATTAAAAAAGTGCCTGGGAGAGATGGTTTCACAGTGAAATCTGTCTCGAATCACATTATTCAGCCAAAACAAATAAAACTATACGTAACAGATAATACTAAACACGTGAAATTTTGCTAAAAACACATAATCAAGTCAATGTCAGAAAGAGCTAAGTGATCGGCTTCCGAATCAATTATAGCTAATTAGCTGTAAATTGCAAAAAATTACCAGAAACGCCTCAGAGAGAGCATTCTTTTTCAACACAAGTTGATGAGAAATAAATGTCGTGATTCTCGTGCTATATGGTTTCTATATCTTATGGGTCCACCAAATTTAAAAAAAAAAAGACTATTCTTTTCAACTTGTACTAACTAATAAAATCTCGTCGATCAGAAACGCCTTCTCCAAATAGAACAAAAGAATCCGCCGCTACAACTGTCGGCTCTTGCTTTTGTTTATCCAGCTGATTTTGTCATTTTTGTCCCCACTTTTTCCCCCCCACTCATTTCTTTTCCAATATTTAAAGAAGACTTTTATCATCAACTTGGGTAATTAAAAAGCATTAATTAGTGGGTTACAACCAACAAAAGGAGGTTTCAACTTGCATGTAACACTTATTATATCATAATCGACTGTTGTACATTGCGCACAGCTAGAGGCGATGGGTGTTCGTTTTGTCATACATAACACTATATGAACAGTTCATGAACACTAATCGAATAACTTTTTTATAGCAAATTGTGCGACAAAACGACGTCATTTTGACGCACAACACGTTTTACTGTGCATAATGCACAACAGGCTCTCCCATTCCATATCAATTATGGTTTTTTGAAAACGTTGTGATCAACTGAAAGGATGAGGATTTGACCAAAGAAACAAAACAAAAATTCTTTACGTCTCATTCTTCTTGCTTTAACTAAAAACTTCCACAACAAGCTTGACCCAATAATTGGTATCGTACAACTAGGAATTGGGTTCTGGTACTCCCGATGAGGCTCAAACCGAATCAAAACCTTTTTATGTGATGATTTTTTATATAAAATAAAAATTATTACAGTTTTAATAGTCTATGCACCTCCTCATTTTTTTTTTCTACTTTAAGAACCAAGTCAATCGCATATCGATAAAGAATTAGTTGGATGATAATTAATCGTTATAGAATGACGGTTCATTTTCTTGTGCAAAGTATGTCTCGTTTAGGTGGATGTGATAGATCTATTGCATACTTAGAAGTGACGATAAATACATGCACTAAGCTTTATAAAAAGAACGACTAAGATCGTCAAACAAAACTGTAGTAAATTTATTTTGCATCACTTGATGGACCACATGATGTTGATTGGCATTTGAAAAAATCTTCTCATCCTTCAAATCTGGGGAGGAGAGAAAGAGAGAGAGAGCGCAATGATTTGCAGGATGCCTTAATTCTTGAAGGACTTGCTCGAGCAAAAAAATTGAGGGTTAAATTTTTAAATTTCTTCTGTATTTGGTATTCGAATGTACTACTGAAGATGTTCTTAGCCTGTCATCTTAAGAGGCATTTTTGGACTCAATTTTCACATATTCAAAAAGTTTTTATAATGAATTATCTAGTAAGCAAATAAAATACTTCGCATTTTGTTAGCTCTTTTTGGTCTGAGACCTTAGAAAAACTTGGCCACTCGCAGACAAGGACAGAATTACATGAAGACCTAGGTCTCCCTAAAAATTTCAAAAAATTTAGAACTTAAGTATAAAAATTTAAAATTATAAAAAATTATATTTCGGCCCTCTTTTTTAAAAAAAAAAAATTCAACCTCTCAAACGTTGAATTTTGGTTCTGTCTCTGCTCTGCTCGCATATCAACTTAGACGAGTGAATGATGGGAAAGCAATTAAACGTGCAATACAAAACAATAGTGATAATGTACGTAAATTCATAATTATATATTTTTGGTTCATATGTTGACGCATGCATGCAGTAAGCAAGTAAAACGTGTTAATTTATATGTGACGACAATCCTGAGCAACTGGGTCAGAATTGGCGGCTCACTGAAGGTTAGGTGTAAAATGGGAAATGCGAGCATGTTGTACACTGTGCAAAGTAAAACGTGTCGTGCGATAAAATAATATTATTTTAGTGTGTAAAATATTATTAAAAAATTATTCGGTCAGTATTTTGTACACCAAAATGATATTATTTTGATACACAATACGTTTTGCTGTGCGTAATACATTGTTGACTAAATTTTTAATAATTTTTTTGGTACTTAGATTATTTGCAGAAGTTATCTTCTAGATGTAGACAATTTGTTTGGACTAAATTTTTTGTCTTCAAAATGTAGTAAAAAAAAAAGATATTACTTTCATAGTGTAAAGACAAAAATACCATTAAAACCTTAGCCCCAAATGGCTCTTAATACAAACGACTCAATTTGGCTCAATGTTTTGTTGTATTATTTGATTTTTTTTTCTACATTTGATAGTTTTGCTTCAAATTTTTGTGCATTGTTGATTCATCTTAAACTGATAAATCTAAAAAGTACAAATTTATGAAAAAAAATTTAATTTGTTTTACTAAAGACAAAATAATCCAAAACAGATAGGTATTTTTATATTATTTTGTTTTCTCTAAATTTTTTCAAAATTTAATTGCCATATTTTGTTATTTTTTTAAAAATTATTGTCGAGGCGAACTAATATTTGGACATAAAACAAACAAATGCAATTTTTTTGAGTAAAAACAAAAATGTAATTCACACAAAAATTATTTCATAACCAGGTAGTAATTGGAGTCGGTGTGAAAACGTCGTTTTGTGTTGAGGAAGACCCAAATATATTTTGAGTGATATGGGTTAAAAACAAATATGATTTTTTCTCAATACAAAACGACGTAGTTTTAAGTGATGTGTAAAAATAATATGCAAAAATGATGTGTATGTATCATTTTTGGGTGTGCAATGCTATGAACATGGAAGAAGAAATTTGCTCAAAATATGAGGTTTGTTTCCTTGCCCATTCTCCACCGTGTGGGAACACTCGAGATATCATGACTTTGATAATCAAAATTGTTTATTTTGTTCTGATTAATATTTTTAGTTATTACGAAAAAATTCAGCTTAATCATATATTTGTAAGTGCTTGGTGTAAAAATTTAATTTGATTTTTAAGTCAAACACTTACAGATATACACTAAGCTAAATTTTATCGTAATAACTAAATAAATTAATCAGAACAAAAAAGATAATTTTGATCATTGAAATGAGATCTCAAAGTGATTTCACACGACTAAATAATTTGTTCATCCTAAGATGAACGAGAAGTCTCAGGCATTTTCTTTGCACCTAATTAGGACATGTGCAACAGAAATTAATTTTTTTCGCTAGCCAAATTCACCAAAAATTAATTTAATTAGTTATTTGTTATCAAACTTCAATAATGCTAGTTGTTTTCCCTATTCGTCTAATCATCTGTAATCAATTATTATCTTTGACAAAGATGGGTTTACTCGGTTTGGTTTACCGAGAGCGATAGAGAGAGAGCGAGAGATAGAGAGGTTAAGGGTTGAATGAGAGAGAAAACAATGCTCGTTTATCTTTTGCCTTTGCCAGAGTTCATCTCGGAGATGGAGCGAGGGAGGGGGTCAGGGACGATCGTCCCTATAAGGATAAACAAAACTTTTATTATTATATAGAAAAAAAAATTCTTATAAAATATATAAGTTCGTTTCTGCTAAATATTTTAAATTTATTTTTTTGGTCTCAAGTATATATTCATCCCTGCATAGTGAAATTTCTGACTTTGTCCTTGGACTTCCTCTCTAAGAATAGAATCATAGTTAGTGTCAATCCTGATATTTAGATTGCTCAAATCCAATCTCAATTTAATTACTAACTTAGTAATAATAATAATTTTTTCAATATTTATATAAAAAAAATTTATTACTCCACACCGGAGATTGCCCGAGCCCTTGGATTTGCGGGGCTTCCCCGGGACCGGCCCTGATCATAGTAGCTTGTTATAAAATGGCTAGCTCAATAGCTAGTGCTGCATCATCTTATTTGTAAAATAGCTATCATTGGTACTTTTTTTATAGTTTAATAATTTAAAATACTGTATTAATTTTACGTGTAACAAAAAAATGCTGTCTTTTTTAATATCACTATCAAGAAAGAAATGAGTTACGTTCAAGTACGCCACTATAAATCGGTTGAATCATGAATTTATAGAGATATTAAAAAAATATTGTGAGAAAATAGCCTCTTACACTAGGCTTCAAGCCTTAAAGTTCCACACCATCTGGATTGGGCTGGGCTTGTGTTGGGCTGGGAACAACTGTTTACTGGACCGGACTGGGCTGGACTGAACAGTCCACAGCCTTTTCTACGCACCACCACCTTAATTTGAAACAACAGGCCTGGTCTAGCCCACCACCTTAATATATCCCTAATTTTTTTTAATTGCCATGAACTACCCAATAATTATAAGGGCCAAAAAAAAAAAGGGAAAAACTTTCACTATTACTGCTACTATTAGATAGATATCAGACTCTCACTTGCACATGCATTGGTGTGGCCAGCCTCAACTATTCATAAAACTGATGTATGCTTGTGGAGAAATGATCTTTTCATGTCTCAATTCCATGCATAATCAAACTCATTATGGTTTCATTCGACTATTTAAATTGACAATTTTGTAATCTTAATTTGGTTATATTCTACTAGATGCTTGGGCACACGTAATATCATCAAATACATGAAAAAACATATATCAGGCTAATGTTGCTTCGGTCATCTTAGACCTAAACAGAATTTCTGGAGAAGAAAATCGGTGAAAGTGAAAGATTGTACGTATTTAGTTAGACATTTAATTTTTTTTGAAAATATTGTGATAATGAGTGTGGATAAGTAGGGTATATTTTAAAGCTAAGTGTGTAATTTTTTTTTAAAATGATTGAAACAATGTCAATTTTGCCCCGACAGTTAATTCTATATTATTTTATTAGCGTGTGAAAATAACTTTTGTGGAGGATAGTTTTGACAAGTAAAAAATATGACAAAGTTTAAAAAAAGAAAGGAACACCAAGTTTTGCTATCTCTTTATAAATAGAATAGGTAAAAAGAATTAAATTGATCGGACAGAGGTAAACATTTTGTCAAAAGAAAAAATAAATGGGAAGAGTCTTACTATTTATCTTCCCACAAATACAATTTACTTAATCTTTTTATCAATGTCTAATTAACTTGTGTTTTCTTTCATGGGTGATATACACATTTAGCTACACAAAAATAAAGGGCTGAGCAAATAAGACCGTGATAAATCCAATAAATGACTGACCAAATAAGACCGAAGTAGATCTGATTTCGTGACATGTGAAGAGATTCCATGAGAAGAGTATCTTGAATAGCTGCATTGAAATGGTAGGTAAGTAAATAAATTAATACGAGCCATGCACATCCTTAAATTAATCCTATTTTCTGACGAAATAAAATTTTATGACAAGAGAGAACCTAGTAATTATATAACATTAACTCATTCAAAAATCATTTAATGATTTCCAGGTTGAGTTAAGAACAAAGATTATGGTCCCATTATTGATATAAAAAACATGATACTTTGTTGCTTATCTTTTTGTGAAAAAGCACAAATAGGAAACACAAAAAATTTAGAGTGAGAGAGAGAGAGAGAGAGCGCGCATGGATTCTTAAAATCTATGTATTGAAACCAAAATTTTTAAATCACCTACCCCCGGATTAGGGTACCTGCTCTGCGGGCTGCACAATTGGCTACGTAGTTTTAGTACATGAAATGCTTCACACTTTTTATGTTTTAATTTCTTGTTTGGCACCAATTTTTTTTGGTTTAAATTTGCTGTTTTGACCCCAAAAAGAAATAGAAACAACTTTTACAAATTCTACTGCTATGTGATCCATGCTGCTCGTTTGAAATCTTTTTGATTGTGTTCTTTAGATTTTATTTTTGAAAAATACTAAAAATTTACCGTTGACTTGAAAATTATTCCAGGATTGACCATGAACTTAGAATTTCTGGTCCAGCCCACAACTTCTTAACAACTTTTACTCTGAAAGTTAGCTCCAACGACATCTATCTATTCTTATATATAAACAGAGAGCATCAGTTTAGTGAATTTCGAATTTGGTTATTGTGTTAAATTTTTAACTTCTAAAATTGCCTCCAAAACATACCTCTGATTTTTTTAATAACCTTGAACTACCTAATAGTTATAAGACCAAAAAAAGTAAAAATCACTATTTACTCTTAGTAATTGCTCCCACTATTAGATAGATAGATAGATTCTCAGTCGTACCTAGATAGACTCTCACTTAAACATGCATCGGTCCCAACATACACTATTTGTAAAACTTATGTATGCTTGAGGAGAAATGATTTTTTCATATCACAATTCCATGCATAATTAGTCATTATGGTTTCATTTGACGATTCGAATTGACCATTTTTGTAAGCTCAATTTGGTTATGCTTTATGAAAAGAATTAGATTTATCAGACAAAGGAAAATATTTGGTCGAATTATATTTGCCAAAAGAAAAAATAAATGGGAAGAGTCTAACTATTTCTCTTTTTTCAAATATGATTTACTTGACTTTTTTATCAAGTACAATTAATTTGAGTTTTTCTTTCATGGGCGATATACACAGTTAGCTACACAAAAATAACGGACTGAACAAATAAGAGCGTGATGAATCCATTAAATGAGTGAGTAAATAAGACCGTGGTGAATAAGATTTTGTGACACATGAAGAGAATTCCATGCGAAGAGTATCTTGAATAAACTGTATTGAAATGGTAGGTCTTTTAACATGCATTCCATTTCAGAGCAGTTGATGCACTAAGTAGCTTAGAGATTGTTGGGATTTTTTTTCAATCGGCACTAAAATTGCTCAGTCGGAGACCGCTTGGGTCTAATCCGACTGGCCACTAAATCTGCTCAATTAGAGACTTCTTGGGTTTGATTTGATTGGGCATTGAAAATGCTCGTTCAGAGACCTTTTGGGTCAGATCCGACTAGCCACTAAATCCGCTCAACTGGAGACCCTTGGGTCTAATCCGATCGACCATTGAACTTTTCTCGACCGAACACCTCTCGGGTCTGATTTGATTGACCATTGAACTTTGCTCATCTCAAGACCTCTTGGGTCTAATCCCACTGGTTACTGAACTTTGCTCGTCCGGAGAGGGTCTAATCTGATTTGTTGTTGAGCTTTCCTCGGTCAGATACCTCTTGGGTCTGATCCGACTAGCCACTAAACTTTGCTCGACCGAAGACCTTTTGGGTCTGATTGCTCAGTCGGAGACCGCATGGGTCTAATTCGACTGGCCACTGAATCTGCTCAATTAGAGACCTCTTGGGTCTGATTCGATTGGCCATTGAAACTGCTCGGTCAGAGACCTTTTGGGTCAGATCCGACTAGCCATTGAATCCGCTCAACTGGAGACCCTTGCATCTAATCTGACCAACCACTGAACTTTTCTCGACCGGACACCTCTCGGGTCTGATTTGATTGACCACTGAACTTTGCTTATCTCAAGACCTCTTGGGTCTAATCCACTGGTCACTAAACTTTGCTTGTCCGGAGAGGGTCTAATCTGATCTGTTGTTGAACTTTCCTCGGTCAGATACCTCTTAGGTCTGATCCGACTAGCCACTGAACTTTGCTCGACCGAAGACCTTTTGGGTCTGATTTGGCCAATTATTAAACTTTATTCAGTCGGAGACTTCTTGGGTCTGATCCGACTGGTCACTGAACTTTGCTTGGCCAGAGACCTTTTATGTTGAGCAAGGAATCAAAGACTGTTTAGGTAGTCTGATTCGATCTTTTTAAGCTACTTTTAGATGCTCTTGCAATATTAGCAAACATAATGCACATATTTATTCTGATAGAAAGTAAGGGAGCGAGAAAGAGGGAATGGCTTTTCTGTTTGATTTGATGGGAGACTATTTATTGTTTGGTGAATTCTTTTTGATTGGTCAGTCAACTTATACTTTTCTTTTTTGATTGGTTGGTCAACTTATTCTTTTGTTTTTTGGTTTGTCGGCCAACTCTTTTATAGGGTCGACCAACTCTTCTAGGAGGTCGACTAATTCTTTTGGGGGTTCGGCGATTCTTCTGGGTGCTCGGTCAACTTTTTTGCACTCTTCACAGGTGTTGCCTAACTTGTCGGTTGACCAACTTTTTTTTGTTTAGTCGACCAAATCTTCTGGTTGATTGGCTAACTCTTCTGTGAGGTTAGTCAACTGCTCTGTTTTTGGTCGACTGACTTGTGACTTTTCTTTTATCTGAAAAAACTTTGTGTTGAAGAGAGTATGCTCACATAAATTCATAATAATTTATGCTAAGATTTTTACTCATTATTTATTTCCTTTCTTACTCCAATTTGAGGGGACTACTAATTGTAGCCCTCCATACCCAGGGTAATTGGGTTGCATATTGATCGGATGAATGAAGTTTAAAACACGTGATAAGTAAGACGCACACTTTCCTTCTTAGCCTGATTATTATTTTCTCCTTCCTTTCTCTTACCAATTAAGTTGGCTCTTTTCAATTTGTGTTTCCTTCGACAAGGGCCCAACTCGTGAAAAAATAACTCGTCATTATAATTCCACTTTTTTTTATGCCCCCTTTTGGATCTTACATCACATGAGTGTACCTTTCACAATGGCTAAATATTACCGGTTATAGCAATTGTTGTCGACCATATATATGCATGCCAAAGATGAATTTCTCAATAATCCCGGGGTTAATCTCGATCAGCCTGAATTTGGGCTTGATTCGGGCTTGATGGGCTTCCGTGATTCGAACTTGTAATTTGGGAAGGAGATCCCTAAAGTGGATGCCCCCCAAAATGTAAGTTGGTCATTACAAAGGTGAATTAGACGCGATAGACATCCGATTAAGGAAAAAGGCTAAATTGAAATGTGATTGTTTTGTAGTTTATTGTCTCACATCAATAATCAGTTTTGGGTTCATCTCATGCATATCATACACGGTCAAGAAATTGTAATATGCTTATCATAAATTATGAAGGTTATCTATTTCATATCATCAAAATAAGAATCGATTAACCTAATTTCTTATGTTTATCCATTTCATTTGGGGTCTTAAGTCCCACCTCATAAAGCGATCTTCCAATCAATAAAAATAAAAAATACAACAACAAACCAAAAGCCCTACATGCACAATGTGTTCCCTACCGTTCAAAAGTGATTTTTGTCACGTTTTAGTCGGTTCATGCCTTGTATTGAACAATATTTGAAAAAAAAAATCTAATTTGATGGCCACATATTGTAAAAAAAATTTGAATCTTAGAATTATAAAATTTAATAGACATGCAAGTCTTATCTATTGGAAGACGTGCAAAATCGGTTGTAACACCCCATGTATATTGCTCGCCCAATAACTTGTTGAAGTCTAATCACATAGCCGAAAATGTTTCAATCCAAGTTACTAGTAGTAGCATACATGGTTCATTATATGTCCAAAATCACTTATGTGAACTTTTGATGTGAGACGAGATGTTACAATCTTTTCACCTTTAATACCTTGTGCCCTCGCAAAGGGTTGTACACTAGAGTCACCACGGCCTAACTCCGGATTCATTCTCTAGTAACCAAACAAAGTCCCGATCTCACACTCGATTGTATACACAGGTCGCTCTGATACAATTTTTAACGCACCATATATATCACTAGCTCAATAACTTGTTGAAGTCTAACCACATGCGCCAAAATGGTTAAATCCAAGTTACTAGTAGTAGCATACATAGTTAATTATATATCTAAGATCACCCATGTAGACTTTCGATATGAGACGGGATGTCAAATCGACAATATTTTTACTCATCCCTCCTCGCCAGATCTGACTATGTGGTCATTGTTGCTTTTAATTGATCAGTTGAATTTATTAAAGTGAGAAAAATCGTTCCAATAGACAGTGCCAAATTGATGATGCCAAAATCTAGACGAGTGATTCGAGGATTTCGTGAGGGTGATGCAAAAACATGGACAGTTGATCCGAAAGCTTTTGCGAGGGTACCTCCAAAACAAGTTCAAGGACCGGGGGTGTACATGGCCATGGACCCTCTAACTTTCAAGTTAGTCGGGGGCGTATGGTCACTGTATTTAGGAAACAGAAGAGTGTGCATACCTTTTATGTGATAATAAATGACCTATTTATAGGGTATGAGAAGAAGAAATTAGAGAAATCAGCTTCTGAATATAAAAGATATATTTTCTTAATCAATGCTGATGATTATACTCATCAGATCATCTCCTTCATTGCTGCTGATGATTAGATCATCTACTTGCCTTAAGCATATAATTATACTTACTGCGGAGCTTCCTTTGATCGGTCATTAGTTACTTAAGTCCTATAGGGTATAGTCTCAAGTAGGCCTCGATCGATCAGGATCGGAAGTAGTCAGTCAAAATGTACTTGCTTGGTCAGTCGATTTGACATTAGACTTCAAGGCGCTAACCAGTATAGAGTCTAACCAGGTTTGTTATATAATTTTACTCATCATGGATAATTTACACATGCAAAATTACATAATGAACATCTCAATGCATGAGGAAGGAGATGGATTCTTGCCATTTCATATGATCGACATGACAACCTAATTTTGTTCTTCTTCTTGTTTGTGTGATCTATCTGAATTCAATTTGATAATTCAAAAAAATTATTTTAAAGTATAATTTAAATTTAAATTATTCAAAAATTATGTTAATTTGGTATCAGCTAATAAATTTCAGAAGACATTTATCTTTAAAAAAATTACAACACAAGACTGGAACAATTTTAACTTATTATCATAAGATAAAAACATTTCAAAATTATATGAGTTAGTATTCGATCAATATAATTTTGAATGTGATTTGTTTTTTTTTTTTTACGAGCTCTCAGAAATACTCACGAAAGGATGAACTAAACGGATTCAATCCTAATAATTTAAAAGAATATTTATGATTTTAAAAATTAAACAAAGAGATTCTTTCTAAGTTTAAAATAAAAAATTATGACTCATTTAAATTTGTGATTCGACGAGTGTAAATGAACCACGACTTTAAATTTTAAATTCGGAAAAATAATTCCTTGTTCTGTAACGGTAGCGTTGCTCACTCATTTGGTAAGAAACTAAATAAGTCAACTAGGCATGACTGGACAGAATATTCTGACAAAAGCCGACGCTTTGTTCTCTGTTCTGACAAAACGGCAGTAGTAGACTAGTATCTCATTCGACTATTGCTCTGGTTCTTCGTTCCCCCAACACACCCACAGAGAGAGAGAGAGAGAGAGAGAGAGAGAGAGGAGATTAATGGCGGCATTTACATTCACCTTGACCCCGCCTGTGCCCAAGTCATCTCCGTCTTCTCTATCATGGACGCTCTCTCTCTCCTCCTTCACCACGTCCACCCATCGCCGCCTATTGAAAAACAACAAACCCCTCGTCATAGTCTCTTCAATGAAGGGAAAACCCACAATCCTCGTCGCCGAGAAGCTGGGTTCGGCGGGAATCGAATTCCTCAGGAGCTTCGCCAACGTTGACTGCTCTTACAACATGACCGCCGAAGAGCTCTGCACCAAAATCTCCCTCTGCGACGCCCTTATCGTCCGGAGCGGCACCAAAGTCACCCGCCAAGTGTTCGAGTCCTCCGGCGGCCGGCTCAAGGTCGTGGGCCGTGCCGGTGTCGGAATTGACAACGTTGACTTGTCGGCGGCGACGGAGCATGGCTGCCTTGTCGTTAATGCGCCCACGGCTAATACGATTGCCGCTGCAGAGCATGGGATCGCCCTTCTCACTGCCATGGCTCGTAACATTGCTCAAGCCGATGCTTCTGTTAAAGCTGGTATTTGTCTTTCTTTCTCTTGTTTTTGTGTTTGGGCTTTTATTCGTTCCAACAGGTGGTGTGCTTGGTTTTGAATAGATTGAACCCTGATATTCTCTCGTTAGTTGAGGCTAATACAATTGAAATTTGGAAATATGAATCGCACTTTTGGGGCAAGACGAGTGTAGAAAAAAATTGTTAAAAGAGTTTTGCAAATGTGCCGAGCTGAGCTTTTGGATGCTCGGGTTTGTTTAATTGGTTTTAGCAAGCTTGAGTTTGAGCATTTGACTAAGATGCCTTTGAGTAAGGCTGCAGCTGGGCTTCGCCATCACTCATGACTTGGTATAGAGCGGTGTAGTGGTCGGTCTTTCCACGAGAATGCGCGTCTGTAGCTGTAGTCTTATAATCTGCATTTTGACCAAAGACGCAAGCAAATGAAGGGAGGCATTACGGGCCGGCTACAAAGAAGAGGGCAGTTGAATTCATTTTTGAGCGACAGGATGGTTCCTGGAACTTCTTTCTATTTCCCTGTGTTCCTTGGCAACCTTAAATGGATAGAATATGACCCTACACGTTCTTCTCGAATCGCTCCAGTTCTCCGGATCAAACAACATTCTATGTACATTTGGTTTTGCCTTTTCTTTAGCAGATCCCCCCTTCGATTGGTACTTAGCTCAGCTACATCCAGAGAATAAATGTCTTGTATAACAAGAAGTGAAAAAAATCTGACTCTGAGCCGGTCCCCCTTTAGCTCCTATTTGATCCTATTGTTGAAGGCTTGTTGGACTAGGGGAAAAGCTAGGTGGTTTGAAGGAGGAAAGATCGAAGCATTTAGCGACTGTTCGTTGCCATATTATGGAGAAGCCTTTGCAACCTTCGATACTGGCTTCCCTCAAGCCCCTTAGATAGTCAGACTTTAGTCTATATTGATAGCCCTATCAAAGAGTCTGGTTGTGAGCTTGTTCACGAGTGCCAAAATATCATACATGTACCAAAAAATATTATATTATACTCGCATACGAGCCTAGGGCAAATAAAATTTTATTATTTTCATAATAGAAGGTCCTACACACATGTTATAAAAAGGTATCTATTCCAAAGGAATTGTCAAGAGCTACTATCTTTGTTTTGCTTGGCTTGTTTATTGCATTAAGATCAATAAAGAAATGGTTGAGTAGCCTTTACCACTGTTTTCCGCTCACTTGTAAGATTATGAAATTTTGAACATAGGTTGTAGCAAGTACTCCTAGAACATTTCTTCTCAAATTTAGCTCAATCTTTATGATTCCATACCATGCAATGTGTCACCAATATTGATAAACTTTGAAGTTTTCTTTACGCATGATTTGATGTGTCCAGGGAAATGGCAAAGGAACAAATATGTTGGTGTGTCTCTGGTAGGGAAAACACTTCTGTTAATGGGGTTTGGAAAGGTGGGATCAGAAGTTGCACGGCGTGCCAAGGGACTGGGTATGCAAGTGATTGCATATGACCCATATGCCCCTGCAGACCGCGCTCGTGCAATAGGTGTGGAGTTAGTGTCATTCGATGAAGCTATCGTGACCGCTGATTTTATCTCGCTCCACATGCCTCTTACTCCTACTACGTCCAAGATTCTCAATGATGACACCTTCTCTAAAATGAAGAAAGGCGTTCGTATTGTCAATGTTGCCCGTGGTGGTGTGATTGACGAGGAAGCTCTTCTGAGAGCCCTCAATTCTGGGATTGTTGCACAGGTTATTATTCTTTTGTGGCTTTGTTTCCCTTGATTCGATAATTCAGGAGTTCCGGATTGACAATTTTTTTTTTCTTTTCACAGGCATCATTGGATGTATTTACTGAAGAACCTCCACCTAAAGACAATATGTTAGTGCTACATGAGAATGTTACCGTAACTCCTCATCTCGGTGCCAGCACCATTGAAGCCCAGGTATATAGGCTTTCCTCTTCCAGCTGCTGGTACTTTACTGATTTCTCAATTCAAAATTTTTCCATGTCGTAATTTATGAGTTATTGTAACCAGGAAGGTGTGGCCATTGAAATAGCTGAAGCAGTTGTGGGCGCTTTGAGAGGGGAACTTGCTGCCACTGCAGTTAATGCACCCATGGTTCCTGCCGCGGTAATATCTTAAACCTTTTGCTGTTTGGCAACTTGTTAGTGCAAGTTTGTGATGTCAAAATCCCAGAAATGTTATCAAAAGTTTCTACTTGGCCTGAACTGGGACAAACAATTAATCATGTATCTTGAATGTTCCATAACCATTTGCTTTTCTCCATATGCATTTTATGCATGCTGGATTGAAACTGAAGGCACCTTTTAATTGATTCTTTTGTGTGTTTACCGCTAACCCAAACACGAAGCTAAAAACAAGCTAAAATCAGTCAAAATCCAGCTATAGCTCCCAATTGCCACACCCTTTTGAACATTACTTCTTGAGTCCAGCTTCAGTGACTCAGCAACTCTTAGAAAGTTTATTTCGCTTTTGGGAGTTTTAGCTGGGTGATACCTGGTTGGTGTTGAAACTTGATTCTCATATGACATGTTGATTTGTGTTGCACATGATATGATTCTGTAGTTTTTCTCGGAATTGTGACAGGTTTTATCAGAGCTTGCTCCGTTTGTTCTGCTAGCAGAAAAGCTCGGTAGGCTAGCTGTGCAGCTGGTTGCAGGAGGAAGTGGTGTGCAATCGGTGAAAATAACTTACGCTTCGGCTAGGGGTCCAGATGATCTCGACACCAGGATACTCCGTGCTATGATTACCAAAGGTCTAATTGAGCCTATTTCTAGCGTTTTCGTAAACTTGGTAAATGCGGACTTCACAGCCAAACAAAGAGGTCTTAAAATGTCAGAAGAGAGGATTGTGTTGGATGGTTCACCCGAGAAACCACTTGAATTCATCCAAATTCAAATTGCCAACGTGGAGTCGAAATTCGCTGGTGCTCTTTCGGATGCAGGAGAGATCAAAGTGCAAGGAATGGTGAAAGAAGGGTTACCCCATTTGACAATGGTGGGATCATTTGGAGTGGATGTGAGTTTGGAAGGAAGTCTCATACTCTGTAAGCAAGTAGACCGGCCTGGCATTATTGGAAAGGTTGGGAGCATTCTGGGAGAGGGAAATGTGAATGTAAACTTCATGAGTGTGGGGAGAATAGCACCCCAGAAGCAAGCAATCATGACCATAGGAGTGGATGAGGAACCTGGTACAGAAACACTGAAGAAAATTGGGGATATATTGGCCATTGAAGAATTTGTTTTCCTTAAGTTGTAGTTTGGTCCTACAGAATATGTTTACATGGACTCGGGTATAAGTATTGGGTGGACAATTTCGTACCCAAAACTCAGAAATTTCTAAACTTCTGTTTTGAGATATTGGGATACGTATCCAAAAGTATGGGTACGGATACAGGAATACTTTATTTGTATTGCGTAATCTGCAGTACGTTTTTTCTTCTGCATCATAAATCTGTTTAGAAATGCACTTGGAATTCATTTTTGAGGAAGTCACTTGATGTTTTTTTTCCCTGCCGTTAACCCTATAAATTTGGCAAGACAAGAAGAGGGAAAGTACGTGTACATCACATTCAACTTGAAGAACTCAGACTTGAGCACTGTTATGTCCTAAGGAACGAAACTCAAGCACACAAATACACAGAAACAATCAAAGAACGACACAAGCCAATTCCAAGATCGAAGCAATTCCATTTCCAAGTCGGGATAAGAAAAAACGAGAGATTTTGCGTGATCTTTGCATGTGGGTTTTCTGAATATCCTAGAACTAACTTTGAGTCAATTCCAAGATCGACTTTTGGGTACAAGCCAAATTGTCAGTTTTCCCAGATTTTCAATAAGCACAACTCGAGAAAAGTATAGAACAAAAGGAGACTGCTGATGCTTTTTTTCAATTACTGGTCATGGCGTTAAATTGTTATTTGAGAAATATATATTATTTTTTAACGATATATTCAAAATGGTATGCCGGAACACACCCGTACCGTTAACGTATTGTATCAGTAACAAAAAACGTATGTTTACCGGTACGAGATTGATAACTTTGAGTGAGATATATATTTTGTGTTGAGCTTACCTTATATGTTCAAAATATGATGTAAGTGACAAATTTGAATCATTTTAAGTTTTGTCATTTTTGCTATGTACTGATTTATTTGTCTTTTTCATTTTATGTGTATATGTTTAGAGGAGATTTGGGAGTCTTGTTATGCATTGAACACAACAAGACGTGCTTGAGCTTAAAAAATTGGCCAAACAATCAAGCATCGATCGAACAGTGTACGTGCTGCACATCAGGTCCCTCAACTAACAGGATGAAACGATCAGCTGAACTTCAGCACCAATGGACGACTAGAAACAATGCAAAGTTGTGTTTGTCCCTCTTTGTCCTTTAGCCTGGTAGTCATTTAATTGGAAGGCAACCCAGCAAATTTGTGCGAAAATAATTGTCATACAAACATTTTTGAGAATTTTATTTTTATTCTTTTCATTTTGTGTAGTTCAGTTTATAAGAGCATCTCTAATGGTAAGTCATTTCTCAAGTTGAAATCATTATTTCACTAAGAGTCTTAAAAAATGACCTCCAGTGAGTGGTCTTTATAAATTATTCAAGTCATTCGACGGTCATAATGGACCAAGATTAAGTCAAAAAATAGTTTTGATACTGTTAGAGCAATTTTGTCAAATTTAATTAAATACCACTGTAACGAGCTTAATAATAATTTCGGCTTAAAAAAAATGGCCCAAACCATTGAAGATTCTATAACAGGTTTCCAAGGTTAGATATCATCTCGTAACAATTTAGCCCAGCTGCTTTTCAAGCAAATTTGATATGAAGGTACTTGTTGGCATTGATTCTCCTTTTGACAAACTTGAGATTCTAATTTGGCAATAATTATGATCCTTCTATTTTAAGGGTCCCGAGCTTAGTGTGAGAATAGATTCTCTTTAGCCATCGGATAGCGCATCAAAAAATATTCATTAGAGCTTAGTGATATTCTCTGTTCCGTCGAATGACGCATCAAACCACACTCATTTAATGTGTAGTTATATTCAATACTCTCTTAGCACACCAACTCAGCATATTAAACAAGGACTTGAGACTCCTGTTGTACGCAAACAGAGTACATTGTGTGTCAAAACGACACTGTTCGGATAGTTGACGCACAAAATGACATCTTTTTTTAAAAATATCAAGGGCGCATATCAAAATGGTGCTCCGATAGTTTATCAAAGTTTCAAATACTGCTTTCTCTTATTCAAGATGAGTCACTTCTTGTCACCAAAAGGGACAAGAGTTTTAGTTAGATACAATGAGATAATTCTTGATTAGAATTTTCTCAAGATAGGACTACCCCCATTACTATCATAGAAATTTCTTCTTAAGTGGGCACCACTCACTACAAACCACCAAAGCAAGATCCAAAGCTGAAAGAGTGAACATATCAATTCTACTCCCAAATACCAACTTCCATGAACCCATCTTCAGTAGCACACCCCCTGAACATTCCAACACAATTATACCCAAAAGCCACCTCCCCATCTTTAGACACAGCAATCATCCCAGCTTTCCCCCCGTCCAATCTCTCCTTCAACACATAGTCCACGGCCTCCTGCAGCCTCAGCCCTTTGTACTCCATCACAGCCGCCACATCACGCGCTAGGGTCCCGCGTATGATAGCCTCACCCTCACCCGTGCACGACACCCCACAGACATCACACGCGTAGGTCCCTGCACCTATCAGGGACGAGTCACCGATTCGTCCCGACATCTTGTTCATGAGGCCCCCGGTGGAGGTTGCCGCCGCACACCGCCCCTCGCTGTCCACCACCACGCAGCCCACTGTCTCCGGCGCGTACACACTGATTGGGAGGCCGTTCATCACCAGCGGGTTGTCCACGGCTGCGCTGCAGGTGTCTATTCCCATGATTGGGATCCTGTAATCAAACTGTTGCCCCATTTGGCCACAATCAAGACGTGAATTAAGTGGGGCCAGGATCAGAAATGAACGGTGATAAGAGAGGAGTGACGTACCAATATGGTATTTGATTCCTTGGCCAATTTCAGCATGCCAACGTTATCCTCGGTGATGAAGTACTCATTGTCCACCACTTCCACACCCTGTACAAACCCATTTTCCCAAACTCAAACAAAACTATAACCCTTTATCGAGATTATTAATATTTATTGTCTGACAATCAAAATAAGGTCTAAAAGTTATTCTGAACATTTTAAAGTGTACATACGTATATATACACACACACTCACACATCACCAATGGATTGCTGGAGGGGTGAGATTCAAATAGGAAAATCTTTGCTCCTAGAATTTTTTTTTAAGAAACCTTTTAAGAATTCAAAATGAATAACGCAGATTTATTTAAGTGTGTATACTTTTAAATTTAAATGAATCCTAACTTTAATTTTGAATTCAGAAATATTTTCAAGAAAATTTTTTTGAAATCGTAGCACACCTCAATTCACATATCATATTTAATCCATACTTTCTCAAATGTGATTACTACAGCATTGCTCATGTTTTATATGAGTTCAAAATGCTTGGGCTGGTGTTTTCGTGCGTTTTCAGCTAGAATCGTGTGATTTTTCTTAATGGAAAATATACCAAAATATCAGTACATGCATGAAATTCAGGAAAGTGGAAAATTTTCTTATGGACTGGGGTAAAATGGTGGAATAAATTACCTGTTGGCGGGCAAATTCTTCGGCACCGGAGAAGGCCAGATAGGTATATGGGGATTTCTCCATGACAAGGCGAGCAAGAGAGATAGGGCTTTTCACGGTGGTGACACCTGAAACGGCGCCGCACCGTCTACCGGCCCCGTCCATGATGCTGGCGTCCATCTCCACCGTTCCTTCGGCCGTAAGCGCAGATCCACGGCCTGAATTGAACATAGGATCCGACTCCAATTCTCTCACCTGTCATAATCCAATTGCGCCGCACAAACAAAAGCAGAAACATTAACTCAAAATTACTCCCAAGAATCACGCAACTTAGTGTGCACCCGAGTTTCATGGAAGCAAAAGCAACTCATCACGTTAGAAACGTGTCTAAATCGCTACTACGCAACTGTCACTCGTTAATCAGAATGATTCAATATCATGGAGATATAATTTATCTGTTGCATTGAATGCAATGAATTCATAAATGAAAGATTTATTATTCTTATGGAATTAAATGAAAGATTTATTATTCATTTTAATTCCTACCGTTTTTCTGATTCTTATTTACGTAAAAACAATCACTCATACGCGATATCTGAGTTCTTATCAATGATTGATGAAGAAATTTCTCCGAAAAACAGAGAAATGGTAATGACTATAAGCCGAAATTGCTATCCATGTGTGTGTATGCATATATATAATTGCATGTGTAGTTGAAGAGAAAAGAGGGAGGGGGGGGTGAGAGGGAGACGTACCACGAGTTCAACGACGTCGATTGAAGAGAGGGAGGAGCGGAGAGCAGCGATGCCGATATTGAGGCAACGAGTAAGGAGTTGTTTGGCTTGTTCTTGGCGTTCGACAGGGAGGTTTGGGTCCACACCAGCGCCGCCGTGCACCGCTATTGCCCAACCACCCATTCTCTCTCTCTGTCTGTCTCTCTCTCTCCGCTATTGCTCTGCTTCGGTTTCTGAGTGATACGACGGCAACATGAACCGGTGGGAATTTATAGGCGTTAGCGCGGAATCCAAATGGTTTATGAATTTGATTTACAAATTAAACGCGCACTTGTATATTTGGGTACAAGTGCATTACTTTTATTAGGCTTAGACCTCTCTCTATTCAGGCTCTTAGGCGTAGTAAAAGAAAAAATTTAATTAAAAAAGGAGGTGAGATAAAAAAGGAAATAGATATTTTTTAGTACTTGTTTGATTTATTAAGAGTGAAGTAAGATTTAAAAGATTTTTTTTATGTTGAGTTAAATAAAAAAAGTGAAAGTTACATATTTTATTTTTAAAGTTAAAATTTGCGTAGGTAAAAAGTAACTTGTTAATATTTATTGTTTAAAGGATTAAAAACGATATTACAAATATGAGCCATAAATATCACATCATTTTCCTTTTATATTTCCCTTTTTTTAGATAAAGTGATGTGCTTAAAATAGTTGTACCATTTTCTCTCAATTTCCCTCTCTATTAGGGATGGCAATCTTGTCCGATCCGCCTCACCCTGTCCCGCTCCGGTCTCTGCCTTGAACGGATCGTGAATTCGGGGATCGGATCGAATTTGGGAATAGATTTTGAAAAAAAAAGAGAACAGGTAGAATGTGGATCCATGTATCCCTGCCCCAATCTCGACTCCGTCCCCGTCCCGCTCGTGAATGCTAACCTTATTTTAAAATTTATTAGGGTTTGTTCATTTTAGGTTCCATAAGTTGTTACTTGAATTGATGGAAGAATGCAACAAGTCAACAATTTTGATGGGTGCAATGAGAATGTTCTTGAATGATTCTTTTTGTTGTTGTTATAAATCGAAACTTGTGGAAAAATATTATGTTAAGTTTAACTCTATATTTTAATTAGTTATTATTGTTATTTTTTAATATTTTAGAAGACTTTTGCTTAAGAGTATGCATGTATATTCTCTTTTGTTGAGTTTTTTTTATGAAAATTAAAGTCATTCCAATTTTTTAATAATTTCTGATTTAATTTTTTAATTAAAAGTATTAGTTTTTTTTTTAATTTTCGGATATCCATTCTCCATTCTCTGTTCGAGGCGAGGTGGAAGGCAAAAACAATTCCGTTTGAGGATGGGGTCGGACATGAGTATCAGATAAGATTTGGGGACAATAATATCTACCCCCAATTTGTCCCGTTGCCATCTCTACTCTATATACCTCACTTTTTTTTTTCCTAAATGCAATCCAAATACAAAATTACCTCCAAATCCCTCTCCTCCCCTCCAAATTTCTCAATCCAAATGAAGTGTTAGGGCCCGGTTTCACCACATGTTTTATTTTGATGATTTAAAATATTTATTTTATAAAATTTAATGGGTAGATCTCTTTTCTAAATCAAGCAAATTATTCCTTAATCCTAGGAAAAGGCAAAGGAATTTCTTATCGGAGAATATTTGTAATGGAGAAATCTCGAAAGGTACCGAACGTATTTTTTTGTAAACGAATATCAATTCATATTCCTTTTTTTATTGGGTAAGAGTTTCATAATCGGTCGGTGTCGGATCGGCCCCTCAGTCTTATTTGTTTGCGAGTGATTCGGCCATCAAACTACTTATTAAATGACAAGTACCTAAATTTAAAAATAAACTATTCATTTCCCCGTACTTATTTCCATCTGTGATTAAGGAAAATAGTTTCACTAAATTCTTGCCCCTTTTTTTTTGGAAAAAAATTTCTCTCCTAGACTCCACTTATTAGCAGACTTGAGTCATTAAGTGGATGTTGAAAGTTAGCACATGCTTTTAGAACATCTATTTGGTAGAATATTCTCAAAATCCTAAATCGTCATTTTCTTCATAAACACTAATAACAAAGATAGCGACTATCCAATTTAGCCTAACTTCATTATGAATAATTAAGTTTTGTCTCTATTCAAATTTTTTTTCGTATTTATTTTTTTGACTTCAATTATTTATGGATTATTAGTCCGTCTCGATAAGACGAATCTAAAAGGCATAAAATTATGTTCAAAAGTTAAAAAGAAGTTACTAAAGACGACGAATAAGAACAACAAAATCTTATTTTGGATTATTTTTGTCTTTTCTATATTTTTTTCAAATTTAGTCTATTATTTATAACTTTTCTAAAACCTCTCATCGAGAAGAACCAATAATTCACAAAAAATTAACGAAAAACAAAAAAATGCAAAATAATTTCACATAAGGACAAAATAATAATCAAATATTCAAGTTAGGCCAAACTCAGCATGTTCAGTTAAAAGAGAAAAAATACCTGCAATCATCAAAATAATACTGTGACGGGTTTCATAATTATTTACAAATACGTCCTTATTTAAAAAAAAAATCAATCTCTCCTAACGTCAAATACTGCTTCTGTTCATGAGTCAAACAAGTTGCAAAACCCTACACTTGACAAATGGGCCCAATATATGGGAGAGCATCTCCATATACAAACATAGATTTAAAGGAGATGTATGACAAAGAAAATTAAGTTAACTTTATGAAAGGCCAGCATTCTTTCCGCCACTGTCTTGGCTGATTCCACTACTTTTGTCTTTGCTTCCAGTGTCTTCTTAAATATTTATATGTTTTATCAGTGACACACACAGAGAGAGAGAGAGAGAGAGAGAGAGAGGAAATGTAATAAGGCCAAACCAGCACTGTTCTCCATGAAGATGTACCGCAGATCTTGGAATCCAGTACTGAGTAATTCAGATGCCTCTTGTCCTTTGGTGATGTATATATTAAATTCATCAAGGCAATCAACCCCCCTACCCAGATATTCTTCTTGAAAATTTGTGATAGTATTTGTCAACACACAACAAAGAATTACTACAACTTATTTTAATCAGCCGGCCATCATCTAGTTAGAAAGATGATTATAATTTTCTGATTTTTCTTGCATCAAACTTGCGAGTACTTATATGATAGGAATCAGCTCCTTTTCTACTCTTAAAAAGCGACCAAACCATTCTGCTGGACTATCATAGTCTTGTTGTGATCAAAATGGTTCATTCCTAAAAGTTCATTGAAAATTTTAATTATATGAAGAATTATACTAATCGAATACCAATACCACACAATCTCAACATATTTAGCTTGAGGTACATGGGTTTCAGTCTAGTGTGTGTGTTTAGTTTTTAAGATAAATCATAGATGTATTTCAAAATCATGAATTGTTAAGAATTTGATCAACGTGATTTTTCAAATACTTGATGTTCTCGACGAGTTGTACATTATGAATAGCTTTAATTATCAAATTAGTCCAAAAAAACACTCACGAACAATTAATAGTACTGTCATTTTCATGGTGGCTTAGGCCTCTTTGATAATGAATTTAATTTTTGTGTAAGTTTAATATTTGGACTCCAAAGAATAGTTGGGATGGTCTCAACCGTATAAAAGTCTTTTCAATACTTCATATGTCTTAAAAATTCTTCTCCATAAGAAACTTTTAATAAATCAATGTCTTGATAGACGTCTGAAATTGAACTACTTCTTGTAGTCTGAATGTAGATTACATAGAAATAATTTCTTAATTATTACTCCCATCGTTCTGGTTTATTTATCCATTTTTGTTATTTCGGACCTCTCAAAAAATAATTTATGTCTTTTAATTTATAATTTTTTTATTCAACATGGATCTTGTTTAATAGATCTAGATTAATTTTATTAAATAATATTTTTATAATTATTTAAAATATTATTAACTATTCAATTTAAATACTTTTTAAAAAATACATATATTAAAATTAAATAAATAAATCGAGATAGAGAAAGTACATCTTATTCTTAATTGCATTTACAAAACATTCAATTTTTTTAATTATTAAATTTTTTTGTGATAATTACGTGGTGGGAATTCCTAGTCCTGGCAATTAGCAACACGGAATCTTAGGTAGGGCGGCTGTTCCCGTAGAAGCTGGATACATGGAACGGTATTACTGGAAAGATCACGTGAAGATGGTGGAACTGATAAGGACTGTGATTGGCTGGATTTCTGATCTGATTGATGACTAGAACTCCAGAAAGCCTCCCATTGGATGATCATCTGACGGATTCAACCGCAGCCTTCCAAATATACGTATGCACTGCACAAAATGAGGATGACACATCATCATTCATGTCCCAAAAATTTGACATAAAACTTTGGAAAAAAACACTTTTTTCTTAAATATAGTAAAAAACATAAATGTTTTAAAAAAAATTATGGCAAACAGGGAGGTAAAATTTACATACACTGTAATTATGTGAGATCATGATAATTCTAAAATTTGACATAAACGTAAATTGTTAATTATACCATAAAAGATTTACATATTCAGAACATCATATTTTTTTGTTATTGAATGAACAAATTCATTGATCCAAGAGTAATTATCGTTTCGGATGTGGCGAGACGGCGTAAATTTACTTGAATAAGATTAGTTCTGATCATGTTAATCATAGATAAGAAAGAGTATACGGTGTAGTGATAAGACATTAGTTCTGATCATATTGTTCGGTGGATCATCATAGTTTATTTTATGATTATTTTTGTAAGCCTAAATTTTTCAGTGGCTTAAATAATGGTCATAGTACTTATGCTGATGAATGATTGAATTTTTTTATAATCCACCTCATTTTCTGTGAAAGCTGTTATTTTTACTTGGTACATATGTTAAGATTATTTTGGTAGTCACCAAAGTGACCCAAACATAATAGTTTATAGATATCAAGTTATATTATATAATTCTAATTGTAAATAGCTTTTTTCGCCTATTGTTTATGTAATAACTCATAATTAGGAATTAATAAAAAAACATTATTTTACTTATTAAACGGTATTTGATATTGATGAGCCTGATTTGTACTCAAGACCAATCAACAACTAACATACGTCATTTGTTTGGCGAAGCCCTTAGATCGGGGACATAGCTGAGCGGCCAAGCAAGTTCCCTCCCGATTAGCTAGTCGCTAACCAGATAGATTCTAGGCAAGGCGACATGTGCATGTAAGAATATAACACGCCTGCCCCACTTTGGCACTCGAACATTAATCCCGAAGACAGCTCTCCCAATTGCTCAGTGTCTTGTAGATTGCGCGTAGTCAAAAGGTGGTCATCCCGAAAAGAAAACATGGACGTGGCTGCTAACAGGTCTCGACAGATTGCTCTCATTCCTAAAGCATCAAAACTCTTATCTGGTAATAGGTCAAGGTACGAATCTACCTACATATAATACAGTTTTTCTTCTCTGACACTTGTTCTAACTTGATCGTTGAAGGATCTATGACCGGACCACCACTCCCCGATCATAGGACCTATTCCTTAGTGCCTCACATGAAATGACAAGAGCAAAAGAATTGCACCATGAGTGATTAATACTCAGTAAAAAAACCAAACCTTACCCCAACTTACAAGCACACACAATAAATTCCTAACATGTATCTAAACAATAAATATACATCATCATGCAATGTCGTGCATAAGTCTTTTCGCATTAAATATCTTTCCATTATTATGCCTCTTGTTTGATGCTCCCATATACACGATGCTCCCATATGTTAGACTTTCGTAGTCATCCTCATAAGCAATGACACAGCTCCAAGTACTAATACGGCTCACATACGCTAGCATGGCTTGCACACATCCCTTCTTAGTCCATATTATGTCAGGCTCAGCCTCAAGGACGAATCCTGACTCAGCTCACAAATATTGACACGGCTCAAGAACATCATCATCTCCCATTTAACCCTCATTGCCCAAGCAATGATTGATTTTGATCATCCCTCATATCTCAACAATGAGATTATCTAATTATATCGTTATATCGAGTTTCACTTTTATACATATATGCACAATACTCAATAGTCATACTCAACATGCAATAACAAACTTTATTATGCGATTTCATTAAATATACATCGAGTATTGATTAACATTATGCGAATCATTAATATCAATTAGGTTTAGGTCAAGTGCAATGTCCCTGTGTGCTAAAAATACAGATCAGTCTCATCTATTAGTAGTCATCTAACTAATCAGGCAAATAAAATAAAAACAATGAATCATCACAAAAACTCATAAATCTGGTTCACCTATGGCTCAGATCCAATCTAATTCAACACCTAAAAATAAGTATTAGATTCATAATTATTTAGTTACGCACAATCGGATACCTAAAAATATCCAAGTAATTAATAATATATGGTGTCGGTTTAGATTCCCTACACATGATCAAGCATATAATACCGTATCTACACCTGAAATATAATATATGTAGGATTTCGTTCCTCTTCACGACACACAATCACATATATACAAGGGGTTCAATTCCAAGATTATACACATTATTCAAACAATCTATACCGAATCTATACAACACATTTAAATTAAATGTCTATATGTGATAATCAGGTTTTGATATTCTACTTTACTTCCAATGCAAGAAACCGATATCGAAATTACCCAAACAGTGTCAATAAATACACATCTCACTTATAGGCTATGTTAAGCAAGTTGCTAGTGTTGTGGTACATGAAAAGAATTATCTCGTGTGTTTGTGTAGAACTACCATAATTCGTTATTTTTATTGTAGCATTATGATCATGACCAAGTGTAAAAAATGGATAGATGTAGACTTATGGCGCGCCTTATGTTTTATCTTGTTGAATCCTACTTAATTATCATATGTGATAAGTTTGAGAATGTAAGACTAAATTTTATTTAGTCGATAAGTTGGCCCATATTATGTATGCCCCATATGCAGTTAGCGATTTAATAAGACTATATATCTTTAGACCCTTATCTTTCACGTGCTTGGCTAGCTAATAGATGAAGTAGTTTCTAAGACTTCTATTTCGATGAAAAGCAAAAATTACAGTTAAATTAGAAAACTAATTCTCTCACTACCTATAAAAAAGCATTTAGTCTTCCATATCTTTAAAGTGACTAAATTAACAGAAAAGAATGTGAGAAAGAGAAACCCGTTTTTTTCACATTGGGCACAATCCTCTTGAAAAAATCATGGCCGCTTTAGTTAATTCATGGAGTTGTTCAAGTTCCCCAAGGATAGATTTGGATATATCGCTATGTTCATGAATTTGAGTACTCTACTCTCGATTGTTTAATTTTTACTCAATATTTTAAAATGTGAGATCATGATAGGTCTAGATCCTGACATAAACGTAGATTTTTTATTATTTAACACCATAAAAAGTTACAAAGCAAGCTCTTAACTTCTGGTGGAAGCGATGGTGATGGACAGAAAGTTAACTACTTGTTCAACTCCAATACTTGCCGACCCATCGGCGACTTTGTTTTCCTCCCTAAGAATACGCATGATGACACTTTCGCTCATAGTTAGCAAAGTCCTATAATAGTCAATGAGATTCATGTGCGAACTGAATTGGACACACTTCTTTGATGTATTGTACTGCTACATGTGAATTAGTCTCAACTTCCACTTCCTTCAATTCTTGAGCCATAATGTAGTACTCCAATCCTTTCAATGGTTCCCAAAGCTCTATCTCAATGCTCGAGCAATCTCCAAGCCTTCCATATAAGCCCATCACCCAACTACCCATATCATCTCTGAATACTTCTCCAAAACCAACAGTTCCTGGATTACCTCTTGAGAAACCATCCATATTTGGTTTAAGCTTTCATGTTACTGGAAACCACCACTTGATCAACTTAATTGGCCTGCAAGAGGTGGGGATATCAGTAACAAAGCAAATATCACAATCTATTCTCTCAAAGACCTTTCATGTTGATGGTAACCAATTATGCGATTTGAAAGTCGAAGATGGAAGATATGCTCTTTTGTAAGAGTTTATACAATCCTTTGGAATTAAAAGGCGTTAGAACTATATACATAAAGGTCGGGGATTGGAAAAAATAGGAACATGATCAAGTTAATCCGATTGTGTGTCAGACATGAGGCATTCCCCCATATAGCCCAGGAGACATGCACCTATACCATGTGGACGAAGATAAAGGCGATGTACCAGTCGAAGACATCACGAAAAAAGGTGTTACTAATATTGAGGAGGGTGGTAAATCTAAAACCCCAAAGCGAGATTCATTGCGGAGCACATGACTCAATTTTAGGATTTGGTTAACTAGTTTCTAGTGTCAAGTTGAAGTTTGACACCAAGACACAAGCCTTGTACTTCTCAGTTCCCTTTTAGAAGAGTGAGAGACTTTGGTGATTTTTCTCAACAATTCATCATCTTACGAGAAGATAACTATGAGTATGGTTAAGGATGCCCAAGGAAGCATGGAGGATGGAGATGGGCACTAATAACTACACAAAGCATTGCAGACTAATGTAATAAGTGGCAGAAGTAGAACTCAGGTGCGAGTCAACGAAAGTACGAATAGAGGGCAATCGGCAAGTTGTGTGTTTACTTGCGTTGTTGTCATCAGAATAGACATATTCAGTGAACTTGTCCCAAGCATAAAGCATATAGATAGAAGAATCATTCTTTAGAGGAAACAGTTGTTTTGGAACTCAAGGATCTAGAAGATGCACTTCTAGCAACAATAACAAGCACAAAGTTCAGAAAATTGTATTGGGCTTAAGACTCAGAGCTTTCAGTCTACATATGTGCAAAATAGGAAAAGTTTCACCAGTTATGATGAGGCATAGGACAATGGTATTGTCAGGATGATCAATCATTTTGGGAGCATGATTATTGGCAAAGGAACATACGGATTCTGTATGCTAAACGGAAGAAGGGTTAGGCTAGAAGAAGGTAACATGTACCAGAATTGAAGAAGAATATGATTTTTTTTGGGGCGCTAGATTCGAAGGGTAGTTGTTTCACGAAGAGTGAAGGAATTCTGAAGGTTTCCAAAACTTGTTATGTATGCTGTAGGAGAAGAAAATTGGACAACTCTACAAGTTGGAGAGGAGTGTTGTCACAAGAAGAGATATTGTCAATCACAAGTTTAGCTGTCAGGGTGAATAGGCAGCAAAGATTGCAAAAAGGCACACGAAAGAGGCGGAGAAGAAATCGCAGGCCCAAGGCGATATTCAGGCATAGAGTAATGGATCCAATATTGTGCGATGACTCTAGGAAGTTCAAAAAGAAGCTTCAAGCAATGAGTATGGGTCATTTAGCAAAAAAACATGAGAATGGATTGAGTTTGAAAAGTTGTACAATATAGACCACCGCATCGACCAAGAGAGTATCCTTTACTTAAAAGTTGATCATCGACAGTAACACCTCCGAGATGATGCATGCAAGAGGTGGAGAAGTGCGAACACAATTTGTAAGGAAATGATTCTTGCATGGTACCCTAGTGAGGGGGTGTAGGCGCCCAAGTAACGAGGAGTGCGTATAGAAGGACAATACGTTGCAAGTAAAGTAATTCTTGCAAATAATCAAGAAATTCTATCAAGATAACACTATATATATGTTCAAGGAGAATGATTTTCAACTGTGACTATTGTGACCCTTCCATTCTTTTCTCAGAATTTTCTGAATGTGGATAGCAAGATTGGCCTGGAACAAGCATTTTGGTACCGAGTGAAGGCACGCTGTTCTGGGGGTGTTCTTCAACGATCAATGAGCATGAGCATGGATCACACATGAGTTGGAGGGATTGATTGTTGATTTCCCCTATGTGAATGAGATCCAATTGCAGGATGGATAAACCATGATGGCCATTGTTGACTGTGAAATCCTTAAGGGATTTCACGTAATCTTGTCCTTGGGTTCTTCCTCCTCCTCATTGTTGACTGTGAAATCCTTAAGGGATTTCACGTAATCTTGTCCTTGGGTTCTTCCTCCTCCTCATTGTCTATAAATATTCACATATGTAATGTGTAGAATAGGGTTGTGGCATAATAATGCAAAGGAGATAATGCATGAATGAGAGAGTTGAATTGAGATTCAATTAATCTCCTCTGAAACTTTTGTAATTTGTTGTGCATGATATATAAAGTAAAATTTTGTCTCAAGAATGTGTGTGTAATTTTTCGTTCCCTGACAATATATTTTGAAGGAGACAGGATTGAGGGACTCCCTTAACCAAGAGATATGGTCCTCATTCTGGTTCAGCCTGGTTACCTGTGGATATAAGAAATTAGACCAAATATTTTGACAGATAACCAGTTGCTAAGTAAATGGTTCATATCCTCAATCTCAACACTGCACCTAGGACATAAAACATCATTAGTCATGCCTTTTAAACACTTCTTTGGTAGTTAGTAAGACAAAATAATAATATATAAAAGTAAAAAAAATTAAATAAAAATAATAACTCGGTAATAAATTTTGGTCAAACTTAACTTAAAATTCCAACCAACGGGTTGTTTTTGTTCATTGAAAGAGCTGTGCTAGAACCCCTTGGGGTTGGTTTAATGGAAAGATAGAGGGTGATTAAGGATTTGTACCCCAAGATCAAAAGCTAGAATTCTACCACTAGAGATTACTGGAAGTTTGTCCGGTCATTAACTTCAAAGCCTTAAAGACTAATCGGTGTTAAATTAAAAATAATCTCAACATCAATCAGATTCTTTACTATGAAAAAATGAAAGTGCTGTGTTGGATATCACTTTGGATGTTGTATCAAAGGGCACTAATCATTGTGTTATTATATTGAATCAAAGAGAAGCAAAGAAGAAAAGGTGCAATAATCGACCAATAACTCGGGAAATTTTGGAGAACGAGAATCACATTGCAGCTTTATAACATGAGTTCTTAATTACTAACCACAAGCAACGCTGTACTTAAATTTTAATAAAAGTGTACCCTAGTTTCAGGCCGGCCCCGGGATAAGCCCCACAAACTCCCGGCTCAGATAACTCTTCGGTATGGGGTAACCAAAAGAATTTTGTTTATAAATATAGAAAAAAATAATAGAAATCTATCGAATTTTTTTTATTAATACTAAATAGACAACCAAGCTGAGATCGAACTTGGACAACCCAAATATCGGGACCTACGCTGCCTAGTTTCACTCCAATGAAGATTTGACCATTTTTCATGTGATTCCATATGTAAAGTAAAATCAGGCTTATCACGGTTTCATACCCATTTTTTTAAAATCTCAATGCATACATTATTCACACGGAAAAATTAAATTCATCGGACATCGATATACACTTGCACGAACCCCATTTATCTTAAAAACAATGAATGGTCAGAAATCTAAACATCTATTGATCTTAAAATAAATCTAATTCAATCAAGTCTTAACCATTGTCCGATCAAACTCATTATTTCAATAGGTGATTACACATTAGAAATGAGCGATTCGACTCGTCAAATGAGATCGTAGCGAATTTCATTTCACGTCAGATGAAAAACCACATGAAGAATCATCAGATAAGAGTGTCCTCACTCAGTTACACTATACTATAATTGTATCTAGACCATACACCTTTACCTTCTAAAGAAACTTAAAAGGAAAAACTTCTGGGTGGAAGAAATTATTTACTGGTGGGAAGTGTTCCATTCCAGTAGGTGGAGACTGAAGTAGATCGCACATCCAATGACCCAAACAGCTTTCCACATCAATCTTAGCAAGCAAGCTTTTTGCATGGCTCCGAATATGTAGAGAGCACATACAAAAAAGTTGGGCAATGGTGGGGTGCACGAAAAAGACAAAAGGAAGACTTAAAGATGATGAATTTTTTTCTTTTATCTAGTTCGTGTAATGACAGAGCTTGCTGCACAGCAGACGTATTATACAACAAAAAGATGTTATTTTAATATAAAAATAAAGAATCATACGGTCGAAGCCTGCTAGAAATAGTATTTTGTGCACTAAAATGATATCGTTTTGATGCACAGTACACATTGTTGTGCAATGTGCACAGCAGAATCTCCTAGTCTGTAGTTATCGATGCCCTAAAGTTAACGACGGACAAACTTTTAGTGACCCTCAATAATTAGTTTTGATGGGATTCAACTCGTGATTTTGGGGGCAAGCCCGTTAGTACTCACCTTCTCTTTTTTCACTAAAACAACCCTTATGGCTCGTTTGGATGGGGGAAAAAAGAAGGTGAATAATTTTTGGAGGGGGTAAAATGATCGACGTGACATATTTAGCATGGTTTGGGAGCAAAAAATACAGGGGGATAATTTTTCACCCCTCCAAAAATAATCCCCCGAATAGGGATAAAGAGGGATAATTTTTGGGCCGGGGGAAGGTGTCCAAAAAATAAGAGGGGGTATTATCCAAGAATAATACCCCATCTCCCTCATTACAATTACAAAATAACCTTATCCCCCTATTTTATCCTCCATTCAAATCAAGTAATATTTTATCCCTCTTTTTTAATATTTCATCCAAACTATCTACTTTTTATTACCCTCTCTATGAACATCACATTAATGTAGGCCAACCCTTTAAAAATAATACCCCCTCTTATCTTATCCTCCCTCAATAACTTATCCTCCTGAAAATAATTACTCATCCAATCGGCCCCTTAGGGTTTAAAGATGATGTAAATTAGAAACATGATCACGAAAAATATTATGTAGCTGAGTATATAATTTGATTTTAATTATTTGTTTGTTAGATTCTTCGAGTTAATAACTCAAGCGAAAAATAAGTCAATTTAATCTTGAAAATTTAAAGCACATTTATCATTAAAAAATTAAACGATTAATATTATGGGAGAGTAAGTTATTGAATAAATGTGATTTAATTATACAATAATGCACCTAATCAAATTGCAGACGCTGAAATAAGCCTTATGTGCAGTCCAACCAACAACCGCGGGACCGGAGATTTTTTTTGGTTTTTGCTTCTAAAGACTATTTATTTTTAGTCGAAATTAGATTCTTTTCGGATCTTTAAATGGACTAGAGGGTCAAGTTCAGCTCATATTGGACCCGTCACAGGCTAATTTCAATGGTTAAAATTGTTTAACGCGTCAAGAGCATCAATCATGCTAAAAATGATACTAACTTATTTAGACGAAATCAGAACAAATTTATTTTGAGTAAAATAAGCGATTGAAGTAGATGTCTCTTTCATGCTATATTGGTGGAATCTTGGAAAGATACAGATACTGAAATGTCTCACTTTTCTGTTTGCCCACGACAGAGACATTTTTAGTGGAATCTTCTGATACAGATTCACACTCACTGACTCACGCACACTCGTAACCCCTCTCTCTCTCTCTCTCTCTCTCTCTCTCTCTCTGTGGCCACAACGGACAGAGACATTATTTCGTTTTTGTAAGTTTCTCAAAGGGCATGCTCTTTTATTTGGCCTTCCCTACGGCCGCCTATTTTGGCACAACAACGATAGTGATTCATGCACTAAACTCTTTGTATATTGATGATTGGTTGATGTTATGTACACAAAAGACAAAGAAATATAAAAACGATGGACTTAGGTCAGGGCGCGATGACGTTTTGACGCATAAAATACTATTTAAATAGTTGAAACAGTATTCAGGTAATATTTTTACGTCAAAATGAATTTGTTTTGCTACATAACATGCCTGATGTGCAGCAGGCCCCATTCTTTAATTTTATAGCTTCTTTTTACGCAGAAACTTTTGAATCTTTGCCAATATCGATGAAGGAAGTCAAGTACGTACCAACTACCAACATTGGCTCTTCCCTCAATTAATAGTGAATCATGATAGATTGACATTAAGAATCGGTTTACATTAGCCTAAAAATTCGTAAAAACACGAATAAATATGTTTAACTCTTCTGATTGACATTAAGAACCGATTTTAGATTTATTTAGAAAATAAAACGAGTTTTACAAAAAACTAAAATTATGGAACAAAAAATCTGTTAGAAATTACCAAAATTTTCTTTTTCTTGTGAATTCTAGTATATTTCCTCATGAATGGATGAGAATAATGCTAAGTTTTGAAAAAGACTTTCCATGTCTTCCCAATTTAGGTCCGATTCGGATTCCTCCATTGCTTTTAAATAAATTAGCACAAAAAGTCAAATGAATTCGTAGGAAAGAGAATAAATGAGTATGAAAATCACTCTCCAAAAGCGTGGCACAAATTTTCTTTTGTTTGGGTAGAATCATGTGATGACTAAAGTGGAACATTTTATATGACAAAACACATCCTTTAGAATAATTCCCCGTACAGAAGCATAATAGCATATGATTCTAGTAGAATTTGATATTAAACAGTTCTAAATCGCTAGTAAGAAATGGCAATGGAGTGGATCGGGAATAAGTTAAGCCATTTTTACATTTGATTCTCGAATTTGACATTCACTTTGCTCCCACGTTGTCCTTCGAATGATTCAAAATATTTTCATGACACAGCTTAATTTCCATAGTTGGACAAATGGAAAATAAGTAACATATATCATGCAAAAATGATTGGGTCGGGGATCGAATTAGAGGTATGTCAATCCACCTCCGATCCCATTCTCAAAATTTCTATATTTTTGTTTTCAAATGTAATACATTTTTTGAAAAGTCTCTCAAACTTCAATTCAAACGGGACAAATAACCAAGTGGACTCTTAGCTATGTTTAGTTGGATGGAATTAACGTTGAAATAGAAAGTTATTCCAATGAGATCGTGATTTTAATGCTTGGTTCATCAAAAATAAAGGAATGATCATTCTAAATTGAATCCCCATTCACCTAAGCAAAAGTATAATCGTTTCACCAGAAATTCTCCCTCCCTCGCTCTTTATAAAATTGCTAAAAAGAGGCACTAAGACCTAAATATCAAATTCAATATTTCATGTCATAAATATTCATTGGTTCTTATGATATCTAATTGGACTTTGCTCTGACTTTAATTCATGAGATCTCCACAACTGGACGGTAAGATTGATTTTGCAGAGATTAATCTAGGTGCGCATAAGTTTGTTTGGACATTCTGAGTCATCAAAAAAAAAACATACCAAAATATTTGTTTTGCTTAAATATACTTCTCTTGTTTCCTAAGAGAAAATGGCAATTACAAGTTAGTAGAGCATGTCATGCAAAGTATGATATTTTGATGCATCTACAGCCATAGGCCCATAGTTATATGGTCAAGAAAATGGGTCCTCTCAGTCCTTTTTTGATGGACGCGAAGGACTCGATGGTTCAATTATGTCCTTTTGTGGATCTTTTCGGGGACCATTTTGATTATCTGTAAATATATAATTCTTCAGGCTATACACGTAATTACAATGGATTTCGAGATGAGAGTATTGGGAGATATATAGAAATAATAAAATTATGCCCTCTCTAAATTTATGTGGTGTCTTTTAAGTTCCGCCATAATCCCTATAATAAGGAGGAAAAATCTAGAAAAACCACGCATCCATGTAAGTTAGACGAAGCAGCTAGTTGTCAGTAGAGGACGTATGTTCTTTTATCACAACCGAGCATAACAGGGTACTCTTGATGAATCTATTTCTTGAATAGTCAAACAAGATTGATCCTCTTTGAGATGAAATGTGAAAAAGTCCTAATCAAAGGCGAAAGGACCGACCCGAGAATGTCAAGGAGAAATTAGCGCAGTCTAATTGTTGTATTTTGTGGTAAGATTATGATAACAACTTTCTCTTCGATTTGCCTAGAGGCAAGATCAGATCACCTCATCAACTCACATAAAGGTGACGAAAATCTTCCTTCTAATAGCAGTGATAGAAAAGGGCGTTTTCTTAGAATAGGGGTCTTGTTTGGCCTTCTATGAGAATTGAAGTAGTATCCAAATAAGTTGTTGGTTGGGAGACGTGTTGTCATCCATAATCAAAAGGGTTTATGTACATGGGTGTCAAAAATTATTTGGACCCTTCAAATAAAAAATCTTAGGCGAGGATTGCACCAATTCCAGGACAATTTGGGTTATTATTGGACAATTGGACCCCTAGGAAAAATCTTAGCTACCCCATCACGTGGAATGTAGTACAAAGTGCATGAGATTCATATTGTGTGAAAGAGAGAGCGGATAATAGAGTTCATGGGATATTTCTTTATTAAGCATATGGTCTGGATTTCAAATTTGGTGGTTTATAAATCACTCAATCTCCTCCCCTCATTCCTAAATTAGACTAGATTTGTCATGTCAAAAAAAAAAAAGATTGTCAGGATTAGATTCGGAACACCAAATAACCTCTCTGCTGATAACTAGTTGATGATGTCTCGTCGGATCAAAAATTAGTTATTTTAGAATACTAGTATGGTACCAGCCAACACTTCTCCAATTTCTAGGTCAATAATTTATAGATGCAAGTGAAGAAAGTATACTCGAACTTTGGGTTAATGCCAGTAGCTGGATAGGAATGAGATTTTATATCTCCTACGTTTTAGAGTCACACTTGGGGTCCATTTTTTATGTATTGAGATAAGACTTAGGTGGCGTGTGTGTCCAATTTGGAGTTTGAAAATCCTTATCATAAAACAAGAATAAGTCTAATCTATTTCGATTTGCTCTCTGAATTATGCACTAACGGTTCGTTTGTTAGTTGTCCAAATTTTAAAAAGAATATGATGGATACAGACAGTAAAAGAAAAGATATAGCAAAACGAGAGATTTATTATGGATACGTGAATAATTAAAAAAAATTTGTCTCAATATTTTTTAATAAAGAAGGATATGGTAACAAAAATAAGTAAATGACGTTCTCGTAACATTTACGTGTACAAAAAGGGAGTATAAAAAGGGATAAGATATGTATATGGGGACGATCGTGATAATTTTATCTTTGTCCAGACAGATAAAATAGTGCACCAAATAAAATGTATTATTATGTTCCACATCTCTAGATTTATCCCAAATAATTTGACCAGAACAGTAGAACACCATGTGAATAAATCTACGTGATACTCGGAGGAGATATTAAATGATTAGCCGTGGGGTCACTTCCAGTCTGTTGTCTTATTGTTTTTTTGTGGTTGGAATTTATATTTTACTTATTTTGTATAACATATGTCTAGTTGCCATATTTCTAGTCGGATTTCAGGCCATTCGATTTCCCCTAATTTTTTATTTTTCTGAATCTTGGTTTAAGATACTCGGGCCATCAGTCAATTTTATTGCATAAAATCAAATGGCTAAAATCATCACGTAGTTTTGTCTTTCTGTTCGATATCCTCAAAAAATGTGGCTTTCATTTTTCTTTCTATAAAGATTATAAATTGATGATCCTATCAATTTCTGTTGGTCGACTCTCTCTCTCTCTCTCGGCGCCATAGATTGACATTATTGATGTTGACGCGTTAAAAGATATCGACAATGTGACATCATATAATTAGGATTCAAAGCAATTATGTATTGCTCAAATGCCTTGTAAATGGTAAATAGTTAGGCAGCGTTCAAAAGATTATGATTAATGTAGGGTTGCAGAAATTTATCAATCTGATTTGATTCGTCTCTAAAATTCAAGTTGAAATTGTAGCGTGCGAAGGGAACAACCCATTAATGTCACTTAGATGTTACCAGCCGAAAGACACTCTGATACTTAAGTTATAATGTGTTGGATTAAAACACAATAGTAACTGTACTTGTAATTGATAGCGTATTTGATGTTTTATTTTAATTCTATTAAAATGAAAAGGGAAAAAGAGAAAAGGGATTCCAACCAATCACAATTTCAATATTGTTTTTCCTTTTTATTTGGAAACAATAGATGAGGTTGCCACAATCTCTGTTATGGGCTAGTGAAGATTCAATTATAGTGGGCGATAGCAACAAGAATAGATTAGGTAGCCACGGCATCTCTTATGGGCTAATGAAGATTCAGTGTCGGTAAATTTTTGTGTTCAAAGTGGGCCAATGGTCAACTCTTGGCCCAATAAAATACCCTTGAACCTTGCCAATGGTCAACTCCTGGCCCAATAAAAGGCTTTTAGAGCTAGGGATGACAATTTCGTCTAATCCGATTCAATTCGTTTTGTTCCTTGTCCCGTTCGGATTGGAGTTTTGGGAATTTATTCTGAAATTGAGTTGAATTTGGAGGTAAAAGTTGAGGGAAAAATAGAGAACGGGTTGGAGGCGGGTCTTAGTATATTCGCCCCATTTTCTGTTTCGCTCGCCGATCCGTTTTAAAAATAATTATTAAATAGACATTATTTTATTTTTTAACCCATTTACATATAAGTATTCACAATTTTACTTTTTAACCCATTATGATTCTTTTTAAAAAAATAGAATTTAGAATTTTTATTTTATTTTATGTAAATATATATCTTTAAAATATACAAACATTTATTTCTTATTTTTTGCACTTAATGCTGGGAATGGATCAACAAATCAAAGAGTTAAGGAAACGAATAAGAGAACATTCTTGTGACTTTTATGCAGTGTTGAATAGAATTTAGATTTTATATTTAGAATTTGTTTTTAATTTAAAATTAGTATGTTTGTAGTGAAATAATTTAGATTTTATATTATGTTATGTATTTGTCTTGTAATTGTATATTTATAATTACTTTTATGTGAGATGAATTGATTTTTTTTATTAAAAAAAGTGTGTGGCGGAGCGCCGTTTGGAGTAAGGGTGGAGGGTGGATTCATCCTCCGTTCAAAAAACAGGACGAAAATGAAAACAAATTTTAAATTCAGAAATCGAAAAACAAAAATAATCAAATCCAATCCTGACTTGTCCTGTTGTCATCCCCATTTCGACTTTGCATGAGTTCTTTTAGAACTTGCGGCTTTTGTTTCTGAAGTGCTTGTTTTTTTGGACTCTTTCTGGGCTCCATATTTGTAACTTCTTGAAATTGTAAGGCCCAAAGTTAAGTAAGACCTAAAGGGACACATGCATGCCCAAATAGAACAAATATTACATGCAGATATCTAGATACAGATTCGATCCTACAGGCTACAAAGTACACATGGACTTTACACATATTAAACGACCCGGGATAAATTTGTATCAGGACATCTGTGTCTAAAATATTTGTTACCTTAGTAAAGTAGAAATATTGTATGAAAAAAAAATATATTTTTTGATAAAAATCTAGTGACACATCATATGTTATTAAATTTAAACTCAAATCTCAAGGAATTGATCTTGTGGTCAATGTCTAGATTTAGAAACTTGCTCCCACTTAGGTGACAGGTATAAAACCCCTCAACTGCTATTAATTTTTATAGGTTAATTCATACGAGGCCTCCTATCTTTAATCGAGTCCCAATAGTACGGCCGTCTAATATATTTTGGAGGGCTGAAGCAAACTTCAAAATTGGGACCTTTTTCACTTTTACAAATAAAAAAAATTATCGCCATATAAATCTAACTATTTAAATAACATATACTCAAGTAAATAAAATCTTCAAAAGTAGTGATTATTACAAGAACTTGAAAATATCATCTTCTTGTATTTTAGCAACAGAAGTAATAATTACACTATCATTAATTAATCTGTTTCAATCTGTTGTTTAATAAATAGATATTTAATTCGATGTGGTCGAGTGAAGATAAGTTTTTATTAAACTTCCATTTTAAAAAGCTTTTGTACCCTCTTGTAACACTAGACTTTGATTTTGAGTTGATCTGAAAAAAAATTGTCCTCTTTTTTTATGAGTTTTCTCGTAATATATGTACTTTGTTATATTATGAAACTATGGTAGGTCGGATATGCATTACAACAGATTTTTGGCTCATAGTCACGCTTGGTTCATCTGTGTTGGGCTCAAGCTGGGGCAAGCCCAAAAATAGCTTTATCGTCATTCAGCCGAGGGGGTTCGACAAGGTCACATGGTGTGCCTCAGTCAGTGTCGAGCGCACAACATACCAGGTTTGGCCGAACTGAGACCAAGGTCTCTCAAATTGCAACCTCCAGTCGTGCTGCCAAGGACTCTATACTCGACATAGCCACGTGGAGGCGTACTCCCCACGTTACAAGCAATTGCCGGAGAAGACATGGGGGATAAACGGTTCCATGTCCCATCAACCCACACAGACAGGAATACGTGGCAAAGTTATTTCGATTTGCGGCCCACGACACAATATCCTCGATCAAAGTCTCAGGTGAGCTCTTGGGAATTCTTTCTATAAATGTTTCAAGAGCACTCAAACCTTAGGTACACACACATACACTCATAATTTTCAAGTTATTTTTATTCTCTCAGAAACCTAACTTGATTATAGGAGTGCTCGCCAGAGATCCAACTCCGGTTGGCACTAACCTAGTGTTTGAGCGTTTTTGTAGCTTAACAAAAGATTATTAGAATTTAAGCAAGAAATTCAAAGAGTGAATTCCAAACTCCACATAAACAAATTGTGGGGGTCCCAAGTCCAAGCTTTGTTCATCTAATCTCAAGGCAATCCTACCCGTTAGTGGATAATGAAATTGGGTGTTAAAACAATTAGTCGAATACTGTGTTACAGAAAGAAGGAACTCAAAGGATATCCTTGAGTCTGTAATTAGTATTTTGGTCATGGGGGTATTGGACACCCATAATGTTTGGACCACTGCAGATTGTTTGGACCATCAATGTACTATCTGGGCCGGAGGGGCAGTAGGACAAAAGTAAAAGAGGGCTAGATATTCAGCAACATAATTAAGGTAAGTTGGTACAAAATAAATAAATGTACGTAGAGGCTGTCTTTAGACTGGCATGGCTTGAATGTAGATTTGGCATTACCCTAAGAGACTGTGACTCCTCGTGGCAGCAGAGAGTAAGAAAAACAGCCCCCCAAAAAAATACAATTGGATGCTGATGATTCTATGGACCATTGCCCCAACTGTTCCTGCAACAAAATCTCTTCGTATTTTGGTCAGGATAGAGAGGTCTCCTTCACAATTTACACCACTCATGCATGGTATGTGATACAAACATATATCTATATACAATCTCCGGTATTCGTGTTATTCGTGGAATCACGGTAATTTTTATTGAGTTACGATTTTATATAAGATTACGTTAATAGATAAAGTTTGAATGTGATAGGAAGTTTAAATGAGTGAACAGAAAAGGAAAATGTTGGTGTTGACGTAGATTTTTTGTGATTTTTTAAATTTCTTTAAGAAGAATGGGAGTATCGCGTGTCATACATATCTTTAGCGTATAGTATATAAAGATAGATAAGTGGGTTTTGAATTTTATTTTATTTTATTTGGGTGGGGATTAGGGTTAATTTCCTAGATATTGTTCAAGCTAATTTTTCGGAAAATATAACCTCGTGTCTGACACATCCAGATCTATAATCTATTTATACTACATACTAAAATAGTGTACTCAGAATATGAATTTCGAGGTGGCAAAAATAGAACAAATAAGTTTTCAACCACAAAAGTAAGGAATCTACCGCAACCCGTCTCTCTATTTAGCTTTACCCCTCTATTTTCAAGAAAATTAATGAAAATTCCATGTGATAGCTTCTCTCTCTCTCTCTCTCTCGCTCTTCTAGAAAAATCTCCAAATGATATTTAATAATAAATCATAATTCAATGAGAATTTTTTGTGCTCTCATACATAATGCAAATACAACACTCCTAGTAAGTAATTGTCTATTTCTTAATGTCTAAGTAATTACCTATTTAGAGTAAAATGAAATTAATCATTAATTCACAGTTTGAAATCCAAACATGTGACCTCTCAAACATAATTCATATTGTTTGGCCCTATTAATTGCAAATAGGTCGAAAAAATTATTAATTACTTTTAGAATATCGTGTGCCATTGCTTACGCTATACTCTAATAACAAAGAGTATTTTCAAAGCAGTGAATTAATAATAACTCAGTAGTTATATAGACATCAAGAACTTAATTCCTTCCCCCCAGACCGATTCCAATGAAGTTAAATTTGAAAAAGAAACTAGGGCCCATTCCATAAATGTTGTAGGTTGGTATACTGGCCTTATATATTGCATAAGTGTTCTACGGCTGGCCCTATATTGACATGATTTGCTTTTTCTTTTGGTCCACAACTTCAAGATTCAACCTCACCATAAGATGATTTCTGCCTACCAGAGTTTGGCGTACACACGATGTGTATCGTGTGTACAAATTAATTGTCACTGGAGAGAGAGTTCAAATTTTCTAAGAGAGAGAGAGACGTGGAAAGAAGGGGATAAGATAGTTGTGGGAGTTACACAAACAATTTATTTTATTATCTACAGTTATTTCATGGTATATTAAATTAAATATATATATATATATATATATTGGATAGGAAACTGTCACGCAAAAATATACTTTTGTGACAGAGCTTAAGTTTTCAACTTCACATAAAAAAAAAATAACCCCTTTGCATTTAGAATAGATAATGTTTTGGTAATTCAAAATATGCTCTTGATGGGTCACATAAGAACCATGAACTATCCCAACACGATTAACCTTATAGAGGGAGGATGATTTGTCTAACCCGCGTAGTCGATGAGACAAGGCACTATAACGAGATATGAACATAATTTTATTTAATTAGTTTTTTTCAGTGATAATTTTAAATTAGGAGATAGTTATGTCTTCTATACCAGTATTTGAATGTGCTCATACATATATCGATGCATTCTCAACCGAATGATTTAAGTAAGAGAAATCAAATCACAATTCTACAACTAAAAATACATTAACACAAAAATAAACCTGAATTCCAATACAGAAAATCTAGTGTCCTTAATCGTCGGATGTCTTGTTAGATTGAGCCTTCAACTTAAATTAATCCGACCCAGACTCAATAAATATTATCACAAGACCCATCTACTACTATGTCAAATTTGACAAATTGGGGTGTCCAAGAGTCAAGAACACAGTGTGGCTACATTGACTATTTGTTACAACCCACATGTACCTTATTTATGTTTCAATTCACATTTAGGTCACAACTTTGATCTCACAATTCTCTGTTTAGGTCTGTAGACCAATTATATTTTTCTCGAGCCTGTCTCCATAGACAATGACTTTGTGTTAATGGGGCCGCCAAATTCGTGTACATTAATAATAAGTCCCTTATCCTGCAAATTAAAATAATTGAGGGGCAACTAAAATAATTAGGAAGAAACTGCTTTATTAATTAATAGTGTGAACCCCCCCTAATTATCAGTGTCCTTGTACTACTAAGTACAATTATTATTATTGGGAATTCTACATGGGTTTCGATCTGGAGTTTGCTTCTTCAATCTAGAAGGGAATAATGATTTTTTCCTGGTGAGAATAATAATGATATTTTTTGGGGGTAAATAATTAACAACCATGAGTAACTTAAGAATTACCTAAGGTAACGGTAACTCAAGAACACTGAATTTGTGCAATGATGATTTTGATACGAAATATATTCTCTGAGTTCTCTTTTGGTACTACAACTTTGGTCCTTGATAATGAATCGGAAAAAATCTAGGCTTTCAAAAAACTAACTAAGAAATTTCTCCCGACTTCAAAATTAATGGTCATGATTTATTTTTATTTATTGTCCCACAAATTTAAGTGAATTATGGTCTTTGATTTTGAATTTAGGAAAAAAATTTAATTTAATTTTTTTTGGGATTGTTGCACTCCTCTAATAATAAACTTTTAGCACTTTATTTATTATGCACTATGTAGCCTAAGGTCGTCTATAATTGGCATTTTATTTTCTCTATTTTAAATTGGGAGAAAAATGTATCTTCAACCCATACTCTATTTCCTCCATTTGAGAAGAGGTGAATTATACTGACATCTCTTAAGGTTTTTGATAAATACAATACTCCATTTGAGGTTTCTAAAATTACTTTAACATTTTTTACTTTTTATACTGTTGTGCACTCAACTTTTTTATCGTTAAAATAAGTCAAACATTGTTAGTTAAACTATTAAAACTTCAAGTTTGATTTTTTTTTTTGACAAAATAACCTACAACGTAATTTCTGTTGCTTTCAAAATGGCTTATGTTGAATTTTTTGTCTTTCTCTAAAGTCGAAATTCTGACAGTCTTGAGATTTTTTTCCAAATTTTGACTTTAAAAAAATCTAAAAAATTGAACATATGCTATTTTGGACGTGATAAGAATTATATTATAGTTCATTTTGTCAAAAATAAAATCAAACTTAAAATTTTAATAGCTTAACTAACGACATTTTGACAATAATAGTTTAAAAAGTAAAGAAAATCAGAGTAATTTTAAAAATCTCAAAGGGGTATTGTGTATTTGTTAAAAACCTGTGGGGAGGTCAAAGTAATTAACCCTTAAAAATGTAGAAGCCTAGCTAGAAGGTGTTAACTGGAACCATCTCTCTCTCTCTCTCTCTCTCTCTCTCTCTCTCTCTCTCTCTCTCTCTCTCTCTCTCATGATCAACAATCCATTGCTTATCATTGTCTCTTTAATTTTTATCATCTTTTTTTGTTTTTATGAGTTGAAATATATACTGTATAATATATATATATATATATATATATATATATAGTAAAGTCTATTCTTCTAACTACCAAAAGCAGAAAACAAAAGAGCCAACAAAGACATCTCAAACAAAATCAAAAGATACTGTCCCCCTATTTCAACATTCCTTCTTCCTTTAGTACCCTTTTCTCCTCTCTTTTTTTTTTTTTTTTCCTTTTTCCTTTTTTTCTTTTAATGAATCTAATTGCATCTTAATCTCTTTCAAATTTTCTATTTATGGCTCCTTTACGGTGCTAATCCTGCTTAATCATCCCCTTCCTTCTTTGTCATTTCACCTTCGCTTTATTTATTAGATTGCCCCTACAACTCCAAAATTATAGCCGAATTCAAAAGGGAATAGTCACCTATAAATTTCTACTACTCTGCTAAAGTGCCATCCGAATAAAAAACTTCCCATATGATGTAAGTATTTCGATACTACTATCGCAAACTAATTCAATCTTATGATTCTGTGAGAACAAAATGATACGTAAGTCCAACTGCTTTGTGAATTCATCTACCACAACAAGTGGCGAAGTTTGTTTTATGGGACATTAAAATTAAGTGCATTTGAATTTCCCTTTTTATCTTAGATCTCAAAATGCCCACAACTTGTCAAAAAAAAAAAAAAAAAAGGTGTTAACAAAGGCACATTTTTTATTCTTCATATTACGTGGTAAGGCCAATTTCCAATAACTCGATTGAGACTTGGCCCATTTGGCTTCTGCCCTGACAGGATGCTAGACTTAGTCTACCTAGGCGGAACAATCCCTCCTCTAGTATACCTGTCCGCGAGCGCCATAATTTTCAAGTGAATTGAACTCTTGACTTTGGCTCTGATATCGATGAAGAGGATAAAGTGCTTATCATCTCATCAAAATCCGTATGTATTAATAAAAATACAATTATTTTTCATATCACGGACTGAGTTCAAGTGCCAACTAAAATTTGAAATATCATGATATGATAGTGAACTTAGCCCACCTGCCCTCCTTGGAACAATTTGTCTCCACACCAGTCAGTGCCCCTTTGATATGGTCAACATTAGCGGAAATTAACAAATTTTATATTATTTTGGGTATATATCACTCCGACATTCACGGTAAGTGCTTTCTCTCTCTCTCTCTCTCTCTCTCTCTTTTTTTTTTCCCTAACAAATATTTTTCTTTATTCTTATTATGGGGCTAAATATACCCTCTTTTATTCCACCTATGCCAGGTAACTATAAAGTTTAAATTATGACTGACAAATATTCATTTGTATAATGTGACTTATTTGATCATGTCAACCTATGGATTTGGAAGAACTGTAGTGTACGTTTAGTGCGGGTAAACGACGTAATTTTGTTCGTTTTGCCATCGAAATTACATAGTTTTAATTTCATATATTTTAAAAATAATTCACGTCATAAGCAATTTAATTTTTTATTTGAATTTCAACAAAATAATCAGTTTTGATCGAAAAATTATATCATAATAGGTCTCATTTTAAATTTTTATATCACATAAAAGAATCATCTAATGACTCGTCACATGAAGGGATCATTCCCTCCCATAAAGTGTCAAGCACATACGATTTATGGATAAATTTTCTCTTTAAAAAAAATCCTATTTACATATCTTTTTTCCCATTTAAGACAAGAGAATAAAGCCAAGTAATAAATTAATATATTTAAAAGTAGTAGTAGGAAAAGCACATGGAAGGCCTTGTTGTGGGTGTCTTTAGTGCTACCAGCAAGTTGAAAGCAAGATCGACAGGGTTGATTCTATACTTAAAGACAAGGGGGAAAAAACACACATGAATTTAGGTGCCGTGGACTTAGATAGAGAGAGACAGAGAGAGAGAGAGAGACTAAACCTAAAGTGCATGACTCTTGGACTTGGGAAACAAAAGTATATTAATGGACTAACTATATATATCTACATTTGATTTTGTCCGACACATATATAATGATGTAATAATTATATGATAAATAACGTGGGAAGTACGCCATTTGTTTCATAGGTACATTTTATCTAACCTAATACAACTACCAATGTGTGTCTTCTCACTTTGACTATCTATGTTTACTCTGCTTGTTCAATTTTTCGGTAATTTTGGATCAATTTACGTGCATCTTAAGAAAGAAAGCGTAATAAAATTAGGATAAATTTTTATACGGGCTGACTTCACGAGAGTTAAATGAGTTTAATTGTCATTTTGATTGAATCATTGGAAGAAATGGGAGAGTCTCCTGCATAACATGCTTTTGAAACAGTATTTTGTGCGTCAAAAAAATATCACATTTTGACGCACAGCACGGTAAAAAACTCATCTAGTCCTGTATAGCACCACCGGAAACAGAAACGGAAGTGTATTAGGGGCTGGTGGGGTGCAACACCTTTCAAACTTTATACATTTTTAAGCAAATAATTTATGTATATTTCAGCAATGAGAATGTAAATAAGAAATTGGTTATTAAAATTATAGATTAAATTAAATTTTTCCTTTAATTCAAATAATTTTACCTTGATATTTAAGAATTTTTTGTAATTATTTTGAAAAATATAACCAAATATAAGTATGTTAGGTGTTCTCATTTTTTGGAAGAAAAATCCAAAACAATATACATAATAATGTACTACACGTGGAAGGATAAAATAAAACTACGGATAGCGCATAATAAGTCAACAAAATTTATATTTGTGTGTTTGACGGGAATGGGGTGCTCTCACACTTGCTGTGATATAGTATTGGGTTTTAATTGTGTGCTCCCATTGTGTGTTGTGTGCACAGATTTCATTAACAAAATTTTATTTTAAATTTCTAGTTCACGGTTAATTTTGAAATATTTTTTTAAGTTAATAGTAAATTTTAAAATTCTTTTAAAAATAAAATTCATAAAATACGACCAAAAGAGGTTTAAATAAGCGGTTTCTGTCACTTTTTCAATATGGCGGTGGCAAAATGCATGTATTTTTTAATTCTCTTTTTACTTTTTTTCACCGCGACAATTAAAAAAGTTACCGACAGCGCTAATTTAAATCCCTTTCAATTGTGTTTTTTGAATTTTGTTTTTAAAAAATTCTAAAAAATCACCGCTGACTTAAAAAAAAAAATTCAAGATCAACCGTGAACTCAAAATTTGAAAATAAAATTTTGTTAATGAAACTTGTACACACAATATATAATTAAAACCCAAAATTACACCGTCTTGTATCAGAGTATGTGTGATGCTGTGCTCCACAGCACAACACAAAAACCTCATTCCCGTGTTTGACCCTTCTCACATACGACAATAATTTACAACTCATGCAACCAGAATTATGAAAGGGTAAATTACACTGACATCTCCTGAGGTTTCTGACAGATACAATAATCCCTTTGAGGTTTTGAAAATTACTTAAACCTTCTTTTCTTTTAAAACTATTATGCAAAATGAGCGTATTTTTTTTAATTTTCTTTTACTTTTTCTTTTGCCGCTTTAAAAAAATTTCCCGCCACCGCTCATTTTAATCCCTTCCAATCGTGTTTTCTGAATTTTATTTTCAAAAAAATTCTAAAAATTCAATTAACTTAAAAAAATATTTCAAAATCAACCGTGAACTCAAAATTTAAAAATAAAATTTTATTAACAAAATCTATGCATACAACAAACAATTAAAACCCAAAACCACACTATTTTGTATCGCATCATGTGTGGTATTGTGCTCCGCAGCACAACACAAACCCCATTCCCACGTTTGACCCTTCTCACATATGACCATAATTTACAACTCATGCAACCCTAAAAGGATAAATTACACTGACCTCCCCTGAGTTTTTTAACAGATACAAATGACCCCCTTAAGATTTTGAAAATTATTTTAATTAAACTATTATACAATTACCTCCATTACTGTCAAAATCAGTCAAATATCGTTAGTTAGGCTATTAAAATTTCAAGTTTGAAATTGTTTTGACAAAACTAACTACAACATTATTTATATCACATTCGAAATAACCTGTGTTAAATTTTTTAGATTTTTCTAACATCAAATCTAGGACAAATCTCATAACTTTTATGCAAAGTTTTAATTTTATAAAATTCAACATATGCTATTTCGGCCGTAATATGAATTAAGTTGCATCATTTTGTCAAAAAAATCTGAACTTAAAGTTTCAATAGCTTAACCAAGGATGTTTAACTGATTTTAATAATAGGGAGATAACTGCATAATAATTTAAAAAATAATAAATGTTGGAATAATATCCGAAACCTCAAGGGTGTAAATGTATTTGTCTGACCTGGGTGGAGGCCAGTGTAATTCACCCATTATGAAAGGAATGATACCCCTCCACCAGCCATGGCTACGTGCCTCATTTGCAATTCAAACAAAGCAAACAACTCCCATTTAATCTCTCTAATATCTGGTTTTATATTTATATTTATATATTCTCACACACACACTTCAAGTTATTTGGTCTAGTTTACTGTTTACGCAAACTCTGCATAGTCTATAGAGAATTAATTCTGCCGCCTAAAACTAATATATTTACACTAAAATAGAAATGAAAGTAGTTTCAAACACAACTAAACATAGAATGAGAACAAATATTTCAATCTCATTCCACTCTAACTCTATTCCAACCTTAATTCTATGCCCATATTCATTCCATCCCAGTAAACCAAACGCACCGTAAGATTCTTATTTCTACAAATGAGAACACAGACATGTTAAAAATGGCAATTTTATTGACATAAAACGAAGCTATCTTCATATTAGAAAGGTTTACAGAGAGGAACAGAGATTGGTTGAAGTACTCTTCTTGATTGCTACTACTATGTTCTTTACTTTCTCCGGATAAAATGCCAACCATCTCTACCCCCAAACCACTGCCTATTTTCACTGATCTGTCACTTGGCTTTTGGGACAAAGAAATGCAGAGATGGTAGGCAATTTAACATCTACGTACATAACAAAAGAACATATAGTGTTTACTTAAAATAAGACTGGTCCATTAGGAAATTTTAAGAAAAAAAGGCGCAGCGAAATGAGGGTCTAGAGAACTTCATGGTTGGGACTCTGGAGATGATGGTCCTGAGCTTTAATCTTCTTTGAAAGAGGCTCTGGTGAGGAAGAGACGGATGCAGCCACAGCCCATGAGTCATTCGAGCTATCGGAGCTGAAACAAACATCCGTCACCCCATTTGGACTCCCGGGCATCGACCGGATCTTGCGTTTGTTGGATTGGTGGCTGAGAAATCTTGATGTTGATGCCAGAATTAGCTTATAACAATCATCCACTTTTTCCTGTTAAACATAAAGGCAAATGTTACCATGGAAACAAATTCTTTCTATTCCGTACATATTACTTCCTGAGCTGGGAAAACAGACTAGTTAGAACACAAAGGATTAACTAATAGTTGAATTTTACGACGAATAAAATGAGCTAGCAATGTCTATAAATTTGTCGCATAAAACTCAAAATCCTATGATGGATCGAGGAGGTCGCAAACAAGTTAAAATCATCCGGGTTGAATTACGGACAACTCACAAAAAGAATCACATGGACACAAAATCCAGATTTTTTTGGAACAAAATGAACCCGACAGATTCAACATCAGGAATGCAGTAACAAATCAAGGGAAATTATTATAGCACTCCACATTTACAGTGCCTTTTGGATGGTAAGAAAGGGAAGGAACCACTAAAAAACTAACAATTTCTTTTCGTACATTTCTTACCATTTCTCACCAAATCATTCTGATCCCTTTTTTTTTTTTTTTTTACTTTTACTATGACCTAATCATTCAATTCAAAGGGGCAGTTAGCATTTCACAATTCTATACGCTAAGAAAGAAAAAAGGGGAGTGTGAAATCATTGAAATGTGCTAAAACGGAGTGCTGAAATCACTCTTCTAAATCAATACAATAACTAGAAACTAGAAATGAGAAAATTCACCAACCTTGTCGATTCCAATAGTACCCAACAGTTGGCTTCGGCAGTCCACTACAACAGAGGGGTCTACACCATTGATAACGTGCAGCATTGTGGCAGTAGCCAATACAGAAGGAAGATAACTCATAAACTTAGAATCTGCAATGAAATATGCATAATAAGTTATAATCCTTAAAAAGAAGAGGCAGATGATTGATGTTTTTTGGGTACAAAATTAATGCTCACCAGAAATGACAGAGAGGAAAAGGGATTCGCATCTCCTGAGAATCTCGAAACAGAGGTAGTAGTCCTTAAACCCTAGCCTCCTTATTATATGATCAAGAAATGAGACTGGGGTCACAGGATTCATCCTCCATTGAAGAGTGGACAGCACCAGCACCTCCATTCTCTGAATCGTTTTTGCCTCGAACGGATAACTACTATCTTCAACCTTCACAAATCAACAACAACAAAAAAAACTCATTCAATTCCAAAAGCAAAACATGGGTATGAACAGAAAACAAGATCTATGAAGATTAATGCTTTGAAAAACATACTTGGAGGTCTAACAGGAGAGGAACATGGGTCTCCTCCACTTTGGCAGCTAGAGAGAGACAGGCCACGGAAGCTAATTGGGTCGTCCATGGTTTCTCTCTCTGGAAATGGGAGCTGAAGAGGTACCTATCTAAATAGTTCACAGCAAGAACTGAGGTGAGAGCAGAAAAAGAGAAGTGGGCACTGACATTCAAAATCCACTCCACGGCGTCGTTCCGAGCCCTAATCAGATATGGGTTTGTTTCGATGTTATTAAAAAGGGGGTTTTCTTTTTCTTTCGATAGCAGAGAGGCTAGCTCTTCGTCTTCCCAGAACAAGTCCTGTTCCAGTAATTTCTGTTGAGGGTTAGGGGTAACATCGTCAATGTGATAAATCTCTTGTTCCTCATCTTCTCCGAAACTGTATTTATCTTCTTGGCAGTACAAAGCATCGAAAAGAAATGCAGTGTCTTGTGGGATTTGGGCCATCTTCTTCTGAGAAGAAGAGGTTTAGGCCTGGATTCATTCTACAACAGATACGAAGATGAAGAAGAAAGATAAGCCTGTAGGCATCTCTCTCTCTCTCTCTCTCTCTCTCTCTCTAGAGGAAGTGGAAGGAAGAGGAGGAGGTTTGAGGTGGGGACTGAGCAGTGGTACTGGGGAGGGGGGGCTTGTGTTTTTATTTGTGATTTTTTGCAATTTTGTTGGTGTAAAGGGGTGGGGAGGGGAGGGGAGTCTTTCATTGCTGCAGACCTGAATCCATGCAGCACAATAACAGGACATTTGTTCCGTAATGTATGGCCGGACCCACATTTTTTAGTGGGCCTAACCCAACACAATTAGCTGGATCAGCCATCCAAATACTATGATGTTCCTTTGCTATTTTTATTGTATCATAGGATGTTACAAGGACCCACTTATCATCAAACCAATTAGGATTTATACTGAGTCAAAATAGCTAACAATTATTCTTTTAGAACCCCGACTCACTATTTATATGACTACGCAAAATACCTTTGGTCTATCTCGCTAGCTACATATAGATAGGTGCTAGGCTCCAGGCACCAAGTGCCACGCAAATGAAAAGCAACATTGAATTGTATCTATGAAAAAGTAGATAGTCAACATAAACAGTGTCTTTTTAGGTAGTTAAAATGCCTAGTAGCCTTGAAGACGCTCTAATATTTTATACTTGACAAGTCTGGTCTGAATCTAGATCGATTAGCAGCCAGTGTACTCCTTAGGTTGACCAGAATCTCCCAGGACGGGGTATGCTGACCGACCAAGTGTGCGCAATGTTGATCAATAGACCTTTGATCTGATTGTCTGACACTTGCCTACACACACCACACACACACACACCCCTTACTCATACTACACAGAATATGCTGACTGGCAGAAACCCCGCGAGGTGGTGTCGCTGGCTGCTCGGCATCCTAGAAATGAAGCCCAAAATCAACAGGACAACCCTCCCAAGATAGAATGGAGGCATCATCGACGACCATTAGCCTGCCTTCGATTGATCCTCTCCTCCAACTATTAAAACTTACTTCTCACCATGAGATCATGTACATTTTCACACGCACGATACAAGTTTTCTTGCCTAATCCTATTCCTTAGTAATTGACTTGATAATCAAAGTGGCCTTGGACGAAAAACCACCACCAATTGCCAGACTTATGTGTAGGAGCCCAGGCAGAAGCATGGAAGCATCTCACCAATTCCAAGCATCATTAGTTTGGCACAGTTTGTGGAAACGATGTTCTCCTTCATATAAATTCAATTGATAATCGGAAACAGTGGTGACCACAAGATCTACGCAAGGAGGAAGGAGTCAAGAAGGTAATGCTTTACGAAATAGAAACCCATCAGAGGCACATGTGCAAACCCTCACCCAATTAGTGACAATGTTGGTGGAATGAAACCCTGGTGTAGCAATTACGTGCAAGAACCCCCCAGTGGAAGGCCCTCGATAGAAGCCTAAGGGCTAGGGAGTCGGTGGACAAGCGGAGGAACAAGTGAACAACCAGCTCATGAGGAAATGACAGGAAGCGCAACGGGGGCCTAGAATGGTAGCCCCGATATAGTACTCACTGGAGGTGGAGATTAGAAAGCTTCGCGAAAATCTTGAATGTGTGATGAGAAAAATAGATGAACGGGGGGGCTAGGGACCAAGGACTGAGCGGTGCCCAAATCAAACTTGCCATTTACTGAGGCAATAATGGCCAAGGCACTTCTCCCAAAGTTCAGGACGCCACATATCAATTTATTAGACGGGTCGAGGGGATTTATTGGATCACATGGAGTCTAATAAGGCTTTCATGACACTGCACGCGGTCCTAGATGAAATAATGTGCCAAACATTCTCTACCACTCTAAGGGGTGCCACTCCGGTTTGATTTGGGAAGCTTAAGTTTGGGTCAATCGATAGCTTAGAATGGTTGAGTAAAAAATTCATCAACCATTTTTATAATGGCCAATGAAAGGACTGACAGAGTGATGGGGTCATCAAAGCAGAGCATAAGTAGGGACCCTCTTTCTTTAATTTCTCTACGAAAGTTGCTTCGGCCTAGAAAGCATGGACAATAGAAATGGCAGATTGAGTGGAATCACCCCATAGGCGTATCACCCTGGTGGGCCGCCTGAGAAGAACCTTCTTTGAGCTTTTAGCCATCGCCCCCCCCCCCCCCCCCCCCCCCCCAAAAAAAAAAAAAAAAAAGAAGAATTTGTCTTTCTAGTCTTTATTGGAGGATAGAATTCCGGAGATCAAGTTGTGGCTGCCTCCCACCGGCCCAAATCACATTTAGCATCCTTCGAAAAATAACAATAGAAGAACTCTACAGTAGTAAAGGCCCTCTATTTGTCACTCCTTTGGAACCAGAGCATGATCATGAAAATTAGCAACCGCCAAGCGTCCGACATTAATTGACTGGGAGCCATATCGAGGTAATAAAAAATCTCCTTGATCAGGGTATGAAAAGGGAGCCATAGCTCACGTTGAACAGTGCTCTCATAGAAATAGAGGTCACCGCCTGTGTAAGTACAAGCCTTTCGTCAGCATTGGTAGCCTCAGGTGAGCAGTGGCAAGGATCAAGTACATGCCCTTGAACCTCTCTAGGTCCTGGTTTGTCAGCACAAAAACAATTTCATCAGCGATGAAAGACTATCCCCTCCTCAGCTTCGAGTTAGCAATAAGACTAGCTACCGCAATTGATTCACACTGAGTATCCTTTTGTTCGAGGAGTCGATAGAGGAAACATCAGAGTTGGTATCTAAGTCATCGAGATGTTGAGAAGTCCCCTCTAAGTCTCGATATCGTATGAACAGAGCCAAAGTGAATATGGAGTTTGTAGCCTTAAGAAACTGACAGTTCTTGGTCCAGAGGTCGATAGGAGATAGATCACGAGATAACTCCATGGATTGTTGAAAGTAGGCATATAATTGAGAGGCAGAGAAAGTTTGGGAGAAGACCCTATCAAAGACCGACGAAGAGTCGGGATCCAGGGGCAACGTTTTGGACAATGATTAAGAGGAAAGATGAATGGACACATACGATTGGTATGATAGGAGCTAAGGTGGGAATGGAAAGGTTTTTTTTAAAAAAAAGACCTTCTAAGGGAAAGATTCACACACAAAGAAGGCAGAAGGCCAGAGAGAATCATGGTTGCTGTACGTGGAAAAGCACAAACGGTAAGGATGGTGCCACGCCAGGATTAACAATAGCACACACGTTGGTAACCACCAAACGTAGGCTCACTTTTCGGGGAAGGCAAGAAATTGTGATATATGGAAGATCAAATGGTTAGGGCAATAAAATGAAAGGACGTGCATTTAATGCTTGGAATAATCGTCGATTTTTGGTCTCAAAAGTTATTCCCTGCGCCCATGCTCGTGCCCTAACTAGGGAGTGAGAGACAAGTGATTAGCCCAGTTTAGCTTTAGACTGATTAGCAACCAGTATACTCTTTATGCCAACTAGAATCTCTTAAGTTGGGGTATGACCGATCGACCGACTAAGTGCGTGCATCATGATCGGTAGGCCTTTGCTTCGATCGATTGACACCTACTCGAACACGCACACCTTACCCAAACTACGTAGAAGATGTTGATTGGAGGAAAATCCCGTGATGTGCCCCCAATCGCTCGAGCAATCCTAGAGATAGTGCCGCTTACTGCTTGGCATTCCGAAGATGACGCCCAAAATTGACGGAACAGCCCTCATTGAATAGAATGGAGGCATCATCGGCTGCCATTAGCCCACCTTGAATTGATCCCCTCCTCCAGTTATTAAAATATATTTTCGACCATGAGATCAGTTACGTTTTCACACACATAATACATACGTTCTTGCCTACTCCTGGCCGAAAAATCACCCTTTCCCTCCCCTGCCACCGGACTTATGTGCAAAAATCTGGACAAGAGCATAGAAGCATCTCTCCATTTCAAGGATCATCAATACTAATTACCATTATGCATAATTTTGTCAAAATCTTTAGGAGAGTTGCTCTACACAAATATGAAGGTCATCTATTGTGATGTACAAAGGGGGAGTACTAACTGTGTCTTCCTATTTTATCATTGCACTAATTTTTATCACTATCAAACTTATCTCTTAAAATTAAACATTCGAACTTTCAAATTTTTTAATTCATATCAAGTGCCTTGGACAAACCTAAACACTTATATACCCACAAATCACGTGAAGGCTTGTTTATTTTCTTCTTTTTCTACGTGTTTTTTTCTTTCTTCATTTTGTTTATTTTTAAAAAATAATATATAATATTAAAAAACATATAAAAACATGTCACAAGCCGTTTAAAATTTAACAAAAAATTAACTTGCACTTGCATTGCTTTGTGCCCAACCTCGAATAGAAAAGAATGCAATAATTAATGGGAGTTTTAACTAATACCTTCGTTCTAATTAATTCATCCAGTCTTCATCATTTTAGACCTCTTGAAAAATTAAAAACATTTACCAATTTAGGATATTTTTGTCTTAAAGTATTTATCTTATTTGATAACTCATAATTAGTTCTAATAAAAAAAATTTCAAAATCTTAAAAAACATATATAAGTCAAAAAATATAAATAATTTCTTAGATGCACAGATATTGAAATTAAATAAACAAATTAGAACGGGTGAAATATTTAGCATCTTTAGTTGAAGGATTATATTTTTCGAAATGATTAAAAAATTAAAAGCAATGGTGAGGATAGCTGAAATATGTTGACTTCCAGAGATACAGATGAGTTTGTTAGGACTATGTTTAAGTTTACAGAAACTCTTGGTACACAGAATTGTCCGGATGTGTTCGGAACCGTTGAATACATGTGGGGTCCTTGAATTATTAAGGATTTCATGTGCGTTTGACGGTTCCGGATATATCTGTATCCGAATATATCTCTAAGGTCTTTGTACCTAACATTACCCTTAATTTTAAGTGAGACAAAATCCAATAACGGGTGGAGATTTATTGTTGATCGTTGGATGAAAATTGATATCTTCAAAGGACCCAAAAAAACATAATACACCCAGATATTATTATATGATCACTTAAATAGGGTTTTAAATACATAGACAATAACCCCACCTTAATCATCACATCTCTACAAGTCATGTGATAGATGCTAGATTTTTATTTATTTATTTAGAGGACATATGGGAGGGCCATATATTCTTAAAAACGACTTTAAGGATTCATTTGGCTTTTTATGTTTATCGATTTATTAAATTATTAAAATAATAATATTAGAAATAGAATTTAATACAATTAATATTATTTAGACTAAATTATTTATTATATTTTCTAATTATAATTAATGATGTATTTTATTTAATTTTAAAAAAATAATAACCAAATTATCCTCGTAGATATATGGTCCATTTGGATATGTATGGTCTTTTTGTCTTCACCCTTCGTTCCGTATGGGACAAATATTATCACGAAAACTACATAGGCCGAATGAGTATGCATGCTTTTTCGGGAAAAAAAATTAGAAATCACACAAACACAACAAGCCAAGTGGGGCCTAATTATCTTCCCTTGTTCGGAAATCAGACGAGTCTTATGCAATGTAATCATTAACTTTGAAATATTTTGAATTTTAAATACAGTAATTGATTTATTCTGAATTTGGGGTTTTATTGTGCATTATGCTGCACAATTGAAAGTGTTGTGCGTCAAAATAACGTCGTTTTAACGTACAGAACATTATTTCAGGTAGACTCCTACATTGTATCCTGTCTTCGTTTTCTACTAAAACAACGTGTTTTTTTATTGCACAACACTTTGACCGTGCAACAGTCTTTTTCATTTCATTTATTTTGATTTGAAGGCTCTACTGTGCACAATAAGCTGCGTTGTGCGCCGAAATAATGTCTTTTTTACTCACAAAATGTTATTTTGAGTAGATTTCTACCGATAGAAGTCTTATTTTGTTTTTCATTATTTCTCTTTAAGAACTTCGGATCCCGATCCTCCCCTCACTCTCCATCTGTTTCAAATAAATATGAAGGTGTTTAGATAAGAAGTAATTTTATGAGTATTTTGTCAATGAAATTTGTAAATAATTAATGCACCTTTCTAATTTTTGTCTATTTATAGTTGAATAATATTCTTGATTATATTAAAAAGGAAAAGGGGCTATGCATGACTCCGGGATTGTGATTCTACCAAATAAGATTTCAATGTCTGACTGTCACGGTCAAAAGAGTAGGGGTATATAGGTTTCTTGCTTTGAAATTGAAACCCACATAGGTGTTTTTTAGTTACATTAACTTTTTAGATTTTTTTGTTAGTAATGAGTAAAACAAATTATTCAGTCACATCTAAAATTATCAATTTCGCACCGATGAGTTTATCGTTTTTATTACTGATAAAGTACGTACCAATACTGATATATAACGACACGACGTACCATTTTGAATTTATTACTAAAAAATAATATTTATTTCTCAAATAATATTTTTTAATAAAAAATTATATTGGACATATAAAATAAAGTTTCACAATTTAAAAATAATTTATCAAATGTAAAAAAAGATGATCTTAATCTCAGTTTATGTGTAATTACCTAAAAAATCATTAAAAATTGTACAGGTCGAAATAAGTTGGAACAAGACGGTAGAGTGGCCGGAACAGTACTAGGGTGGGCCGATACCACTATGAGGACGATACTATAAGTACAATTCGCCCGTATTCGGTATTGAACGGTACGATACGAGACAAATAGATATTGCTTAAATTAACTTAAACAAGCTCTACAAACAAATTTAAAACAAAACAAAAAAAAATCACAAAAATGAAACCCTGAAAAACTATAGCCTTTGCTCGTTAGTATTTCTCCTATAAATTTTAAATCTCCTTTCAAAAATTAGTGTAAATATCTTGGCAAAAATTTACAGTTTTCAATTATAGAATACAAAATCTGGAAAAGTTTTATGTGTAAATTTAAATTATCTCACTAAGTAGTGATTTGAGTTTTACTTTTCAAAACAGCAGGTCATATGAACCCAACGGGAAATAGGGAGTATGTTGCACATCAAAATAACATTATTTTAGCGTTCAAAATATTATTTGAAAATTATTCGATTAGTATTTGAATGTTCGATCAGTATTTTGTATGTCAAAACAATATTATTTTAACGCATAAAATGCATTGATATATGTGCACAATGCACAACGGGGACCAAGTCCACCAAACGGAGTAAAATTTTGTTAGATAAACTAAGGCTGCTTCAAAGGATCAGGGTACGAATAGCAGAGTGTTTTGTGCGTCAAAATGACGTCGTTTTGATGCACAAAAATCTATCGGAAAATTTGGACAGTTTTTTACGAGCCAAAACGACATCGTTTTAGCACGCAGCACACTTACGTACAACAGAATTCCCGTTCCGGTTTTGAAACAAGTTATGTTTTGGCCGAATTCGTCGTATGACTTTGTTTCTTTTTTTAAATTTTCTTTAATCTTTTTCAGAGGAATGGTATAATATTTTGCTTTTGCGTATATTTCAACGCGGTAGGATTAGAATTTTCTTTATCTTTACCAAAAGCACATTCATTCAGTCGTAAGAGAAGAGAAGAGACTTGGCCAAAAGCAGAGAAAAGTGAAGAGCATGCTCTCGATCGTCGTCGAGTATCTAGCTTTTGGAGTAGACTCTATCCCCTATAAAGTCTAATATCATTTTTCAATACATGCATACATACATACACACACACACATATATATATATATAGAGAGAGAGAGAGAGAGAGAGAGATGAGTCGTAAATATCATTCCTTTTTTCTCCAAACCACTTTCACTGATTCATATTGCCCAAATTCAGACTGAGCAACCACTTCTGAAACATTAATTCCCAATGCCTTGTTGTTTTCTTTACTATAAATCTTCAATCATCTGAATCAAAAGGACAACTGCTCAGTCTTTCCTCTCTCTCTCACTCTCTTTTACCTAAAGGGCACATTAATAAATTGCGAGACTAATATTAAAAGAACAGAAAAAGATAAAAAGGACTTGTGAATCTCGTAGGAGAAAACTAATTTTCCTGGTATGAAAACTTTAGGTAATTCTAAACAAGAGAGATAGATGACAACTCTTTCAAAGGCGAGAGAAACCCACAAATTATGGGTGAAATTCGTTCGGTCCGGTTAGTTTTTCTGGTCATGACAAACCGAACTGATAGGCGGCATGAAAAAAGTGATGTCCGATCCCAATCGAAATTGTAGATAAACCGAAATCGGTTCGGAGTATTTCAATCCGGTCAGTTTTTTGGGAGATTTCGGTTGGGATAATCGGGGCTCAGGTTGGTTCAGTCCAGTCGCTTTTTTTGGAAATTTCGGGTTATGACTTTGGAATCACTTCAAAATCGGTTCAGTTATTTACATGTTCCTCAATTTAGATCGGTTCAGTTCGATTGGATATTATATCATTTGGCTTGATTCAGTTCGATTGGGTCTGAAGATATTTAGTAAAAACCGAGACTAAACCAAAAATCAATTTTTTTCTCGAAGAAACCAAAATTGATCGAACGGGCTTATGAACCGATCACAAATTGAATATTCTAATCGGTTTTTTTGATTTTTTTAGTCCGTCGATTTTTTGTATCGCCCCTACTCGAAAACTCATCACTCAATCATATTGCAAATTCTCAATTCTCAATAGGACTCTCTTTATATTCCTTACCTATAAAGTGCTCTCTCTCCCTTCCCCCTCCCTCTGGCATCATCGATGCTTTACCTCTGTCACGGTACCTTTTTAATGAAAGTAAAAATTTATTTATGACACTTAATTACAATAGATTCAGTAATTGTGATGAATTTATTATTATTTCTAAAGATATAAAGACGTCGTATTTGTGCTTCAACTTGTAATAATCCGCATTTTTATTAACTAAAAATATGATTTCAATTTAATTAATGACATGTTTGGTACTAGATGGGTATTTTCATTGCCTGTTGATCGGACGGATGAGTCACATGTGTATGAGAGTTGTGGTAGAGCGTGATACATTGAATAATCTCTGTTTGGTAGAGCGTGATATACCGGATAATCTCTACCATCACCTTCAATTTTCAGCCTTTGTAACTTCCGAGAGGTTTGGTTTTGATGGCAGAATAATGTAGGTTTAAGAAGGTTTTTATGGGGTTTCGATGGGGGCCATCAATGGGTCTTTTACTGGATATTATGAGGATTTATTCTATGAGGCCTATAAAACCCTCAGTGAACTTCTCTTTCTTCCTACATTGCTGCGAATTAGAGAAAGGGGAGAAGTCTTAGCGAGAGTGAGAGAGAGAGAGGCAATTTTGCCTAGAGTTTGATCTTCGCCGATTCGCCATCGTTCGTCTTCGCCGATTCGCCATCATTCGTCACCGAATCACACAATTGTGGTAGGAATTCATACCTTCAACCCTTAGATGTTGTTTTTTCATTGTTAATCGCTTGGATTTTTGGTTTAAATCGCATGCTGCTTTATTTTGCAAAAACCAAAAACCCAGAATCAATCAGAATCACGATTTGACTGGTTAGGGTTTACTCATGATCGGTCAGGATATCCTATTAAATCTGTGCCAAAACTCTCGGTGACTGTTTAAGGTCTTGGTAGTGACTAGTGATCAGGAGCTTGCTCGAGCGAGCTCAAGTCACTTGAGCAACCTTGCCAAATCTGCTCATCTGCAAGCTAGTTTTCGAACTTTTGGGGTCTCATTTCTTAATGGATCAGACATCACACAAATCCCACGTACTCCTTACACATGCATACACTCGCATTTCAATTATGTTTTTGGATTCTTGTGAAATTCTGTGAGAGCAAGATTACCAATGTTGACTTTAAATACTTTAAATCATTAATTTTATGACATCGTTATGTTTGAACCACATTGATATGTCGTTGGGCTATAATTTTGTGCAAGTGTTGTTGGAGTTATTGCAGATATGTTCTTTTTACAACCATTATGCTATCCGATTTTCTATAAATTATCATTATTTGAATTGAGAGAACCTAGAATCACACATTTAGAAAGCTAATTCAAATGACACTCGAACAATAAGCAGAGGGTGTCGAGTGTGTATTATAAGTAACTCATGGGTAAATTTGAGGTCTACGTAAAAGAAGGTTAATTAATTTAGGTGGTCCTGCTATGTCAATTTAGTTGATTGGGGGTCGTCTCGTCTATTTCTATACACTGAATGGATCCCAACTAGAAGAAACCGAAGACGGTTAAGGGTGAAAGTAGGGACATCTGAGAAGGTAGCTCTAGATCCCAAAAGAGTGACGATCAAAGTGTTGGATAGTCTTGAGCCAGTTTAGCGAGCATCTAAGGTGCGTTTAAGTGTACCCGGTACGCCACGTTTGATATGATTTATGTAAGATAATGGTAAGGTAGTTTATGGACCTGAGTGGATGGTAAATGGTTCTTTTCTTGCCGAGTCATTGATAATCTAGTCACTATATATCACCTCAGACTACAAGCCCAGATTATATAGAACTAGTTAATTTCAATTGAAAGCCTTACGCTAGAGTTGATGGTTAGGGATTGGATTCTTGAGGAGAGAATCCTAGAAACGCAAAGCAAGATTCAAAATGGGCTTATGTGTTAATCTGTTATTGTTGCATTTCTATGTTATCTTTTGCTATTTCATTTACTTTGATTATTAATCTGTTATTATTGTACTTACACATTTTTGTTTTTGTTATTCGGGTATGATTTTTTTAGTAAATTTCACCACTCATGGAGCAACTTCTCTATCACTTACTTTTCATGTCAGATATAGAAGAGTAGATGGAGATGCAACCCAAACAAAAAGAACCAAGCATGGGAGATGAGTATGTCACAAGGACTTGGTTGTCGTATCCTTAGTCGCTCCGATATCTATTTTTAGTTACAGATGTAAATCAGGAAGGGTATTTTGATAATTTTATTTGTAAACTCGCAACGGTTCTTCTTAATTAATGAAAAAATCTCTTTTAATTGTTGCTTAAATGATAATAAGTTATTTTTAAAAAGATTTTATTAACTTAGAAGCAGAGGTTACACAACTAGCAAATTTATTTATTGTAAATTTAATTTTTATAATAAAGTTATCATAATTTTTGAAGAACTTGAACACTTACAGTTCGAACTAGAGGTGGTAAATTTAGTATGATACATTTGTTTATTACGATAAATCTATGATAATTCCACTATATAGATTTTACCATAATTCCCATATAACAAATTTATGCGTAATATTTTTCCTGAAAATTTATGTATTTTGAAGGAGGTAAAATTTTTTATAAAAAAATTATTGAGTTTTTTTAAAATGATTAAATGAGTTAGGTAATGAGAGTCTGTCATGCACGTGCATGTTACCGAGCTCGAAGGAAGAGTAACCAACCTAAGAAATGCAATCACTTGACTGCCGACCTAAGAAAGATGGTTCACATGTTTGCCGACTTGAGGAAGGCAGTTTACAATCTTGAACTATAGATGAAATAGAACCTCAATTTTCTCGGGACATGTTCTATCCAAATAGGGGCGAAGAATCCAAGGTCAATTCAACTTAAAATGAGGAGTTTGAGATTGAATGAAACTTTAACGATAGAAAAAAGTCCATGAAGAATCCAAAATGGATTTATCTCATTAGTGACCAATCAAAATTTGCTTCTAATTCGTTTCTATTGAGGAATTAAATATCTAAGAGAATTGAGATTGATTAGGTTATAAAGTCGGTAAATAAATGTGCACTCTCATAATGAAAGGTACATGCAAATACATAGTTGTTGCCATTACGTTCACACAAATTATTGTGATAATCGTTCTGACTTAATCATTGGAGTCCCTTTCCGCTACAATGTCAGAGGGTTCTTTGACGATTTTTTATATTGCATATCACAGATATCAAAATAGAGAGAGAGAGAGAGAGAGAGAGAGAGAGAGAGAGAGAGAGGATTCCTTCTGTTGTTATTGAGGTATTATTAACTTTTCAAGTTACTCGAAAAATATCCACCTACATCGTTATGATGCTAAAAACTGGATGATATGTTGCTCTTTGATCTCCATGAGGCTGTTGCAAAAATTTGAACAGCTGACCCGAGAGTTTCTGCAAGAGTAAATGCAAAACAAGTCCAAGTACAGGGGGTGTTTCCGACCATAGATCCTCTGAAGATCAAGTTAGTCGAGTTATAGACACTTTGTATTTAGAGTATGAAAAGTGTCTACTTTGTAGAGGGGTAGGGCAATGTATTTGTAGATGCTATGGTGGAGGGATTGATTTCCTAGTGGAGATGAGATATTTTTTCCATCAGCTCATCATCTACTCGATTTAAGCATGTAATTATGCTCATCAAAAGAAATGTCGCAAAACTTCCTTCAGTCAGTGATTAGGGCATCGGATTCTGTAGGGTATACTTTCGAGTGGGCCTTGACAATTGGGGTGAAAACTTGTCAGTCAGTATTGTACCCGCTTGATTAATCATTTTTGAACTAAACCTCAATGCATTGATTGCAATAGAGTCTGATTGGGATCTTTATATAATTTAACTCATCATACATATTTTAAATTTTAGCAAAATTTAAATTTTGCAGTTGCTTTTGTTCATTCAGCCATTAATGCTATTAATAGTAAGAAATAAGTGAAAGTGGGCTGCAGAGTAGTTACACGGCTGATGGACATTGATAAGTTGCATCATAATTCACAAATACGGTTAGCTAATTTGACTATGACTTTACTTTGGTCCTTACAATTCAAACAATATATTATTCTTGTTTAATTTTTTTTCTTTTATTTTTGTTTGGGGGGAAGAAATTTACCAGTCAAATATATCGGATTGACTTACGGCCAGTATATTGCCTGCTCAGCCAACTGGACCCCTCAGCTCGGGCTTCCCCCGGATTGACATTTCGAACGTGCCACAGGCATCCCTCCTGGGTGCTTGCATAATCCCTTTAATGGTGTACCAAATCTCCCGTTATTCCTCGGATGATGCAAGAAGAATCAGCTCACATCACGTAAATCCAAGACTTACTGCATGGATCACATCGAGGATGCACTTCCCCCTCCTCCTCTCTCGCGGAGGTATTAAAATCCAGGGACGGGAATGGAAAAAGGTATGCACTCACTTTCTTCTTGACAATCTTTTATCTCAATTGAAGGTTCTAACTTAATTGTCAGAGGATCCACGGTCGGTCAACTATCTCCAGGTCATCAGATTTGTGTGCAGGAACCACCTAACAGGTCAGAAGAGGGTCTACCATTTTTCAGCATCATCAATATTAATTAGGTAAGTAACGAGCCAAAATACTTACATCCCCTTAGAAAAGTGACATGACAACAAACAAAAACATAAACCCAAGCTTAATTTGACCAATTTTTTTAAAAAAATTCTTATCTTTATTATAAGATATTTGTATTCATTAATTTTGTGTTATGTTTTTTGGGATTATTAGTTCGTTTTGACGAGAGATTTCAGAAAAATAAAAATATTTAAACCGAATTTTAAGAAAGTTCAGAATTTTTTTTTGTCTAATTTAAATTATTTTTGTCCTTACCAATTTTTTTAAACTTTTGGTCATTATTTTTATATATTTTATATTTTTCCGTGACGAGTTTAATAATTTACAAAAGCAAATTGATGCAGAATTAATCAAAACAAAAAATTTGAGTAAAAGTAAAATGTAATTTTGGAGTAGGGTGGTATATCATTAGAGAAAGCCTGTGTACACAGACTTGTGTATACAGATTCGGACACAGATTCTGATGCACGTGAATATTAAGAATTCTACGTTCATCCGACGAATCTGGACACATCTGTGTACACAATCCGTATACGTAGCATTGTCCATATCATTATGCTAAGGGGACTTTGAAGACTTGAGAGTGGAACTTGACGTTCATTTTCTCTTAGCTTCATCAACGAAAGACGAGAGAGAAACTGCACTGATGGGAGTTGCATTTATGGAATATATATCGATCGACAATAATACTTGAACTCAGTAATTTAAACATTTCCTCCATTGTCGGCCAATAGTTGGACTGTTGCTGCCATGATATGTTGCTTTCTCTCTCTTATTTACTGATCACCTCTTTGCACGGAGAGAGAGAGGGAGAGGGGGAGGCAGAGGCTCAATATCCGAGGACTGAGGGAGGGTAGCTAGAGAAAGAAAGTTGGACAAAAAGAAAAGACTAGTGCAAGAAAGCAAGGGGAGATGGAAATTCAATGCAGATTGGTGGAGGACAGCGGAGGTTGATGGACGGTAGGGATGACAATCTCGTCCGATCCAATCTGCTCTTACTCATTTTCCGTCCCAAATAGATAGGGGATTCAGGGATTTTTTTGGGGATCGGGTAGGATTCGGATAAATTTAAAAAACAAAATGGGGACCGGGTAGGATTCGGGATTAGGTGTCTCCACCCCGATCCCCGCCTCCACCCCCGCCCCTCCCCGCCCCGTGATTTTTTATCCTTTTTACGTAATAGGTTTGTAAGGAGAAAGAGAAAATAACCATGTTTTGCAATTGATGGAGGAATACAACAATTTTTAATGGACTCAATGACAATATTCTTGAGTAGATTTGGTTATTTTCGTTAGAATTGAAACTTATAGAACGATGTTATGTTTATTTTAATTAGTTATTGTTTTTGTTTTTGAAATATTTTAGATTGTAAAAAATGAATGACTTTTGTTTAAAAGTTTGCATGTTTTTATTTATTCTCTTTTGTTATTTTTTTGGATAAAAATGAGAATTATTTAAAATTTTAAGTAATTACTAATGTAACTTTTTAATTTTCGGATATCCAATCTCCATTTGGAGATCCCCGTTCCCCGTTCGGGGCGGGGGTGGAGGGCAAAAGTAGTCCCCATTCGGGGATCGGGGCGGGGATGGAGACTAGATATAGGTTCGGGGATCGGGTCGGGGATGAAGACAGTAACATCCACCTCCGATCCAACCCGTTGCCATCCCTAATGGACGGGGGTTGGTGCCGGTGCTGCTGATGGAGGCAACTTTTACATGGAAGTTTGAAATTTTTTTGATAAAATAAACTATAACATGATTTTTATTATGTCAAAAATTATTTATGTTGAATTTTTGAAATTATTTTGAGATTAAAATTCTGACAGAATTTTAAAATTCTGACAGAATTTTAAAATTTGTTTGAATTTTAGATTAAAAAAATCTAAAAAAATTAAAATAGGTTATTTCAAACGTGATTTGAATTTTGTTAAAGTTTATTTTGTCAAGAAAACTCAAACTTGAAGTTTTAATCACTTAGCTTATGATGTTTGACTGATTTTAATTAAAAAAAATAACTGTATAATAATTTAAAAAATAAGAAAATTATAATAATTTCAGAAATCCCAAGAGAAACCTCAGGAAGGTCAATGTAATTTACCCTATGTTATATATCGCCTGGTGACGGTAGCTGGTAAGAACCTTTTTAGACAAACTGTTTTGTGTTTAGCCTCTCACTGTTGCTGATAATTGTGTTCCCCTTTTTCATACATTGCTTTCTGTTCTTGTTTTTTTTTTTTTTTTTTTCCCTCAGGAAGTTCTTGTAGTTTTTTGAAAATACACAATACACACCCCCAGCTAGATCCCTCACTTTCATATTCTTTCACGAAAAAATTTAGAAACACAACTTTTCATATACAAATTTGCATATAAATATGTTCAGAATCACACGATGCACGTGAAATTCATATCATTTTGAAAGGCCGCATATGCATCATATGATTCTAAATACATAAGTGTACTACCAAGTTTTTATTGAACAATAACTCCTTGTTCACAATCCATAAAGTGGAGGAGAGCCCCCATCAAAACCACTCTTATGGTTTAATTGTGCAATTGACTTGTTATGCGTCAAAATGATATCGTTTTGGTACAACATATTGTCCGAATAATATTTTGTGAGCGGCTCTTCTGCTGTCGTATTTGGACTGTCTGTTTCAACAATTAACAATAAACTATTTTAATAAGAATATTAATTTTTAAAAGTACTTTTAAAGATTGAGATTGCAACAGTTCTATATAATTCAATTAATTTAGAGGGGGATCGGAAGCAAATTCCTTTTAGTATCACAACATATATTGTGCATTATTCCTATCAGTAAACCGTACTGTTCAGCCAATAGGACCAGTCTTATCACCATAACGACTCTAAAAAGGTCCCCAATAATATTTCATTATTAATTTTACAGTTTTATATTTTTTTTCCTGATTTTTTAATCATGTTTGGCGCCAAAATTTTAAATTAATCATTCATCATAACGACAAACAGTTTCTGAAAATAAGAAATAAAAAATATTTTCGAATTCAATTTATTTAGACTTAAAAGCAACACACACTCAAGTGAATCTCATCCATCAAATTTTAATTTAAAAATATTTTCAAAAAAAATATAAAATCCAAAGAATTTCTATTTCTTTTTAATTAATGAGTTCCCCACAGACTCCCTAAATTCGCGTTCCATAATATATTTGTGCATAATAGGAGTCCATCATGATTACTATCTAAATAACTCATCTTATAAAATTTGTAAGGAACTTTTTCTATACCAAAAATTAGCTTAATCAAACTCCAATAACTAATGATTGAGAAAGATTTTTCTTATAATTTAATCTTTAAATTATACTAATTGTTCATTTTTTAAAACCACGTTGTCTAACCATCTGACTATCAATATTCGATTAGCCAAATTTTTTGAACGAACAAAATATTCAAAAAAACTCAATAAGATAAACAATTCAACTTAGAGCATCCCCATCAGCCTCCCCAAACACCTTTTTTCCCTAATTTGAGGAGTAAATTCTATTAATAATGCTCACATCAGCCTCTCTATTCATCCTCCCTATTTTTCAAAATGAATAGTGACTCCCTAATTTTAGGGTGTCACTATTCACTCCTAACATTTTATTTTTATTTTTTTCTCCTCCCTTATAAAATTTGAATTAAATATAAAAGGAAAAAAATATTTTAATAAAATAAGGATAGAATAGAGAGTCTGATGCAGGAGACATTACAAAATATGACTCCCTAAAATAGAAAAGTGAGATTTTTTCTCTAATTTGGAGAAAAAAATAAAAAAGCTGGTACGGATGCTCTTACGATGATAATATCTCAAAGAATCTCATCGACATGCATTACAATCTCGTAATGTGTTGGTGAGAGACTCGAGTCTCGTCCTAGTGTTCAAATAAAGGAGAAATCATTTAGTGATCCAAGCAGCTTTGCTGCAATACATTTTTATTTTATTTAACTTAGGTTTACATATTTATTTATAAATTTCGCATAAATATGTGATGTTAAAGAATTTTAAAGTAACACTGAATAATCTTTCGATTTGGGACTGTGGAGTTTGGCTCCACCATTGATTTTCTTCCAGCTGTGCGAGGACGATTTTATTTTTTCCAAGAGGAATTTGGGCCCACTTATCAAATACTCTGAACTCAAATGATAATGTTTGTCTCGAAATTATAGCATAGCTAACGTTACTTTTCCATTAATGTTGTGTAACTACCAGAATGAAAGTGAGAGTTTGTACCCTCTCTCGTATGAGATATGACCTTTATTACCACACCTATTAATTTTACCATACTAATTTTTAGAGTCTGAAAAATTCACTCTCGAACTTCCCCCCTGAATTCCGATTGCAAAACACTCAGACACTAAGTTAATGTCGATCGGAATTTGATTTCCGACGGACACTCCAATACTTAAGTTAGTTTTCCAACAAGGAGAGATATCAAACCAATTTAAGAGCTTTAGTGAAGTGAATGCGTGTACTTGAAATTAGAATACTCTTGAAGTATTTATAGAGAGATTCCTAACAGCCTACTTGAGACATCGGTCGAGGATATCGTGTCGGGGCCACAAATCGCGATGACTCTACCACCTGTTCCACATCCATGCTGATCGAACGGACATGTTCGCTTGCTTTGTAACCCTTTCTCCCCCACGTTTTTCCAAACAATTGCTCGTATTGTGAGGAGTACATCTGCACGTGATTGTGAAGAGCCCTTGGCAGCACGACCAGAGATTGTGACGAGTCCTTGGGCCTGACCTGACCTGACCTAACTAAACCCAATGCAAACAGGTCGAGCGTAATCATGGATTGAAGGATTATTGTATTTCATATCCGACCTACCACAGAGTTATGTCCCCTTGCTTATTTATTGCTTTCACCTTTACAATCTTTCCCATAGAGAAGCATTAAACCTGCTTACACCTCGTACTGAAAATAAGTGCCCCTCCGGTACTCGGTATCTAATTTCGACTGTATCTTGCAGTGAAATTTAATTCGGTCATTATATCATACCTAAATCTTGAAAGGTGAATTTTTTTTGTTTACTTGATCAAATGACGGGAAATGAATTGGAATATCGGTACAAGTACACGAAAAAATAAACATAGGGAATTTGAGCACAAATTGGTTAACCCTCATATTAAAAACTACAGTATAATATAAAAAATAAACATGAAGATGATAGCGAATCAATTAGATAATTTTGTTCAAAAACGGGATATTGATAACGGGTCTTAAAACAACAATATTTACAAACACCAAAACCTTCTTTAGTTACGCAATTCATTTCGCACGCAACTGCAAGCATTTGTTTCTATTTTGTGATTAATTGAGGAATTCACCCATGATATCGAAAATCGATGCCCAGTAGAGCCAAACCCATTTAAGGGATAAAATAGTAGCCCTCTCAAGGTTTACCATCGCTATGAGTATTTGTACCGCGCATCTCCTGCTAGTCATTAACAACTGCGTGATCCCACGGGCCAATTCCTACCCAGAAGACTAGTCTATTAGGTGTAATTACGTTGCCCCTTGTATGTCCAAAACTTTGTCAATGCTCATTCGATGACATAGAGAGAGAGAGAGACCATGACATTCTCCGCTACCCAAACATACAATGCCCTGGTCACCGCTGGGTCACCCCGCCTATGCATCCATCCTACTCAGGGGGACCTTTATGATTTTGGGAGCTTGGTTTGACCTCAAAGAAGGGACCTGGTACCACTTGTCACAAGCGAGAACAAAAATACGCATACTCTTAACGGGTAAGAACGAGAAAGAGAGTACAGACGTAACCAACACAAAATCAGTCAAATGACTTTCCTCTGACTCGAACCTACAGCCTAGAACCAACTAAAAAAACAACCTTATTAGGTAGATAGCCTTGGACCTAACATGCCCCAGACCTCGGAACGCCAATATGAGATTTTGACACCGCGACATCACTGTACCGAAAATCAACACCAAATAAAAGGAAAGGAAGTTCTTTTCTAGTTTCTCATGATGTCCCATTGTCGGCCAATGATTCACCGTTTTGACTAATCAAAGCATGTGAATTACTCCACCCCCAACTGGAGGATAAACAACAGTACATGGAAAGCTGGTCTCTTTTGACTCACTCAAATGAGGCCCTCAAGGACCTCAACCACTACGAGTGACCCACGTTCTTGGGCTTTACCAAAATTTGGTTGTCCCCACCTGATGTGACCCATGTTTCTGGTCATTACATCAAATGGTCACCATCAGATTAGAATGCAATTACTCATTTTTCCCTTTGGAGGAACACCGTGGAGGACCGCTCACTGCACCATCACCACCACCACCACAACAGTGGTTTGGGCCTATGTTACATGAATCACCCAAAATGTATCAAGTATTCATGCCGACACACAGATAAGAATATGAAATCCGTATAAGAAATGTTTAGTTGGGCAATAACTGTAGCACGTTCTTTCTAATTTAATGTTTCCATGAGTTATGCATAAAACTCTTATAATGTGCATGAAAGAGTCTAAGACAACTAGTAAACATTAGTTAAGTTAGCAAATAAAAAGTATTTATTGAAGACTTTAAATATACTGGTGTGTCCCCATACCTTTGAAACAAAAATTACATAAATCCGACACCTAGACACGTACCCGCACCTGACATTTGTACCCAAATCCATATAAAGTAGGCTTGGGCATTTGATTTGAATTTCAGAACCCCATGGTTCAACATGAACACAGCTATGATGCATGTTGGCTGGCACTCTTGATATTAGTTGACAAAATAAAGCACAAATAAATATGAACATGGCACTGTAATAATCCCTATGTGACATTATATATATATACACACACACACACATATATACATACATAGAGAGAGAGAGAGAGAGCACCACGAGTATCATGATAACTAGAGCAAAAAACCAACACAAAGAGATGCAAGTCAATACATTAAAGTTTCATAGCAATCATATTCTTTGTGCACAGGAAAAAAATAAACGTGAGTAAGTCAACTAATATCTACTACATTGACAAAAGGTAGCCCAACATTGTATGTGGGTCACTCAAGCAAGGGTTATGGCCAGGCTCATGGTTTGAAGATAATAGTCTCACGACCATTTAATAAGGCTTCATCATGATTGGAATTAAGCATCAAGATTGGTACCTTAAAGTGACATAAACTGCTTCACCGTTTAAAATGTTCTTTAATGAATCTCCCTGCATGAGATGGGTACTTGTGCTGAATGTATGATCGAAGACACTTCTGGTAAGAGAAGTCTATCCATCCACCATCTTTTCTTACGACAAACAAACACCTTGAGCGTCTAAATTGAGGATGCCGATCAACCTTCACAAAACACAAATTTAGGAGACCTTGAGTCCAACTAAGGATACGGCATCCATAACAATAAATCTTCCGGTAAAAAGTGCTGAAGTTGTATGAATGATCGCTAATAAAATAGTTATTCTTAACTAAGGAATACCATATGCAGAATTGCTTGCCCTACCAAAGGGAGAAGAGAAGAAAGACAAAACAAGGGAGAACTCCTATTATCACAAGGCAAAGGTTGACATAGCGCTAATTCATTCAATCATGCCAAAGAATGTGGGAACCAGGGGTGATATTAAAACCGGGAAAACCAAACCAACCAGAAAAACCAGCTGGAAATATGGGCTTTGTACAGTTTTGAACCGTCTCAGATATGCAACTAATTCTAACTTCTAATCCTAGCCATCTGTACAATACATTACTACGCTCCTCTCACTGCTCCATGTGAACCATCAGATGTTAAATTCGGTCAAAACCCTAAATCATATATGCCACTCTCCAGGCCTCTCTCACACCATCTTCTTTCCACATCTCTCCATATGGTGGCGGCACAACCCTCTCTAGGTTGGTGACTCCCTCTCTATCTACCTCGGCAATTGCACACAATGATGTAAAGACTTTGTGAGGATCTAAACCAAGATCTGTCGTGGAATATTTGTGGGATCAAGGATTTTGGACTTCATCAAAGCTCTTTGCCAAATATCCCGAATTTCATTCCAAAGATCTTGGTTATATTTCAGCTATTTATACATTCATTTGTGTTATAATTCAAGTATTCAATTGTTTTCCTCTTCGAGAGATTTGAGTTTTGATGTTTGTTCCACAAGTTTTCCACTGTATAGATCTGGAATCTATGTTTAATGGAGAACAAGTCCAATTTTTGTTGTTCTCACTACTCCCCAAACCAACTAAACCTTTTATGCTGAACCACACTGATATACTGTGGTCCGGATCAGTGTGCACTCTGTAGGGTCCGTAACGGTGGGAGCTTTATCGAGTGATTTTCCTGTAAAACCGGCGGCCCCAAACCGAATCGATTTCACCCCTGGTGGGAACTGCATCCAACCACATTGATTGAGGACAAGAAGAAAACAACATGATGGTGAGCTTCAAAGATTAATTGGCAAACGTATTTCACCAAAGACATGGTGCTAGATAAATAAAAACGGTAACAAGGAGTCGAGGATTGGGTACTCCTAATAGTTGGGAAAAGCTATACATGGCAATCAGCCGTTTTGATCTTTCACATAGTTTTGGACTTGCTCCTGCAATAAATAAACATGCATACAGAATTGCTGCATAGATGTTCAAAGTGAAGCACTTTCAAGTTAATTTCAGCAGGTAAATGTTCTGTTTTTGGACAACCATAATGAAACATGAGAAAAAGGAAAAGAAAATTTTCAGCAGCTTAAAACAATTACATTAGAGCATCAACACACTATGCAGAAGGGTAACTCACCATAATGGAATCAAGCCCACATCCAATTTTATCGTTCGAGTGCGGATGATAAGCAAGAAGCTTTTCTACCACAGCTCTCTCATCTTCAGCTGTGAGGCGCTCCCCATCCATATACCTAAAAACTAAATCAGTCAGACTCAGGAGCACTTAAACAGTCCCATTGGATAGGAGACATAAAAGAATCATTCTAAAAATAGTAGCTTTAGCACTAAACTGGTGACAATATCACATAGAACACATTAGAGATAGATTACCTGTACACTACTATAAATTAGACATATACAGCCAGGGAAAAAACATAACTCCAAGCAGGCCATATCTAAATAAACATGAAACTGAATCACTATTTAAGCAGGACCTTTAGACAACCAAAATTTCTTGGCTAATATGCCTTTCTCAGTTAATTTGTTTGCAAATTTCTTATGCACCATCCTGACAAACATTATAAACAATTTTACTAATTTATCAAAAGATGACATTCAGATATTAGGTGTGTGGGACGTTGAAATGTCGATACTCTTTTACCGTAACAATCCGTTACACAAGTATGTAACGTGCAATCTTATTGCAGACTACAGTCCCATGACGTCATTAAGTAGGCCTATTGACCATTCTACAGGTAGCTGCTGGTTAAAATCTGGACAAAGAATAAATTCAGGTTCCATAATAGATGAAGTTGTCTCAGAGTGTCAAATCTATCAGACCCATGAATTCTTCCAACTGTGAAGACGAACCAAAGAAATGCAGAAAACCACCAACTTAAGTTCCTAGTATCACGGAAGGCTTCTGGGCATTCAACACCTGACCTGTACCTGTGGGATGTTGGAGGTGACATGGTGACCGAACCGGCAAGAGTGTGCGTCGTTAGGGCGCCGGCCCGAGTCAGTGGTTTAATTTCTTAAAACGGGACTTTTCTCAAGATATTTAAAAACGAGTATAATGAATAGTCCAGAGTATCGATCCACAGGGAAAAGAACGTTGGATTCAAGGATTTCGCAAATTGGTTTTTTCGACGTTTCAGACGTCAACCTCAAAATTTGATTGGTGATTTGGTTAACAATTATACTACTAAATGAGGGGAAAAACTAGATTAAGGAGTGGGGTTAAGTCCTAAAGTTTGGTCTATTCAATATTCCCGTCGATCTATTTCTTCTTCTTCTAACTCAATCTAGCCCCCGGTCTCGGGTTTTAGATCGGAAAATACTTCGATGAAAATCAAGATTTAAATTCATAAAATGGTTTTGACGGATCTTTCGAGTTCAAGGAAATGGGATCAAAAGATGAAGGACATCGATCCAAGTATTAGATATACCAACTCTAAGGATGGCTATAACTAAGCAAGGACTTAACTCTTCATTTTTGTTTCAATAGGAAGAACTTAGAAAGATCCATCAATGGACATTAATACATATGGAGAAGATATAGACCAACATGGTTTTGAACTAAACCTCACATTTAGACTTAACCCTCACTAATTTAGCTACTCATATTTACCATGAACATGATAGAAGTAAGAGAAAACATGATAAAACAAACTTATCTAAGGACAATAAGAAGGATCTAATCAAAACTATACTAGAAAACTCTAAGAGAATCAGATTTTAAGGTAAGAAATGCAATACTAATGGAAATATAGAAGTAAAACTTACCAATACTTAAGTGATTCCAAGAGAATACAAGGATCTTCAAGAATAAAACACTAAAGATTAACAAACTTACTCCAAAACTTGAAGAGAAAACATGAAGAACAAATATTCTAAGGCAAAAAGGAGGCAAGAGCTCTCAAAATCTGATGAATTCTATGTGTAATTGTATTGTGTGTGTGACCCCCCCTTTGCCAAAGAAGTAATAACCTACAAAATATCCTAATTAAACTAGGTGAAAGTACCATTCTACCCCTTCAATGGCATAATAAGAAGCTTCTTATTCCATTCTCTAGGCTAAAAGTTCCCTTGTCCCCTGATTTGGCACAAAATTTGATGTAAAGTGGTCCCCAAAGAATCAGCCGGAATTGGGTCTCTATCGATAAGAGGATCTCTCTATCGATAGAGAAGTCCTCTGGTATTCATTTATCAAGCCTTCTATCGATAGGAGTGAGTCTCTATCGATAGGGAAGTCTTCTGGTCTTCTTTGATTAAGCCTTCTATCGATAGGAGTGAGTCTCTATCGATAGGGAAGTCCTCTGGTCTTCTTTGATTAAGCTTTCTATCGATAGGAGTGAGCCTCTATCGATAGAGGCTCTTTTTTTCTGGTTCTTTTGCTAGGGTTCTATCGATAGGGAGAAACCTCTATCGATAGAGAGGGCTTCTGACTTCAATTTTCAGTTCTTCCTTGTCTCTTTGATCCGGACTTACTTTTACTCCTCCCGAGCCTTCGTTTGGTCCTCCATCAATATTGCCAATGGTCCAAGGCCTTAAGTCATGGTAGAACCTTTGGGCGTTCATTTAGCGCTCGAACACCTGAAAGGGTACAAAGACAACTATGCGTGCAACATTAACTAAATAAATACATTTGCCTACGCATAATTGCCAAATTGAGTATATTAAGCCACGTTATTATGCAATATAGTGCGCTCATCACATGGCCAGATTGTGTATTGCTGTATTGGGGAAGATAGCAGGCACTTGGCTAGTTGGAGAATGCGCGGTTAGGAGAGAGCCAGACACGCTTAGGAGAGAGAAAGTGGCATAGTTCCCAAGAGGGCAGAAAGCTAGAGGTCAGTTGTTGGGGTAGCGGGGGTGGGGTGGGTGCGCGTCGCTGAGTGTATTTGGGGGCTGGGACTCACCTTCAACAGCTTGAAGTTTTCATTGTCTTTTCAGATTGCGTAGTAATCATGGGATGACACTGGTAGTTGCAATATCCCACTATTGCGTCAGGAATGAAACATGCTCCAAGATAGTTGGGTATCTTTGTCAACAGCACTTCTGCCCCGAGACCAATCAAAGTGGAGCCGGTGCAACAATGTTGTCTACTTCTGTTTGAAACCAAGAACTTATTACCAGTGAAGCACCATTCAATTTGATTTTATGGATGGAAAACTTACTGAAAAAATATTTTTCTACTTAGGCAGTTGATATAAAATTATAGGGAAAACAGAAAGAGTAATTACACTTCACGCCCGGTGGATTGACACAAAAATACATATCCCCCATGTGGATCAAAACCGAACAAATACCCAAAAACGAGCACACCAAGCAATACAGATAGATAGACAGTTAGATCTAAAGTTTGTCAGGGGTGGTATCTAGCTTATGATCTTCTTCTACTAGTTCCAGTCCCTATAACACTTCCTCCTCGTTAGCTTGACCCGGATGCATCATGTTGTTCCAACTTCCAACCTAACGAACCGGGAACACCTTACTGCAAGAGGTGCTAGTTCGAGTCCAGCTCGTGACACCGCCTTGGTCTTTCAGATGTCTTGTGCAATTCCCAACAATCACCATCTGCTCTGACTACCAGTAAGAGACTTTAGCGAAATAATAACCCGGGATGAGAAGTCTAGAGGTGCACCTGGCGAATAGACTATTGTTATCATTTTATGAGAATAAAGTACGGTGTGGTCCATGTGGACCAACCCGAATAGGTATGCACAAACGTGTTGACCAAAGGGAAGAATCGAAATCTGAACAGGTTCCAGCGGCTTGCATGTCAGTATGGTATGGAGGGCTAGCCAGGTAACCAGACTATTCTTGTTATTTTTCCCGTAGCAATTTTGCTCAACTAACACGTGAATGATGCTCCTCTGCCTTGATCACCAGTATATCAACCTACAGTTGGTCCTTATACATGTCTTGGCTTCGGTATTGCTCTTACATAGTGGTCAACCTAAAAGAAGTAATTCTGTCATACTATATGCCTTCTCTGGTGCTTAGAAGGAAGATCAGGCAGCTCTGCAGATCACGACAATGGGGTTTCCTACTCTGCCTTTTCGCTTTTAGCTTTCAGTTCTTCTTGGTCTCTATATGGCAGTCTCTCGAGCTCGAGAAGCAGAATGAAGTGGCTCGACCAGACAATCCAGAAGGCATTGACCATTTGACTTCCTTTCAAGATGAAAGTATATGTTTTAACATTCTTATCATTCATCCCCTGTCCGTTTTTTATTTGAACACAACGGTGACGGCACAAGTCCCACTATTTCCCAATCATATTCAAGCTGTGTGCCCACACCAATGAAGTCAGTTGCAGGGTCTCGACCGAGGACACCGCCTGATTTGTCTTTCCACAGATTCAAGAAGGAAGGGCGAAGAAGCAGAAGACTACCAACTTCTTGCGGTCATAAGGGAGGTCCAAGAGTCGGTATAACCCTCTAAGGTAGGCGTGAGCTCGAAACTCCCAAAACGAAAACATGCCCTTTTTGCTTTTGATTTGGAAGACGGATAGTATGTTTGGTTCAAAAGGCAATTTTTTCAATGGAAAGCACATGAAATAAAAATACAAGATAATTATGCATCGGGGTCCTGAGATTGGTCGAGAGCACTTAGTTAAAGATGTGAGATTTCACATGTTTATGGATTGAACGAGATTGAAGCTGTGTGTGAAAATGGTGGAATTTGCCAGTATCTTGAGAATAAGAATGTACGTAGTGTAACCATTCCCCCAAACAAAAGTAGTTCTTCTCCTCTGGGCTTTAATTTTCTTTTTTTGAGCTAGCTGTTCTCCTGAGGTATGAGATTCCATTAGCGAAAAAATCGAATCTTCTGGATTATTGCTAACCCGCGCAAGATGCCTTGAGTGAAACCTCTGGTAAACATAACATCCACTCTTACCATTTTACAATTCAAACAAAAAATCTTGCAGATTTATTCAACATTTCAATCCTATACATTTCAAATGCTCCAGGGTATCTGCCCAGTTGTGGCAGTAGCCAGTAGGCATTCTCCATCATGCCCCTTGCCCTAAACAAAAAATTCCGTAATTGGAATGACTCGCTCATCTTCGCAATCACGTAGCCTTGGTCCATGCCTTGATATACAAATTCATCGTTGATAGCCTGCCTCCCAAATTGAAGAAGAGTTCTCTACTCCTAAGTACAGGCAATAAGTAAACTTGGAATGCATAGGTTTCGCCCAATTACGTACATACCAACAAAAATTGATTCATTCATACGCATATCTTTGCAAATATGTTCTGTAACTTAACAGATAATTACCCTACCTAAGGAAAATATATGTACGTAAACTTTCTCCAAACAGCTACTGATAATTGTAAAAGATAGCCAAATGAGATAGTGAACCTGTCGGAGTGTAGAATTTCTTTGGTGAGGAGAGTGATGGGTTCAATGTCTCTCAGAATCTCATCTTCCTTGTCTTTCCACTTCCGGAAGTCAAGATCATCCAATCTAGGGTATTTCGGAGGATCTTTCACGCTCAAAGCCGCGGTGCTCTGGCTCGAGCAGGATGTGTTCTCATCCGGAGGTGTCGACTCAGCGGGCGCGGACTGCGGTCGACGCGTCACTATGCCGACGGCGAAGCGGTGGTGTTGGTGGAGACGGAGACGGAGGAGTGGAACCCCTCTGAGAAAAAGCGGAGCTGCCATATTCTGTTTGGGTATGTGGCGCGAGCGTGTTTCTCCCCCCGGTGGGAAGACTCTGTTTTGCTGGCGTGACACGACGGTTTAATGGGAATACGAGGGTGTGAAAGTGGAATTTGAAAGAAGATAATTGACTCGAATAATTTTATCGTTTTGTTTTCATAATTAATTTATTTTTTATATAATAGTAATTGCTGTTAAAATTTATTTTTTATTAATAAAATTAAAATTTAAAAATTATTAATAGTAGTAATCATTTTTCTAACTTAATTTCAAAATTTTATTCACATTAATTAGTGTTCCTTTTTTATATTGAAATAAATATTTAATTTATGTATACTCCCTCACTCAACTTTCATTTGGACCTCTGTCAGCTTACAAAATTTATATTTTTATTAAGTCCAAAAAAAACACCTTTTTAAAATTCTAGATGAAAAAAATCAAAGAATATTTTTAACCTTGCATGTAAATTTGACAATGTCAAATTTTCTGAATGATGTACAATTTGAAATTTAACATTTTTAAAAATGTACATTCATCAATGGTAACTTTATTAATCTAAAATTATTGACTTTTAAACTTTTTATTATCCTTCAATTTAGGTTCAAAACATAGTGGGTTCTATTCAATAAAGTAATTAAAAAAATTGGTACGTTAATTTTTCACATGCTAAGTTTGACACAAGAAGAAAGGTATCAAATATCGCCTAATAAGTATTTGCAGCTTTGGTTGAAGTTGCTCAAAATTTCAATTTATTTATTTGGTATATCATTTTAAATTTGACAATGCTCTAGTCTCTAAGGTGATTTGCACAAAGAATTTGCCTGCCAAAATCAAAGAATATGTCATATTTGTTGTATCCAACAGTATAGGAATCTTTACTTGGGTTGCAGTTTGTTTATAATAGCCCATCACAATTTGTATCTATGTAATAAAACTCGTCAGCTTTTTTAAATATATACTTACAAATTACTCCAATTTTAAATGGTTGGAATTGAGTGAAAAAAGATTTGTTCTAACGATCAAGATGATTTACCTTCTATTCTGTTGAAAAACATCATATCACACTTTCCTCTCCCTCTCACCTCGTCAGCGTCTTCCACCTCTCTAAAAACAACCCCAGCAACATCTAGCTAAATTAGCTACTTAAAGTTTTGAAATGTTAGTTTAGCTAGTTCTATTTCAATCACAACTCGAATAATCCTCTTTAATTTAACTATCACTCTATTAAAATATTATTACTTTCTTTTCTCTTTCTTTTTTTTCACTTTTGAGCACAACCCGACAATCATCCTATCACTTTTGAGCATTCAAGGGTCACATTTCCAACGGTATAAAATTACTTGTCCTGCCCCAACAGTCACATTCCAAACAATTGCCTATAAATATGAAGTTTCGTTCCCTTTATTATTCTTCATCTCGACTGACATTATTACTAAATGAACAATCTAACCAAAAAGACTACCATTCAAGCCTTCAAAAGGCTAGTTTCATCATAGAGAAGTTAAAGCTAGCCTAATCAATACAATTTTAAAAAGCAGCCAAAGGCAAAGGCAAACAAGAAACAGAACTCAATGGAACATACTATATGAGAAAACAAGTTGTATTTATCCATGAAAATGAAAATTTTGTAGGACTCATATGAAGAATTAGAGATGTTTCATACCAAGAAGTGGGAAATGGCCTGCACGATCTACTAATGTTAGTCTATTAATGTTGACTTGCTAATGCTAGATGAATTGGATGCCACTGATAAGTTGAAGTTGCAATGCCAGTGGTTATTGGTGTGCCTGGGAGAGTGCTGCTTGAGGCTTGGTAGATGGCCTGCTCTAGAGGGATGGATTGCACTCATGTCTCAAGTAGAGGAAACATACTTTTTGCATAGGATCAATCCAACACCTTTCGACAATGGTTACTATTTTGGGAGTTTATTGGGCTACATCTTTTTTCTGGTTTTATGATACATCTGGTGCTTTTCTGATCCCTTTTGATTGGCCCCTTGTTAACCAATTGGTTTACATTGTATTACTCTTCTATTCTCATATATATAATTTTTTTTTTTGCCGATAAAAAAGAAATTATGGTGGAGTAACTAGTAAGAGACTCATATAATAAGGCTCTATTTGCCTTAACTAGATTATTTGGATTGTCTGGATTATTCGGGAAATAATCTAGCCTCATTTGGCCTAAATTATTTACCCAAATAATCTGGATTAATCTAGCTCCAAACACAACATAACTTCTATATCCACAAATAATTTAGTCCAAACACTTTGAGCTAGATTATTCCGTCCGGCACCCAACATAATCCAACAATCCAATAATCTCATAATCTAGTTACGCCAAATGGACCCTAACTATATATACATATTGGAAAAGTATTCCCCAATATGACAAATTTTCTACAGTTGGTACAAATAAATTGATGTTTCTATAGCTGCCAAGTTCTTTTTTAATAACTATACAAAACAAAGTCATCTTTGAAATACCGAATCCTATTACAAAATGATTGGGCACACATTTTCTTTATCTATTTTCTCTCCTAGTTACCACACCTTTTGATTTATTTCCCCACTCAACTAACAATTTTATCAAACATGTGGTGGGCATTTTGTCCAACTATTTTTCCCTTGAACATGATAAATACGTTTAGAGCATTAAATCACATTTATTCAAGCAAAGAAGTTGAAGAAGAGAAGTAAGAACCAGCAAATGATTGTTCCTTTACCATTTCAACTCCTAAAACTTTTAATCATGAATTCTTTATACCTAATTTCTCCATCAAAATCACAAACAAAAGTAGGAAGAGGGGAGGAAATTGAGCGGGAATAAGGGAAAAATAACAAAATATAGTATCGCTCATGAACAATGTCTTGGAAGATGAAGCGAGGTACTGTAGCAAAAATATTTTAGCGACCTTGTTGAGACTGTCGGAAGGTCACTTTCTTGATTCTTGCTAGCTAAAATAGCTAAAAGGCTAATTTAGATAGCTTATTGTAGATGCTCTAAAAGCATCTCCAACAAAAGGGCAAAAAAAAAGTACACTTTTCAATTTGCCTATTTATTTTTTTACCTATACATTCTAAAACAACTCTATTTTTTGTATTCAACGAAATTAATTTAATTAATTTTTAATAAAAATGATTATTGAACATGTACTATCTACATACGATGACTAAAAAATGATGTGTTATTTTTCAAATGGCTATAGTCGAATGGGTGAGTTCGGTCTAATATTTTTATTGAATTGTTTTTTGTCTTTATTTAAATTACTTTTCCATTTGTTAATTTTGTGTAAAGTTTTTGAAGATTATTAATTCTTCTCAACAAAAATATTTTAAAAAATAAAAAAATATGAGCTAAACTTTACAAATTTTCAAAAACGACAAAAATAATTTAAAAGCATCTGTCAGTTTTGAATTATTTATCACTAATTAATAGTTTTTCTTTAGTTTTGCTCTTAATTTTTTACCATTTACATTTCTTCCATTAAAGACGAATTAATAATTAAAAATCGCATGGAGGCAGAAGCTAGAGAATAGTTACTGGCCTTGAGAGTTGGAACAAAAAATAAAAATGAAGAGAATAGCATATAGTAGCTAGACAATCTCGCTATCCTACATAATTTTATGTGTGGGTCTAAGTGGATTAATGTGTTTACTTTCATATGGAGATTAAAATTATTATGTATGTGGTTGAGTGAAACTATTTATATTTAAATTGAAAATCAAATTCAAAGTAGACTCCAAAAATTGATTGAAAAAGATGAATATAGTGTTAATCCCACGTAGGAAAAATATAAAATTTCATATTGTATATAAGACTTGGATTTTGTTAAGAGTTTGGGCCCCCAGAGAGTACCCAATTTTGTGAATTGGGAGGACCTAAGTAATGTGAGCTTTAACCCAAATTACCACATGTGCGTGCATTCGTTGCCTCATCCATTCAGTTGTCCCGTGTTCGGGTTCGAGTTCATTTAGATGAATTAAATAATCTTTTAAAAAGAAATCTATTTAATTATATTAATTTTTTAATTAACTAAATTTATTTAAAAGATTTTTGAACCCAAACCGAAGCAATTCGAAGTAGGTTTTGACTCACTTCGAAATAGTTTTGACTTGTTCGTGTTGGGAGATGAAGAATATTGAAGCAGAAAAAATAGAATTTGGAATCACCGTTCGAACGCCCACGACAAATTTTGGCTATTGTTTTTTTCGCCCGGACGGTGGTGAAGTCCTCTCGGACGCCTGCCACCTCGATGTGCACATTTTGTAGACTCTTTCCTAATTCTTCTTTAATTAGAATTAAGGCTATTGGTTTATAAATAGGTTTAGAAGTATTTCTAACTATAATATTGCTAATGCTTTGAGAGAGAAGCAAGAAAAAATACACATCTCAGAGATATTATGAAAAGACTTGTATTCATTGATTTTATTCGTAGTGGACTAGTGTAACTCCTATGGTTTTTTGCGTTGAGATTTTCAATGTATATTTTGTGTCTTGGCTTTTTTTTCGTTTCTATTTCTATTATGCACGTGTGATTGTTTTATTTTTTGTTTGGCGATCCATTGTTCCCAAGATTCAAAAAGAGCGTTATAGGATTGAACGCTGTTCGTTCGATTTTCTAATAATTAGTATCAGAGCCGCAGTTACGGTAGATTTTGTTCAACAGATTAGGGTTTAATCCTGTTTGGACAACCTAGGATTTTAATGGGAGCTATGGGTTCTGAAGAAGGCAAACAAAAAATCAAAATGTTTGACGGGTCAAATTTTGCGTACTGATAGACACAGATAGAGGACTATTTGTATCAAATATCTTTATCAGATGTTGCTGGGTAATTAAGGAAAAAGGAAAGAAAAAGACAGAAGAGTCCGATGAAGATTGAAACGTTCTTTATAGAAAAACGTTAGGGGTTATTCGTCTGTCCCTATCAAAGGCAGTCACCCACAACATATTGAAGGAAAAAAATGACGAATGATCTAATGGAAGCATTAAAAAAGATGTACGAGTAACCGTCTACTACAAATAAGGTACATTTTATGAAAAAAAAATTCAACTTGTATATGGCAGAAAGGGTTTTCTTTATGTCACATCTCTATGCGTTCAATAGGATTGTTGATCAACTTACCTTTGTCGAAATTATGTTTAACGATGAGATTCAAGCTTTTTTGACTATATCTCAATTGCCAGAGAGCTGGCAAGGTATGGTTACTGCAGTTAGTGATTCGGCTGGAAAAAAAAGTTAAAACTGAGTGAGGTTATGAGTTTAATTTTGACTGAGGAGGTCAGAAGGCATTCTATTGAAAGTCCAAGTTCAAGTTCAGGTTTAGACACAAAGGATTCAACCCTAAATTTTGGACAACAGAAGGGCATAAATCAGAATAAGGGTAGACAAGTGAGGGATAAGGCAAGAACACGCGAGAGACACATTGTACCCACGTATCCAACATAGACAGAGCAACCTACTACGAGTTTCTATGCGTTATCGAAAAATCAAGCAACCCCTCGGACGTTATGGATGGCTACCTCAATGATATTGGTCATATCAGTATGTTTTCTATCCTTTCTCGGGTGCATAATGCTTTCTGTGTGTTTTTTTTTTTTTTAATTTAATTGCACAAGAAAGTGCTTTGAATGGTTAACATATTTTGTAGATTTTGGACTACAAGCCCTCCAATTAAAAATCCCTTTGATGGTTATTCATAATTTGTGGCCGGGACATTGATACAAACGGCGATAGTGATACTAATCTTCATACCGCCTTCCATTTTACTATTGATTGCCATTTTTATTTGGTCACTTTGGATATGGTTAATTTTTTTTATATGCCTAATTTTCTATAATTATGGTGTGGTTTGAGCCAATTTATCCAGAATTTTTTTTTATTGGTGGTTAGTTTATGGAATACTATGTACGCGAACTAATATTATTAGATTTATCATATTTTCATTTATCGTAATTAATTCGGATTAGTATACAAATCTATGTTTTTTATACGCCTATGTTTTTCTATAATGATGGTGTGGTCTGAGCCAATTTATCCATAGTTTTTTTTTTTTATTATTGGTGGTTGGTTTATTACTTAGTTTCAAATATTTTCCATTTGACGAATGCTATCTACGCGAACTAGTATTATTAGATTTATCATATTTTCATTCACCGTAATTAATTCGGATTAGATTATCCATACTTTGCTATTCTTTAGCTTATATGAGTTTCGTATTGAAGTTCACATGCAGTTTTTAACCATAATTATCTTTCTATTCCAATTGTGGCTATAATTCATTCCTATTTTTATATTTCTCGTTATTAATTGTAGTCAATTTTTATTTAGCTAACACAGACTCGTTTCTTTACATACCTCGAGATACTCTTTTGGGTATCAAATTTTATCCCACTCGAAGACATCGATAATGTATGTATTTGTTTTTTTATGCGTTAATTAAGTTAAACTGCTCAACTAGAAATGTTACATGCTACACTTTTGTAAGAAAAATTACAAGAATTTACAAAATCATGTGGAGTTTATTTTATTTGACTTAAAATTATAAAGTGAATTTCGTGACGATGATTGATTTTTAAAGATCTAATCAGCAGTATAATAGTTTGCTTAACTTAGTATGAGTTATTTAAAATATTTACAAAGTGTCTTCCTTCTGCTCCCTATGAACATCCTTGCTGACTGAGACCAGGCTAAGTAGTTTCTTCCATCCAACTTCACAATAGTGATCATCAAACTGGGGTGGTCACTCTGGCTGCTTCCCATAGGTGTGATCGGTTTCTAGGTTGACCCGGTTATGTTACTTGACTTCTTGTAAGATTTTTTAATTCCGCTAGTTTCATACATTTTGTAGCTTTCAGTAAATTGCAGTGTTCAAATTCGTCACTCTTAATTTGATAGCTGTTGTCAAGAAAATTGATGTGTGAACTAAACATTTGAATAGTTTAGGAGATAAAACTAAAAGTAACATAGTTTGTGGAGTTAGGTATCGAGTGATAGCAACAAAGTTGTTCGGGTACGGATTTGAGTCACCATCTCTACTTTTGATTCTCAAATTTAGGCCCTATTTGGCCTCTAGTATTTATTTATTTCAAATTTTTGTCTTTATTCATTTTTTTTTTGCATTTATTGTTTAAATCTCAATGTTTTGTAATTTATTAGTCCGTCTTGATGAAATAAATCTAATGAGTATAAAATATGTCCATAAGTTAAAAAAAAAGTCACTAAAGACGACGAATAAGTACAAAAAACTCTGTTTTTTTATTTATTTTTGTCTTTTCTGAACTTTTTTCAAATTTAGCCGATGATTGATAATTTTTCTGAAAGCTCTTGTCGAGATGAACCAATAAATCAAAAAAAATTGATGAAAAACAAAAAATTTACAAAAAAATTTCAAATAAGGACGAAAAAAATTTCAATAAATAAACCAATAAAAACCACAGTCCAAATGGACCCTTAATATTCGCCTTTGTACTCACTCCGCCATAATTTCATGACCAAGAAATCTATTTTTTTTATTCTTAGTCGAATAATGACAAAAGAAAATTCAAAACCTATCGTTTAAGAGATAAGATAAAAATAAATATATGTAACGTATACTTTCATATATTAATAAAGTAGACAAAGATCTGGACATGGATCAAAATGGAGGTACGTGGACCTACTTTTGATCCGGTCTTAGAATTATTTTATTTTATTTTTGCCTCTATAAATCCTATCTGATTTTCGATTTTCTTTTTTTTTTTGAAACTCCAAATCAAATAGAACAAGTAATGGAGCGGAGCTGCTCGCACCTCTATAGAACTAGCATAGCTCGTTTACGAACGACCACGCTAACGAGGCTTGGAATGATATAGGGTTCCGGACTCTAATTGCTGTGTTAGATCGATTCTTCTTCTTCTTTTTTCAATGATGAAATAAAATCCAAACTTAAAATTTGATACTAAAATCTTCCTGAGTAAAAAATTTAGCTGCTGAATTAGTCTCCGTAATTTGCATGTAAAAAGTTTTCTGTCAATTTCTTTAGGAATAACATTATTCAAAGCAGTTTAATAACTCAGTAAATTTCACTAAGTAAACAAAGATTGTCAATAACTATATATGTATGGAAACTGTAAATTGATCGAGACAGATTGACCAAGAAATCGAAGAAATAGAAAAAATAACAATTGGAACTAAAAATAGAAAATGATCAAAACATTTAATCCCAGGTTCAATTAGCCCAATCCTAACTCTAATTTTTATGGTGTTAAAAGATAGTAAGTACTTTGGGCCAAGGTACAAATCCAAACCGAGCTCACGAAACTCGAACCCATAATACCATCGTTTTGTGCGACAAATGGCAAATGGGCTAGTCTTTTCATCTTCGAAAAACTTGGGTACTTTCGAAGCATCCAAAATCTTAGATAAAATTTGGAGCTTATATACCATATATTCATTTTAATTTACCACAATTTCAACCTTGAGATCTTTGCACATAGTCCACTTTAAGAGACAATCTTTTATTCATTTCTTATTAAACCTTATCTCGTCGCTTATTAATTATTTCATTCTTTTTTATTTCTACAAATTTCAAATAAAATCTAAAAGATGGCGACCACTGTATTGTGATAGGGACAACACATTTGTGTATATTATATAACAATAATAATAATAAATGAAATGGTTTTTATTCAAGAGACAATCTTTTATTCATTTCTTAATAACTATGGATAAGATGTGAATAGTCAGTCGTTCATTGAAGTTGTGCACGCTAATACTTTTAAATTGTTTTCAACATCATTCTTTATTTATCCAAATAATATAGAAAACAATGGAGAAAATTTGCGAGCAAGCGAAGAATAAAAGTTGGAGAAAATAAATGAAGCGATTTTCCAAATTATTAGGGATCTCACATTAGCAACGCTTGTAAATACACTTCTAAAATTTCCCTCTAACCCACTATATGGCTGTGTTTGGACAATTCTTTTGATAATATTATTACTGTCTTTTTTTGGGTTTCGTTTTCGAATTTTCTCAAATTGAGGGTTTTGTTTTTCAATAAGTCAGTTGTGTTGAGGTACGGAATCGAACAAATAAAAAAGTGTGACTAAAAGCTCCAAAAAAATTTATTAAAGATGAATTTTAAAAAAAAAAAGTTTCTCACTACATAGTGTCTTTAAGGTCATTTCATATAGACTTTACTCAATTCTGATTTATATATTTTTGAATTTTTTGGTTTTTATCACCGAGATGAATAATTTATTCCAAAACGTTTTTGAAAAAACTAAATAAAAATTAATAAACATAAATAATATCCATTGTCTTTAAGAAAAAAAGTAAATTCCACTAACCTCCCCAGAGATTTATGACAACTACAGAAAGTTCTCTTGAAGTGTTAAAATTGCATTGACATCCCATTTTCTTTAGTTATTGGTTGCAAATTCCCCCTTGCCTTGGTCAGTATTTAGTTATCAGACAGTTTATGATGTCAGCAAAAAAAAACATTTAACTGCCCATTTTGCACCACTCCCTTCACAAATCTATTACCTTTTCAACTCATATTTTCTTTTCCCTTTTGTCTTTGTAAATTTTTATAATGTTTTTTTTCAAGTTGGTTTTACACATTTAAAAATAGAGATTCATGAGATACAACAGCTACCAATCAAATACTTTAACTATATTTTACATTTTCTTACTCATAGAATCTAGTACATATTTTAATGTAATTGGGCCTAACTGTAAGTTTTTTTTTTTTTTGTCACTAATCAAGTTATGAACATCTTCATTTTTTGTCGAGTGAGTATTTCAAAAATCTAACAAACTAACAAAAAATGGTTAAAAAAATCAAATTAAGAAGACAATAATAAAACATCTAGTATTTTTTTTTTGGTCATTTTTGCCTTTCCTGAACTTTTTATATATTTTTGTCAAAATAATGTTTTTCTGAATTCTCTCGAGATAAGTCTAAAAACTAAAAATATTTGACCTAAAATTTAAAAAAAAAACTAAAACATGAAGTAAAATACTCAAACGAGCCAAAAATAAATAAATTAATATACCTAAAGTATAATGGTCACCCAATAGGTTATCTATTGAAAAAATATATATGTAATAGATCGAACCCAGGAGGTTCTAGGCTTATGGTGTTTTTACGTTGTCGACCCAGTTTGATCCAACGATGGGCCAAATTGAGAGATCATTCAAGACTCGACCCTTTCTCGGCTTTCTTGGGCCAGCTCAACAACCATTAACATACCTTGGGCTTGACTAGTCTGCAAGCATGGCGTGCCACAAGTCCATTTGGATGCACAACTAGTATGTAGACCGACGGTTGATATATGGGGGATTCAGTTAAACAGTTCTCCAAAGACACATGCTCGGCCACTCCACTATGGACATGGTGCTCGACATTGGCCAAGCGGGACAAGACACCTCAACTTGGCCAGTTATTAGTCCGATAACGTGGCATTGTGGCAACCGTGATGCCCAGGAATGGAGCACGTGGTGTCACAATGGACTGGTTGGCCCACGCTGCGATATTCTCGAGTTTCATAGTGCTTGTTGATGAGTACATATTATTGCATATCTATTGACTCGTCATATCTATTTTGGCACGCGTGCGTGAGTTTTATTGCATATTATAATTAATATTGCATGTAAGGTATTTCTTGTTCTGTTGCAAGTTCATCACGTTAAAAGAGTATCTCGTGTAGTTAATATGATACCCGAGTGTTCTTCTCAAGTTTTGGAGTTCAGAAGCACGCCGTTAAATTTATTAAGGCTCGAAAAAGTGTTACGAATCGAAGGAATTCTGAGGCCAAGGTTGGAGTTGAAAAGAATAAATTGTAGAAAAGTTAACCGGATGGCCTATAAACATCTCAATCGGATGGTCTTGATGTGTGGAAAAAATTAAAAGATCCAAGGATTTATCTCAACCGGATGGTCCACAATCAAGCCAACCGGATGACCCTTCAATACACAAACCAAAGAAAAGTACTGCAGCCTAGTTCATCCAAATGATCCAAAACAGACCAACCTGTTAAGATGTAATTTCAGAAGGCAAAAATGAGATGCTGCAACCTATTTCATCCAGATGGCCCAAAACTGACCAACCTATTGACATGTGAATTAGACAAAATATTTTTGCTTACATCTTGAGGATATTTTGAGATTGTCTTAAGTCTCGTGCAAAAGCAACTTGGAGACCAAATGATGGCCTATTTTAGGGATGTTTTATGTCCCTTATCTTGGACTTTTTGGAGGGTAAAAACTGTTGGAAAAATGGTTTGGCAAAACATATTTTTAGCTAAGTTTAAGCTAAAATAAAAGTGAATTCCACATATCTTTATGTGTGAATCTAAGTGGCAATGTGTTTACATACACATGGAGCTTAAGATTGTATATTTGGTTGGACAAAACCATTTATATGTGAATTAAAAATTGAATTCAAAGTAGGCTCCAAAGATTGGTAAAGATTGGTAATTTTGGGTGAAAATGGTGTTAGTCCCACATAGGAAAAATGTGGAACATTCATGTGGTATATATAGTTTAAAATTGCTTAAGGGTTTGGGTCCCAAGGGCACCCCACTTTTGTGAATGGGGAAGGACTTAGGTAGCATGGGCTTTGGCCCAAACTACCACGCGCGCGCCGCCGCCGGCCGAGCCGGGGCCGGGGCCGGGGCCGGGTCATTTAGATAATATTCTTTTTGTTGGGAATTTATTTAATTAAATTAATTATTTAATTAATTAAATAAGAATTTTATTTAATTAGATCCGGTTAACCCGTTGGTCCGTTTCGTTTCCGACCCGCGTGGCCCAATGGCTTTTGACCGTTTGGCGGTTTCTGACCGTTATGCCCAACGGATGCGTCCCTTGGGCCGAACCAATACCACATAACCGAATCGATTTACCCAACCGAACCAGTGCACCTATTTGGCCGAACCAGTGCAACTCTTAGCCAGAGTTGCACCCTTTTGCAGCCTATAAATAAAGGCTGAATCAGTCCGAATTAAAATACACTTAATTTCCAGACTTAATACCTTGCATTCATAGCATCTTGTCCGCACTTTATTTCTGTTCTTTGAGAGAGAGTCCAGTACACATTCTGGTTCGACAGACTAGTGGTTTGCAGTGCTGCTACCATTAGTGTTGATCATTGCATCCTGGGAGACAGACGCCAAATCAACTCGTAGCACCGTAGCGAGGGCGTATTTTGTCTTAAGGAGATTGTGTCAAACATAAACCTCGATCAGTAAGTTTTTCGTGTTTTGCTGTATCGCTTCCACAAATCACTTGATCACTTCAATTCGCTCCGAACACCAAGTAAGTTTCTGTCATTTTCTGTTTTCTGTCTTATTTATATTTTACAGATTATTAATAGCCTAGATAACAAAAACATCATATTTTAGAAGTCTTCCATTATGTTATGTTTTAGGTAGTTTTAGATTTAGTTTTCTAGAGAGTTGTGAGAGCTCTCATGCTTACGTAGTTAGGTTTTAGTTTATTTTTCTTGTAGTTTATTATATTTTCCTACCTTGTAATCAAGTTCCATTGAAGAAATAAAAAGTTAATCTTTGTATTCTCTACCTTGTTCATCATTTCAATACAAGATAAGTTTTCATTAATGTTGTTCATGTCTTTATTTCTTAACTTGTTCTTCCATTACATAATGTTAGGCTAGTTATTTAAGCCTGATCTTGAGATGATCTTCATCTCATAACCTAGGCAACCAAGATATTTTCTTCTAGAGTTTTCAAAACTTGTTGGAAAATGAGAATTGTTATTTCTTTTTGAAATTAGAATGGAGTGTTAAACATTTGATTGTGTGTGCTCAAAGTGCTTTAGTACATCCAATACTTAGGTCAATGTCCTTTATTTTTTGATTATTTTTTTATGAACAACTTCATTCGCCAACACATCTTGTGAGTTTAATAGTTTCATTGACATATTTTCCTACCAAAAACAGAAGACTTTGTTTTTGGTTGAGTAGTAAAGAAGATATCGATTGTCTAGATTATAGATGAAGGGATTCGAAAGACCACGTCTCCCCGTTATCTCATCACTTTTCCCATCTAGTTTCTTATTTCCTAGTGATAATCTCAAATCCAAACGAAAAAGCGGTGGTGTCCTAATATGCCAAGATCACGCAAACATACCCACTCAAGCATTAATCATTTTTTTCTTGTGGGATCGATACCCAAAACTTCTTCGTTGATACCCGAAATTTTTTCGCTATACATTTTCATTGAACAGCAGAAGGAGTTCAGATTATTAAATGTGATTGAAAGCGGATCACAACGAGATACGCTATTACAGGTCGACCACTTGCGTCCTAGCATACCTCTATAAATATTATGACTTTTCATTCTTAGGTACACGCAAACCCACCCTCATAGTTATTCAGTTAGTTTCTCCTTTTTTAGAAACTAACTTAAGCATCGAAATGCCCTACAACTAACTACGGGCGGTCGGCACTAACGAGATCTTTCTATTGCACCCCCAGACAAATGACTCAGTCAAGTTCAATCAAGAGAAATTCAACTCGAGTTCTAAGCTCCGCAGTAGATACTGATAAATTCCAATACCGTTACAAATTTATCTTCACCGAGAATATATGTATTTGAAAAAGATATTATCCCATAGCGACGATTTAGCATAATACAATCATTTATATATTACAAAGATATTTCTAAAATAAGACTTCAATACATATTCATTATTTAATAAGCTTACATATTTTTTTATCATAATAAGAAAATTAATATTGGATAAACACGGATTATGCTTATTAATTAACCAAACAATAGTTTAACTTTAAAGAAAAGAAGACATAAAGAGAAAAATTTATTAAACTTGACCAAAATTAGACTTTAAAATATACATATTAATATATTATCTAACGTAAATACATCACAAATTCTAACCATAGATCTAAAAGTAGTTTAGAAGTCGATCTATTTTGTGGGGAGAGTAAGGGGAAAAAAGGTAAAGACCATCTCTAGTTAATGTTGTCGCCCGACTAGTTTGACATGGGATGTCAGTGTAATAAAAAATTTCAAGGGCGATTTTTGTAATTGTCAGAAATTTTAGGCGAGGTCAGTCAATGTAGAGGGAGACTTATCAAGAAGTGTGACGGTTTCAGAAATTTTTTCTCAAATTACATACGAATTCAAAATCAAAAATTAAGATTCATTTGAATTTTGGAAGTTTACACACTTAAATAAATCTACACCATTCATTTTAAATTTTAGAACATTTCTGAAACACTTTTTTTGAGTTCTGAGACTTTCTCAGGATTATTAGGGACAAAGTTATTGGCGTCACTTCAATAGAGTCTTCGTAAATGGATAATATATTATTAGTTCTTGGAATTTTTTATGTCTAATGTCACTTCCAAGAAAATCAATAGACTTTTAAAAAAGATGAAGATTACTTCTCAACCTATTCCAATTCGATTTAAATTAATAAACTATGAAACCCATTAATTATACTTAACTGGATCTCCAAAATAAGTTGGTTAAGTCGTACCTAGTATCCATCAAATGAGACAGATTCTATATAAACATATATATAAATAAAAATAGTTAACAAACCAATAAGAATAACCTGCTTGTGTCTGAAGTCAAATCAGAATATATCTCTTTTTTATTTGAGTCGATAAACTGTTGTTTTATATCTCTATTAATATCTATATATCATTTTCAAAATTGTCTTACAGATATCTACTAAATAACTTTCAATTTCGGTAGACATCTTCAAAGTTTAACAATTAGAAGATTTTATAAATTCGCTCCTGGTGGCTCAAATATTTTTTTAAAGGAATAAATTGTGTGCAAGCGTGCCAGAAAAAATTTAGAATTATTTTTTTTTTTTAGAAAATTTTGACGTGACAGTTTATAACCAACAAGTACCAAATGCTTGTGATATATGTTCTCTTACCTCAACGAAGATGATTTTTCAAGTGTAGGAACATGGATGACAAATATCAAAACTAGATGAAAGAGTCAAGAAAATGAAATGAAACCTTTCTTCAAATAGTAAACTTGATGACAAATTTACATCCGAGAAGTTGTGACACAATTCAATTGATTCGAACAAAGTTATCAGCTACCATAAATACCACAAACTACTGACACGTGGGTTCCGAAGAGGGGCGTCTGGCGATCCAGTGATGAGGGGCTTGATCGGAGAGGAGATTCAGGCGACGGATCAACAACAATGAGAGAGGTATAAAGCGAGCGAGCGAGCGAGCGAGAGAGAGAGAGAGTTGCAAGAGAGGCCAAATCCTCCTCCTTTCTTTTTTTACATCATATAAGGTTTTATTTGGTTTTGGGTATTATAATCTCAACCCTTGGATGAAAGTGAATCCAAGTGCTCTCATGATTGGTTTTAGTATTGGTTCACTTAATGTTAGTTTATAGAGTCATTCCCTATATGTATATATATATGTATATATAACACTTTTAATGCATGTGTATAATTATAACACATGGAATAACACCAATTTTGTATTTTAGATGGGTATACGTGGTGGGAAATAATAAATGCTCGAAATAATTATTCGATTAAAATTTTTGGGTCACTACAATTCTTCTTCGATCACCTCTTTTTTTTTATTTTTTTTTTATAGGCAACTGTTGAAATCTGTTCAATTCCATTAGTCTTTATTTTTTTGCTTGAAATTTGGTTCTAGGCAGGGCGGGCCACCCACCTTCGAATGGTGTTGGTCCTACAAACCGTGAACAAATTCGCCTCTAGCCGCTAGGCACGTCGAAACTGCATGAGTTCACTGGGGTGGAGCACGGTCCGCCAAAATCAGCAAGTAGAGCTAGATCATGACTATGCCCATGTTTGATAAAACTGAAAATTAAGTGCTGAAAGTTGAATATTGAATTTTTTTATGCTGGAAAGCTATTTGATATGCACTGAATTTTAAGCACTGAATCAAATAAGTTGTTTTGTCTTTTCAGTAAGCTGAAATCTGAAATTCATTAATTTTTCAACGTTGCTCTTCAAATATTCATGTTGGACTACTAAATTATAATTAATTATATAGACAAACATACAAATTTTAAAATTATAATAACATACATAAAATACTAGATAGACACTCAACAATAATACTAATTACTAGTATCATTGAAACTTCGCTAATTATTGAAGTGGCAAAATTGCATTTTAACGTTCAAGAATGATTTATAGCATTCAGTTGTGTTGCCCGAACTGAATGGTAACCAAAAGATGCAGTTATTAATTACCCGAACGAAACTAAACCGTAATAGAAACAAAAAAAATTTAATAAATATCAAAATATGTAAAAAAACTGATGAACGTCAAAACCGCAACCCGAATAGTTCGGTTGTTAATTCAATGCTTTCCTTCGAGTGATAAACATCAAAATAAGTATTTTTGTTAGAGAGGCTTGTAGAGTATCCAACCAAAACTAGGGGTTATATATAAGTATAAAACGACGTCATTTTACTTTCGATTCGGTTCGGAGAATGGTCCAGTTCGGGAAACAATTCAGTTATACTTCCAAATCATAACCGAACTGATTTTTTTAAGGATGTTTCTTTTTTCTATTAGAACATTTGGATGTTTGTCTTTTGATCAGAGCATCCAGATGTTATTGAAAAACATCTGTTATTGAAAAACATCTGAATGATACTTTTCTCTGGATTCTGACTTGGCTTTTCAATATATAGCATTTGGATGTTTATCGTTGATAAACATCTGGATGTTTCTTCTTTCTATATTTCTGGCTTTTGAATTTCAACATAGAACATCTGGATATTTTGTAGCAATCATCCGGATGTTTTGCTTCTCTGTATTTCTAGTCTTTGGCATGGTATTTTTTTCAATCATCTAGATGTTTTTAGTAATCATCTAAATTTTTTAACTCTCTGGATAATTGGGATTTCTTTGATCAGGCACATTATCCAGATGTTTTGAAGTCATCAATAGGATATTTTAGCTCAAGTCATCAACTTTGACAACAACACTTCTTGGCTTTTTTGGATACTTTCTTACTTCTTTCCCGAGTCTTAATCATGTCAACACTTGGCTCCGACTTTGAAATAACTTTATAGATCATCCGGGAGTCACGAAAACTTCTCAGAATATCCTTTTAACTTATTTTTCCTACAACAAGGAGAAACATACCTTATGTGCACTATCAATCAAAAACTTAGAATTAACCATATATGCAAGTCTAAAACTAATCCGCCAAGCTATAAGATATGCAAAATTGTATGCTCATCACTAATCTATTTTTTTTTTGGCGACATGCACGTGCACAAGAACACTCATTTGTCGAGCTTAAGGGTCTAACCATAAACTGCAAAACCAGATCGGACCGGTAAATCGAATCCAACCGACAATTTGATCCGATTTTTGGCTACGATCGGTCCACTCCTGTCCAGTTTAAGTTTTTTTTTTTCCCTTTTGGTTTTTAATCCATAGGTGCCAGAGTGAACCAGGCTGATTCGGTATAAGTTAATCCTAAATTTTTTAGAATTGGTCATTTAGGGCTAGGACTTAGTACACACTACACAGCCTCCACTTCTCTAGATAGTCTCTCTCCAATCTCCACACACTACGCAGCCTCTCATTTAGGGCTGCAAACGAACCGAGCTGTTCGCGAGCTCGGCTCGGCTCGGCTCGGCTCGATAAGGGCTCGGTTTAGCTCGACTCATTCAGTTAACAAGCCGAGCTCGAGCTCGAATTTTAGGCTCGTTTTGTAAACGAGCCGAGCTCGAGTATCGAAAGCTCGGTTCGGCTTGTAAAAACTCGGCTCGTTTTAGAGGTTCGGCTCGTTTAAAGAGGCTCGTTTACAAACAAGCCGAGCTCGAGCTCGAATTTTTGGCTCGTTTAGTTAACGAGCTGAGCTCGAGCACTCCAAAGCTCGGCTCGGCTCGTTTGCAGCCCTACTCTCACTCACTCTCAAATGATCTCTCTCACCCTTTTGCCTTCTCCTTCGTCGTCTGCCTTCTCTGTCATGTCTTGCCTTCTTCATTTAGAACTTTGTTAACAATCGGTTCAAGTTCAGTTATTTGATCAATTACTGTTTGCCTTTTATCCAATCGATTACTATACTAATTGATTATGGATATTGGATCGATTTTATTTTTCTTCTTCAGATTGGATCTTCATAGAGGCCTATATCATTGGCGTTTGGAGAAACAAAATGATCTATGACACCACGCACCAACTTTTAACATCTAGAATAGAAACTCAAACTTATTTCTCATTCTAAAAGTGATTTTGATACTAATTAGGTGGAGGTCTTGATTTTGAATAAATTCTTATAATTTTATGATTTTATCTCCTAACATATGGTTACTGTTTTATGATCTTAACCCCTTCTATGATAAATTGATATGGAATTCTATTTTGATTCCGATGGTCCTATTTTTGTTTTTAGATAAATTGATACCATTTTGCTTGGTTCACCTTATGATATGATTTTGTATGAAAGAATGAAGCATCTTAAACATGGTATTCATGAAACTAAATGGTGGCAGATTGATATGCAATTCCCTGTTTGTTTTCATTTTATCATCATATATTCATATGAAATTATGAGGTTTTTAAAAGCAGTTGTAGTTGTTTCGAAGTAACATTTTAAATGCTCATCCAAATCGAAAATTGGACCAAATCGGACCTCAATCGGTCAAGCCGAACCGGACCAAATCGATAGACTTCGGTTTGATTTCGATTTCTCATTTGTCCAAACCGGAATAATTGATTTGGTCCAAAATTTATTGGTTAAACTGGACCAATTACATTCCTAATCGAGATGTCAATTCAATTTATTTATTCAAAAAAATCAATTTGGTTTAATTAAATTTTATTTTATTCAAATGTATTTTAAATTATTTTCTTATATGGACTCTACGTTTATTGTACAGGTCTAACGTACATTAGACAAATCTAAACATATATTTTGATCTGTTTTCACATATCTATGTTTTTGCATGCATTGCTCTTGAAAGATTTATTTGATGCTCTTTGTTAATATCTCTAAGATTCGAATTTACGTGTTAATAAATGTCATTTCTCAAAAATTGTATACTCCATGTAAGATGATATTTTTTAATCAATAAGATTAATAACATATCACACTTTACATCATGACATGCTCCACAATTTATTTTTTAATACAAGGTGTAAATGTGTGTTCTATGAATTTCGATACATGTGTTTAAATTTACAAATTTCATGAGTTCATGAGATGTCACATAGACATAATATAAAATAAATATAAAATATAATGCGTTAATAATAAAATGAGAAAGCTTGCTGTACATAGTGCACAAAGTAAATTAATAACAGAATTCTTTTTAAACTATATTGGGAGGAGATAAGGGAATGGACTCATGGTAACGGCGTGAGGTTGCCCTCACATTAGTCTCTCCTATTTTAGTTGAATTAGAAGATCACTCATGCTAACCACGTGAGGTCGCCCGCACTTCGCAACCGTCTTACCTCTAATGAGAAAATCCCTGAAAATGATATACAACCAAGGTTCGCAAAAAATACCAATTTAATTCCATTTCAAGTCCGGCCCTGATACCATACGACGAAGTAACAAAGAGAAATCAGATAATAGTGAAACCTGAGGGAAAAAACATAGCTTTACAGGGGTGAGGGTTTCCGCTCGTCCATCGATCGTGGTTCGGTCGTCGTGAATGGGCCAGACGGCATCCACTGCCGCCGCTTCTAGCCGCCACGACGCCAATCACAGCCATCGGTCCAAGTCCAGATCGACGGTCGTGATCTCTCCGATGGTCGACAAAGAGAACGAATCATTTCACCATGTAGTGTTCGATTACATCTCCAACCTTCCTGACGAAAGCTTGGCCTGTATTTTCCAGTCGCTAAGCTCCGGAGACCGAAAACGGTGCTCTCTCGTATGTCGCCGGTGGCTTCAAGTCGAGGGACAGAGTCGTCACCGACTATCTCTCAACGCTCACTCCGATCTAAGCTCGGTGATTCCGTTTATCTTCTCTCGCTTCGACGCGGTGACCAAACTCGCTTTGAAATGCGATCGGAGATCTACCAGTATCGGCGACGAAGCTCTCATCCTCATTTCGCTCCACTGCCGGAACCTCACTCGTCTGAAGCTCCGTGCTTGCCGTGAACTGACCGACGCCGGTATGGCGATTTTTGCTAAGAATTGCAAGGGTCTGAGGAAGCTCTCGTGTGGATCATGCACGTTTGGGGCCAAAGGTATATATAGATTTAATTTATCCATCACCAAGAGGTAGAAGTAGTTTCTACTTTGTCATTTTGGAGATTGGCAGTTATTCCGAAGAGCATCTCTCTTTTATCTTGTTGCTCGTGTTTCTTTTCTGGCTGTTTTCTTCCTTTCAATACCCTTTCTTGCATCAGGTATAAACGCTGTTGTCGATAATTGCTCGTCGCTCGAAGAGCTGTCGGTGAAGCGGCTCCGTGGCATAACGGACGGAGCGGTGGCGGCGGACCCGATTGGGCCCGGTGTCGCTGCATCATCTCTCAAAACAATATGTCTAAAGGAGCTTTACAATGGTCAATGTTTTGGTCCTCTAATAATCGGTTCGAAAAAATTAAGAACGTTAAAGCTTTTCAGGTGCTCCGGTGGCTGGGACACTCTTCTGGAGCTAATCGCCAATCGAGTGACAGGTATGGTAGAAATTCATCTCGAGAGGCTTCAGGTTAGCGATACTGGCCTTGCGGCTATATCTAATTTTACGTATCTCGAAATCCTTCACCTTGTGAAGACCCCTGAATGTACGAATCTAGGGCTTCAGTCGGTTGCGGAAAACTGCAAGCTGTTGCGGAAACTTCACATTGATGGATGGAAGACAAATCGGATAAGTGATGATGGTCTAATAGCTGTTGCTAAACACTGCCCCAATCTTCAAGAGCTGGTTCTAATCAGTGTGAATCCGACCAGGGTAAGTTTAGAGTTGATAGCCGCGAATTGCCAAAACCTAGAACGGTTGGCCTTGTGTGGAAGTGAGACCGTAGGCGATGCAGAGATTTCTTGTATTGCTGCGAAATGCTTAGCATTGAAGAAGCTCTGTATCAAGAGTTGTCCTGTTTCGGATCATGGTATGGAAGCACTTGCAGGTGGCTGCCCTAATTTGGTGAAGGTGAAGGTGAAGAAGTGCAGGGGAGTGACTTGTGAGGGTGCAGATTGGTTGAGGACAAGTAGGGGATCTGTGGCTGTCAATTTGGACACTGGTGAAAATGAACATCAGGATGCCAGTGCGAGTGATACTAATGCCAATGAAAATGTTTTAGAAATGCCACCATTGGCTGTACCAGGAGGAGGTCATGGTGCTGCTAATGCAGCATCGAACAGTACTGGCCGGTCGATGTCATTCAAGGCAAGATTTGGCCTTACTGCAGGAAGGAACTTAGTGGTATGCACTTTCAGAAGGTGGTCAAGCTTTAACAGTGGTTCCCGCAATCCTTGAAGAAGGAAACTAACTAGAATCTGGGAGAAAAGAAATGCACTTGATACCTTCACATTGTTTTCGGATATAGTTTTCTCGTTTCTTTGTTCTTTGTATTTAATATCGCGTGCTTTTTGTTGTCTTCTAAATTGAATTTTCAATGCTGGGTGGGTGTCAAAGCTTCGTGTTTGGATGTGGTTATTGCAATTTGGCCCTGCTTACATATCATATCAATGAGAAAAAGAAATTGTGCCTATTGATATCACAGTCACTCTTTCCAACATTGTGATAGAGCAGCACACTGGGATTGATAGGCCAGAACTTTGTTGATTTTTCATTCATATGGAAGAGTAGTGTAACGTTTGGTGTTCCAATACTGCCACCTGATTATTGGATTACGTAGTAGCTAAGACAATACTTAGAGTGCCACTCAGTTTCTATATGTTGCAAAAATGGCATGCTGTTGAGGTTTCTCTGTTACTGGGTCCTTATTGGAGTATTGTAATAGTCAAGACAGGTATTATACTCGCAAACGAGGTATTTCTAGATTACAATTTACAACACTGTATGAAATGCTATTATGTATCATTGAAAGTTTTGGAGTGTTGAGTAGTAAAGCTATTCTGTATGTATTGATAGCATGTGGTATAAATGTTGTTATATACTCGTAATTAGCTCTTCTATTGTTGGTTCGTTTGGCAGCATAATGGCGAGCTTTAGAATCTTCATTTTGGTGTGTAATCTTTACTGAGGCTGTCTCCTGTTGAGTAATTAATTTCTTTCAGAAATTCAATTTGGTGCCTGAATTCTCCATTATTACTTACAATCTATGGAGTCACGATGCCACACGGGTCATGAATTAACTGCATTGTATACGATACATTGGATGCTTGGATTTCATTTTTGTGGGCCTAGTCTTTGTTCACTCAAAGATTCGGCTTTATATCTGTCATGATGGCACCGGCATATTATGCTAAATTTTGTAAAAATTGATGGGTACAGAGCTAAGTGAGCCAATCCGCAAGGTTACAATTGATTCAGCATGGCTTTTTGGCTGAATTGGTTAATAAATCTCATTCAATGACACCCAATCAGCAGGTATCTGATTTAAGAGATCTCCTAAAGGTCCCAGTTTTGGTTATTTTAGTGGTGGTGTTGTGGAGACTCATACAAAGAGACAAGTGCTCATACTCATTGAAATCTTGGACGGTTCCATATTAAAAATGTTCTTTCTGCATATGATTCTTTTGGAATCTTGATTTAGAATGACTCCTCATTTTGGTGTACAGAGTTGAGTGGCTAAGCATTTTTCAGTTTTCAAGCATTATGGTTTATTGCATTTTACCTTCCTGTCTGGGGGTAGCGTTCTCAAGCATATGACTGGCTTATTCAATTCTGATCTTCTGTGTGCATGTACAGTAGTGGAAGACCACATTTCCCTTGCAAATTTTCACTTGTCTGTTGGGTGCCAGCTGTGATACTTCATATTTTGTTCAGCAGTTGCAAGCTGGAAAGTTGTTACAATTGCTTCCGGCAAGAAATTTGCTTTTCATTGGGCTTTGCTAGTTCTTTTTGTTCTGATGCTTTCTTTGGCTCAGATTCAAAAGGTATCATTCTAATTAGTATAGAAGACCACTGGCTTTATTAGTTTCTTTGCCAGTTTAGATTTTGTTGGCATGGTAAGGTGTTGTGCCTTGTGACAAGTCATCCTACATGCGAGTTGTCGGAGTTCAGTTACGCGAGTTTGGAAGCTGAGTGGCAGTATTTAGCTACACAATGTATGTTTTTGCTAGATTATCAACAAGGTGGTAATTTAATCCTATTTCAGATCCTTTCCAAGAACTCTTTTCTTCAGTTTTTCCCTTGTGGATGTTAGCTTTTCCTTGATAATGAAAAATAACTACAGCCTTCATGGTTTCCATATCCATGCTTGTGATTCAATGTACTTCTCCTTGGGTTATCTGATGATATGCTCTCTCTTTATTTACATGCAGCACGCCTTGTCTTCGTAATAGGAAACTCGGTGCCCCGTGTTTCTGTGATGAGCTTTTCAATCTCTAGCCAGCAGCAGGCTGTGGCCTTTTGCAGCTTTATTAGAAAGGTTTCCTGATGCAGATTATAAACCTGACATTTTGATGCCACTTTTGTATCAATGAATGCATTGGGGAGAACATCTGGGAGGAGTAATGCTTCTGCTCCTTTTGCTCGTCAATTGTCTGAGGTTGAAATCTCTTGCGAGGCTTCATGGCTTGGGAAATTTGGTGGGATATAAATTTTATTGCTGTGAATCTGTCAGTTTACGTGTCAACTTCTTTGTCATGAGCACACAGAATTATTTCATGATAAATGTGAGTAGTTATTGTGGACACTTTACAATGTGTTTGTCATGCAGACGCCCTGAAAAAGTGATATTTGATGGCAAACAAAATCAGACTCGACATCCTGATCCCTCTGGCAATTCAGGGTGGAGGTCAAATGCAAGGGAGCTTCTTTCAACGTTTCTGGTTAGGTGTTTGATATGCTTTTAAATTGAAGAACAGGTCATGTATTCTTGCTGTGGTTTCTTCAGGTAGCTTGTTCTGGAAATTAGTGGGTTTAATTTTCTTTGTAAACGGTCTTGAAAGTACTGGTTTTGCATTGTCTGGAAGCAATCAGAGGTTAGATTACCGGAAAGCTTGATTGCGTCCACAATCAGTTTGACCCTTGCTTTGCGTTAGATGTTGATACCTTGTAGCGTCAGACAACGTAACTGTCAAAGCCAGAAAGCAGCCATTCAATGCCTTTGAAACTAACCAAAACCAAACGTAGAAAAGTGCATTTGAATTTTACCTGTGCAAGCAATGGGAATCACATGATTCCACAGCTTAGGTCGTGATGGGGAAATACGTGTAACCGTACTGTCATCCCCTCTATAAGGCTATAATATCTCTCCTCCCCCTCCCTCCCTCCCTCCCTCCCTCTCTCTCTCTCTCTCTCTCTCTCTCTCTCTCTCTCTCATTGATCTTGCGTGATTTGAACTTGCTCTGCATTCTCTCTTACGCCAGATGCAGCATCCCTACTAATCAAATGTTTTATATGACCACTGGTTCACATATCAGAGTGGAATTGGATTATAAATCTGATGCTAAGTGGGGACCTGCTGGTGTGTGCTGCACAGCAGGTGGTGCTGAGCCCCAAAATTCTTTTTCATTAACTCCTTGTTGGGCATCAATTTTGTTTGTCTTAGTTTTGTCAAAATTAAATTGTTTTGACCAGTAAAAAAATAAAATAAAATATAAATCAATACATACCTTAATAATAATTCAGCAACTCCTATTAAAATCACCTCATCTAGAAATATATAAAATAAAGTTAATTTTTTTAAAATTATTTAAAAATATTTGTTTGATTTTAAAGAAAGAAGTGGTTCACTTTGTTTGTTCAAACCTCTCTCATACTTATTTGTTACAATTACTGAACTGAACCTTCTTGGTATTAGTATTTTTAAGCATTTATTCTTTCCTGTCTCATTGCTTTTTTGTTCATTTTGCAGAAATAAATTTTTTAAAGACGTACTAAAAGTTTCAACTATTCAAAAAATACTCTTCAACTTTTTAAACACTACTACTTTAATTTAAGAGTAATGATAGGAATACAGATGTGCTCGGAATTATAAGATGCACGTGGAGTTCCAAATAATTTAAGACTCCAAGTGCATATAACAGTTCTAAATATATCTGTTTTCAAATGTGTTTGGATGATCTGTGTACAAAGATTTTTCCTTAATTTAAAAGAGAAGGGTCAAAAATTGAAATGTGTAGACTTTCATTCACTAATTTTTCAAAATAGACATATTTTGAGACACTTAAAAGTTAAAAAGTGAACAAATAAATTGGGACAGAGTAGTATATTTCTATCCTCACATTACAATTCTAACCAATCAAACGTGCCCTTAATCTAAGACGTAAGCCAAGTGTTCTTCTCCTCCTCATTTTTCACCGAGAAGGTCTGTTCACACAACTCTCATGCACACATTCAGACACAATTGTGTTCCAAATTGTTTAATGCATTGTAATGTGAGGATTGAAATGTGTAGACTTTCATTCACTAATTTTTCAAAATAGACATATTTTGAGACACTTAAAAGTTAAAAAGTGAACAAATAAATTGGGACAGAGTAGTATATTTCTATCCTCACATTACAATTCTAACCAATCAAACGTGCCCTTAATCTAAGACGTAAGCCAAGTGTTCTTCTCCTCCTCATTTTTCACCGAGAAGGTCTGTTCACACAACTCTCATGCACACATTCAGACACAATTGTGTTCCAAATTGTTTAATGCATTGTAATGTGAGGATTGAAATGTGTAGACTTTCATTCACTAATTTTTCAAAATAGACATATTTTGAGACACTTAAAAGTTAAAAAGTGAACAAATAAATTGGGACAGAGTAGTATATTTCTATCCTCACATTACAATTCTAACCAATCAAACGTGCCCTTAATCTAAGACGTAAGCCAAGTGTTCTTCTCCTCCTCATTTTTCACCGAGAAGGTCTGTTCACACAACTCTCATGCACACATTCAGACACAATTGTGTTTAAAATTGTTTAATGCATGTAGAGTTCACTAAATAATAAGAGTCACGCGTTTATCAAATGATTCCAAACACAATTGTGTCTAAATTTGTGCACAAAAGACTACGTGCATAACAATGTTCTTTTCCACCGAGTAGCAGCTGGTAGTCTTTGCTTCGAGAACTACACAACAAATTATCTTTTTTCTTTGTATGGTAAAAGGAAGAATGTAAAAATAGCTAATCAAATCATCGACCAACTGGCAAAATCTATTTTCAATCTGGTATCAGCTTTCCTACGCAAAAATATATTCACTTAATAAGCTAGACAAAATGAGCAAAATTCATTTGACACTTCATTTGTTTATTTGCTCTATTTAATAAAATAATTAAACAAAGAAGCAAGGATAATCATATACGGTATGGTAATTACATATTAGTATGGATGGAAATTCTATTCGATCCTACCAAAATTATCAATCTCGTCCCATACTGTCAGGTACCGACTGGTACGTCTTGTACCAAAGTCAACTTGGCAGCACAATACTCTTTTGCACAGGCATGTTGCCCCGCATATAATTATATTTACCGACCTAAGAAAGACGATTAAATAAAAAAAGATCAAATAAAGATAACGATAACTACTAAATCCAAATAGCTCGAAACTAGTTATGAACGTAAACGGATACCAAGTATTAGAGCAATTCGATTATCTTGCTAAGGGGCCCAATTGTGAGCAATTTTAATCCGTCTCTAATGAAAGTTTATGAGATGGAGAAGGACTTGAATTTATAGAGGAGAACCCGTACTACAATTTGTTATCACAAGCATTAGATATTAACAGTTTTATTAATTAGGTATTCATTTAATCATTGAAGTCCTTTCTTGCCGACTAGATGCGGAGAGTTCTCTGACGCTTTATTGTCTTGTAGAAATTAACTCCAAACGAGTTTAAGAGCTATTGTGTTCAGCCATAATTTGATCTGATCGGATTATGGGATGGATTAAAAAATTGGAAAACGGGTTGTAAATGGGTTTATATGTTCCCACCCCGATCCCTGTCATGTACCAAACTTGATTCCCGCCCCGATCTTGGCCGTGTACCAGACTCGACCATGCGTCATTTCTTTTCTTTAAAAAAATTATACACATGTATTATCTTAAACTCTAAAATTCCATCGTACCTTTCGATTATTAAAAAAGAAGTTTAATATGTATAAGATTTAGCGCAATATTTATTCGAAATATACTTTTTTATAATAAGTTTGGATCCTTGTTTCTCGTTTGCAAATTTTCATTCTCTGTTTGCAACGTGAATGGTAGGTAAATTTTTTTTTTGTTGGAGATCAAGGTGAGAAAGAGGACAAAAAGTAGGTTTGAAATCAAAGATGGAGATAGTGATATGTATCTACGTCCTATTGTCATCCCTGACCATCAAACGTCTTAAAATTTTTAATTATGACTTTTCGAAGACAAGCTTGGGGTTCTAGTGTATTTCATCTCTCTAAACTTCTCTCGGTCTTCAGCTCGAACTATATAAGACAAAAACTCGTCTCACGTGCCGCCAACATATGCTACTAGGAGAGTAAGCTAGCTGCATTGATTGTGTTCTTCGTCAACAATTTAACCATTTTCCTACTAAATCATGGCCTTTTAATGGCTTTTCATCAAAGAAGACTAGAGGCTTCAAAAGCTATTGCAAAATACTTTAATTTTAGGAAAGAAAGCCCATTATCTCGTGTTTTCGATCCCACCAAATGAAATACCAGAGCAGTAGAAAATGAAGAAATCATGGATCTTTGAGGTCAATGCCTAGAGACGATTTTTCGTCATTGTTGTGATGTTCCGTCCCACATTGAAAGTCTACATCGGTGATCCAGGATATATAAGGAATCATGTAAACTACTACTAACAACTTGAGTTTAAGCATTTTTGGCCACATGATTGGACTTCAACAAGTTATTGGGTCAGTGATTTACATGAGGCGTTACAATTGTCCTTGTGGTTAAGAGCCAATCATGTAGCATGATCGAGTTGATTTCTTCATATTCGTTTTCTCCATAGCTTAAAAGCTCGTTAGCGCGTCCGGTCAAGTACTAATTTAAATGGAAGACGACTACAAAAGAATTTTGACACTTTATTTTTTGGTACCTTATTAGGTTTGTACGTTGGATCTTTTTAATGGGCTGTGCTTCTGGGCCACTTTCCACTACCAAGGTTCCGCCTGATCAATACTACGGCTTGGCCCGCCTGATCAATCTGATAATATGGGCTTTACCTATGCCCAGCACACTCAGCCTGGACTATTTGGGCCAGTCAATTCAGCCCAATATAATTTTCTGGACACGTGGTTACTATTCGCATAATATTTCGTTATATTGATTTTATTACTGCTAATTAACACACGAGCACCTCAACTTATCTGTAAAAATTAATACCACCCTCTAGAAAGAGAGACCCAATTAAAATCGAGACAAAATCGTGTATGAATTGACTTTATAAAAACTAATAGCATTTGAAATGTTTCAAACTAAGATCTGAAGGAGCAAGCATCATGAGCTCAACCCTTCGGGTTTATTCTGTTTGCATTTTATTCATGCCTTTTGAGACACTGCATTCTTTCGGCAGGTAAAGTACTTTCATGCAAAAGCAAATCTTGGATTTCTTTTTACAAATTTAAAAATCTCAAATAATTACACGTCCAGAGTGCATCCGCATTTTCTTTTGAAAAGATAATAGTGTTTCTAACTCCAAGGTGTTGTCTGAATGGTAGAGCGGACAAGCTGTAAGCCTGGATGTTCTGTGGTCAAAACTCGACAACTTAATACTTAGGGCTACTGGGGGTATGTCCGGTCGTTACCTCCAGAATCCCAAGGACTCGTCGGCAATTTAGATGGGGATTTTTCCCAAACTTCACCCCAGCTTGATCTTCAAGTCGGCCGGATACCTCGATTAAAAAAGGAAAGAAAGGATAATAGGGTTTCTCCATGGGTGCAACAAAAGAAGGCAGATAATGTGAATGTAGTAGCTAAAGTAAGAGATGTAAGAATGAGAATGCACCAATGGGAGGGTTGTTATTAGGATGTCCTATCTCATGAGATAAGGAAGGCAAGGGGGACTATAATTGGAGGGGAGGGCCATGATATGGATGTCCTTTTAGATGCCATTTTGCCCTAGTTTTTTTGTAGCTGTCAAGTCTCTTTAGGTGCCTCCAAATGTGGGGTGCATCTTGTCTCCACCCTTGGGCTTTCAAATATGGACCAAACACTCTCTGCTGCTATTACTATTATTACCAGTTTTATTGGTAAGTTATCATTGCTCTGTACTTGACCACTCAATTCTTTCTGCATTTCAATGGGGGCAGACCTTCAAATAATCCATTGCTAGAGCTTTCACACTCATTGAAGATACTGGTGAAGGAAGGACCACATATTCTAAGTAAAATTGCGTAATTTGGCTTCTTGATCTAAGTATTTCCATCAGATAGCCAAGATTTCTCATCTTCTCGGCCTCGTTTGGATCTAGAAATGATATTCTTTGAAAATTTCTATGCAAAATCTTTCACTTGAATGATGTGGTGCAAGAATTATTGTAATGGAAAGCGTTGGTTTAAAAAAAAAAAACAAACAAACAAACTTTAACGTAGAAATTAAATTTTGCAACATGGGTTAATTTTACGTTTGTGGGTTAAGATCAAGAGATCTTCATCAAAAAGAATGATGTAGCTCAAGTCATAGCAAAGACCAAAGGTTATTGTCAATACATATATATAAAATATGTAAACCGTCAGGATGGAAGTGACGTCTGTCCCAATGTTTGTGTTGAAAACCTATTAGAAAATTCGTCTGAACCGTGGTGAGTTCGTCTCGATGGTGGTTAGCTCGTCCGAACGTCCAAAGCCTTTAGAAAGTTTGTTCGAACAGTGGTCAGGCCTGTCTAGAAGACTGTGACACCACATTTTTCGTTAGTATGGTGGATAAGTCCGCCCTAACGTACCGCTTCGAATTTGTTCTATATATTGTGTTTTAGGATTTCATAACACATTGTATTAGAGAAAAACCCTTTGTTAATTTTGCAAGCAGATTTGAGAGAGATTTGTTTTGTAACTTGATCAATTGGCAAAAGTATCGTTGATGCACCGGCCAAATCAGTATTTTAATATTAAAACTGATCATTGCCTCAAAAGTATAGAAACTAGTATATTAGGCAAGACAGAGTATCGATCCACGATGAACAATTTAGAAGATTGTCATCGGAACTTGTAACTGTAGCATTTTGGACTCTAACATTTTATTTGTTTTGTTAATTTAATATCTAAAGCTACAATTTAAACTAAGATAGAAAACTATGAATTAAGAAAGTAGGCTAGATATGTGAAATACTTCCATCCTAGATTTTAGGTAACAACATCTTATTCTTTTATAACTCAATCAAGTATTCAAGCCAGAGAATCTCGATTGGAAGATCATTTGATAAAAAATGATTTGATTCAAAAGATATATTCAAAACTGATTCTCGTTCAATAAAAATAAGTCAAATCATAGGAAGACATCGAACCCAAGTATCAATGGTATTAATGCCAAAAGTTTATCAAGAGCATAACACTTCGTGTTTAGTTCGAAAAGTAAGAACTTGAATCAATTTTGAATAAATTGTAGAAAAATATGAGAAGATGTTGAAACCATAGATCATATGATAAAATTCATTCTTGGATCGTACCTAGAAAATTTAGCCTATCATATTGAAGACAAAAATTTAATAAATAAATTGAAAACATCTTACTAAAATTTAACCAACGAATAAACTCAAACAATCTTACTTAAAACTTGAACGAAACTTGAATTGCTTGAATAAAACTTAAATATCTCCAAAGCAATTTGCTGAAAATTGCTAGAACAATGGAAATTTAAGAGGAAATTAATGCTAAAGAATCTAGATAATGGAATGCAATTAGATTTAAGCCTCCTAGGTCCTTAAATAAGAAAAACTAGGAAAAAAAATAAGGAAAGATTTTCTAATTCTAAAAGAAAACTACTTACAAATTAAAGATAGAATAAAGAAAAAGAAAAACGAAAGTTACCTAATTCTAATAAGAAACTAATTTATAAGATTTAAAACTGAATTAAAAAAAAAGAATAAAAAATAATGTCGTCACTCACATGGGTGACCGGTCACGCAATCTGACTTTATGCGTGTGACTGGTTATGCAAAGCTACTGGAATTCTGAAATGCATCTGCCTGATTGGTCACGAAATTTGGCTTTATGCATGTAACTGTTACACGAACCTATTGACTTTTTTTGTAGTTTTGGCCTGACTGGACACCCATTTGGCTTGATGTGCGTGACTGGTCGCCTAGAGCTACTTGAAATTTTTTTCTTTCTCTTGACTAGTCACGGCTTTGGCTTGAAATGAGCGCACACACTCTTTTGTTGACTTTTCTTCCTCGTTTAACCAGTCATGCCAATTTTTCTTTTTCTTTTGACTTTTTCAATTTTCTTCACATTTCGCATTACCCTCGGCCTCGGCGCTTCTTCCAATTGGATTTTCATCCTTCCTTGGGTGTCGAGACCTTCTCCGAGCATTTGGATTTTACCATTTCATCACCAAAATACGTTTTTATTCATAGAAAATTTGAAAATGGACAAAAACTACCCGACGTGTATTATTCGATAAAATTGACATTTAAGTATCATACGTATGCCAAATTAGGACATGTTGAGCCGTTTTACAAGATGTATTACGGTCTGAACATAGCTCTTTGATCAACATTCTTTTCTTCTTGATTTGTGAAACCCTTTGATCGATTGATTATTAGCGGCTTAAGTTTACTTCGTGTATTCTAAACCGTGTAATTTGTGTCTCTTGTGTACACACACACTCCCCCCCCCCCCCCCCCCCCCCCCCAACACACACACACACACACACATTTGGTTTGATTATTTTTCTTTGTTATCAACACATAGATTTGGTTAGTTTCTGCTATTTGGTTGCCACTTCCGCACAATAAATTGGTATCAAAACTTCTAGGTTTCAGATCTAGGGTTCTTTGGTCGTGATCGTAGTGTTTATTTTGTTTGAGAAAAGTTTATGCGACTGAACAGTCCGAATATAAGTTGAAGGAATCCACCAAGATTGGATCGACTTCAAGACCAATGACTTCAAGAATTGGATTTCGAATGCCAAATTTGAGGTGCGAAAATTTGATGGCTCCAACAACTTTGGTATGTGATAGTGCAGAGTCATGAATGTTTTGATCAAATAAGAGTTGGATATGAATGAAGAATGACCCAGAGGATACAACAATAAATAATAGGATCGGATTAATCGACAACCTTGTGGTATGACCAGGTTGTGTATTGCAAGAGATCAGAGTATTTTGGTACGATGAATTGGATATTTTGTCTTCCAAATAAGTATTGTTTAAAAGATAAACAGACCTATAGAGACATGTCTAGTGAAGCTTTGGTTGTTAGAGACAACTCTCAACCCCAATCGAAAAGAGTCCCTAAGTCTGAATTTTTTTTTGGAAGATGAGTGTTCCTACTTTCACAACAGAGGGCATTAGTAAAACTAATGTTCAATTTTGAAAAATAAGAGTATTAGAACACCAATTCCAATTTTTCATGCTAAGATGATGATTCTGATTTAGTTTTTGTGGGTTCTATGATGGTGTCATTCATGTGAGTGAATTTTAGATTCTGGTTGTACTTATCGTATGTGTCTCCATCGGGATTGGTTCTCTAACTTTAAAGAGTTGGATAATGGTATAGTCTTTATGTTAACGACTATACCTGAAAGTTTATGTGGAGTTTATGTGGATCGGTAAAATTAGTTTTGTGTTGTATGATGTTCGTTCAAACTTTGACTGATGTTCGGTATGTACCAAACTTGAAATAAAATTCTATCTCCTTAAGAGCTTTAAAGTCCATAGATTTGGTGATCTTGTTAAAAGTGGAGCTCTAAAAGTTTATTCGGGTAATTCGGTTGTAATAAAAGGTACTCAGTGCAATAATGTATTTCCTTCAACGGAGTACAATGCTAGGTGGAACAACCACTATCGCTAGAAACATAAGAAATTTCTTTTGGATGCTACTATTTTGGTGCATATGTGCTTTGATAATGATAGGAAGCAGATTTTGATTTTGGCATGCATCATGTTTTGGGAAAACAATTTCGAGTCAAGATTGGCATGACAGTCAGTCAATTTTTTTTGTTTGACTTTGTTTGGGAGTTTGCTGGCATTGTTTCTCTTGGAGGTATGTATTAATTTCGTTTGTTAGTCGATGTTCGTTCTTTCTATTATTATATCTATCCTTTGATGATTGATTTGCGTGGCTATCTGAAGCTGGTAGGAGATAGATCGTTTGAAAACTAACTTGGATTTCAAGTTTATTTTTAAAAAAATTTGATTGGTTACTAGGGAGTACAAATTTGGTAACTAAGATCTTTTGAATTGAGTTCCTACGGGGTTCAGACGTAATCCGCTTTGTAGGATGCTTTGGGGTGCATATGCCTTATGGCATGATTTGGAGCAAGTTTGAAAACGCCCTGGCTATATTAGCGTCTTGAGTTAGCTCTTGTTCGGTTTGGTGCTTTGGTTTGAATTTGGATTTGCAATCAGAACTTGAAGTTTAGAGTTGTTGTGACTTTGTTTGGTTTTTGGGTATGCTCGATACTTCAAAATTTTGACTCTTTTGTCTGGAGTTTGTTTTGATACTTTGGTGATTTGGCAAGAGAACTGATTGATATGCAGTTTGTTTTGTCCCTTTGGTGAGAGCTTGTTTGCTTCCTTCGTGTCAGTTGGCTCTCTTGACTCTCTTATTAGTTCGGGCTTGACAAGAGTTCTGTTTTGTTTTGTACTTTGATTTGTTTTTTATATCAATCTTGTTTGATTTGATCAAGAGGGTTCTTCTTTTGATGTGGATTTTGGTTTTTGGTTCAGCAGCTTGGGTATCTCACTAAGGTGGAGATTTTTGTTATTGGCTCAATTATGGGCCAATCGTCAAGACGGGAATGACGTCCGTTCGGTCGCTTGTGTGTAAAACCTACTAAAAAATCTATTCAGACTGTGGTCGGCTTATTTGAACTCCTGAAGCCTCTGGCAAGTTTTTTAGGACGGTGTTCAAACACTTCTAGCCATCTATGACAACGTTATTTTCATCCAAACGGTGATTAAGTACGTCCGCACATGCAGATTTCGGATTTGTTCTATATTGCGTCGTAGGGTCTCAGAACACGTTGTATTAGAGAAAAACACTTTGTTGTGCAAAGAGATTCAAGAGAGACTTATTTTGTACCTCTTTGGACATTCGTTTCTTCTTGATTAGGAAAATCCCGGCCTTGATCGATTGACTATCCGTGGATTAGGTTTACTTTGTATATTCTAAACCAGGTAAACCTTTCTCTTGTGGGTGCTTCTCTCTCTCGATCTCTTCTTAGTTCGTTTAGTTTGGTTATTTTTTCTTATTATCTAACACTTTATAAATTTCATTAATTTTTGTTATTTGGTTATCCCTTCCCCACGGCACAGACAACCACTTATCATATCAGCTTCTTCAGTTAGTAGGATGCGTTTTTGTGGTAGTTTTGAAAACCTTTTGCAGAGAAATCCATCTTATTATTATACTGGAACATAATAAGTTGGTTACTGTAACTACATTAAATTCTTTTAGCAGCAAACCAAGCACACACGCAGCAGCAGCAGCAGCAGAATAAATGCCACTAGCCTGCTAGGGTTTATCAATAAGACATCTCACAAAAGGATATTGGGGACCATGTTGTCATATTCATGGACAAAAAGAGTTGTCTACTCAACTCCATTTTCCATTTTTAATGGTGGTAACACCACATATAAAATGGTGGCATGACCCACCGTTACCCCCCCCCCCCCCCCCCCCCCCCCCCAAAAAAAAAAAAAAGTATTTATATATTGAGTTATACAAAAGCATAATGGAGTAGGTTGGTAAATTATCGGAATAAGGGATACTGTTGTACAGTTTTCACTGCACAGTAGAGCGTGTTGTGCGTCAAAATAACGTTATTTTAACACAAAAAATTGCCCGAATGCTGCACGATTGTGTCGTTAATTTTTTTTCCTCCAAAACGATGTGTGTGCAATGCGCACAACAAGTCCCAAATTATTATGCAGAGAGTTTTATACAAATTATATTTTATGATCTTTTCATTTCAATGAAAACAAGCGGCCATTATAATTGCTTGTCGATTAGTGTTACTCAAATCTTGCGCGTGGGTGTGGCATTGTTTTTAGATTTGCTCTTTTCCTCTTAATTGTGTCTGGAACTAACATTACGTACCATTCTATAGCAGTCTCTCCCTCCCTCTCTCTCTCTCTCCAGAGTATGGAAGGTGGACTTCCCATGCTCAACTGTCTGTTACAGCACACTCTCAGAAGTATATGTACATCATCAGATTCTTCCATCTCCTCAAAATGGGTATACGCAGTCTTTTGGAGGATCTTGCCCCGGAACTACCCTCCACCAAAGTAAGCACAGCGAGACAGAGAGAGAGAGAGAAAGAGAGGGGGGGGCTTAATTTTCACAATTAGACATGATTTTGGAGGAACTTAATTTTCATTTCCTATTGAATTCTGTATCATCATTGTTTTGTGGCAGGTGGGACTATGGAGGAGGTGCTCTTGACCGTGCCAAGGGAAACAAAAGAAACTGGTAAAAAATCCTCAAGAATTTTGACAAACAAGCAAACCTCTTGTCCTGTTTTAGCAGATTTTTATGTGCTGAAATTGGATTATGGTGTTTCAGGATTCTTGTTTGGGAAGATGGGTTTTGTGATTTTTACGAATGCGAAAGAGCTGGAAGTGGGAATCTCAAGGGAAATTTTGGAGCTGATGTCTTCTTCAAAATGTCTCATGAAGTCTACAGTTTTGGTGAAGGGTAATTCAACAAATATTATTATTAGTTCTTCTGTTTGGTAATTAGAACTGCTTATTTGATTTTCGCATTCCTCATAATGGTAAAAAAGGGGAGTGAGAAAATCAACTACCAAGTGGAAAGAAAATGGTGACAAAATTAAGAAAATTGCAGTGAAACTCGGTTTGGTAAATTTTTCAGTTTGTTTGGGAAAATTATCTGCAGAATGGTGGGAAAAGTTGCTGCTGATAAGGGTCACAAATGGGTGTTCAAAGATAGCCCAACAGAAATTGATCCTAGCTTCATCACCTCATGGAATGTATCAATTGATCCGGTAATTATTCATCTCTGCTTGAAAACTTGTTTTCAGAACCAGCAGTTTTTCGTAATACTTTCTGGTTGATGAGTTTCGAAACTTTTTTTTTTTCCCCCATAACCAAGGTATCCGGTCAGTTTGAGGTATGTCTCACCTGATTTCGAAACTTGTTTTCTAGGAGTTTTTAACAAATCAACCCAGACTTCTTGTTTCCGAAAATAATTTTCTGAAAAATGTTGTGCAAATGTTGATAAAGAGTTGGAAATCTTACTATCTTTTGATTTCTTTCATCACATAAACAGCAACCAAGGGCATGGCAATTACAGTTCGATTCTGGAATTCAGGTTAATATCTATGAACAAGTCTAGGAATAAAGATATTTGGTGCACATCCGGACACATCTGATGATTCATTGAGATTCTTTATAATCATATGAGTTTCACGTGCATCTGACAATTTCAAACACGTCTGTGTCCGAATGTGCTCCAAATATCTGTGTTTTTAGACTTTTTCCATACCTATGTCCTTCAGAATTTCATTGGTTCATCTCACCGAAACAAACTAATAAATCTTATTTTCCCTCTATTTTTACAGACAATAGCTATCATTTCTGTCGGAGAAGGCTTAATCCAACTAGGTTCATTTGATAAGGTCTCTTTCCATATCTTCTGTAAAATTTATATGACAACTTTTCTGTCTTTTTTTTTTTTTTAAATTTATGATTCGTTGAATTTAATATCCTGTTTTAGATTGTTGAAGATCTCAATCTGGCGATAAGCATACAGAGGAAATTCAGCTATCTCCACAGCATACCAGGAATCTATGCCTTACAAAGACCATACCTCCCTAACCAAACTCCATACACCTTCAAACCCTACAACACCCACATGTTGATTGAGCCCAATGGAATGAGTTTTGAATCTGATGCCAAGCCCCATTTTAGTGGAACAAAGAGACTTTACGGCGAAAAACCCGATGAGTCCCCGCCGAGTAAATCCATCAACCTAGGCCGCAACAGCCTACAAAATGGCTGGGCCACCGGAGCCCAGCCCATTTGGCCCATTCCACCTCTCTTGCCCTCCATCCCTTACACTTTTGGAGCTCTTCTATCTAAGGTGCCACCATTCTATTATCCCATTGAGGTTAATAGTACAAGCCAAAATGTGGAGGTTAATGGTGGTGGATTAAGACAAATACAGGGTGGTGTTATAAAAGTGGAGGCTTCTGGTGATAAAGAAGAAAAACCCAACTCCTTGAAGCCTCATTTGGGATTGGGAGATGGGGTTGGTGTGGAATTAGAGTTTGGATCCTAGAGGGGGGACAGAGTGCTCTAAACCCCAATTAAGTTACCTCACCTATTTCTGCAGCACTGTACCTCGTTCCATACAAACAAACAATTCAATTTTACTGAGCAGTCTTTAATCATCTTGTCTTTGTAGATGAGGGCAGTGAATATATAGTGCTTTCTCTAGATTTACCTCTATTTGGTCAAATCAAATTATTTGCTTATTAGTTACTTTATTTTCAAAAACATACGTCTGTTTGAGTTAAATTATTTCAAGTAAAATAAGAATTGAGCTTGATTTGTACCACGTGGCAGGAGTGTAGCACAACAACCCTCAATTATTGGCTTATCAGTTTCTATTTGGGCTAAATTGTTTCAACTAGAGTAGTAAATTATCCCAACTAGAGTTGTATTGGAAGACAATTTTGTTATTTACCCTACGGAGTTTAACAAAATTTATCATTAAATTCGGTCAAAACACAACACAAATAATTTAGTCCAAATGGGTTGAGCTAAATTAAGAATCCAATAATAATCACATGTCAAATGGCTATGAAAAGATAAAGTCAAGATAATTGGTGTCGGTTGTTATCTCAACAATTTAAAATTTTTGTGATGTGCTAATTTTTTAAAATTCTCCATCAAATTGTAAAGCTTCACTACCTCTAGATTCTTAATACAAGAAATTGCCTACATATAAGTTTGTTATTCCTATGTTACAATTAGAAACGGAGGCGGCGACACGAAGTTAACACCAGAATATAGTCTTGATGTGGGATGAAGGAGTCCGTTCTGACCCGTCATTGTATACCTTATTTCTTTATTTTCTTATTAAATCAAAGACAAAAACAAAAACAAGCTGCACTTATTAGGCTCCAAGGCAAAGGGTAGGGTAGAGAAAAGACAAGTTGCAAAGGGCATATACTGTTGTGTGTCCATGTTTCTAAGGCCTTGATAAGGAAACGCATTTATTAACATGAATAAAACACTTTGCGACTGTCACATTCACATCTAATTTTTTGGTTGGTTTTTTTGATATATTGCCTCCCAACTCATTGATTTTGACACTGTTTAGCAAGGAGGAGCCGTGTGTGGCAGCCCTCCACATACTGCTTCTCATCTCTCTCTCTCTCTCTCATCTCTCTTTCTCTCTCACACACAGACACACGCACATCTTTATTATAATACCATTAGTAGATTCATTTTCCTAAAACGATTCAGTAATTAAGGTAAACTAAATTAAGAGATTGTTATAAAACTTGAATAAGAATAAAAAAAATATTCTAATAATTAAGGTAAACCAAATTTAAATCTGTGTTCGTTTACTTGTTTGATAAATTTTTTCCCAAATAAGTTTCTGAAAAAAATTTTCCAAACATTTTTACTTTTTTCCAAACAATTTCATCTCTCTATAAAAGAAGAGAGAGAGAGAGAGAAACAACTCGAAAATTTAACTCCTAAATTTTTTCTGAAACACTTATACCAAATAATATCTCAGAATTTTTTCTTCAAAAATTATTTCAGAAACATTCAACCAAACAAACCCACTTATTGTTATAAAACTTCAGTAGGGTTAGCCACGCGAACTGAGCGCCACAGCTGGTGTTGTGGTGTGTCGAAGTTTTATTGCCGTGTGGCGTGGGGTTAGGGGCAATGGAGTGGCACAGTTTGTCAGGAACGTGGCTGTACTTGATAGCCCCGTTGCCCATCACTCCAACATCATATTATTTGTCTTATTTATAAATATTTTTACTTATTATTTTGTCTTAATTTCTTATAAATTATTGATATTTTAAGACGATATATTCTAAAAAAATATAAAACATATGAATTTTTTAAAATTATATAAAAACTATTCTCAAAAATATCTATCTATTTTAAATTATTTTTCAGTTTAGTATTTGTTTTTAAAAAAATTAATTATAATTTTTAGATTCTTCTCGTTAAGACTAACTAATAATTCAAAAAAATTGATGCCAAACTAACAAACATAAAAAAAATATGAATGGAGACAACCAAAAAAAAGGGGTAAACTACACTGACTTTCCCTAAGGTTTGTGTGAAATACAGTGACATGCCTTCTAATTTGTAAAATTATGCTGACCTCACTTATTTTTGAAACTATTTTGCCGTTATCTATTATCTCCCCTTCAAGACCAATGACTTCAAGAATTGGATTTCGAATGCCAAATTTGAGGTGCGAAAATTTGATGGCTCCAACAACTTTGGTATGTGATAGTGCAGAGTCATGAATGTTTTGATCAAATAAGAGTTGGATATGAATGAAGAATGACCCAGAGGATACAACAATAAATAATAGGATCGGATTAATCGACAACCTTGTGGTATGACCAGGTTGTGTATTGCAAGAGATCAGAGTATTTTGGTACGATGAATTGGATATTTTGTCTTCCAAATAAGTATTGTTTAAAAGATAAACAGACCTATAGAGACATGTCTAGTGAAGCTTTGGTTGTTAGAGACAACTCTCAACCCCAATCGAAAAGAGTCCCTAAGTCTGAATTTTTTTTTGGAAGATGAGTGTTCCTACTTTCACAACAGAGGGCATTAGTAAAACTAATGTTCAATTTTGAAAAATAAGAGTATTAGAACACCAATTCCAATTTTTCATGCTAAGATGATGATTCTGATTTAGTTTTTGTGGGTTCTATGATGGTGTCATTCATGTGAGTGAATTTTAGATTCTGGTTGTACTTATCGTATGTGTCTCCATCGGGATTGGTTCTCTAACTTTAAAGAGTTGGATAATGGTATAGTCTTTATGTTAACGACTATACCTGAAAGTTTATGTGGAGTTTATGTGGATCGGTAAAATTAGTTTTGTGTTGTATGATGTTCGTTCAAACTTTGACTGATGTTCGGTATGTACCAAACTTGAAATAAAATTCTATCTCCTTAAGAGCTTTAAAGTCCATAGATTTGGTGATCTTGTTAAAAGTGGAGCTCTAAAAGTTTATTCGGGTAATTCGGTTGTAATAAAAGGTACTCAGTGCAATAATGTATTTCCTTCAACGGAGTACAATGCTAGGTGGAACAACCACTATCGCTAGAAACATAAGAAATTTCTTTTGGATGCTACTATTTTGGTGCATATGTGCTTTGATAATGATAGGAAGCAGATTTTGATTTTGGCATGCATCATGTTTTGGGAAAACAATTTCGAGTCAAGATTGGCATGACAGTCAGTCAATTTTTTTTGTTTGACTTTGTTTGGGAGTTTGCTGGCATTGTTTCTCTTGGAGGTATGTATTAATTTCGTTTGTTAGTCGATGTTCGTTCTTTCTATTATTATATCTATCCTTTGATGATTGATTTGCGTGGCTATCTGAAGCTGGTAGGAGATAGATCGTTTGAAAACTAACTTGGATTTCAAGTTTATTTTTAAAAAAATTTGATTGGTTACTAGGGAGTACAAATTTGGTAACTAAGATCTTTTGAATTGAGTTCCTACGGGGTTCAGACGTAATCCGCTTTGTAGGATGCTTTGGGGTGCATATGCCTTATGGCATGATTTGGAGCAAGTTTGAAAACGCCCTGGCTATATTAGCGTCTTGAGTTAGCTCTTGTTCGGTTTGGTGCTTTGGTTTGAATTTGGATTTGCAATCAGAACTTGAAGTTTAGAGTTGTTGTGACTTTGTTTGGTTTTTGGGTATGCTCGATACTTCAAAATTTTGACTCTTTTGTCTGGAGTTTGTTTTGATACTTTGGTGATTTGGCAAGAGAACTGATTGATATGCAGTTTGTTTTGTCCCTTTGGTGAGAGCTTGTTTGCTTCCTTCGTGTCAGTTGGCTCTCTTGACTCTCTTATTAGTTCGGGCTTGACAAGAGTTCTGTTTTGTTTTGTACTTTGATTTGTTTTTTATATCAATCTTGTTTGATTTGATCAAGAGGGTTCTTCTTTTGATGTGGATTTTGGTTTTTGGTTCAGCAGCTTGGGTATCTCACTAAGGTGGAGATTTTTGTTATTGGCTCAATTATGGGCCAATCGTCAAGACGGGAATGACGTCCGTTCGGTCGCTTGTGTGTAAAACCTACTAAAAAATCTATTCAGACTGTGGTCGGCTTATTTGAACTCCTGAAGCCTCTGGCAAGTTTTTTAGGACGGTGTTCAAACACTTCTAGCCATCTATGACAACGTTATTTTCATCCAAACGGTGATTAAGTACGTCCGCACATGCAGATTTCGGATTTGTTCTATATTGCGTCGTAGGGTCTCAGAACACGTTGTATTAGAGAAAAACACTTTGTTGTGCAAAGAGATTCAAGAGAGACTTATTTTGTACCTCTTTGGACATTCGTTTCTTCTTGATTAGGAAAATCCCGGCCTTGATCGATTGACTATCCGTGGATTAGGTTTACTTTGTATATTCTAAACCAGGTAAACCTTTCTCTTGTGGGTGCTTCTCTCTCTCGATCTCTTCTTAGTTCGTTTAGTTTGGTTATTTTTTCTTATTATCTAACACTTTATAAATTTCATTAATTTTTGTTATTTGGTTATCCCTTCCCCACGGCACAGACAACCACTTATCATATCAGCTTCTTCAGTTAGTAGGATGCGTTTTTGTGGTAGTTTTGAAAACCTTTTGCAGAGAAATCCATCTTATTATTATACTGGAACATAATAAGTTGGTTACTGTAACTACATTAAATTCTTTTAGCAGCAAACCAAGCACACACGCAGCAGCAGCAGCAGCAGAATAAATGCCACTAGCCTGCTAGGGTTTATCAATAAGACATCTCACAAAAGGATATTGGGGACCATGTTGTCATATTCATGGACAAAAAGAGTTGTCTACTCAACTCCATTTTCCATTTTTAATGGTGGTAACACCACATATAAAATGGTGGCATGACCCACCGTTACCCCCCCCCCCCCCCCCCCCCCCCCCCAAAAAAAAAAAAAAGTATTTATATATTGAGTTATACAAAAGCATAATGGAGTAGGTTGGTAAATTATCGGAATAAGGGATACTGTTGTACAGTTTTCACTGCACAGTAGAGCGTGTTGTGCGTCAAAATAACGTTATTTTAACACAAAAAATTGCCCGAATGCTGCACGATTGTGTCGTTAATTTTTTTTCCTCCAAAACGATGTGTGTGCAATGCGCACAACAAGTCCCAAATTATTATGCAGAGAGTTTTATACAAATTATATTTTATGATCTTTTCATTTCAATGAAAACAAGCGGCCATTATAATTGCTTGTCGATTAGTGTTACTCAAATCTTGCGCGTGGGTGTGGCATTGTTTTTAGATTTGCTCTTTTCCTCTTAATTGTGTCTGGAACTAACATTACGTACCATTCTATAGCAGTCTCTCCCTCCCTCTCTCTCTCTCTCCAGAGTATGGAAGGTGGACTTCCCATGCTCAACTGTCTGTTACAGCACACTCTCAGAAGTATATGTACATCATCAGATTCTTCCATCTCCTCAAAATGGGTATACGCAGTCTTTTGGAGGATCTTGCCCCGGAACTACCCTCCACCAAAGTAAGCACAGCGAGACAGAGAGAGAGAGAGAAAGAGAGGGGGGGGCTTAATTTTCACAATTAGACATGATTTTGGAGGAACTTAATTTTCATTTCCTATTGAATTCTGTATCATCATTGTTTTGTGGCAGGTGGGACTATGGAGGAGGTGCTCTTGACCGTGCCAAGGGAAACAAAAGAAACTGGTAAAAAATCCTCAAGAATTTTGACAAACAAGCAAACCTCTTGTCCTGTTTTAGCAGATTTTTATGTGCTGAAATTGGATTATGGTGTTTCAGGATTCTTGTTTGGGAAGATGGGTTTTGTGATTTTTACGAATGCGAAAGAGCTGGAAGTGGGAATCTCAAGGGAAATTTTGGAGCTGATGTCTTCTTCAAAATGTCTCATGAAGTCTACAGTTTTGGTGAAGGGTAATTCAACAAATATTATTATTAGTTCTTCTGTTTGGTAATTAGAACTGCTTATTTGATTTTCGCATTCCTCATAATGGTAAAAAAGGGGAGTGAGAAAATCAACTACCAAGTGGAAAGAAAATGGTGACAAAATTAAGAAAATTGCAGTGAAACTCGGTTTGGTAAATTTTTCAGTTTGTTTGGGAAAATTATCTGCAGAATGGTGGGAAAAGTTGCTGCTGATAAGGGTCACAAATGGGTGTTCAAAGATAGCCCAACAGAAATTGATCCTAGCTTCATCACCTCATGGAATGTATCAATTGATCCGGTAATTATTCATCTCTGCTTGAAAACTTGTTTTCAGAACCAGCAGTTTTTCGTAATACTTTCTGGTTGATGAGTTTCGAAACTTTTTTTTTTTCCCCCATAACCAAGGTATCCGGTCAGTTTGAGGTATGTCTCACCTGATTTCGAAACTTGTTTTCTAGGAGTTTTTAACAAATCAACCCAGACTTCTTGTTTCCGAAAATAATTTTCTGAAAAATGTTGTGCAAATGTTGATAAAGAGTTGGAAATCTTACTATCTTTTGATTTCTTTCATCACATAAACAGCAACCAAGGGCATGGCAATTACAGTTCGATTCTGGAATTCAGGTTAATATCTATGAACAAGTCTAGGAATAAAGATATTTGGTGCACATCCGGACACATCTGATGATTCATTGAGATTCTTTATAATCATATGAGTTTCACGTGCATCTGACAATTTCAAACACGTCTGTGTCCGAATGTGCTCCAAATATCTGTGTTTTTAGACTTTTTCCATACCTATGTCCTTCAGAATTTCATTGGTTCATCTCACCGAAACAAACTAATAAATCTTATTTTCCCTCTATTTTTACAGACAATAGCTATCATTTCTGTCGGAGAAGGCTTAATCCAACTAGGTTCATTTGATAAGGTCTCTTTCCATATCTTCTGTAAAATTTATATGACAACTTTTCTGTCTTTTTTTTTTTTTTAAATTTATGATTCGTTGAATTTAATATCCTGTTTTAGATTGTTGAAGATCTCAATCTGGCGATAAGCATACAGAGGAAATTCAGCTATCTCCACAGCATACCAGGAATCTATGCCTTACAAAGACCATACCTCCCTAACCAAACTCCATACACCTTCAAACCCTACAACACCCACATGTTGATTGAGCCCAATGGAATGAGTTTTGAATCTGATGCCAAGCCCCATTTTAGTGGAACAAAGAGACTTTACGGCGAAAAACCCGATGAGTCCCCGCCGAGTAAATCCATCAACCTAGGCCGCAACAGCCTACAAAATGGCTGGGCCACCGGAGCCCAGCCCATTTGGCCCATTCCACCTCTCTTGCCCTCCATCCCTTACACTTTTGGAGCTCTTCTATCTAAGGTGCCACCATTCTATTATCCCATTGAGGTTAATAGTACAAGCCAAAATGTGGAGGTTAATGGTGGTGGATTAAGACAAATACAGGGTGGTGTTATAAAAGTGGAGGCTTCTGGTGATAAAGAAGAAAAACCCAACTCCTTGAAGCCTCATTTGGGATTGGGAGATGGGGTTGGTGTGGAATTAGAGTTTGGATCCTAGAGGGGGGACAGAGTGCTCTAAACCCCAATTAAGTTACCTCACCTATTTCTGCAGCACTGTACCTCGTTCCATACAAACAAACAATTCAATTTTACTGAGCAGTCTTTAATCATCTTGTCTTTGTAGATGAGGGCAGTGAATATATAGTGCTTTCTCTAGATTTACCTCTATTTGGTCAAATCAAATTATTTGCTTATTAGTTACTTTATTTTCAAAAACATACGTCTGTTTGAGTTAAATTATTTCAAGTAAAATAAGAATTGAGCTTGATTTGTACCACGTGGCAGGAGTGTAGCACAACAACCCTCAATTATTGGCTTATCAGTTTCTATTTGGGCTAAATTGTTTCAACTAGAGTAGTAAATTATCCCAACTAGAGTTGTATTGGAAGACAATTTTGTTATTTACCCTACGGAGTTTAACAAAATTTATCATTAAATTCGGTCAAAACACAACACAAATAATTTAGTCCAAATGGGTTGAGCTAAATTAAGAATCCAATAATAATCACATGTCAAATGGCTATGAAAAGATAAAGTCAAGATAATTGGTGTCGGTTGTTATCTCAACAATTTAAAATTTTTGTGATGTGCTAATTTTTTAAAATTCTCCATCAAATTGTAAAGCTTCACTACCTCTAGATTCTTAATACAAGAAATTGCCTACATATAAGTTTGTTATTCCTATGTTACAATTAGAAACGGAGGCGGCGACACGAAGTTAACACCAGAATATAGTCTTGATGTGGGATGAAGGAGTCCGTTCTGACCCGTCATTGTATACCTTATTTCTTTATTTTCTTATTAAATCAAAGACAAAAACAAAAACAAGCCGCACTTATTAGGCTCCAAGGCAAAGGGTAGGGTAGAGAAAAGACTAGTTGCAAAGGGCATATACTGCTGTGTGTCCATGTTTCTAAGGCCTTGATAAGGAAACGCATTTATTAACATGAATAAAACACTTTGCGAATCATGTCACATTCACATCTAATTTTTTGGTTGGTTTTTTTGATATATTGCCTCCCAACTCATTGATTTTGACACTGTTTAGAAAGGAGGAGCCGTGTGTGGCAGCCCTCATAATGCTTCTCATCTCTCTCTCTCTCTCTCTCTCTCATCTCTCTCTTTCTCTCTCACACACACAGACACACGCACATCTTTATTATAATACATTAGTAGATTCATTTTCCTAAAACGATTCAGTAATTAAGGTAAACTAAATTAAGAGATTCTTATAAAACTTGAATAAGAATAAAAAATAATAATAATAATTAAGGTAAACCAAATTTAAATCTGTGTTTGTTTGCTTGTTTGAGAAATTTTTTTCCAAATAAGTTTTTGAAAAAAAAATTCCAAGTATTTTTACTTTTTTCCAAACAACTTCGTCTCTCTATAAAAGAAGAGAGAGAGAAACAACTCGAAAATTTAACTCCTAAATTTTTCTAAAACACTTATACCAAATAACATCTCAGAGTTTTTTCTCTAAAAATTATTTTAGAAACATTCAACCAAACACACTTTTAAATATTGTTATAAAACTTCAGTAGGGTTAGCCACGCGAACTGAGCGCCACAGCTGGTGTTGTGGTGTGTCGAAGTTTTATTGCCGTGTGGCGTGGGGTTAGGGGCAATGGAGTGGCACAGTTTGTCAGGAACGTGGCTGTACTTGATAGCCCCGTTGCCCATCACTCCAACATCATATTATTTGTTTGTCTTATTTATAAATATTTTTACTTGTTATTTTGTCTTAATTTCTTATAAATTATTGATATTTTAAGACGATATATTCTAAAAATAAAAATAAAACAATTTTTTAAATCATAAAAAACAAAAATATTCTCAAAAATATCTATCTATTTTAAATTATTTTTCTTTTTAGTATTTGTTTTAAAAAAATTAATTATAATTTTTAGATTCTTTTCATTAAAACTAACTAATAATTTAAAAAAAAATTGATGCCGAACTAACCAACATAAAAGAAAATATGAATGGAGACAAAAACAAATAAGGATAAACTACACTGACTTTCCCTAAGGTTTGTGTGAAATACAGTGGCACACCCTCTAATTTGTAAAATTATGTTGATCTCACTTGTTTTTTAAACTATTTTGTCATTACCTGTTATCTCCCCTATAGTTAAATCAGCCAACTATCATTAATCAAACTATTAAAACTTTAAGTTCAGAATTGTTTTTGGCAAAATAAATTGTAACGTAATTTCTATAACTTCCAAAATAGCCTATGTTAAATTTTTTAAGTTTCATTGAAATCGAAACTCAAACAAATCTCAGAAACTCGAAAGTTCTATTGATATCGAAACTCGAATAAATGTCAAAAATTCTTTCTACAATTTAGTTTTAGAAAATTTTCAAAAATTTAACATATGTTATTTAGGAGGTGATGGGAATTATGTTGCTACTTATTTTGCCAAAACAAATTCTAAACTTGAAGTTTCAATAGTTTAATTAATGACATTTATTTTAAAGGTAAAATAGGTGACTGCATAATAGTTTCAAAAGCAATTGAGGCACAATAAATTCTTAACCCATGGAGGGAGATTAGTATAATTTATCCAAAAACTTACAGAAAAAATAATTTTGGTTAAAGTCTTGGCTTATGGTTTGAACCCAAAACCTATGTTCTCGTTTAAATCCTGCAGCAAGTGAGAGGCTTCTGATTTAGGTACGATTCTTAACATAACAGTGAAGAGAGTTCATTTGGTTCCGAGGGAAGTCAATAAGATTGATCATGAGGAGTTCTTTGAAAGATCAATTCAAAGTCGTTTAGAGATTTATCCAAAGAGAAATTCTATTTACATATTTAAAATTGGAAGAGTTGGGTTTTAAAGAAGTATCTATTGAAGCAGTTTCTGAGAATTCGACAAAAACCGTCTAGATTAAGATCGAGGAGTCCTGATTGGTTGTGAAAAACTCTCCATATCAGCAATTTGCTCGTAGTACTTTTGACGCAGCGTTGTAGCGAAAGAAAAACCAGATATCATTCTAGTAGACGAATGCGGTTAGATGTCGTTCCAACAGATGCAGTTTGTTAGATCCTATCCTAACTTACAGGCTCTTGAATCCACAAGAAAAGAACACATTACGCATAAAGATTAATATAGAAAAAACTCTTATGTTTATTGAATGACTGAAAGCATTACAAAGGAGATTTTTATCCTTATTTTATACGTAATGAAATCTCAACTTTGGTAAGAATTAAATTAGGCAATTTATTATTAATGAGGAAACTATGCAACTTTGCTAATTAAACTAGTTAATAAAAGCATGCCAAAATAAGTACTGATATTAAAGAAAAAAATTTCTAAAATTAAAAATTTCTAAATAAACAAAATCTTAATCAAGCTATCCATAAATCGAGATCTCAATCAATGATCCTTTTTTGATTTTATTTTGTCAAATCTTTCCAAAAATCAGTGACGTCTTGTCCTACATTATTATCTTCTTCTTTGAAAGAACTCGTTCTCGAGTTCACTATGGTCATGGCCATATTTAGAACGCCATTATTATAATCGTATAAATCATGAGCATTAAAAGTCTTGGAGATAATTAGATACACTAAAAGATCATCACATTAGCATTATTATTAATCTTTTGCAAAACACGAACATGACCAATTTTTTTCTGTTTGAACTTGTTGTAACCATCAGAAACCTCATATTTCGCAAGTGCACCATCATTATTTCTCCCAGTTCAAAAACCTTCACAAGCATATGTTTGTCAAAGTCTAAAATTGTCCAAATTGATGATGTGGTCATTCTCTCTTTAAACGCTATAAAGCTCCATTCAGCAACATTAGTCTACCTTAACTGATTATTGATAATAGATTTTGGAGTTGGCCACTCTTGAATTTCTTGAACCTTGAATTCATCAACTTCGACTCCTTGGGCACTGACCACATAGTCCAAGAAAATTAAACTGTCGTCTAGGAAATTGCACTTCTTCAAATTGATATAAAGGTTAATCTTGTGCAACTTATTAAAAATATCCCACAAATATTGCATATGATCTTCTTCACAACGACTATGAATCAGGATATCATCAAAATAAACAACTATAAACTGTTTAAATAGTTAAATTATTTTATTTATTAATCGCATGGATGTGTTGAATGCATTGAACACTCTAAATGGCATAACAAACCACTTATACAATCATTCTCTCTTCTTGAAGATTATTTTCCACTCATCACAAGGACAGATATGGTTCTGGCCCTTCTGGGGATAACTACTCTTCAAATCTATCTTTGAGAACATCTTCGAGCCACCCAATCTGCCAAGCATGTTGTCTAGTCTTGATATTGAAAACCTGTACTTTATTGTGATTTTATTGATGGCTCTGTTGTCAATACACATACACGCCAATAGAGTTAATAAGGCTAGCACGATGCATGAGCTCATACTTTCTCTGATCAAACCCTTCTGGAGCAATTCATTTATCTGATCTAGTAAAATTTGAAACTCTTTCGGACTCAGGCGATAATGTGGCAAGCTTGGTGAACTCACTCTGGGAACCAGATCGATCTCATGCTAAATGTTCCTCATAGGAGGTAATTCTGTTGGCAACTCATCTGGCACGAGTCCCTGAAATTCTACCATCAATAACTTAATCCGTTTTGGTACGACAATCTTTTCTTGTGCCTTGCCTTTGACCACTAATGACACACCCTCGTCTTCATGAGTCAACTCTGTTGGTTCCTCTTCTTTGACATACTCCTCTTCTTGACGGTCTTTCTCGTCTCCATGTTCTTCTACGTTGACATGTTGCCTTTGAGGGCAACTATTCGAGTGAAATTCTCCTCTCCATGTCCTTCTGTCTCTAGTAGATCATTACAAGAAAATAATCGCTGAAATTCTTCAACATATTCACGAACTAGTTCGGTACCCTGCTGACACTCAGGGCCGGCCCTGGGCTAAGGCCCAATAGGCCGGCGTCTTAGGCCCCCCAAAAAAATGAAAAAAAAAGGCCCCCAAATATTTTTTACCACTAAGTATGTAGGCCCAATTTTTTTTTTGCATTGAAGCCCATTTTAAAGTCCAGTTATCCAAACAACTACTCACTAGCCAAGGGGCCCAAAGGCCCAATATGTATTTAAGTGATATTTAAGTGATTATGGTGGACGATGCTTTTGATTCTTATAGTATAATGTATTTTTTGGGTTTTTTTCGTGTTAAATACATGCATGTAGTTTTGAAACGGTGTTTATCGATTTTATATGTAGTTTCGCTAGCATTTTTAAGGGCCTCCATTTTCGAACTTCGTCTTAGGCCCCTCAAATGTCAGGGCCGGCCCTGCTGACACTTTTAGTATTGATGAAATATAATCTGGTCATAACCTAGAGGAAGAAAGGAGGAGCCGTGTGTGGCAGCCCGCCACATATGCTTCACATCTCTCTCTCTCACACTCTCACTCACTCACTCACATCTATAAATAATACCAATTACATTAGTAGATTCATTTTGCTAAAACAGTTCAGTAATTAAGGTTAACTAAATTAAGAGATTGTTATAAAACTTCAATAAAATATGTAAATAAGAATAGAAAGAATATTATAATAATTAAGGTAAACCAAATTTAGAGATTGTTATAAAACTTCAGTAGGGTCAGCCATGCGAACTGAGCGTTACAGTGGGTGTGTCCACCTCTAATCCAGAGTTTTGTTGCCATGTCGTTTGGGGTAATGGAGTGGCACAATTTGTCAGGAATGTGACAGTACTACTTGATACCCCATTGCCCATGACACCAACATTATATTATTTTTGTCTTCTTTAAAAATATTTTTACTTCATATTTTGATATCCGTATATATGTATTTATATTTATATTTAGTTGACATTATATGTATGTTGTTCATCGCTTAGTGGGCGGTAATTAACAAGATCCTTTTAAAAAATATAAATATTTTCATTGCTAGTAATGTTTTTAAAAAAAATCAATTATAATTTTAAGTTCTTCTCATCAAGAGTAACCAATAATTCAAAAAAATTGATGCAAAACTAATCAACATAAAATAATATGAATGGAGACCACCAAAAAAAATGGTAAACTACACTGACTTTCACTGGCTCAGCAAATTAGTACAACAGCTCTTTCATTTTATTTCTCTCTCTCTCTCTCTTATCGAAATAACTTTTTTTCTTTTTTATTTTAATCACCACCACCAATTGATTTGGGACACAAGGCTCAGTTTGGTTTGGTTTGGTTTGATTTTCATCACCACCACCACCACAACTACTACTACAACTAAAATAATAATAAAAATAATTAGTATTATTATTGTTATTATTACATTTAAGTAAAAGTGTTAAGTTTTGAAATGAAAGATGATAAATTCCTGTTATGTATAGAATATAGGGCATTTATGTATTTGTAATTATCTGTCTCAAGCTAATGCACCGAATTTGATTATAGATACTCATAAACGTTGGATTTAAAAGAATGAAATTTTTTAATCTAAGATTATCTCTTTAATCTCATGATGAGTAATGACTAATTATAAAACATGAAGAAATTTAGTAAAATCAAATATATATGCATGCATATTTTTAGAATAGTAAGAGTAGGTAAGCAATCGAAAAAAATGACAAGGAAAATCATATTTTTACTATAAAGAATTTTTGTTAAAATATCAAAAATAATTTAAATTATATGGTTGGATTGAAAGTTTTTATTATTTTCAAAATTTTAAATAATTACCAAATTAATTTATTTCCCAATAGGAGAGTGATTCTCTCTCTTATTGAGAGACATTACCAGTTGATTATCAAGGTAACAAGAAAGAATAGGAAGACATACTGTAACAAAAAAATTAACTTCGTAATTTTTATTTTAACTTTCAAATTATGCACGGGTTTATTGCTAGTAGTTTTAAAAGCAAGAAAGATCACAATAAATTCTCAATCCATGGGAGGTCACTATAAGTTCAGGACAACTTGTGATTTTTCAAGTAATATGCTTCGAGACAGAAACGGAACTACATTAGGACCTAGAAGTCTGGCCCCCTCAAAAAGGTTTAAAAACATTTAGGACCTAGATATAAATTTTTAAAAAAAAATTATATTTTGACCCCTTCGAAATACATTCAACCCCCTCTTTTTAAAAATAAAATAAAATAAAATTTCAACACCTAAAATTTAAATCCTAATACCGCGCCTTGTTTGAGATCAACTTTTGGGATGTACCTCATTTTCCATGATGCCGTCATGGAAGGGTAAGATTTATCTATGCTCCATGGAATAATAATCC